>OX335693.1:3811036-4488893 GCA_946894065.1 Acleris literana | reverse complement strand
CCATGAAGGAGTTCCTCTGGTGTAGAGCGCTGAGCACGTGCTGGAGTACGTTCCTGGGCCAGGGGATGTCGAGGTAGGCGCTGCGGTCGGGTATGGGGCGGCCGTATTTGGCCTCGTGGTCGTCCAGCTGTTTGGCGAAGGTCTGAAGGACCGTCTAGGGGACAATAGCGGGTTAGTGATGCGGCGCTCGGGCTAGCCTACGGACGGTGGTTGGAACGCGTACTTTGGGTAACATTGAAAATATTGAACAGTAACATATTGCCTGCCAACAACCAGATATCGTCAGATATCGTCAACAACTAAGCTATCGGGAGCTCTAGACCTTAGTCGTAAGGTTCGACAATTAAGGCCGATTATTGATTCTCCAAATCTGTTAGATCAAATTTCGATCTGAGGTTATATTCTGCTCCGTAAAACCATATCACTTTCGACATGTTATCTAGTTACTAGATAGTAATGGCGGTAGAGTTAAAAAAAATAGATAAAATGTCAAAACCAATGTGGTTTTACAAAATAGAATCCAACCCCTGTCCCTTTCTTTCATATGATACAGAAAAGGAAACTTATATCTTTAACTGCCACATAATTGTATGTCGGGATTGGGAAAACTATATCTTTTCCGCTCAGGTTCACCTTGTCCATATTCCCATTTCGTCCACATTCTCATCTCGGTTGTCCACTAGTTGTTGGGAATGCAAACGAAATTAGAATGTGGATCTGATAAGAATGTGGACGAAATGGGAATGTGGACGAAAAGGGAATGTGGACGAAATGGGAATGTGGACGAAATGGGGATGTGAACGAAATGAGCATGTGGACGAAATGGGGATGTGGACGACATGGGAATGTGGACGAAACGGGAATGTGGACGAAATGGGGATGTGGACGAGATGAGGATGCGGACGAGATGGAAAAATGGACAAAGTGAACCTACGCGATCTTTCATGTTAAACTATTAAAGTACGTGTTCCAATACACTTTTACAGAAGAACATCACTGAAACTTACACAATCCGTAACCTACATAAACTCACATCTCCACGCTACACCATCTATGTTTCAACTTGTCTAATTGTTTCATGATAACCATGATCTACTCGTATCAACGTATAGCATAATTCCTATTCTTCTTTCCCACCACCGATTAGTTAAGCTAACATGCCACGACCATGCCAGATACATGCTGAAACCTCATGCCAGACGGCAAACCCACATTCCAAGCAGAAATATATAAGGACTATAGTCCGGTCGGTGTAGGATAATCGCTGTGACAGTCACATTAATTTCAAACACCTTAGGTATTTTATAAATAGGTAATTAATTATTGAAATTATTAGCGTCGCAAAGTTTGTATCGATGTATTAGGTATTTATGAAAAGTTAAAGAAACAAATGTAATACGTGTTTATATGAGCTGTCACAGGGATCATCATAGAGTGACCCAACTATAGGCAAAATATTCAGTCGTCCAAGACCTCTATTACATTTTGTTTAAGTATATCTTACTTCTATATGGGAATCATATTGTTCTTTTGAAAGTAAACCTTTTAAAATTTATACGGGTTTGGGTACTGCGCGCCTGCTTTGGACTGAATAGTGGTCGGAATGACGTCATTTCTTTTTTTAAGGCTACCACTATACTCCGTTTGTTTAGGTACTTAAAAAAATGTAAACAATACAACCACGTGATATAGTTCGTCAGCCAATAGAAGTAGAACACTGATACGTCAAAGTTCGATAAAACAGTTTTGATTGGCTGTTTAACAATGCCGCGTGGTTTGGATTGTTTACATTTTTTAAGTATCAAAACAAACGGAGTATAGCTGTGACGTAGAAAAAACCATGTGGCGTTTAAGTAATTATGCTTTCGTGATTTCTTCAGAACACCTTTTAAAAAAGTTTATGTTGACAACATTGAGATGAAATTAGTTTTGTTCTTTGCATTGATCGAATAACTTATGAAACGTCCTATTATAACGTCAACAATATGATAACAATATAGAAACGAGATGGGCTAAAACAAATTGAAAAAGAGCCCTAAGAACTTACCATACATTGTTCAATTGTTTTGTATTGTTGTCCTTCTCTTCCTTTTCCTTTCTTGGCCAAGCAAGAGTAGCACAGAAAAATATAGAAAACGATTGAACACGATTCATCCTATCAAGAACACCCAAATGAAAATGTTATGTCACGAATTAATATAAGTAAGGGTCTCCCCAGACCTATAGACTAGAGATCGGCTTGTGCCGGTAAGAAAAAGTTTTATGTCCATGCAATAAGAGCGAAAATGACATCGCTCGGCTCGGCTCGGCTCGATTCCGCGCTGCGAACGGAACGACGTCGTTTTCGCTCTTATTGCATGGACATAAAACTTTTTCTTACCGGCTCAAGCCGTCGATAGGTTGTATTTGGTTTTATCGTTCGTAAATTCTTTTTTATTTGGGTATTTTTGGTAAGCTATATGTACATATAAACATGCATACATCCCGCATATTACAAACTAAACATAGATATAAAAAGTGTAGGGTGGTCTTTACTTGTAAGGCTTGGGAATTAACTTTCGTATTTTGTAATAAAAAAATACTTTTTATTTTATTTCAACCAGTCCAGAATTGCGACAACATACTCGTTAGTTGTTTGACTATGTGAGGTGATGACTAAAAGTTGACAAACTGAGTCGTTTCATGAAAACGTCTTTCAGTTTAGACCACGCCGAGCGTCCATTGGCGCCCTCATTACTATTATTGTTTTTTAATAAACTAATGTATTGTCTTGAAATCGAAGGATGTTTTTTTGTTGTATCAATGATTATAGCCAGACATAGGATTCTTTGGGGCAAATTTTCTTCACGAGTAGGGACTTCCTATATCGATAAACTGAATCATCGATAGTAGTTCTATATACTAGTGATCACTCAAAGGTGTGCTTGTAAAAATATGTTTTTATTAAAAGTGTAAAAATCAAATTAAATAAAAACAAAATCTCTTATTCTTTTTTCAAAACGATTTTAAAATTTTACTCGTTAAAATTTTGTTCTTCATGAATGTCCCATCTACTATTGTTAAAGTAAACGACCAGCGCCTCTATTCTAGGCGGTAAAAACGATATCGTAGTTTTCCTGTTATGGTATTGTTATGACAATACGATAACAGATCAAATGCGATATTGTTTTTACCGTCTTGAATAGAGGCGCTGAATTTGTTCCATATTGACAAGTAGTGTTTAATATTGAGTGTCTAAGTAGGTAAGCTACTTCTATTTATTTATCTAAAGAGGTTTAGATAATATTAAACACCTATTTTATAGTGCAATGGGTATTATTACCTACCTTTATAATAACCTATCGATTATTTAAAAAATGCTATGTTGAACAATAGTTACAAAAACACACAATGTATGTATATAGTATATAGAACTACTATCGATGATTCAGTTTATCGATATAGGAAGTCCCTACTCGTGAAGAAAATTTGCCCCAAAGAATCCTATGTCTGTATATAATCATTGATACAACAAAAAAACATCCTTCGATTTCAAGACAATACCTTAGTTTATTAGAGAACACAATAATATAATAGTAATGAGCAGAGGTCGGAATTTTCACGGCAAAACATAAAACTGTCGCAATCTAGCTAGTGTTAGAAACGTGTCTTTTATCGATATCTAATATTATTATATAAAATAAAATCATGTTAGTCTACTCCTAGAGAAAGACTCCTATCAGTTATCACAAATCAAATAAACTGTAATGTGCTGCTGCGTGTACTGACGTGGACTTCGAAGAGGAAATTGCATCTGTTATGTAACTTTATACAATTCTCACGTAAAATTTTGCATTAAATATATTTTTTATTCGGTGAAACGTTTTGTTCTTCTATTACACAACTACCGATATCGATAAAAAAAATCGAGCACTAGCTTGATCGCGACAGTCTTATGTTTTCCCGTGAAAATTCCGACCTCTGGTAATGACACCCGTATTCACAAACAATACGTAAGGGATCCTTCACTGAGTAAACGCACTACTTTCAATCCAGCTTTGTGATTGGTCCTTTTTGACCGACCTTTTGTTTATGAGACGATTTGAGCGACTCTGTGCGTTCATTAGCACTGTGAGACCTCATAGTGTGAATAAAGATGTGAGGTCGCCACTGGACGCTCGGCGTAGTCTTAACTATCTCTTGCTTTAACTAACTGCAACCTACGGTCAAGTGTCACGCCCCCCCCCTGCCCAAGTAAAGACCACTCCCCCCTCCCCCGCACTCACCATCTTGCGGTCGTCGTGCGTGGCGCGCCAGTCGCGCAGCTCGTGCGCGTAGCGCTCCTCGACGGCCTTCATCTTGACGCCCTCGTGGTTCATGAGCGCCTTGCGCTTCTCGTTCTGGTACTGCTCCAGCTCGCGGAGCAGCGCCTGGGGGAAAGCGTTTCAAGGTCTATTTTGATGGTCCTTGGACACCTTAGCACAGATTATGATTTTAAGTCACTAATTTATATTGATCAAGCGTCGGACCCGATTCTACGTGCAAATCGCTTAAATAGCCTAAAACTAATTTGTCTAATTTTTAGACTTAGTTTAGACTGCAGATTAAACAAGTGCTATTCCAGTATGTCAATACAATATTGAATGGACCGCCTAAAATAAGAAGCGTCAGATTCAAATTAGCGCTGTCATTTGATTATGACAGCTGCTCGTAGAATAGCAAAGTGTTTTAGCGACACCTAAATAAAATTAGGAAGTTTAGAGGCCACTGTAGAATCGGGACCATTGGTTCTCCGAATTTAAAAAAAAATCTATTTGCATAAAAAGCAAGCTTCAAAAACCCAATTACTGTTTGAATAATGTCGTTAACATAATGTTTATATTTTTTGTTTCCCCGATTTCACATTTTTTTTAAAAGTACCCATTGACACCCACGACGCTAAGACTAACCTAACGACACCTCGCTTGTCAAAATCGGGTCATCCGTTCGGCCTTATAAAGAAATACATACAGGTCCAAGAGTTCCCTCCTCCTTCGGCAGTCTGGTAAAAAGAGTCCATAAAGAAATTAAAAAGGGTGTATAGCCATGACACTGACCTCTCCCTGCGCCTTGAGCTCCTCGCGCGCCTTGGCGTGCTTGGTGGCGAGCCGCTGCTGCTCGGCGCGGTACCGCCGCTTCTCGTTCTCTTGGAACTGCAACAAGAATTTATATTAAATACGATATATTAAAGTCAAACAAGAACATATATAGTTATATGGTATAGTTAGAAGCGAAAGAGATTTATCAGGATCGTAGCAGGTGGAAATAAGTGGTCTCTGCCTTCTCTGGGAAACAGGCGTGATTTAATGTAAGGTCTGTTCATCCTTACTTGTCTGATATAGTAAACAACTTCCTAACCTCAAAATGAACCTTTTTTTGGCTAAAACAGTTATTTTAAACAAAATAAAGCAATCACAGACAATACATTGGCCAAGTGATGTCCAAAATGTTAACTCGGATTATTTTATTTTAGATAAAAGAGCTGTTTTAGCCGAAAAAGGTTCACTTTGAGGTTAGAAAGTTGTTTACTATATAAGACAAGTAAGGATGAACAAACCTTATGCATGTATGTATGTATAGTTTAGTTATCAAAATGAAATTGCACATTGCCGAAGTTTCGCTCAACAAGCGAAACTTGACCAGTGGGGGGTAGTTCTACTAGCGTTTCAACCGCTATCACTTTCCTGGTCGCATTATTCACCATTTCCCTGTAGGATCGGATTACCATTTTGAGTTGTTTTGAAGAATGCCTGGACTCCTAGAAAATAACCGAAAATGGTAATCAGAACCTACAGGGAAAATGGTGAATAATGCGACCAGGAAAATGATAGCGGTTGAAACGCTAGTAGAACTACCCTGGGCGGCATAAACAACTGCACGAAAATTGTGTGCTTTATTAAATGTGTTTAATTCCGGACCCCAAGGCATTTAATTCCGAACCCAAGGCACCCCTTAGTATCATGTAACATTCTGTGGGCAACTGGGCCCACAGAAAAATCGTCCCGCGCCCTCATTCGCCCCTTACGGTTTTTTTTGTGGGTGATTCGACCCGACTCAGCCCGCGGGCTCAGACGACCACTCTCTACTGATTGAGGGTCTATTCGACCCGCGGGCTCAGATGACCACTCTCTACTGATTGTGGGTCTGCTCGACCCGCGGGCTCAGACGACCACTCTCTACTGATTGAGGGTCTACTCGACCCGCGGGCTCAGACGACCACTCTCTACTGATTGAGGGTCTACTCGACCCGCGGGCTCAGACGACCACTCTCTACTGATTGAGGGTCTACTCGGCCCAAGAGCTGAAGTGTTTAGGTCACGTTAGTTCTTCAGCTGGCCCGGAGGGCCAAACCACCCAGAAATAGGAGCTCCGCGGTAGCGGTAGCGGTAGACGAGCTCCGTCGACTTTATGCGAAAGTGTATAAATGCGAATAAATCTGCCAGCCACCCTGCAAAGATCGTTGTCCTACCTAATCTAAAAGCGTCCTACACTACGTTTTTGTATGTCATAAAGGGGTCACACTATTGGTAAATAGTATCTGAAACCCATAGACATCTGCATTTTGAAGAGGCGCTTCTCGACCGCTTGTAATACTATCTATCTAGCTTCCTCGCTCGCGGCTCGACCCCTACCTTCTTGAGCCTGTCTCGCTCGTCGGCGTGGTGCGCGCCTATCCGCAGCGACTCGCGGAACATCATCTCCCGCGCGCGCATCTCGCCCCTGATGCGCTTGGGCAGCGAGCGCTTCTCGACCGCTTGGCATTTCGCTAGCTCCTCTTCTTTTCTGGTGTTTTTCCTGTGGAGAAAATGTGATGGTGATTAAATGAACAATATTAAATTTTATACCTGAGGCCCGTTTCACGAACCTACAAGTTACAAACTACAAGCGAAAGTCTTTTCTCTTTTCCTTTTGCTAGAAAAAGAGTTCCACTTGTAATTGGTAACTTGTAGCTTCGTAAAACGGGCCACTGGAAGCATACTAATAAGTAGGTTTTTGACCTGTATTTATGTAATGTACTAGCTTCTGCCGGCGACTTAGTCCACGTAGATTTCGAGTATCGAAACTTTTAAATTTTTCGGAATGCAAAAAGTAGCCTATTAATCCAGGGTATAAGCAATCTCCATTCCAAATTTCATCCAAATCCGTTTAGCTAACACACGAGTGGGATATTATGGTTCATTATAAAGACAACTGATTTTTTGGATTAGCAGAATAACTATTAAAACATCGAAATTTTTTACGAAAAAAAACATTCTGAGGCGGTACAGTCACGAGATTAAATTTGGTACCCACCTTAGGTCCAAAGTCAATCTGACATTCTACAACAATAAGGTTGAGTTTCCTATAAGTTACAAATGACTTGACATCTCTAATGACATTGACGACTTCAAGCATATTTTCCTTGAAATGGGTCCCAAATTAACGTTCGTGACCGTACTAAGTTCGCCGGGTCGGCTAGTTTTTCATAAAATGAAAAGTATAGCCATGTGAAGCAGCTCACCTCTTGATCTGCTCCAGCTCCTTGTCGTGGCGCACGAGCATCTGGTGGCGCCGCAGCAGGAACTCCTCCTTGAGCTGCCGCTTGGCGAGCTGGTGCCGCTCGTGGATCTGCTTCTCCTCCAGCTCCCACAGCGCCGCCTCGCGGGTTCGCATTATCTGTACATTGATTAATTAATTAATGATGTCTTCATTTAGCACAAAAGAGTAGATTTCATTACAACCGAATGTCATAATGCCTTAATTTTTAATTGCTATAAATTTCAAATAGACTTTTTTTTATAATGCCGAGAATTGCAAATTCTCTTATTTTTAAAACACCCGAAATTTCATATCGTCGGATTCTAAACGCCTGAACCCCAAAATGCCTGAATTCTGATACAATATCTTAGAATGACAAATCTGTCTGTATGTCTCCTCGAGCGACTGCTAGAATCGACTGGGTCAGTCTTATTTTTATGGCATGAAGTTTGCAACCAAACACACATGCTACCCGATGGTAAGTGGGATCTGTGACCCATAGACATTTCAATCCTCAAGACAACAATCTCCCTATGACCGCAATCGCGTTGCCAACCCTGAGAGAACTTTGATGGAATGCCTACATACATACATAAACTCACGCCTTCGTTCCCAGAGTGGGGTAGGCAGAGCTACAGAATTACCAACAACTCTAAAAACTTGTTGATAATTCTGTAACCACATTTTGCAGAATCAGGCTAAGATGTTTACCAGCGTATTAGTGACAGGTTGCAAGCCCATCGCCTAACAGTACTACAAGCCTTTATTCCCTTAGTCGACTCTTACGACATCCACGGGAAGACATGGAGTGGCACTATTCTAATCCGGCAACCACACGGGGTTGGAATGCCTCTATGCTAGTAATTTCAAAACGCGAAATTTGTCAATGGAATATGAATCTATAGTGAATGACAGAAAGTCAATTTTCCAATTCGATCATGTGTCATAAAAATAAAAGAAATTCCACTTTACCTCCTATGTACTACATCTTTATTTCAATGGCCATACTATGATCTATTTTTAATACAAGGAGCCTCTGGAGGTTATCAGTACGTTAGTGAGTGTACCTGCTGCCGCTGCTGTAAATACTGTCGGTCGCACAGCGCCTGCCGCTCGCGGTGGTGCTCGTGCATCCGGCGCAGAAGTGCGTCGCCGGCCTCGGCCAGGGACTGGACGAAGGATCGCTCGCGGTCCGCGTGCTCGGCGTCGAGCCTCGCTCGCCGCTGTCTGTACGCGTCTTTGCGACGGTCTTTTGATACTAGCTCCACTTCCTGTAAGAGAATAATCTATTGGAACATAGATCTATAACAACATAGCCATTGTTACCTCACGACTACAATTGTACTCGTATGTATACAACACCTTAAGAGTCTCTATCATCCCAATACTTTATCTCCACACATATTATAAGTACTCTTAGATGGGGCCGAAAGGCAAATGATCAGCATTACCTTACCTGTGATAGTAGGTGACAGCGACAGCGATGACAGCTGTAACGTAATAAAAATGTTCGGAAATGTTGACATTACTATCTACATAATGAAACGTGAAGTACATAATTTACAGACAATTCTCAAATTAAAAAAAAAACATTGCGTGCTCGCTACACAAGCCCGCAATGTTGCATACAAATTCCATTACTATCTAGCTTGTAACTTTTTAAAAAGTGAAAAAGCCCATAATAAAATGATGGCACAAGTCTTATACATCCAAATTATATTCGAAACATAACTTTTTTATCTGTGTCTGGAATAGCTTATGTTTTTTTTTAAAACAAAGCTTGCCTTTCTCCTTGTCATAAACAAAAAGGCGGTAAAGAGTGATGGTTTTTTCACATGAAGTTTCTGTTTGTATGCAATTTAAAAAATGAGTTCAAGCGATGAAAATTTTACTTCAACACAATTTTTGAGAAAAGCACTATACTCGCAAGCTCGTCCGTTTAAACCAATACTCGGCCCGCAATTGCCTACTTCCATGCCAAGGCAATAATGTACTATTGAAATTACGTTATCGAATATTGTAAGGAAATGAGATCAAAATTTGGAACATCTTCCAAAATTAACAGCTGTCATCGCTGTCACCTACTACCACAGGTAATGCTGGTCATTGCCTACGGGTTTTGAACGCATAATAGAGGACTTATGATATGAGTGTAGATAAAAGAGAATTGATACCGGCTGTAACCCACACCGGTATTCTTGTTATTACACAATGCGAAACCGGCTCTGGGCTCCTGCTAGGGTCGGCAGCACGGAGATGGATCTCGCACAAGACCCTACAGTTCAACTCGTGAGCATTACGGCTCATCCGTCAGCCTCTTCGCTCGTGCCACCTCCCCCCTGACCTGTTTGAGCAGCCGCAGCTCCTGCTTGAGCTGGTCGCGGAAGTGGCGCAGGTCGCGCTCGTGCTCGGCGCGCAGCCTCTTGGCGGCCTGGCGCAGCTCGGCCTCCAGCTGTTGCTCGGCGCGCTCGGCGGCGGCGCGCTGCGCTCGCGCGAGCGTCTCCAGGTCGGTCTCGTGCGCGCGGGATAGGGACGCCAGCTCCGCTTCGAACCTGGAAATGGACAAATTTAAATTAGAATGTAGCTGATGTAAGTTTTATGCTCAAAATCTACAGCGTTAGTCTCTAGCTGAAGTAATTAGGGGTTGCGACTACACAGTAGTAAAGAGTAGGTAACTTTAGACTCCGACAAGAACCACCGAAGACCATCCCGTAGGATGACAGACGTGGCGTGGACTTCTCCCCACTGACCACTCATTCATGTCGAAATGGAAACATAAATTCAACAGGTACAAAAAAAAACATGCGCTAAAATATGTAGCACAGAAAGAAGATTGCCCTACCCGCCTTAACATCTAGCGTTTGTTTTAAAAATAATTTTACCTAAAATTACTTGACAAAATCTTCGTCCTCCAAAGGCAAATAGTTAATCAAGAGCAAGTCCATTATCTATAAAAAAATACATGATGATTTGCACTCCTCATCTAAGCCGTCATCAGTCACTACAGGACGGTCATCGATCACACACGGAACTTGTACTACAAAAGCAACATATCTTCACCCCCCTACATCAACCACCCCACGGCTCCCTCACCTCTTGTCCTGCTGGTCCCGCAGCTGCGCCTCCTTGGCGCTGAGGTCCTGGAACTGCTTCTGCTCTTGCTTCTGCAGCATCTTGATCTCGCGCAGCTCTTGTTTGCGCAGCGCGTGGTCGTCCCACGTGCGGCCGCTCTCTTCATCTCCCCAGATGACCTGGACAAAGTTTCATTCATTGAGTCGCTTAACTTCAAACTCGGATATGTCCTTGAAATTTCGTATTCGAATTTTAAACTTAAGGGTCAATTCACACCGGGACGCGACACGACGCGACGCGACGCTGCGCGCACATGCGACTCAAAATATACTTTATTTACTACACGAAAAGATACACATTTCATTGTGAGAATTCAGAATACGTTTCACCACGCCACGCAGCATGAATTCTCACAATGAAATGTGTACCTTTTCGTGTAGTAAATAAAGTATATTTTGAGTCGTATGTGCGCGCAGCGTCGCGTCGCGTCGCGTCTCGGTGTGAATTGACCGTTAGTTCTTTGAAAAAGACGCAAATTCCGTTGTCCGTTTGCATGGATTTATCGGAGTTTGAAGTTAAGCGACTTAATTTATCTCAAGGTGGTAAGGAAGACTGTACGGTTAGTAAAACTTGTTTTATTTCGCTTTATGCTTGGGACGTATAGCTCCAGATAGGGGAGATCGATATCAACAATACTGTGCGGCAAAAATTTGTTTCAATGAAAAAATCAGCCAAGTTAGAGTGATTATTTCATGTATTACGGTTCAAAAGATACATACATTATTAAGGTCGAGCATAAAACAACAAAACACTGTTCTTGTATGTAGGCCCATTTAATTTTACTTTTTACTAATTTAAACTGTCTACCTATTACGGTTCATGAGATCCAGCCCACTGACAACCAGATAGACAAACAGGGGCTCTCTTCGGGTAAGGAAACCTAGATGCTGTTAGTGGCTAACGTCGTGAGATAACACTACGAAAAAAAAATACAGCATTTGGAATAAAGATCCATTGCAAAGGAAATAAAATTGATTTTCCTTTGTTTTTATGACTAACAATCGAATTAGAAAATAGACTCTATGATATTCATAATAGGCTCATATTTCATTGACTTTCGTTGTATGGTGGGTGTTGCGGCGCAATACTACGATCGACACCATTGCTTCCTGATCTCACGCAGGAGCTTTTCGCGGCCATCGTGACCGCTAACCATAACCCCATTCTTCTATCGACTTTCATTACGACAACTTGTATTTTTAAAGGATAATAAATTGTCCTTATTAAGTTAGACTTTGGGTTTTATTTAAAGCTCCGTTATGTCGGCTAAGACGTAAATTGGTGGCCCATGAGGGGAACGAACCCGCGACCTTCGCGTTATCAGCACGGGCCTGAAGAGGGGAGTATCAAGGAGTAGAGGTTGGCTGTACCTTAGAGGTGGTGGTGGTGACCATAACGCCATCGATCTCGAACTTCCTCGTGCGTTTGCGCGTCTTCTTCTTCAGGTTAGCCATGTGGATGTCCTCCTTCGACCTGGCAACGAGATCATGTCAATACAGATGTTGAACACAGCATTTGTTTCCCGATACGATATTCCTATGGCATGAGACATATAGTGAGCATATGGGATGTTTTATTTTTACACTCCTTGCAAAAAAACGGGCACGTTTGCGTTTTTCCCCATACAGTTGCCTACAAATATGACTTTTCAATTAAAAGAAAAATAAAATTGATTGATAACTTTTTGATTGGTTGTCAAAATTGAAGTCATATTTGTAGGCAATTGTATGGGGGACAACGCAAGTTCCCGTTTTTTTTTGCAACGGGATGTATATTGGAATATTTAACAGATAAACGCAATGTGTAGACTGCATACTTGTCAAAACACTGGCATTATTACCCATATGCAGTGAAGCGAGGGCTTATGTATATGACCGGTATGTATATGTATGTCCGTTTCTATGTCCTTTCGTAACTACTCAAACACAGCTCAACCGATTTTGATAAATGTCATTAGATTCATCTTGATGGCGCAACTGTCACTGGGTACATAAAATTCTTAACAAATCAGAATGGCAGACTTTATGCAGTTTAAAGTTTTTAACAGTCGCGATATACCTTTGTTTGAAGACGAACTACTGTTTATACTGTGGCTGTGCTGGGTACTTATTATTTTATTTATTTATTTATTTATCGAAACACCTTTGAACAAACGTATCATGACGCAGAGTTTTCATAACATCGAAATTGTATAATTTTGAGACAAAGAAAGTGATTATTAAACACGGCTAGACATGAATGAAGTTGGCTAGTTAATGACTGAGTGCGTCTGGTTACGTAGCAGAACGCCTAAAATTAATAAGCCTAATGTATCATAATCAGAGGTCGGAATAGGTAGTGCTTATTAACCTAAACTTGATGCATCTTCATTCAATAACGTATTCCCATCTCACTCACGCATGAATGAACATGAGTCAAGTTTAGGTTAATAAGCACTACCTATTCCGACCTCTGATCATAATCCCTAAAAGTTCATAATACCTAACGGTTGTTTTTTCTAAAAACGTAAAAATTTCAGGATTGTTACAAAACAAACCTAACCTACTGAGTTCTATACAAGAGCACTTTCAAAAATCCTGAAAAGTTTACGGTTTCATAAAAAAATAACATTAGCTATTATGAACTTTTAGGGAATATGATACATTAGGCTTTTTTATTTTAGGCGTCCTGATACGGAACCGTGCGTCTCACTTCGCCGGGTCCCGGCAGAATATCAGCGCTGCCGCAGCAATGCGCGCAGCACATGCCGAGTCCGCCCTTTATAACTATGCCGTGACATCTGAATCACGCATCTAACTTTAGTTATAGTTAAGCTTTTAATGTGTTTTTTCTTTACTTTATTTTAAATATGTAAACTTGTTTCAATTTGTCATGGCGTAATATGTGAATAAAGATTTTTATCATCTATCTATCAAAAGGCATTTCTCGCCGATTTTTTTTTGGTAGTCTCATGTCTTCTCAAGTCTAACCACCTACGTAAAGAATGTTTAAATATCCTGAAAACATAGTTTTGGCAGAAAATAGCGTTCGATGAAATAATACAATCTATGAAATAAAATTCAATAAATTGATGAATCGGCTGCGGTACTGACCTTTGTATCCTGTTGTTGGGCTGTCCATCTTGGTTCTTCCGCCTGAGCACCACCTCCTCGGTCTGCTCTGTGTGCTCACCATTCTCTATCACTTGGTTGTCTGCATTCACACTGGAAAAAATAACAACATTTCAGCATAAGACGGTATAAGGCTTGATTTGAAGCATGTAGTCTCAGTTCTATTTGTTTTTACATATTTGGCAACACTGTCTGTCAAAGTAGTTACCAGATTTAATTTGGTACCCATCTTAGGTCCGAAGTCAATCTGACATTCTACAACAATAAGGTTGAGTTTCCTAAAAGTTACAAATGACTTGACATCTCTAATGACCAGTGATCGGAATAGGTAGAGATAATTTGCCTAAACTTGACGCATATTCATTCATGCGTGAGAGAGATGGGAATACATTATTGAATGAACATGCATCAAGTTTAGGCAAATTAGCTCACCTATTTCCGATCACTGCTAATGACACTGACGAATTCAAGTATATTTTTCTGGAAATGGGTCCCAAATTAACTCTCTTGACCGTACCACAGTATCTAATAGTACTCGGCTGTATATCGCTGTTACGGGTACACTACATAATTCCGAAGATTCATAATTCCAAATTGATAAACATCCCGATTTTTCATAATTCCGAATGAAATGTTATGATAGAAGACATTATTTTTTGATATCGCTTAAAAATCAAATGTAACTTAACCTATATATAGTAATTATATTACAAATATAACCTAAAATAGCTCCAGCATAACAGCTTACGGAAAAACGAAAATTCGGAAAAACGTAATTCGGAATTTTATGGTGTTCCCAGCTGGTACACTCTCTCTGACATCTGTCAATGTATTCGTTATGCCAGAGAGTCGGAGAGCGTGCGTTGTGAAGAATAGATTACTTGTTGTGGTTGTGGCCGGCGGAGTACCGGCGCGAGTCGTGCGAGTGCGAGGTGGCGAGCGAGTCCGCGTCGGCGCCGCGCCGCGACTCTTCCGACGCCACCGACCCGCTGTCCGACTGGGAGCGCCTGCGACCAACCACTCTACTTGTTATCATGTCGATATATATCAAATAGAATATGATAGAATCTTTATTTGCATAAAGCATAGGTCAGAACAGATGTTACAATAGTATAGGAGCCAATCATGTCCTGCTGTGCCAGCGTAAAAATATTTTAAAAAATATTATTAAACTATTATACATTTAAATCATAGTAAATTAAAATCATTATAGCAGCAACTCATTATTAAGGAAGTCATTTACAGTGTAGAAACAATTGATTATTAAATATTTAAATCCTAAGGGCCCTTGTAAAAAAGGCCCTTGTACATAAGGGTGGGATTCCACCTGTCCAATATCTTTGTCCAATGTGCATTTGCTAAAAGAAATTGGCTGACTTCATCAAATTTACTACAAACACCGAAATTTGATCAAATACTCGTATTACGAATCACATTTAATTTTAATTAAAAATGGCAAAATAGTATAAAACCTTGAAACAAGATATTGAATTACATTCATTCCACAATGGTCCTCCTTCAAAGAAATTTGCTCAAATATTGGATATAGCAATTGGAAAGATGGAATACTACCCTAATACAGATAGACTTACTTCGAATTAAAATACCCGCCTAGCCTAGCCTAGCCTTATCTATCCGCGGTTAGAATATAACAATCCATTAATTTATTATATACATTATCGTCGAGTCACCACGCGACAGCGATACATAAACTGCGTAGGCTGGTATGGAACATAAAAAGGCCATTGCACGTTTGCTAGGCGCGCCTTTGTACATAATTATCAGTACAAGAGAGCCAGTAGCGGACTCACCTCTCGAAGCTGTCGGGGCTGAGGCGGGCGGCGCGCGGCGCGGCCGAGTCGCGCACGCGCGGCTCCTCGCTGCCCACCGTCACCACCGACACGTGCGACGTGTCCTGAAACAACGCTACCTTCAGGACGTTGCTGTTAATGCTGAAAAGTAGGAAATACTGCCGCATGCTGTCATACCATGCCATCTCGATCTGGCTACATAGCTGTGTCTTGATCGCTAAATGAACACATTGTTTTATTATCTTGTCTGTCTTAGCAATGCCGACGGAGCCCCGCATGGCGAGACTCCTATTCCTGGGAAATTGGCCCTTCGGCCATTTGAAGGTATCTAAGGAACCTAACATACCTAGTAACGCAAACGAAGTAGTCATTTTGCAACTCTGACTCTTATGACCGTATTAATAAACTCGTCTTGACTGAGATGCCCATCTCGAGAGACGTCAAAGTAAACGTCAACCCATAGAAAGCTGTCATTTTTGACGTGTCTTGTGATTGACATCTCAATCCAGATGAGTTTATTAATACGGCCCTTAGAGATGTAGTCACAAAGCGATCTGGTCGTATTTGCTACCTAGTCCTAACGAGACGTGGACCTAAAGCTTCTATACCGCTAACTGCGATTTAGTGGTCGAAGCAATTATATACTCTATTGGTAACCATATTAAATTGAAACTGCTTTGGTATTCCGGCAGAATAGATGGATGAGTCATATAGAAGGCAGACTATTGCAATGAAATCAAAACTACTCCATGTTTTATATTTAAGTTATTTTGGATAAATAAATAATAAAAATAAAAAAATGTATTAATTAGAAACTATAATCCACTGTGACTAACGTAAACAATAAACAACTACATATAATGTTGTGTGATTTTTTTTCGTGGCATTCAAGATAAAAATTGTTAATGCATTGCTGGCTGCCTAAGACACATTTTAGTAAGAAATGAAGGCGACAAAAACATGGCTAGCGTCTTTTATAAATGTGCTGTTTTTTGGCCGTAACTCATTAATTTCTCGCAATATTTCCGAGCACGATCATAAAAAATATTATTATATACCACATGCTTATAATCAGAAAAAACCAGATTGCTTACGACTTATTATCGTATTGTCAACGTAATTATAGCTCTTATTTACTTGACAGTAATGGCAACCGACTCAAAAACTGATAGCATCTCAAAAGCAATATAGTTTTATAGAGTAAGAGCCCCTATTGGTAGTTCATACAAACTCACGTTCAAATTGACGTTGCTGACGCTGTCGTCGAACACTCCGGAGTCGCCCGTGGCGCCCGGGCTCAGAATCAGCACCTCGCTGCTGTCCAGCCGTCGGCCGCGCGTTTTCTCTGAAATACAAGCTACTCATGAAATTTCAAACTCATTTCATGTTATAACCTAATACTGAGGGTCGATTGATGATTTAAATTCACGTTTATTAGAGCTATAAATCGCCAAAATCACGTATCTACCAACCAAATTGGCTGAGATATCCGTCTAATAACGCGTCAAATATGACACTTAAAATATAAGTACCAGGGCAGCATAACTCACCGCTGTATGAGTTGGTGCAGTCGAGCGAGTCGAGCGAGGAGGGCGCGAAGCAGTCGTCGTCGGAGGACGAGCCGGCGCCCACGATCACCACCTCGTCGGCGATCGGCGGCGTCGTCGAGATCGTCACCGCGTTGGGCGGCAGCTGCGGAATATATCATCAACAATCATCCTCATCATAATATTAGCGGACGTCTGCGGAACCAGAGCCCAGAAATAAACGGTCTCTTGCCGTGGATTCACAGCAAATAAATACTAGGAAATCATGAGGTATCAGAAGTATTAAAAGAGGCTTCAAGCTCGATTACCAATTACTTTGGATTACTCTTTTGACAGCTACGATTAATGGAGGTGTGGTCTTCAGTTTCACAGTCAGTGAGGTGGACAGGGAATTAGGTTCCACTGGCTCTGCGGATCAGGATATTACGGTCGGCTATGGTCACCATTTTCTCGCAGAAGAACGCCAAGCGTAAATCATGCAGAATACAAGAATACTCCCTACTCAACTAAGATGTGACGTACCAAGCCAACATAACTCACTAGGAGTCTAAATTAAATTCGTACAGCCCTATCTGCCAACAAATATCCCCCGCAGCAGCTAAAACGGAAAGAATCAAAAAGTACCAGGCGATCATAAACCAGTAGAAACTTACAGGAGCATTGGCGGCCAGCACCGGCGGATGCGTGGTAGTGACGGTGACAAGTCCGGCGGGCGTGGCGGCCAGCGAGTTGGGCTCCACGGGCTCCACTAGCAGCGACACGCGCTCGCTGACGGCCACGAGCACGGGGGTGGCGACGGTCACCACCTGCTGGGCGACGGCCGGCGGCGGCGGCGCTTGGGGTTTGGGTTCGCGCTCTGGCTCTTTCTGGACAGGGGGCTGCGGGTAAATTAATTCAATTAATAGAGCTATAGGTCTAGAATACCACAGCGCATTTCTCCTTTAGAAAATTAACTTTGATGCCCGCCAGTCAAATTCATTACTCACCGTAACAGGCCTGACTTCAACAGCATTAACCTCTTTACTCTTGCTCTCTTCTCTTTTCCGTTCTCTGCTCTTCTCCCTTTTCTCTTCTCTACTTCTATTCTCAATCGCAACAATCGCTTTCTCGACCGAATTCGTTCTTGAATACTTCTTCGCGTCTTCTGTCCTTTGCTTCTGTTCTGTGCTGGAATCGCTGATGATGGAACTCGGTCTGCTCTTAATTCTTAGGCTAGTGTCTTTTTCGATGGAATTTTCCGTTTTTGGACTCTCTTTCTCTGGACTCGGTTCTGTTCTTGGTATGTCTTTCGGTTCTGTTCTTGGTATGTCTTTCGGTTCTGTTCTCGGTATGTCTTTTGTTTCCTTCTTTTCTGGCGTTTTTTGTTTCTCTTCCACTGCTTTCTCTGCTTCTCGGCATACCTGAGGAAGTTCATAGATTTTATTTATCAGTTTTGTTTTACACATTAATAAGGCGTTACATGTTTGTATTGAATAATAATTACAGTAGTTAAAATTCCAGTAAATTTACTGTAGAACACATCTCGAGTTTACAACGAAATTATATGAAAGTGAAGTGTTATGTATGATAGAGCATTTTTTTTGCTGGACGTGACAATATTTTTACTAAAAACAAAAAACAATTTCGGTATGTACAATGGCGAATTTATCCCTTTAAGGGATCTTTTTCAGCTAAGCTTCGGGCGGTCTGGAAGCATAATTCAGGCTTTGGAAAATGTTACAGGAACTTCGCTTACCATTTTTTTTAAATAGATTAGCAGAAGCGGGAGGAGTATCGTATACCAGGGGCCTGTTTATCAAAGGCTCGTAACTTGTAATATAAGTGAAAGTCTCTTTTTTAACCGACTTCAAAAAAAGGAGGAGGTTCTCAATTCGTTGGTTTTTTTTTTAAATGTTTGTTACCTCAGAACTTTCGACTAGGTGAAGCGATTTTGATGATTCTTTTTTTATTTGAAAGCTGGTGCTTCCCGATTGGTCCCATTTTTATCAAAATGAAGATCTGATGATGGAGGCCATAAGGATCTTCAAAATTTATACGTACACCAATAGCGATTTTTGTATTTGTCATTGTAACTCATGTATTTGCTCGTGGAAAGCACTACTTGGTGAAGTGGAACTGATGACGAAGGCCACAGATGGCCATCGGAGCTCCTAAACGGTACATATTTCAAGGGTGGCGACAAGATATTTCGATTGAGATAGTTGAGCGACTATGAAGAAGCATATTTAGGTTTAAATATATGACTATGATTTTCCCACGGCGTTGTTTGCGGTGAGATTGAAATGTTCAATAGTTTCTTATTAAATGAGAATAGGGAGAATAACAGTATAATTATGATCACTAAAAAGTAAAAAAAAAAACAAAAACCCGCCTTCATAAAGCAAAAATTACCATCTTTAAAATGGTAGGTCAGACCAACTGAAGTCTGATCTACCATTTTAAAGATGTTATTATTTGCTTTTTGAAGGCGGGTTTTTGTTTTTTTAAACTTTTTTTTATAATACATATTGTTGGAAAGAGTGTTCCGCTCGTATTACAAGTTACAAGCGTTTGATAATCGGGTCCCAGGAGTGCATAGTGTGTGTGTGAATGATTGATGTGAATGATTCCAGTTATGGCTTTTGACGTAGAGACCTCGTCGTGTTGTTCTCCTAGTCATTATTTTTAGTTTCATGTATTTGACATGTAATCTTGTTAATTTTTACATTTATTTGTAATGTTTTTAATTTTGAATTTGTATTTTTTTTATACGTGATAGTTCTAATAATTTATATTTGTTGCTTTATTACCTTGTAATGTGACTTACTTTTAAGTATTATTGTATTTTATGTTTGAAAAAATGACCTTCTGCTGGAGTTTCTTGCGGCGCTTCTTCTCCGCAATGATGGTCTTGTCCGAAGCGCTAGTAGATTCACTGTATATTACCGACGTGTACCGTAGTGTACCTGTTCGACGAGCAGCTCGCCGGCGGCGTGCGCGGGCGGCGGCGGCGCGGGCGGCTTGCGCGGCGCGGGCGCGGCGGGCGACGGCGGCGGCGACGCGCCGGGCGGCGGCGGCGCGGGGCCTTTCTCTTTCTTTGGGGCCTGACGGGAAACAGGTGAGGGTTTACGTTACCAGGTCATCATAACAAACTAGCAGTAAGCTAGGTTTACGAGCACGAGCATGAGACTGCAATTGATTTTTCACAACACTGCTCGGAAATATGGACATAGATGGTCTTGTTTGGGGTCACAAAACGTCACTTATAAGGACAGACCGAGAATGTTTTTGTCGGTGTGTTTGCTGATTGGTCGAGAACATTGTTGTCCAACTGTAAGAACCAATGAGAATCAATCAATCAATTTTTGTGTCATAGCTCCTTAAAATGAAAAATTTAAATCGACCAATCAGAACACACCATTTTGTGTCGTAAAATATTAGGTGTATTTTTTGCTAAGATACACAGACTAAAAACTGTGTCACTGCTTTTTTTTTTAAATGTAATTCAAACTTGGCCGCTAGTCTCGAACCACTAGAGATGAAATTACATGGCAGATATGGCGAAACAAATACAATTTTATATGGGGTTGACATCTTCATCTCGCATGTTGAATGCCACGAGAATAAGGGTCCAGAATTCCAGATTTAAAAAAGTTATCTATGGTAAAATTGGCGGTGATGTCACATTAACATGATTACATTTGAGTTTTGAATATGAATATTTATTTTATTTCCTCTCAGTAGTTGTGAAAAGCACTATGTCTGCCTCGGTAGAAAGTGCAATTTATGGACTCGTACACTAGAGGGCCTCAACTACGTTTCGGCCCTCTATATGACTCGTCCAAAAATCGCGTACTTTCTATCCTCTGCAACAATGTACTATAGCAAGCCAAGGAAATTAAAAAATCGCGACGACGCGTCTGTTCACAGACTTCCCGTCTCCTCCTTAGCTTTTAGGCGCCCTTTACACTGAAACTTACGACTTACGTAAGTAAGGACGCAGCTATTGGTTAGAAGTAGATAGAAATATTTTTTTCTCATTCTAACAGATAGCTGCATTGCTTACTTAACTCGTAAGTTTCAGTGTAAAGCCGGCCTTACGATATTATGCCGGATCAACATACTTGATATTTGCTGCAAATACTGTAGGATACAACTATACGTTAGAGTGAGATGGTAATACATCGTGCTCACTCTAGCAAATATAGTTGCGTTCCGCAGTGTTTAAAGCAAATACCAAGCATTTGGATCCGGTTTTGTACTAGGTCATCATAAATAAGCAACTACAGCGCTCCCAACTTCTTTATACCATTCGGCTGAGTACTGCTATCACACTTGCACACGTAGCTATGTTTGTCACTCGTGTTTTATAGAAAAACGAAAACTGCCGATCGCTATTAAGAAACTGGTAGTACTGTACGTACGTACACTGCATGTATATATGGTTTTTCTATAACTTGAACCGGCTATGACCGTTCTAATAGTACCAGGCTATCATAAACACCGAGCAGGTGCCTCGATGCAGACAAGCGTACCATCACAGTACAATATAGCAAGTTATCTCGTATCTCGTTTCCGCGTGGAAGTACCAGGCAATCATAAATGTGTAGTGTAGTGCTCACGGGTTTCCTGTCAGCGGGCACGTGGTCGTCGGCGTGCGGGCGCTTGGCGGCGTGCGCGGGCAGCGCGGCGGGCGCAGTGGGTGCGGGCGCGGCGCGCGGGGACGGTGGCGCGGGCGGCGGGGAGGGCGCCGGCCGCGCGCCCGCAGCCGGCTCCTGCTCTGACACTGGGGGGGACAAAGATAAGTGACGGCCTTTCATACATACGGCAATTAAATTGTCTAAGGTAAAGTTTGTGATGTTGTAAGGGTCTCTGGATCTACTGAACCGATTTTGAAAATTCTATTACCTACACTCATATCGTAAGTCCTCTGTATGCGTTCAAAACCCGTAGGCGATGATGACCAGCATTACCTTTGGTAGTAGGTGACAGCGATGACAGCTGTTAATTTTGGAAGATGTTCCAAATTTGGATCACATTACATCGGCGTAATTCATAACGTAATTTCAAAATTACGTTACAGCTGTCATCGCTGTCACTTACTACCACAGGTAAGGTAATGCTGTTAATTTGCCTTTCGGCTTCTGAACCCATCTTAGATTACTTATAATATGTGTGTGTGTAGATAAAGTATTGTACGAGACCCTGCGTGATTAACAGCATTAAGACACTCATGTGATCTATTATGAAACTAACCTTGCGGCTCGTTTCATAAACCACACTCATGTTGTAATACCTGTCATTACGCAACCGTCACGTAAACTACTATTACCAATAAAAAGCCACAAAAAATGTTTATTGCCCAACGAAGTGGGCACGGAAACAGCTAGTATATAATAAATAGATAGATTTATTTTAAAATAACTTTCCGGTACGAATTAAGACCGTAAAGGATTTAACACAACCATAGCCAAGTAAAATTTAATACAAAATTAAAGGATCTTAAGAGAGGCCGCCACAAACTGCAAGACCGGTCATTATAGACTTGAATCTTATGCTTGTAGAAATAAACACTTAAATGAAAGATGGAAAAAAAAACTTATGTCCAAATATTATTTTTCACTCACTGACAATCAGTCGTCCACCAACCATAATGTGCTGGATATTCTGACATTCTATAGTATAACATTTTAAATGTCATTCTTATAAAACCTCTATAATACAGTCTGTGAGCTCTTAGGTGCTTCTTATAAGAGCGAATGAGAACGAACGAGAGACAAGTATAAACCCGAAGCACGTTCAAAGAGCGATCGCACTGTAAATAGGTTTTATTATTTGTTTAAGTTACATAATGATAAAAACACTAACTTTTGACGTCCGGCGTGTCGGCCGAGCGCACGGACGTGGAGTCATCTTCCATCTCCATGTGCATCTGCGAGCTCCGATGTTCCTGTTAATTTAAATATAATATAATTTAAATAATTGCACAACGTGACATGAAATCTCATGCGATTGTGGCGATATATGGAAAAGGGCTATGTATTTCGGGTGATGTTACGATAATGATGATATAGCACGAATATTAAATTATTTATCTACATCCATATCATAACTTCCCTACAATATGTTCAGAAGCGATAAGCAAATCGCCTATATTAAGAAACCTGTATCTGTGGTTGCATCTTAATGTTTACATTAAAGTATAGTGCATCGTAATGTTTACATTAAAGAGTCGGTACCTAAACATTAAAGTATCGGTAATACTGTACCACTAACTTGAAAATGCAAGCCATATCTGTACATTATAAATAAAGTTTTTTTTTAAGCTTTGGTACTACAAACAAGTTAACAGTAACACTAACTTAATAAAATACAGGCCATATCTGAACATATTATAGAAAACTTATGATATGCATGTAGATAAAGTTATGTATGCGGCTATACATAATTAGGCATTAAAACACTCGTGCTTTAATGCCTCTTATTATGCACCAGCCACATAAAATACTATTTGTATTTCGCGTGTCAGTTCACATGATTGACCAGATACAGAAAAAATATTGTCAAAAACAGATTACCAGTTACAGTTTTTATATCTTATATTTGACAGCCAGTTTGGAGCAGACCCTTACAGGTTCTAAACTACTGTGGCCTGTTTTATAAAGCTACAAATTACAATTTACAGGTTACAAGTTTCCATTTGACACAACCACGACCAATGGCGACCAGCCATTTGAGCAGTGTTGCCAGACCTGCAAAATTGTTACTTGTTTTATAAAACGTGCCCCTGGCAACAGGATGACTAAACACCCTCATCTGAATGATAAAAAAATAGTTTAATATGGCTTGACGTTTTTTTTGACGCATCTTGTGACGGGAATCTCAGTCAAGATGATTATCCTTTCACGCGTCCCAGTATCTAACGTGGAAAACTAGAATGTTTAAATTTAGAACTCAAATTGGTTCGAAATAAGATTGATATTGTAATACAAATGCATCGGGTTAATACGACCCTTGGAACCTGCACTGATTACCTTCGACGCAGGCGGAGACTCTCGCGGCTGGGCGTCCGATTCGCATGCAACGTTGCCACACAAACATCACATTAACGTTTTTTTTAACATCGGATAATATTTATAAATTATATTATTTATATGAGTATGCAAATGTTAATACTACCGCACTCATAGACATTTTAGAGACAACTTATTCCTTTTTCAAACATGTGTATGCTACTATACTCTGTTCCATCTCAGATGACCCCTGTGACAGCTCATATAAACATATATTACACTTTTTTCTTTAACCCTTAAATGATCTCTCTACGTTTCAGTGGTTGTTTTAAAACTATAACTCCAGTAAGAAATTAAGGTTAGAAAAGAAAAATATCATGTAAATTTTCAAGTGATTAAATTGTTTTTTTATTTTATTTGCTCGCGTCTTGTTCTCGTCTCGTGCATAGTCGTTCTTAATCCATAAGTGGGAAAGAGATAAACTAATTAATGTCACTTGGTACTGAATCTACGCGACAGTTCGTTGAAATTAGAAGGGTGAGCATTTAATTGACGTGTCCTTTAATACGGACAAAATCCGTTTAAGGGTTAACTTAGAAACCAAACCTAGCGACGAGCGTCAAGTGGCGACTACATTACTATTGTGTTTCCCAATAAACCAAAGTATTGTCTTGAAATCGAAATTGTTTTTGCTTGTACAAATTAATATACGAAATTCGGCTGTCATAAGCCTCATCCTAGATTGACCAGAGTATAGGGAACGACTTAATCGTCATTAACTGACTGAGTGCTACCGATAGAGGAATATTATTGTCTATACTCTATTTATGAAGCAATGAAGCTTGGCAGTGGGGATCTTAAATATTAAGCGGCAACAACTTTTCACTAAACACCACAGAGAATGCAAACGGTCACACACACCATGATAACCTCGTAAGGCCCAGTGTGCAATAGGATGTGAATAATCAAAGCAATTTAATTTGAACTGTGTTGCAATAAGAATAAGGTTTATTTTCCTATCTTCACAAACTGAAAATAGCATTATCGAACGAACTTAATTGAACCTTATTGCCTTGATGCTAGATTCAAAGTCCCACTCACAAAAAACTACCTGTTTGTAGTATGGTGGGCCTTACGAGGGTATGTAGACAGTGAAGCTCATAGACATTTGCAATCTTATGTTTCTGTTTGTTTTTTATCTTAAAGGTAGCATTTGAACATTTTAAAATTACTACAATTCGGCAAATACAGGTGACTGCGTGGTCGTGATACAAATGATCACCTCTGTGTTCTACCCACGAATATGAACAACTTTCACTATGGGACCAACTCTGAATTCCGGAAACAAAACAGCTGCTTCATACATTTTGGTCGAGTACGTATTGAACTTTTCTATGAAACAGCTGATTTTTTTTATGATTTCAGTGTTGGTCCCATAGTGAGAGGACCCCGCAGTCACCCTGTATAGCGTCCTTACAAGCAACAGTAACTGTTAAAATAGAACAGTTATCTGTGAGGGAAATAAAATCCTCGGAGATAACTAGTTATACTGAAGGAAAAAAAACTTGACAGATACCCAGTTATCTGGCCACGGTTATATCCAAGGAACAAGGGGGTTTACCCAGTAGAATCGAGCCCCTGCATCGTAATAATCAAGGTATGCCTATAAATAAATACTAATAATAATATAATTAAATACTAACCAATTCTCTGGTATTGCTCCCGGTTCTTGGGCTTGCCTTTCCTTGACTTCGTCTACTCAATGATCGTTAGACAAAGAAAGGCAAAGCCGATGTTAGTAAGCGTGCGGTAGAAGCAGAAACACAGTGTTAGTTACTTGGTGAAATATACATTAAATAGGCACACTTCAATTTATTGTTTACAGTCTTTATCACAGATATAAATACACATAGATAACGCAAATGCATCTACTTCGCGTGACCGAATCCACACTTAAACCCCGACCAAGCGTCGGGGTTGGCCGTCGCTACTGACGTTCCGCGCGCCTGTTGTAGCAGCCGGTCGGCCGTGAAAACTAAGAAAATGCCTCGTTGCGTGATAATAAACTGCAATAGCACAAAAAAGCGGCGACTTTGAATCGATTTTGCGCGGAAAACGGGGAATTCTCTTTTGTTGTGACGTCCCAGTTGTTGGAAAAAAGTGACACGGTTAGTTACGGTTGTTTACGTTATCTATGTGTATTTATATCTGTGGTATTTATCTACATAGTGACTTCAAATTGGTAAAACCCTACCACTATGTTTAAATTAGATTGATAATAATAATTCTTTATTTCAAGTAACAAGACTCATAGGTACATTAATTAATTACATTGTTGAATAAAATAAAATTGAATAACATCGAGTGACAGGTATGACAGCTACACTTTAGGACTTTAATCATAAGTTTTATTAGAAATTTGCGAAAATTAAAGAAGGCTAATTTATACAACTGAGTTAATGTATAATACACTATTCGTCATTAACTGAGCCAAGTGTTTTGTATTACCAATATGAAGTCACCCTGTATACAAAAGGAGAAACGGACTGATCGATTAACGCACAGCCAAAACCTCTGGACCTGGGGTCTTGGAATTTGGAGGGTATCCTTGGATATCCTGTGGGTGCACCGTTAAATTAGGGGGAGTAGCGGGAAGTTAATTATACGCGTACCATGTCCCGGGCGTCGTTTAATATGTATACAAGATGCTAAAATATATATATCTAAACGCGTTCCCAAAGCGTCAAAAATATCTACACTATGCCACTAATAATAAAGTCTATTTTACATAGATATAACTGTTTTTGACTTTACATACGGTATACATTATTATGACAAATATACAACATGACTCTGCTGGTACTTAAAATAAAATATTAATATAAGTGTTTTTGACCAATATGCAATGCATTTAAGAAATTGTATTACTGCTTCTCCTGACCTATGAGCTCTATTCCCAAATGTAGCGTAAGACCTTACCTCTGCTTCATCATCCAAGAGTTCCTCTTCGACCACCTCGGCGCGATACTCCAGGAGTAAGTCACGGAGAGGCTTGGAGTCCAAGTTGCCGGAAACGAAGGGATGCTTCAGGAGTTCTGTGGCTGTTGGCCTCCTTTCAGGGTCCTGTGGGAGAAATTTATAGGTATTATAAATATTAGAGGGTAATTTTACATAAACTATGCTTTAGGCTTGGACTATGGGTGCTAGACAAAAACAAATACTAAAATACAAAGAAAATAATTGAGAACTGTCATTAGACAGGATGGAAGGAACATTTTAAATAATAACTTTAACAAAAAGCAAGCTTTCAAAACCCGACTGTTGCATACCAACTTTAAATCGTTATAAATCCTAAATGATCATTCAAAATAAAAAACGATGAAATAAACCTAAAGATGATTTTTAAATCCCTATTCAATGATACCCCACTTGTCATACTTGGTCGACTTTTTTTATTTATTTGCGCAATATGGCGTCTGGTTGCCGCCATATTGAATTTTGATTACTGTCATATCTTCAGTGACACTCACCAGATTAAGACAAATCGATTGACATAAGAATCATCAAAATCGGACAACGGGTTTAGTTTTTATAGTGCCACAAAGGAACAAACATACATATATAGGCTGTGAAACACATTACCCTCCTCCTTCGGCAGTCGGGTAACAACAAAGTCTCGGGAACAAATACTTGTGCTCATCACCAGAGCCATTTTAATTCCTAAATATAATTTCCGAAATTTGGCATTTAAAGGTTATCTCGAAGAGATCGCTCATTCGCGATAAGACTGCCTGTTTACTTCTACTCGTAATCATATTTTAAATATTGAATTCTGTTTTTATAGATATACATATTGTATATCGGAAGTCGATAGACGAAAAGTCCCTATGACAGCTCAAAAACGCTACGAATTTTTTGAAAATTTGAAAATTCCGAGCTCTACTCATCACACAAATATTTGGACATACCAGGGGCACGTTTTATAAAGCTACAAGTTACAATTTTACAGGTCTAAACTGGCAACACTGCTCAAATGGCTGGTCGTCATTGGTCGAGGTTGTGTCAAATGGAAACTTGTAACCTGTAAATTGTAATTTGTAGCTTTATAAAACAGGCCCTAGGGATCGAATCCAAAAACGCTAGTAGGCAGAGTCACTAGGAACAAACTTCTTTTCGACTTAAAGAACTCTTGGAGCATAAGGGACAGCATGAGGTTATTAAAAAAGGGGAATAATAAGGTAAAAACGATATCGTAGTTTACCTGTTATGGTATTGTCATGACCAGAGCTCGGAATTTTCGTAGCATTTTTGAGCTGTCATAGAGACTTCTCGTCTATCGACTTCCGATATACATATTTTATCGATACATTATAGAATACAATATATTAAAGAAGTTTAAAAGTAGAGGTAAACAACGGGCGGTCTTATCGCTAAAGAGCGATGTCTTTCAGATAACTTTTGAGTACTTAAAAATATGAAATAGAGATTTGCAATGAATAGTTATCGATAGCAATTCTTGTTTCAATTTCTATCGAAAAATGTTTAAAAGGCATAGGAAATCCATTTTTATTTTATTTAAAACAATAAAACATTATTTTAATTCCTATTTATAATTTCCGAAATTTGGCACTTAAAGGTTATCTCGAAGAGATCGCTCATTCGCGATAAGACTGCCTGTTGTTTACTTCTACTGGTAATCATATTTTAAATATTGTAGTCTGTTTTTATCGATATACATATTGTATATCGGAAGTCGATAGACAAGAAGTCCCTATGACAGCTCAAAAGTGCTACGAAAATTCCGGGCTCTGGTCATGACGTCAGCCGCCATTACTGTCAAGAAAATAAGAGCTATCAAAACGTTGACAATACGATAACAGATCAAATGGGATACTGTTTTTACCGTGTTGAATAGAGGCGCTGATCAGGGGGCCTAATATGGCTGCGTTTATCGCGTGACAAAATGTGGATAAAACATCCGTCACTTTTTCACACGTTGTACGAGAGTGACGGATGCTTTATCCACATTTTATCACGCGATCAACGCAACCTAACTAGGCCTACTGATCATAAGAGTTTTTTCTCTCTCTCAGAGATCTCAGATGGGCATCTCTGGATTCACCAGGCGCAGCGGTCGCGATCCTGCATCATCAGCCAACATCGGCGTCACCCACTCCGTCAGTAGATACACGTCCTGGGCAATACCGACGTACCCTGATCAGCGCCTTGGCGATGAAGTCATTGAACGCCGCGCTCCACTTGCTCGGCTGCTCCAGGCGCGGCGGTCGCTCTCCTGCATCATCAGCCAACATTGGCGTCACGTCACGGTCCGTCAGTAGCTACAAGTGCTGGGCAGTGCCGACGTACCTTGACCAGCGCCTTGGCGATGAAGTCGTTGAACGCCGCGCTCCACTTGCTCGGCTGCTCCAGGCGCGGCGGTCGCTCTCCTGCATCATCAGCCAACATTGGCGTCACGTCACGGTCCGTCAGTAGCTACAAGTCCTGGGCAGTGCCGACGTACCTTGACCAGCGCCTTGGCGATGAAGTCGTTGAACGCCGCGCTCCACTTGCTCGGCTGCTCCAGGCAGGGCGGGTCGCTCTTCTGGATCTTGAGTAGCACTCGCATCGGCGTCATCTCGTGGTTAGGCGGCTCCATTTGGGCGAATTCTATTAGCGTTATGCCTAGTGACCAGATGTCCACCTGAGAAGAGATTTTTTTTTTGTAAATAAAGCAAGCCCTTATTCAGATATCCCAACATTTTAAGTCACTGTAATGATGTTTTTTTAATAGTTTACATATACTGAAGCGCGGACGCCGACGACGAAGAATTTCGTACATTGACCTTTTGTAGGGCTGCCGTATTACTATAGAAAAAAGATTTACAATCTATGATGCCGGCGGTCGTCGCTGTGCGAGCGCGACGGCAATATCATTAGGCTCGAGTGACAGAGACAGTGGTGAGTAACACCCGTATTCACAAACAATACTTAAGCGATCCTTCAGTGAGTAAACGCACTGCGTTCAATACAGCTTTGTGATTGGTCCTTTTTGACGACCTTTTGAACCACCCTGCGCGTTCGTGAGCACTGTGAGACCTCATAGTGACGTTTGTGAATACGGGTGTCAATGTACGAAATTCCTCGTGTTTGGCGACCGCCCTCTACAAGCAAAAGGCCATTTTAAAGAAAAATAATAAACTGATCTTGGCCATATAAATCCCAAGACACGTCAGTTTATGAATACGGCCCATATACACATACATCGAATCCTCTATACATCTGGTTTGTACGTGGGTGTGACATTTCAAAGTCGATTTGACTAGTGTTTTGCTTTCATTGTTACTGTTTCTTTCATCTTGTACTCAATATAACATTTGTATTTTATTTCTTGGGGGAACGGAAATAACATCTAACCGACCCAAAAGTCAACTTCACCTGCACGCGCCGAAGGGCGACGATGGCCAATAGGCAGTCGTGGCGCTCCCTGCTAGACAACGGACGAGGCTCTGGCGACCGAGCAAATGGCGGGATAACCATTCTCCTGTCCGGGCTACCGGCCGGAAGAGGCTTCAATAGCCTTGTGATATAAATAATCACTAAAAGTTTGACAGTGGAAAGCAACGGGAAACTACCACTGATAAATTTTTCCTAGTTGGTCAGCTCCGACCGTAACATGATGATGAATGTCAACATAGAAGAACAGTAGAACAATTGTTCAGACTTGCTCTGGACAAGACCAGATTTAAGGACCTGACTGCCAACCTTCAGTAATGAAGAGGCACCATAAAATAAAATCGCTATCCGAAAATTCCGCGTCCGTAAAGTATATAAATCATTTGTTGGTCAATGCATTCATTTCTATAATAAATTACCTGACGAAGTTTTAAAGTTACCCTTTCCAGCACTTAAAAGTTACTTGAAAAGGTCGTTAATGTCTAAAGCGTATTATAGGATCGAGGACTATCTAACAGACAAAAATGCATGGCCTAAATCCGAAACTTAGTCAATAATAATTTATTCAAATGCAAAATCTTTATCTTGTCTAGGGGACACCGTTGATGTAGGAAAACATATCGAAACTTTTATGTGGTCGTCTCACACCATCTTATATACACATAAGTATGTGTTTTTTTTTTCTCTATCTCTCCCGTAAGATTCTTAATTGGCATGTTTTCCTGCTGAACTACGCATGTTATTTGATACTATATTTAATTTAATATTTATAGCTTTATATAATGCTAGACTAAGTAGTACCATTGTAATAAGAAATATGTTTAAAAAATGACTGACTGCTGAGTTTCTTGCGGCGTTTCTTCTCGGCAGTGGTCTTCTCTTGGGAAGCGCTGGTAGATTCTTGACGTGTAAAAGTGCCCGTGCGGCCTACTTACTGAATAAATTTCTTTTATCTTTTTATCTTTTAAGAAGAAGAATATTTTATTTATTACGTCAAAGTCAGTAAATCGCAAAACACACAAGAAGCCTTCGCGAATCGGGTCGTGTTCTTCGTATGGACCCATGCAAGCCGTCCCCGTATGCTATTTATATTAAAATAGGCGAATGAATAGACACATCGCACTCCAGACCCGATCCGCGCCCGCGCTGTGTTTGGCAAGTTGTATGGCTGGTAGTGTGTATGGTACCTTGAAATCGTAAGGATTATCTCTAAACGTCTCGCAGAGCACGACCTCCGGCGCCATCCAGTACGGCGTGCCGATGAACGTGTCGTGCTTCTGGAGGGTTGACTTGTTCTTCGCGGACACGCCGAAGTCAGCTGTTGGACAAATAGGTTGTTTATTACAATGTTCTATGACGATGTGGTCAAAGAGACGAAGGCTAGGGAGCGAAGGGAACGATGATGACATTATTTATTGGCCCTTACCACTTTGATTTTCAGTCAGTCTGTGGGTGACATATACAAAGCATGCCTATAACACGCTCAGGGTTCAGTACAACAACACCTTCAGGATGCTGATGAAACTGCCGAGGCACTGTAGTGCATCCGGCATGTTCGCCGAGAGTCATACCGACGATTTTTACGCCATCACGCGGAAGAGGGTCGCCTCTCTACAAAAACGAGTGCGGAGCAGCGGGAACAGCCTCCTGAAGGTGTTGGCAGAACGTCTCGACTGCCCGTTTATCAAATTCTGTGTTGACCTTGTTACAGGCAGAAATAAGTAAGTCCTTTTTGGGAGCCCTTTGTTTCCCATAATTTTATTAGTCATAATGTCATTGTTGACATAATTATTGATAGTCATAATTTTTTATATCGCTGAAACTATAAACTTTTCAGAAGTTCTGAAATATCTAACGTGTGGGCGGGGCTAGGTTGGGTTGGGTTTGATTTATGAAAATCCTAAAAAAGTAACAGTTTCTTTTTTTTTATACGTTATGACTTGCGATTTTTATGACCTAAAGCAGATTATGAGTAAAAATAATTATGGTTGACAATATAGACCAGTTTTCTTTGCAAGGGGATAAACCTTTTCTTCCAGACATCCCCATCAGCTTTTTTAGCTTTACACGTTTCTTCGGTTGTCCGTATAGTTACTTTTAATACCAGTATAATGAATTGAAACGGATGTTACCCCGATCATCTAACAGGTCTTCCTACGTGATACGTTGCTATGCATCAGGTCCCAGCGATTTTCCCCCACACACCATTGTTGGCGAGGGCCGCATTCGACTACGACATCTGCTTCAAACCGGCCTCGAGCTGGACACCTGGCTGGACTCACCAAGCTTGACTCCGCCCTGCATGGTGGCGAGCACGTTGCCCGCCTTCAGGTCGCGGTGGATGACGCGCCGGGAGTGCAGGAACTCCAGCCCGCGCGACATCTCGCGGCAGACGTACGCGCACTGCTTCTCGTTGAGGCCCTTCTCGAGTTCAGACATGACCGAGTCTAGGGCACCGCCGTCGCAGTATTCTAGGAGCATCTGGAATTAAAATTAAGATTGGTAACGATAATATCTTACTAATATTATAAACGCGTAAGTTTGGATAATTGTTAGTCAATCAAGCAATAGATTATGGTCTGGAATACCACAGTTTGATTTAAACAAATTTATAAAGCGACTTGATCTAACATCAGGAAAAATTCATTTGCCCAGGAAATATATTTTGACCTTGGTTGACCTATTAGCTTTTAATATAGAACCAAATACATACAGTAGTACCCAGCCCCAACAAGCCATTATTGGCAATAATGCCTTGCCTCATGATTTAAACTAAATTATAGGACAGCGGAAACACCCTTGAATATAAATTTAATTCACCAAAATATTCAAGGTTTTTCCAGCAAAGAACTAGAAATAGGGTTGTTCTTAGATAATGAAAATGTACAAATTATGTGCATTACTGAACATTGGCTTAGACAAGAGCAATTAATTTTTGATTTTTTAAATTTTAAATTAGTTAGTTATTTTGCCAGAAAAAGTGCCATTCATGGTGGCTCTTTTATAATTGTAAAAAGTACTCTTAAATCCAAAGAAAGAAAGGATATTGTAAAGCTATCGATAGAAAGGATTGTAAAAATTTCTTGCGCAGAACTAGAAAGTTATATAATAATATGTGTTTACAGACCACCGTTGGCTGACTTTTGCACATTTGAATCTACTATGGAACATGTGTTAAAATTAGCATGTAATACCCAGAAGCATGTTATAGTTTGTGGAGATTTTAATATTAACTTACTCGAAACGTCAAATAATACCACTAGGTTACTTAGTTTATTTAAATCTTTTAATTTAGGTAATCTGTTCTTAGAACCCACACGGATAGGTGTTAGTAGTGCAACCTGCTTAGATAATATTTTTTGTAGTTGCGAATGTTTGGATAAAGAAATATTTAATTGTTTTAATTCTGACCATAGTGGTCAGAAGGCATCTTTCATCTATGATTTTTATCAAAAACCTGATACAATAACATACCGACCTATAACTAGTAATCTTTTGGAATTATTCAAAAATAAAGTTCAGAGTAATCTTACAGTGTTACCGTTTTTACAGAATGAGTGTAATAGTATTTATAAAGACTTCTTCGGCGTAATTCTACATCAATTTAACAACAATTTTAAAATGAAAACTATTTCTAGGTCGAAAACAAAATTTAGTGAATGGGCTACTACAGGCATTCATAAAAGTAGAAATAGGCTTTATGACCTATATAGAGAGAGGGAGGAAAATAAGAATGCTGACTTTCTAAATTATGTTAGGAATTATTCAAGGACCTTTAAACAAGTTTGTTTAACTGCCAAGGCAAATTTTCTTAGTCTCAAACTTAAATCATCTGACAACAAGGTAAAAACTGTATGGAATATTATAAATAGAGAAACGGGAAAATCAAAAACTCGTGATAATCAAGTCACTCTGAACACAGGTGACCAACAAATCACGTCAAATAAAGACGTTGCCTTAGCATTCGAAGATTATTTTTCTAACATAGCCATTAATACTACGAAATGTCTTAAATCATCCGCGGTTGAAGCTCAATCATTACTTAGCACTAATGTCAGTAAATGTAATATAAACTTTGATTTCAGCCCTGTAAATTCAGATTCAATAGTCAAGATATTTAAATCACTTAGTTTAAAAAAGACTGAAGATTTGTGGGGCACATCAGTTAAGGTACTCTTTCATATTATAGATGTAATTGCACCCCATCTAGCATTAATCTACAATAATTGCATATCAGAGGGGGTCTTTCCAGATCTCATGAAATATAGTAAAGTAATACCTCTTTTTAAATCGGGCGAGATGAGTGATATAACGAACTTCCGTCCCATTTCCATACTACCAGTTTTAAGTAAAGTCTTTGAGAAAGTAATGCTAAAGGATATGTTAGGTCACTTTAACAGAAATAAACTACTTAACAATAACCAGTTTGGCTTTACCAGAGGTCGATCAACAATTGATGCGGCATCTGTACTCATTAAACATATATATAACAGTTGGGAGAAATCTTGCGATGCAGTAGGAATATTTTGTGATCTTTCTAAAGCTTTTGATTGCGTGGATCATACGACCCTTATTTTAAAATTAGAACATTATGGATTGTCCAACAAAGCTTTAAGCCTTATGTCTTCTTATCTAAGTGATAGAACTCAAACAGTTGTTGTAAACAAAACGCAATCTGTTGGAGCTACATTGAAAATAGGTGTGCCTCAAGGCTCTATTTTAGGTCCTTTTTTATTTTTGGTTTACATAAATGACTTGCCACCAACAGTAGATAAACTTTGTGATATTGTACTTTTTGCTGATGATACTTCACTAATTTTCAAGGTAGATAGAAAATCCGTAGACTACAGTAGGATTAACACCACACTAGTTAAAGTACTTAATTGGTTTACTAGCAACAATTTGCTACTAAATGCTAAGAAAACGAAATGTGTTAGGTTCGCTTTGCCTAATGTTAAACCGGTACATTCTAGTATTTTTCTAAATGACGAGTGTTTGCAAATGGTAGATAAGGCAATTTTCTTAGGCATAACATTAGATAAATATTTGCAATGGAGTCCCCATATAGCTGTACTGGCAGGTAAACTAAGTTCGGCAGCTTACGCCGTTAGGAAAATTAGACAACTAACCAATGTTGAGACAGCTCGCTTAGTCTATTATAGTTATTTCCATAGTGTCATGTCGTACGGTATTCTGGTTTGGGGTAAGGCAGCTGACATACAAACTATATTTGTGTTACAAAAAAGGGCCATTCGTTCTATTTACAACTTAAACTCCCGTGACTCTTTAAGAGAACTTTTTAAAGAAATTAATATCTTGACTGTAGCGTCTCAATTTATTTATGAGAATATTATTTACGTTATTAGAAATTTAGATTCTTTCACCAAAAATTCTGATATACATAATTTAAATACCAGAAATAAAAATAAAATCGCTATCCGAAAATTCCGCGTCCGTAAAGTATATAAATAATTTGTTGGTCAATGCATTCATTTCTATAATAAATTACCTGACGAAGTTTTAAAGTTACCCTTTCCAGCACTTAAAAGTTACTTGAAAAGGTCGTTAATGTCTAAAGCGTATTATAGGATCGAGGACTATCTAACAGACAAAAATGCATGGCCTAAATCCGAAACTTAGTCAATAATAATTTATTCAAATGCAAAATCTTTATCTTGTCTAGGGGACACCGTTGATGTAGGAAAACATATCGAAACTTTTATGTGGTCGTCTCGCACCATCTTATATACACATAAGTATGTGTTTTTTTTTTCTCTATCTCTCCCGTAAGATTCTTAATTGGCATGTTTTCCTGCTGAACTACGCATGTTATTTAATACTATATTTAATTTAATATTTATAGCTTTATATAATGCTAGACTAAGTAGTACCATTGTAATAAGAAATATGTTTAAAAAATGACTGACTGCTGAGTTTCTTGCGGCGTTTCTTCTCGGCAGTGGTCTTCTCTTGGGAAGCGCTGGTAGATTCTTGACGTGTAAAAGTGCCCGTGCGGCCTACATACTGAATAAATTTCTTTTATCTTTTATCTTTATCACATGGACTACTTTTTAGCAGGCGGGAGGAAATAGCGATAAACGACTTCTACGCAGACGGAGTCGCGCGGAAAAGCTAGTATTGCATATATACTGACAAACGTATAAGTAGGCCAAGAGCTGTATGTTAAGAATTCGCTCAATCTCCTCAAATATTTCTATATGGGTTAAACGTGGGATTAAAAATATATAATTTGATATTACACATTTTTTTTACAGAAATTCTTGGCAATTTAGTCACTACGTCACTAGGTTTAAGACTATTTTGTTTTTGGTACAATACTGGGACACTATGACCTTTTAGATCTTACCCAGAACCAATTACTACTCTTTTAGTTGGAGTGAACATCATCAGAATACCTCTATACTAAGGTCGGATTTTTATTCCCACAGAAAAAATGTAAACAAAGTTACGTCACTGTCAAAGTGACATATCAGGGGATCTTAAAGTTTGGGCCAGCAAGAAAAATAACATTAAGTTATCGTTTCGCTAAAACCGTGATATATAAATAAATTCGAGAAATAATTGAAATTAAAATCGCACAAATGAGCAAGGATCGGAAAAACGCCCGTCATTTTGAAAACATAAACCTGTTCCGTACAGGAGAGACTTCCTTCTGATGTTAATTAAAAATATTATTAGGTATTTTACATTTATTATACCATTAAATATATGTATTCAGCAACAATATTATTAATGAATAAAACCATAATGGTTTTGGGAAAAAAACACTTTCGCCAGTCAAAAAGAATGTAATTTTTTTTAATTTTCGCCTGTTATTCCATAACGACGTGAATTTAGGACCTATTTATGAGTCGAAAAAGTTTGTTCACAGTTTACGGAGGACATTGGGGCAATCGTTGACATTGGTTTACTGTTTGTATGTGTGTTTGTGTTTTCTAATTAACATTTCGGTGTCATTCATTAATAAAATTTTCGCTAAGTACATATAAATTATTGTATAATAAATCTATAAAATACCTAATAATATTTTTAAATAATATCAAGGAAGTCTCTGCTATACGGAACAGGGTTATGTTTTCAAAATGACGGTCGTTTTTCCGATCCTTGCAAATGAGTCACTGGAAAGCGATTACAACGGGAGCACGAATTGTAAAGTGAAGCGAGTGAAGTGACGTCTCACATCAATCAAGCAGCCCTCAACTTGTTGACACGGGTGTAACGAGTCAATGATACCAGTGCAATAAATAAATTATGTATACAAAAACAGTTTTCTCGTTTTAAATTAATACAACAAAGAGTTTATATCAAAAAAAAGTTTGCCATCAACAAATTAAATTGTTCCATCTTGATTACAATATATAGTTTTTTTATAGAAAGTAGATTTCTTCTAAATGAGGAAAGTATAAATATTTTGAATACTGCAAATGTTTTTCGTTAACGGCAATACCTTTGTTTACATTTTTTCTGTGGGAATAAAAATCAGACCTTAGTCCAATGCTGTACATAGGTCTCTCCAATTGCAAGGCCGACAAGATCTTCGCTTCTCAGCCAAGTTCAGCGGTTTTTAGCAGCTTAACCTAGGGATTCTTCGCACATCTACCAGGATAATATGAGTTGATACGGCCCCGTGAACTCACCCAGACCTTGTTCTTGATGAAGTACAGTCACGAACTTAAATTTGGGACCCACCTTAGGTCCAAAGTCATTCTAACATTCTACAACAATAAGGTTGAGTCTCCTATAAGTTACAAATGATTTGGCATCTCTAATGAAATTGACGACATCAAGCCAATTTTTCTTGAAATGGGTCACACATTAACGATCGCGATAGTACGTCTCGTGCAGGCCACGTTGGGGTAAAGATCATCAGCCTATACTAGCCGAAAACTGAACATACGTCTCTCCCATTGCAAACCCGAGTAAGACCTTCGCTTCACAGCCAAGGTCCTGTTTTTAGCAACCATGCGTAACCTAGAGATTCTTTGCACATCTACCAGGATAACATGAAATGATAAGGCCCCGTGGACTCACCCAGAGCTTGTTCTCGATGAAGTACGCCTCATGCAGCCCCACCACGTTGGGATGCCGCACCTCGCTGAGGATGTCGATCTCGACGGTGAAGTCCGCGAGGTCGTCCTCGTTGTCCAGGACGCACATCTTGGCGGCGGCCAGCTGGCCTGTCGTCTTGTGCTGCGCTTTGTAGACCTGGAAACATTCAACATCGTTAGCTGTTACCCTCATGTCCAGTCAGCCTCCTAAGTACATGCACACTTTAGTACTTTGTCACTTTAACGTCATAGTTTAACAGCTGCAGTCTGCACTAATCTGTCAAAGGCGTTATAACGACAAGGTACAAAAGTATGCAGCGACCGTACGACGGGTAAGTGGCAAGAAGGCACACAAGCCACCTAATGGTAGGTGGGCTCTGAGATCCATAGACATTTCCAATGTCAAGAATGCAATCCCAAGAACTAAGATGGTATGCCTCTATGCTAGTACCTACTGCTAGTCATACCGGTTATATTACCACCTCACTAGACGCACAGTATAAACAGTAGTTCATCTTCAAACAAACCGCGTACGGTGCGTGCCTCGACCGTACGCGCCGCTAGCAACCATAACCAAATTCAACAAGACGGATTGAGCCGGCTTAGTTGGGGTCGCGGCTTTTGGTCGCGTGCGTATTAAGTATAGAGCGACGTGCATCGATGCAACCTTAGCTCCCGAATGGCAATAAGTAACAGAAACTCCTAAAGAGCCGGAGATGACCTACTTTTCTATTTATACTATGCTACAAGTCTGGAGATCGCAGCGGCCACTTTATCAGATGTTCTATGTGCTCGTTTGGCTACTCCATTCTAAATGCTAATCCGGCTACAAGTGTGTTACCTTCCCGAAAGCGCCATCGCCGAGCTCCCCCACCATGTCCCAGAACTCGGCGGGGTCGAAGTTGTCCCGGATATTGTTGAACACCTTCTTCTTCTTCGCGTCATTGCCGCCGCCGAGGTGCAGCACCTGGGGATAGATTGTTACTTGTCAACATCTAGGAGCTCTAGATCGCAGTTTGGATGCGTCAACCTGGATGTCTAATACACTGCGTTTTTTCATCCTATTGCAATCGTATTAAGGTCATTAATGCGAGCAATCATATAATAACAATAAAGAAAAAGATGGACCTTTGTCTCTTTCTGTTGATTGCGTACTCTAATAACTGAAAAGAGAAAGGATTATCCTTCCTCCGTGAACGTTTATAATAGTTTGGTCCCGAAAAGATGATGACTGACCGAACAAATATAAGTACAGTTGGCAACAAAGGTCTCAAAAATGTATTTTACTGTTACTTTTCGGGGATCTATTTCACATTGTTAACCCATATTCGTGATACATTGCGTCGTTGCAATAGCTCTCGGCTCAGAAGTATTAAAACAACCCGTCAATGGATTGCTACAAGCATGCGGGCTACCGACCAATGAGCCTTAAGAATGAGCTTATGAACTTACCTTCTTGAGATTATTAAAGAACGACATGTTGGCATGTGCGCGTCGCAGGCGCCTCAACCGTCTTTACTCATCCTGTCTGCGCGCGCGGCGACCTCTGCAACAAACAGACAAACCGATTATAACAACGAATTTAGCGCAAAAAAAAACAACTATATTTTTTTTAAATCGGCCTTTAAATTAATGATCATTGGGACCGTACGTAGTACCATCAGCAACAATGATGATAATTTATATAGTTAGAATGGCTGTTATTTACAATTGTGTTGATGACGCTATAGCCTAGTTAGTAGTGACAGTCCAGTAGCAGTCCAGGGTTCGATTCCCGGTATGGTAAATATTTGTGTGATGAGCACGAGTAATGGATTTAAGTATTTATTTCTATCTGTAAGTGTTTATATCGTTGGCTAGTACCCATAGTAAAAGCCTAGAGCTTAGTTTGGGACTTGGTCAATTTCTATGAGATCGTCCCTTAATATTTATAATTGAAATAAACCACAAAAGGAACTGCCAGTTTACTAATTAAAAATATGACTTTAGGTCCGTGTGTAGATTGTAGACCATTTTGACGATCATCTATAAGCTATGTATGCATTTTAAATTTTACATTATACGTCTGACCAGCGAATAACCTTTCTTCACCTGGGGCCTGTTTTATAAAGCTACAATTTACAATTTACAGGTTACAAGTTTCCATTTGACACAACCTCGGCCAATGACACCCAGCCATTTGAGCAGTGCTGCCAGTTTAGACCTGTAAAATTGTAACTTGTAGCTTTATAAAACGTGCCCCTGATGGTACCAAACCTTGTTTGCGATCTGAACAAAATGTTGTATTCCAGACGTAAGCAAAAACACTGCAAAATTATTAGCTATTTGCAAAAACTAAATTCGAAAAAGACGTTCCGACGACAACTTCGCCCGTGAGATACCTACGTAATACGAAACGACATCAAACCCTTGTAAGGGGCTCCCCAATTTATTACTACGAACCCTTCACAATATGTTCCTGAAGATTACTTCCTCTTTCTATATCAAATATCAGGGAGATACATTCGCGAAGCAAATATATTTGTAAGAGAGTAATTCGAATTAACATGACTTGTCCCTTAGCTAGGAATGACGGCGATTCGTGTCTGAACGTCTACTATAAAGCAAGTATAAAACGTTGCATGCTGACCTTCATTGCAGATTAGATATGCAATCTTGACATTAAAACGGGAAGAGATTTAAAGATCTTCAAACAAAGGTTTATCGGTTGCTTATATGTGTGCGTACTGTGCGTGCCTCGACCGTACACGCCGCGCGCCACCACAAGCAAACTCAACAGGAAGGACCAAGCCGGTTTAGTCGGGGCCCCGCCGTCGCCGCGTTTGGTTGAGTGCGTATTAAGTATCGAGTGACGCGCATCAACGCATGACTGTCGTCACGTAAATGTTTTATGTATGTGGACATTATGGACAACTTTAGCGCACGAGCGATAATAGGTAACAGAAACTCTTTAAGGGTCGGTGTTGCCCTACTTTTCTATTTATACTATGATCGAGTCTACTTGCACTGTGTGCACGTTTCTCTTTTTTCTTTGCTTTGACATAATTTAATAAATACGTAGAATAAAATAGATAAAGTCCTCCTATATAATCTCTATATAAGGCTCAACCGATTTTCATGAAACGTTTTTTTTTTTTCAAAACTTTCAAATCAGTCCATCCGTTTGGGAGCTACTAAACTCATAACTAGAGTAAGGATTCTGGTGGCATATTGTGGTTCTGGAATCCATGGAGTCGCTATTTCCTAATTATTATACCTAATACACTTTGATTTTGACCTTCAGTATGGTCATATTTCAAAATGTACTAAATACCTACATTTATATTTCGGTTATTCCATACCTACCTACTAATATTGGCTTGTTTGTAACGCTTTCACAGCAGAGATATCCTCCATACCGAAATTCATTTAAACTGGTTTAGCGGATTACTGAATAAATTAAGTTTGAAATATTAAAATACTGAAGGTCAAAATAAAAGAGGTATGTATTATAAATAGGAAATAGCGACTCCATGGATTCTAGAACCACGATTTGCCACCAAAAGTCCTAACTCTACTCATAACTCATAATTACACATGCGGTTAAAAAATCATCGCTCAAAATGTTTTTGCTACAATCGAATGTCTACACTTACCCTACTTTTGCGCAAGACAATATCTCTGAGAGGGGAGGTCCCTAGTAATCCCTAGAGTCCCCTACGGGAGTAACGGGGGGATTTTAAAAGGATCCCTCAAGTACATTGACATTTAAAACCTCCCCTTACCCCGTGCTCACGCTTGCGGTTTTTTAATGCAGTATTTTGCTGAATTTCTTATTACTTTAAAAGCTGCAAGATTGCTTTTAAACGGTAATCGACCCCGGGGTTGCTGGCCTGGTAGGCAAGGTCATTACGAACTAGGCTAAAATCGTGGCAGTAGTAGAATGACCTGGTCGCAAAATGACCACCACGAAGGGCAAATTGCCCAAGAACAGGAGCTCCGCCATGCGGGGCTCTGTCGACTTTGCTAGGACTGACATAAAATGAAAATAATGTGGTCAATTTGCGTCTCAGATATTTTGAGAGACTACAAGCAACGTCTTCATCTTGCGAGTCGGTAATTTTGCGACGGAGTCATTTTACTACTAACTAACCCATCACCACCATATCAGGCGAAAGACATCCACTGTTGGACTCTTATCTCCGCAATGGTCAATTTGTGCAACTCGCATCCATCGGTTTCCTGCGATCTTTACACGATAGCCGCTCCACCCAATACCAACCGATACAATTTAAGCAGTTTAAAAGGTTAAATAATTAAATAAAAAATATAAAAATGCTCTATGTGTACACTGCAATATCTTTTTATTTCACAATAATGAATATCTACGTCAGACTTATCTAGCTAATTTGTGCGTTGCCAAACACCATTATTAATATATGACTATGAAAGATGATTCACTGTCCAACGCGTTATCACGGGCCTGCGTTTCCGTTGATAACATTTTACGGCCGTAAAATATACATTATGTTTAATTTTATCATAGTTATAGTTACGTGAATGACGTGAGCAGAATGTTTACAGTGATGACACATGAAACCGAGACGTTGTTTAAAAACAACCCCAAAATAGTTGCAAGCTATCGAATGTTACCGCGATGTCTAGTAAGATCCCCTACCTATTAATTTTGTACGTGGGGGATCCTACCAGGGGCCTGTTTTATAAAGCTACAAATTACAATTTACAGGTTACAAGTTTCCATTTGACACAACCTCGACCAATGACGACCAGCCATTTGAACTGTGTTGCCAGTTTAGACCTGTTAAATTGTAACTTGTAGTTTTATAAAACGTGCCCCAGGTGTTACAGGACATCCCCAATGATATCCACCTAGAAAATTTGTTCAAAGTTTGTGTTTTCGAGATAGTATTGTGTTTTTGTAGTAACGGCGTCGGAACCTCACACTGAGCATGGTCAGACAGTATCCTGCCTTTTGACCGAAAATCGTTTGGCAAAATGTAGGTACAGTCAAGGACTTTAATTGTTATGCCACTGTGGAACCCTGTCATAATGACAGCGTCAAACCACATGACAGAAATTACGCTTAAATGAATGCTTAACGTTATGCGACAGGGTTCCATAGTGGCATAACATTTAAAGTCCTTGACTGTACCTATCTTTTCCCATACCGTTTCATTTTCCAATGCGCTTTTTTGTCTGTAACTGTAAATATTTCGAGATTTATTTCAGTACCATTGTTTAGAACCCTATAGGTTAGGTTAGGTGAGTTTTTATAAAAATCTTGAAATATTTAGTTACAGAAAAAAAAGCGGGTTGGCAAATGAAACGGTTGGGAAACTATACATATTGCCAAAAAGGCGGAGAACCTCGTCCGATATACTCTTGCCCGGTTTCAAATAGTAAAATTTTCATAAATGCGTAATCTCGTTCAATGCAACACGTCATAGATAGACCGTGTTTGTCATTTCACAGTAATTAATCCCATGATCATGTTATTAAATTTACGTAGATGACGTCACGTAAAACAGGAATTTGTAGCAATATCGATACAAATACCAGTGACGTACACACAGACAGCCTTCCTTGAGAGAGGGACGCAAATACAAATGACTTTAGTTTAGTCATGATGATGTCATGCTATCATCCTTTGGCTGGGAGTGACGTGGTGTAAACAATGGGCGATAGCGTTTTTCTGTAAAGCAAAGGTTAGTATAATTCTGCGATTAATCAGCCTATATTTTTTGTGGGACCTTCATGCAACGAGCCTGCAGTAAGTAAGTAAAACATTTATACACAACAATAACACACAAACAAAAAATAAGGAAAAGAGATGACGTAGTGGTAATGTTGCGAAACAGTCCCAACTCAGCATGTGCTGGCTGGGAAGCCAACGCTGGTCTTCCGTTGGGGCCGCTCGGTGAAAACACAACCATAAAGGCCCAGCCACACCGGATGCGTGACGTGCACGTGCGCGTTCGCTTTCCACTGCGTTGTATAGTGACATGTCGTAATGCGAATTCATACTATACAACGCACGTGCACGTGCACGTCACGCATTCGGTGTGGCTCGGCCTTAATGCGGGCCTACCGTTTGCAATAAGTTCCATAAACTGACTTGCCTAATTTTCAAGGCGATTTTCAACGTTTTTGCTGCTGAAAAGTTGTTTATTTTGATGACTAATAGACAAAGATAATGTTTGCTAAAAGATCGCGTCGTTTGTCGATCGTAGCGTTTTGTCGTCTTGTGCTTTTTAAAGGCCCAGCTTTAAAAAGCACAAGGTGACAAAACGCTACATTCCCATGGCATGCACTGCGTGCTAATCCAATTGAAAGGTCTACAAGAAGGCTCAACTCATAATTGGTTTATCGTGTCCGTGAAATAATAGTATATATGTATAACACGCAGGGTATTTTGTATGAGGATTTATAAGCCGTTTTATTATTAGCATTTTCTTGTATTAAATGTTTGAGATAGTAGGGTAGGCCCGCATTAAGGCCGAGCCACACCGAATGCGTGACGTGCACGTGCACGTGCGCGTTCGCTTTCCACTGCGTTGTATAGTATGAATTCGCATTACCACATGTCACTATACAACGCAGTGGAAAGCGAACGCGCACGTGCACGTCACGCATCCGGTGTGGCTCGGCCTTTACTTTTAATTTGATCGCAATAAGTTCCATACTTAGTTGACTTTCCTAAAACGCGATTTTCAACGGTTTTTGCTAATAAAAAGTTGTTTATTTTGATGATTTACAAAGATAATGTTTGCTAAAAGATCACACCATTATTTGCCCTTACGGAATCGAACCTACACTAGTTTCAGAGACACTGCACGCGGGTGGTAGGACCTTGTGCAGGGTCCGTCCGGATCGCTACCACCATCTTATCCATTAACCCACTGCCACACAGCAGTGTTCGCATTGTTGTGTTCCGGCGTGGGGATAAGACAGCCGGTGAAATGACTAGCATAGAGGCATGCCATCTTAGTCCTCAGGGTTGGCAGTGCATTTGCAGTCTTAGGATTGCTCGTGAATGCGAATGTCTATGGGTCACAGTTTCCACCTACCATCAGGTGGCCTGTGTGCTCATTTGCCTTCCCTATGCCATAAAATAACTTTAACAAAAAGCAAGCTTTCAAAACCCGACTGTTGCTAACCAACTTTAAATCGTTATAAATCCTAAATGATCATTCAAAATGAAAAATTATGAAAGAAACCTAAAGATGATTTTAAAATCCCCATTCAATGATACCCCACTTGTCATACTTGGTAGACTTTTTATTTTATTTGCACAATATTGCGTCTGGTTGCCGCCATATTGAATTTTGATTACTGTCATATCTTCAGTGACACTCACCAGATTAAGACAAATCGATTGACATAAGAATCATCAAAATCTGACAACGGGTTTAGTTTTTATAGTGACACAAAGGAACAAACATACATATATAGGCCGTGAAACACATTACCATCCTCCTTCGGCAGTCGGGTAAAAAAACACTACTAACTTAGTCTAAATGCGTCATTACTGGATCTTAAAACCGAGTGGAATCCATAAAGCACCTAAAACCGGTATCGTGTGGGCAACATTACAATAATTTGTGCATCAATATTTATTTAGAAATCTACGCATCGGAACCGTGGCCTAAATAGTTAAATACACAACATGACCTAGTACACTTGGAATTTGTTAACAAAGCTATTTATTTTGTTTTAGGGTTCCGTATTGTAGGGGGACAACGGGACCCTATAACTAAGCCTCCGGTGTCCGTCTGTCTGTAAGCGGGCTGTATCTCACGAACCGTAATAGATAGACACTTGAAATTTTGACATATTATGTATTACTATAGCCGCTATAACAACAAATCACTACATCGTATAAAACAAAGTCGCTTCCAGCTGTCTGTCTGTCCCTATGTATGCTTAGATCTTTAAAACTACGCAACGGATTTTGATGCGGTTTTTTTAATAGATGGAGTGATTCAAGAGGAAGGTTGTTATGTATAATAAGTTTTGGATTATGTACGGGTATTACAGAAAACTGGCATAAACCGAAGCGAAGCGAGGGCGGGTCCCTAAGTAATAAAAAACAAAAAAAAGGTCCAAGAAACGAGTTCTTTCGGCGTCGTACAGAACCCTTCGTGTGCGAATAATACTTGCATTAGGCCGGTTTTTTATTTTTATAGCAAGGCGAAGGCAAACGAGCACACCACCTGATGGTAAGTGGTATATCAGATCCGTAGATATTTGCATTCTCGAGACCACAACCTCAAAAATGCAACCCTAAGACTCGAAATGAGCAAGGAAGCTAGCGGTCCGGTAGGGGTGAACATTCGTGTGATGAGCGCGAATATTTGTTTCTGAGCCTTGCAGGTTTTCTATGTTTTTAAGAGGATAGTGAACCGAGGCTTAAATCGCGTCGCTTTCAAAGATTGCCCATACAAAGGGGTTTTGGTAAAAAGTGTTGTCATTTGTAAAAGTCATACATTTTCAAGGTGAGCGGCCATTAGTAAAAGTGGTTAATCATGATAGAATTATTAAAAATAAAAATATTTTGTTATGTAATGTAATACTCTTAAGTGCATCGGAGCCAAGATATTTTAATATTCATACATGGGCGTACTTTTGTACTAAAAACTGTATACTTAAATCTTTAAAATCTCCGCTCCGATATTATTTAACGCCATAAATTAAATATTTCTATGTGTATTTAGATGTCCTCTAAATAACTATGTAAATATAATCCGCGGCCGCTGAAAAAAAATAAGACAATATTCTTCAAACAAATTTACCCAATGCCCTTTAGCTCCGAGCAATAAAGTTTTTCACCCCCTATATCAAGTCCGATTTTTCGATTTTTGAATATGTTATAGTTATCATGAAAAACCAGGGGCCCGTTCCAGAAAGCCACTCTGCAACTCTGCACTCTGCACTTTGCAAATCCACGATAATGCAAAGTGCAGAGTAAACGTGTTCCAGAAAACACTGCGTAATTTGCAAACTCAGCAAATATTCTGTTCCTAAAAGATACTTTGCAAATCCACAAATGCACACTGTGTATTTAACTCTGCCTCTTCAACTTTGCAATTGTCTTGTAGAAAAGAAATACTTTGCAAATCCTCAAATCCAAACTCTGCATTTGACTCTGCCTCTTCAACTATGCAATAGCTTTGTGGAACGGAAATACGTTTGAAGAGTGGGATTTGTGGAGTGCAGAGTTGCAGAGTGGCTTTCTGGAATGGGCCCCAGGTCTGTACGTTTCCGATTTTTATTTTCTTTATTTGTTTCTTTCCAAGAAATATTTTCTTGGAAATGAAAACATACAGACCTAGTTTTTCATAATATCTACAACATGTTCAAAAATCGAAAACATCGGACTATGTTTAAGGGAAGAGCAACGTTATCGCATAGTAGCAACTTTGTCTGTTTGTTACGCTTTCACGGCTAACCCGCTGAACCGATTTTGATGAAATTTGGTATGGAGGTAACTTAAACCCCGAGAAACGACATAGGGTTCTTTTTTTTATTAGGACGCGGACAGAGTCGCGGGCAACAGCTACTTTATAATCTAGACTAGACCAACACGTGTCACATACAATTATTTAGATAATATTCATAATGGAATTCCATACGAGTATATCTGCGTAGGCGTTATCTAAATACCGTTAATATCTGAGGCTGTTTGTTTTGAAGACTTTAGTCTAGTTTAGATTTTTTTAAATAGCGAGATCCGAGAACGATATGGTTTGAAAGAAAATGTAGTGACTAAGATCGAAAAGGGTATGCTAAGATGGTTTGGTCATTAAGAAAGCACGGATGAAAGAAGAGGTATGGCGAGCGAGAGTGAGCGGAGATGTCGGTAGGGGACGTCCTAGACGGACGTACGGTGATCAGATTCGCGATGTACTGACTAAGGGCCAAATCAAAAGCACCCGAAACCTACGTACGTGCATGACGAGGTTGATGAATGTAGAAGCGAAAGTTGTATGTTTAGACCTGTGCACCTGGCGTTCCATAGCCTCTGCCTACCCCATTGGGAGGCAGGCGTGAAGATATGTATGTATGTATGTAGATTTTTTATATAAGGAGCCAGGGAGTCGAGTCACTTAGGTCAAAAGCTAGTTTTTAGGGCTCTCTAGATAGATAGATCGACCTCTTTGTAGACGACTGCACAAACCATAGAAAAAAACAACAAATTACTAAAAAATGGTCAGGTGTGAGTTGCGCTCGCGCTGATTCGATTCGGCGACCCTACTGTGCGGCGGTACGTAACCCTCGGCGTGCAAGTCCGACCCGCACTTGACCGGTTTTAAAAATGCGAGGTGGTTCTATTGGATTGCTATTTATCCAAAAAGTATCATAGCTTTTCTTTTAAAGTTTGATCCTCAAATTCTGAGTCTGATGCTGGAGAGGTACTATCTAAAATGCAGGGTAGGGGGAAGACCCGTAAGTCCGGACTAGCGATGGGCAATTTCTGAAACGTTTCACATATTACCTTAACTGTGACATATTTCAACTTTTGAAAATTACAAAATTGACAAGAAACGTTTCTGACAGTAATGTTACCGAATAAATTACACTTAAATTTCACGTCACGTGTCCGCTACTTCTGACGTTAGTAGAACGGGTTATGATTATAAAATTCGAGACTAAGTCAGTGGCCGCTTGGCCTAGGGGTGTCTGTTCCCAACTTCCCAGTTGATATACAAAGGACGGAAGTTCAAGACCAAGTTAAGAGAAGTGCCGTGTTTTTTTTTGTATTTATTTATTTATTTAACCTTTATTGCACCAAAAAAAGTACAAATGGCGGACTTAATGCCTAATGGTATTGTTTAAAATGTTTTGTATATGTTAAAAATAGGTATATTGTGTTATCTTTGTCTTAATAGAAAACACCATAAATAGAGTAATTAAAGGAATTATGTTAAAGTGGTGACTGTGATAATATAATAAGAATGTTATTGTTTATCGGGGAGTATAAAATTACTCACAAACAGATAATTTACACCTGAAAACTACAGAAACCTAACAGAAATTTTCCATTTGAAACTTCCAGTAACTTACATGAAATTTAAATGAAAGTTTCACTTTTGTAACTTGCAAGCTGCCCATCACTAGTCCGGACGGCACCTAACGCCGGACACTTGTAATATCTCGGCGAACAACAGCGTGTTCGATGAAAAATCACTTGAAAGAGGTGTGGGGGAGGGTAGTCTATACAAGATCGTTAGTTTTAGAATCGAACACGTTGGATCCGCCGAGATATTACGAGTGTCCGGTGTTAGGTGCCGTCCGGCCTTACGGGACTTCCCCCTACAGGTATGTTAATTTTAATGAAAATATAAACAACTTTTAACCTTCCGGATAATAATTGCTACGCAGATTTCAAGAGCGAGTTGTTTACGGCATCTAGTCCCACTTAAAGATAGTCCTTATTATAATGTCTTAATGGTGATTTTAAATTAAAATAATAGCGGTGCAGACTCACGAAGTAATCCTAGACATCTCACACATATCTTTCTCTATCACACCAAGAATGAGTGAAGGAAACAGGACTAGCTCCCGTTTTAAGAACACATAATGACTAGATAATTGCCAATTGAATATTTAAATTGGAATAAATAATTTAAATGAGGTTCATGAGTGGTGGAGAGATAAGGAAACTTTATTTTAAGTAGATATTTGTCGTGACTATTTAAAGAGAGGTATTTCTTGGGAAGAAAATTAATATTGAAGTCGTGCTTTGAGGATTCCGTATTAAAATTTACACTAATTGTTTTTAGTTTACGTGTGTATCTGTGTGTCTATAGCATCATAGTTGCCAAACGAGTGGACTGATTCGTTGTTTTTAAAACTCTTATAGTTTCGTCATGTCCAGTGGAGTTCATATATGTATACACTTTAGTACCTTGTCACTTTAATCGGTGTGACAATTCATATATGGCAGTTTAAACATGGCATTAATTAGAGAAGGCACTAAAGTGTATACATATTTATGACCTCGATTGTCCATTCATATGTCAATGTCACCGGCATTTTACTCAAAAACTACAAGATGTATATTGATGAAATTTGAAGTAAAAGTGTCTTGTACCGCTACTTAGTTTAGTAGTTAAATAACAAAAATAAATAAAGATAGGTAATTACTAATTAGTTACCCACTCCTCGCCCTACTTCTTCCCGTTGGGGGTCGATTTGCGGAAAACACTCGCTCCAAATATCAAGTCCCTGGGTCCAGCGGTTTAGGCTGTGCGTGTTTAGTCTCAGTCAGTCACTCAGTCACGGTATTATTTTATATATTTAGAAGGGTATCCAATCACTTGCTAAAACAACATTTCACAATCATAACATTTTGGCAAAACGCTTTATTATCCGAAACTTTACCTATTTCAGGATTTATTTCAGGACCATCTCGTAGAACCCCATAGGTTAGGTTAGTTTTATAAGGCACTTTTCCTCCGTCGGCGAGGAAGCGATTAGCTATAGACTATTTTCTCGCTCAAGAAACGAACAAAAGATATAGATACCGTGTCAATAAAAGAGCTGGACATATTAATAGGGAATCGCTGGGTGTTCACACTGCCGGCGAGAACTCTCTCCAACAAAAGATACAGATCCCGTGTCAATAAAAGAGATGCATATAACCCATTCATTGCCGACGCCTCATATTTTTACTCATCACGCAGTGCCACCACCTTCCACGCGGCAGTAACATTTTGGTATCAGCATTTAAGTACAGTTGTTTTCTAGCAAAAAAAAAAACTCGAGGACGCGATCGCGTCCTCGGCATTACGATTACACATACCTACATGGATGCGAATTCGCGTCTTCGGCAATGAATGGGTTAATAGGTGATCATCGGCGGTGGGACACGTGCCTAAAAAAACCAAAATAATTACAGTTACGGAAAAAAAACGTTTTGCGAAATACGTGAAATGAATCAGTTTGTGTAGCAAATGATGATAAACCATTAAGAATGCGTGTACCAATGTCTACACCACCACACCTAAGTTATTTAGCTACACAACTATGCACAACTTGCAAAACGCATGAGTAAATGTCACAGTTACCGACATTCCGCGCGTACGCACCGGCCGATGGTCAAAAGCGAACGCTTTACGAAAGCGTGTCAGGTGTTCTCTACCGGATTCCGTACGTCGCTGACATGGAGTTTGTATTGTCACACGTTTCGGATGAAAGTGAGAAGCGATGGCCTAATTTCTTAAGCGCTGGCATTGATTTTATAAAAGGAAAAAAAGATGTTTATTCAGTTTATCTACATCGTCTGCCATAATTATTATTGGTCATAAGGTGTTTTAAGGTCATATATGTATTATGTATCGCAAATACTAACGTATTATTTTAAGAAACCGTTACTGTTTCAGGATTCTTATGAATCAAAAATAACCTAACCTAGTCTACGCGTTAGATATTTAAGACATTCTGAAATTATGAGTGTCAATAATTATGTCAGCAATGACATTATGACCAAAAAAGAATTTGGTAAACAACGGGTTCCCTTATTCAGTACTACTGACCCGCCCTCGCTTCGCTTAATACATAAAACCCTTCCTCTTGAATCAATCCCTTTATGAAAACCGCATTAAATAGCATGCTAGTTTTCGTGAAACCCAGCTTCGTGGGTCGTGCGTGGCCCGCCACGCCACGGCATCATGCTGAATGGCACCCTATTTGACACTGTATGATACTCTTTTATACTTTGTCATTCCTTTTTTGTGTTATAATATGTATTTCTATAGTTACTACAAATTATTTTCGATGTAAACTGCCAAATTCACTTGCGGGTGTTACGCCGCAAGTGAATTTGGCAGTTTACATCGAATTATATTCGTATTTTATTACAATAACCACAAGTACATGCGAGTGTAGCGACACTATCTACGCGAATGGACTATAATCTATTCTATTCCATTTTGAAAATCAACCAGTTCTCGATTATTGTGATGCCTACCAAATTCCATGTCATTTAGACCACCAAAGATTAATAATATCGAGTTGTAATATTGAAGATTGACAAACACAAATCGCACGGCAAAATAAACATTTGCTAGTACCGATAGACATTATTAGCATGACATGCAGCGACATGTGATATCTTCCGGTTGTGCACGCGGTTGTTTTAAGTTCTTCCCACGGGATAAAAACTATAAAACAGCTGCGTACGGATGCATGGTATGACGGCATGGGTGCACTTTTGCATCATGTCAGTTTCGTCTTCGTTAATAGGCTAGTTTATTTTTGAGTGAGATTGCATCGCCCTGTTGAAATTTGCGGTGGACATTATGAAACGAATGTGTTTTTTTATTTGTATAATTAGTCTGATGATTTTATCAGGACCAACAAGACGTTGACTATGGCAAAATATTTGACCATTTCAGCGCCAAAACCAACAAATTACGTCATCTGAAATACGTAACACTGTCGCCAAACGTTGGCAATTGCCGTCAAAACGCATACGCCACAACAGTCTGTGGCGTCTGAGATACGTCGTTTTACTTCGCTGCCTGGAGTTCAAAAGGTAACGGCAATAAAACATACTTGTATAGTACGTCTCATTTTATACCGCAGTTAACGTCTTTAATAATTAATAGCATAGAGCTAACCTATACTTGTACTTGGTCAATGTTACAAAAGGAATTCACGAGACAAGCTTGATTACAGGGTGGCTTTTCGAAAAGTCTTCTTAATGAACCACTAGGGTACCCAAGAATACAAATTTCAAGTCTTTGATTCCAGCGGTTTAGGTAGTGTCTTGTCTTGTCTGTGTGTCAATCAATCACGAAAGATTTTTATAAGTATCTAGTTGTATATTTTTTATGGCAAGGAGAACGCAGTCGAGCACACAGGCCATCTAGGATCTGAGACCCTTGAATTCTCCCCTTACGTAATAAACCTTGAGTAACGGTGGTATAGCTATACAATGTTTTGTCCTTCTCTGTCAAATTCAAATGTCACAATGACAGATAAGGACAAAACATTGTATAGCTATACCACCGTTACTCAAAGTTTATTAGTAAGAGGGTCAGACTACAATCTTAAGACTGCAATCCTAAGTTGAGTTTCTTACGGCGTTCCTTCTCAGCAGTGGTCTCCTCTTGGGAAGCGCTGGTAGATTTTTGACGTGAAGTGACCGTGCGGCCAACTTACTGAATAAACATATTTGTGATGTTATCTATGTAAAGGGACCTTATTGCCGATGGCGCTTCCACCATTATTAAAGGTGCGCCGATATAAATACAACGTCGCGTGACGCAAGCGTAAGCGCCATCGATATACATAGACAATGCCACTTTTTTTTTAAGACCACCAAAGCTTTGTCAATCCTGAGTACTAAGATGGAATGCCTCTATGGTTCGAAATGTTTTGTACCTAAGCCCGATCCTTCGTCACTTTCGCTCGTATCGCGGTCTCCCTCGGGGATCGCATGCGCGCGCGCACCGTTCGCATGACGCCGGTGGAAAGTTAATACGCTGTAATTGCTATACGTAATACGTTCATCCCGCGTAGATTCTATGAATTCGTTAAACGGTTGAGATTTTCGAGTTGGAAAAGTGAAACGTTTGCGTTTAGACTAGGTGGTAATGACCTTGTCTGTGAAGCTAGGAGTCCCAGGTTCGACGAGTGATCTGGGCATATATTTGTGTGAGGATTTATTACTATCCTTATTTAAGGATTGTTAAGCCAAACATTTTTATATAAAATGTGATAACGTTTCTCTGCCCTTAAATCTAGACCGATTTTTCATATGTTGTAATTATTACGAAAAACTAGATACTTAGGTAGGTATTTATTTATTTGTTTCCTATATATTCAGTTCATTTTTAGGGTTCCGTACCAAAATGGTAAAAAAGGAACCCTTATGGTGAGACTTCGTTGTCTGTCTGTCTGTCTGTCTGTCTGTCTGTCTGTCTGTATGTCACAGCAGTTTTTCTCAGAAACTATAGAAGCTATCAATTTGAAATTTGGCATAGTTGTATAACTTGCTTGCCCGCATCCGTTTTTAGTAAAAAAAGTATGAAATTATTTTTCTAAGTATTTGTTAAGGGGTCTAGAATGGGGGGTTGAAAAATGAAAGTTATTTTATTATAACAAACGGGGTGTCATATGAAAGGGCTCAGTCTGCACATTTCGAAACTATTTTTTTTATAATTTTTCGGGACGTACTTTTTGATTTATAGGCAAAAATTTACAAAAAATGACCGTTCCAAAAATGACCACAATGATTTAAAGATTTAAGACTTATATTTTAAAGGAAAAATAAAATGAAATTGTCAAACTTTACAGTTTTGGAAAAATTATCAAAAAGCTTTAAAAATCTTTATTAAAATGTCGGCTAGTCAAAATGGGCCTTAATGCATAGATAAGAAAGTTCATAACAAAATAAGTATTTTCTTTTGCTTTTTCCAACCATATTATCTTAAACACGGAACCCTCGGTGCGCGAGTCCGACTCGCACTTGACCAGTTTTTTATTATTCTATTGGCTAGTTAAAGAAAAACGATTACACGTGCCATCTAATGGTAAGTGGCCCCTGAGAAATGGACAATTACAATCTCATGACTACAATTTTAAGACTGGAATCCTAAGACAGCAAATCCGTTTCCAACCCAGAGGACTGAATGACAGATGGAATGGAAGGACTTTACAAGCTCTTTAGGGTGCCGGGTCTTCTGTTTTTTTATGAAAAGAACAAGATTTTTATGACAAAGAGACATTAGCACACAGGCCATCTGATGGTAGGTGGCATCCCGCATCTGAAACCCAAAGCCATGTTTTCTCATGAATTCTCAAGACTATAATCCTAAGACTTCAAATGCGTTGCCAACCCTGAGATATAATGTTTACATTCTAGTAATTTTACCGGTTTTGTTTGAGACTAGGGCAAATTTTGTAAAATTTTCCCCTTTTCTCGATTTTTTTTGTTTACCTACACTGCAGTCATAAACAAAATCCTTTTGCCACGTATCAACAAATATCAAGCACCACCATGTGTCACATTAACGATTAAAATTTAAATAAACACGATTATTTACTTTTATCAGCGCCGTATTTTATATAAATAGCTGTAATCAATTTAAACGGAAGCTGCTATCAAATAAATTGTTACTAACGGCCATTAATAATAAACAATTTGTCGGTCTGTCACCCCGCGTCAGCCATTACGGCTTGATTATCAACGAATTAATTAAATGTTTTTAAATGGTAAAAAACTGGTCAAGTGCGAGTCGTACTCGCGCACCAAGGGTTTCGTGCCGCTGCACAGCACTGCCCTCCTAAATAAAAAGGACGCATGCGCAATTTTATAGTCAAAGTAAATTCAACCTTCCGCCTTAAGAAATAAGGTCGTTAATACATACGCGGTTCTATGAGACATACGCCTTTTTTTCTAAGGAGGGCAGAGCAGGTGTTATTATATACCGATTTTGGGTTCGAAATCGAATTACCACCCAACTTACCCGTACTCGATTTTTAGTATTTGTTGTTTTTCTTTAGCGTTTGTACTACGATCATACAAAATTTCACGCTTGAATGCTTTACCGCATACCGTAGGCACAAAAAAAAAGTTAAAAAAAAAACGTTTATGTTTTACCTTTTATATTTTTTCTTAGGAAAACCTCAGTAAGAATTAGTAATAAAACATAATCTGAAGAAAAAAAAGTGTCACACAATGACACATGACAGGTGACAATTCTGTATACATTGTTAAGTTAACACTGATGCATCTCTGGATTTCATATAACCTGCGCTATGTGCACTGAAATGTCAACTGTCACCTGTCATAGTCAGTACGGTGAAATAGGGGGCAGGTGGCCTGTGTGCTCGTTTGCCTTCTCCATATAAAAAACTGTTTTATGTCTACCTACTAGATAGACCCAAGTAATGTAAGTCGAGACTCGAAAAGCCAAAGGTCAAACAACTAGATAAAACGTAGCTAATTACGACCTCTTGCTGTTTCAGTTAATTGAACAAATTATACTTTGAACACGTGCCTAAAGCCCGATTTACATTGGTCAAGGACAGTGGGTAGTAAATAACTTACGTACCTTACAATACTTACCAATGTATACACTGCCAGGTTATAACAACGTCTATGGAAAGAGAATTGACCAGTATGTGGTGCCGCTCGTGCTAAACACCTTAACTAAGGATTTAATTAATCTCCTAGTATGTAACCCTAACCCAAAATTATGTAAAAAACTACTAAAAAAACACTATATTGAAAATATGTACGCACATGCCTAAGGAAAGTCTCCATAAATGTATTTTTATTCTTATTGTTTAATTTACGGACCGCTTCGCGCGATCTCGCCTGCTATTGTATAAACCTTAAGAGGTTTCTAATAGTGGCTTGAATTGTCAAAAACTGTATTTTTTTTTAATTATAATTAAATAAATTAAAAAAAAAAAAGTACAAGGACAGTGGATTGAAAAATAGAAAGCGATGCTATTTCTGAAATCTGGTTCCTGTAACACAGGGCTTCCTAGCTCAGGATCCAGGAGTAAAGATAAATTGCACTTATTAATTTTTTTTTTTTTTTTTGGATCCACTGCCACGGCATCGTGACTCGCTACTGCCCGACCGGTTTACACTAAAGTCCATTCCAATATACTCGTTTTATTTAGTAAACACTGTTATAACCTCAAAATGCATCATTTTTGGATCAAATGCCCTGCTTTTCAGCTGAATAAAGCAACTAGAGACCACATTTTTAACCGACTTCAAAAAAAGGAGGAGGTTCTCAATTCGTCGGGATATATATTTTTTTAAATTTTTTTTTTTAATGTATGTTCCCCGATTACTTGAAGACCACTGGACCGATTTGAAAATTTTTTTCGTTGTTCCAATGGGTATACTTTCTAGTTGGTCCCATTGTCACCACGTCAGGATCTGATGATGGGATCATGGAGAAATCAAGAGAACTCCTCAAATATTATAGGCACACCTATAGCGATTTTGGTATTTTTCACTGTAACTCATGCATTTGCTTTTGAAAAGTACTATATGGTGAAGTGGAACTGATGATGAAGACCACAGATGGCCACCGGAACTCCTTAACGGTACCTATTTCAAGGGTGGCGATAAGATATTTCGATAAAGGAAGTTGAGCGAGTATGACGAAGCACATTTAGGTTTAAATATGACTATGACATTCCCGCGGCGTTGTCTGCGGCGAGCTTGAAATGTTCTATAGTTTCTTATTAATATTTAGATGTGGAGCTACGTAACAGCATAAATAGGATCACTAAAAAGTATAAAATAAAATAAATGTTTAAAAAAACAAAAAACCGCCTTCAAAAAGCAAAAAATAACTTCTTTAAAATGGTAGGTAAATAGGTCAGTCGAACTGAAGTCTGCTTTTGGTTAAAATATTGTTGGACGCCGACTTCAGTTGGACTGACCTATTTAACTACCATTTTAAAGAAGTTATTTTTTGCTTTTTGAAGGCGGTTTTTTGTTCAGCTGAATAAAGCAACTAGAGACCACATTATGTACAACATTTTCATGGTTTTACATCATGGATAGTTTTTATTTACAACAAAATTGATATTTTAGGCGAAAAGGGAGCACTTTGAGGTTATAAAAGTGTTTACTAAATAAGACAAGTCAGTTGGAATGGACCATACTGTACAGTATTTCCAGCTTCTTAATAGCTTTCGGCTGGCTATCGCTATCACGCTTGCACTCGCAGCTGACAGTATATTTGTCACTCGTGTGTCATAGAAAACGAAGATTGCCGATCGCTATTAAGAAAATTGCACTGGGCTCAGGATGACTTGGGCCATAGTTCCATTTCGTCACCTTCTTAAGTCGGTCTCATTCGCATACGGTCTACTGTTTCGATTCGCCAGCATTCCTATATCGTCACTTCCCTATCTCGTCCGCTTTCATACGTGGGCCACTGTACCAACTCGTTTACATTCGTAATTAGACTACAGTGCCAGTTCGTCAACATCCCTAATTAGTCTACAATGTCAACTCGTCAACATTCTTATTTAGACCACAGTGCCAACTCGTCAACTATATAGTAAAAATATTGAACATCCAGACTCGAGTACAAATATGCGGACGAGTTGACACTGAGGTCGATACAGGAATGCGGACGAGTTGGCACTGCTGACCAAGGAGTACTGAGGTCGATAAAAGAAAGTGGACGAGTTGGCACTGTGGTCAAAATAGGAATGTAGACAAAATGGGGTATTGACGATATCAGAAAGTGGTCGAGTTAGGAAGGTGACGATTTAGGAATTACATGCTGACGACATGGCATTGGGGACGAGTTAAGAAGGTGACGAAATAGGACTGGAGCCAAAGTCGCCCTGAGCCGTTGCACTGTACTGTCCACTGTCCTTGACCAATGTAAATCGGGCTTTACATTATAGTGTTTTTAGCTTCATTTGATATTGTTCATGACAGTGAATATAACATAACGTTCACCTGTTTTGTTCATTTTTTTATGCTAATTCAAAATCAATTGCTATAAAATATATAAAAACCCCGATATCATGATGACCCCTTTTTTCAAAGCGATATCTCTGAAATGGCCGAACCAATTTTCATGAAACCGAGCTAAGTACCACCTCTAGAAAACCTGCTTTCAAATAAAAAAAAACTGCATCAAAAGAAAAACCGCGGCGTTGCCAGCATAGCTCTTGTATAGCGCCTATCAAGTTTAAATTGTCCAAAACATGTCAAATAGGTCATACAAAGAGCTAGGAAGCATCTATCGGTAGATAAGAGCTCTCACTCAAGATAAAGACAGCTTATCTTGTCCCTGATCACGTGAGACGCGTAATATCAGGTATATCGTCACTTTGGCGTAAGTATTCGGCTTTCTTTAGCAATGACTACCTACTACATACATATACATAGATAAAGAGGTAACACCTTAAAATTTCGAATTACGTTTTCCGAATTTTCGTTTTTCCGAAAGCTATGTTATGCTGGAGCTATTTTATTTTAAATGCATAATTTAATTGCTATGTTTAGCTAGATTATTAATTTATGAGCGACGTCAAACAACAAAGTCTTCAAAACATTGCATTCGGAATTATGTAGGGTACGCAGGATAAAAGATTTATTCGCATTTTATACACTTTCACAGAAAGTCGACGGAGCTCCGCTGCGGAGCTCCTAATTCTGGGAGGTTTGGCCCTCCGGGCCAGCTGAAGAACTAGCATACCCTAAACCTACCTCATATTTATGACACTAAGGGGTGCCTTAGGTCCGGAATTGATTTTTTTTATTATTATAATAACTGCGAAAGTGTATAATAGCGGCAACCCCTTTATGAGCTGTTATTGCATAAACGGCTTAACCGATTTTCATCAAACTTAGCTAAGAACCACCCTGATTACACTAGCTTTCTATTTAAAAACACCGCATCGAAATCGGTCCATCCGTTTAGGAGCTACAATGACAGAGACAGATACATAAGTTTTACTTAACACCCCGTTGGTTTGCGGCAGGGTTTAAAAATAGAATGTGAAAACGCGAACGAAACCTTCGCATCGCCTTGTAAAAGTGTATTTTTTTTATTAGTTATGCTAATCGTTTAACCTTAATGCGGGGTCAATGTTTATATGTCGAACGGGGTAACGTTGCGTTTCGGATTAAGCAACTAGTATGTTGGCGGTTTTATTTTCCGTGTTATTTGTTAGCGACCCGCCCTCGCTTCGCTTCGGTTTTTGCGAGTTTTCTGTAACACCCGTACATAATCCAGAATTTATTATATACTTATCAAAACAAAATAGGGGCCACGCTATGTTCTGCGTACAAAAGAACTGTTTTCGGAGAAGGATTTTTATAAGAAATCTTAACCTGTAATTTTCGAATTTAGTACCGTTCGAAAGCTGCAATGTTCAATTTACAAGCGGTGTTTTTTTTTAATTTTTTGTTGATTTGTTTCGTTTTTACAGTGAGTGTGGTTTTTAAAACAATTTTCAAATTTAATACAAAATGAACAAAAACATGCAACTTTTTACAACAGCATCTGTGAAAATTTCAACGGTTTAGCTATCACGGTTCATGAGATACAGCCTGGTGACAACCAGACGGACAGACGGACTGCGGAGTCTTAGTAATAGGGTCCCGTTTTTACCCTTTGGGTACGGAACCCTAAAAAGCGGCAGTGTTAGTTAGTCAACATAGAGGAAGGTATTCCATCTTCATCCTCAAGTTTGGCATCGCATTGCAGTCTTGAGAATTAAATTGAGAATGTAAATGTTTATCCTCGTTCTGCCCAAGTATTTTTAAGCAATTTCCGATATTTGCAATGTCCCCATTGAAGGAAATTTTTGTATGGATTACTTGTTTGTTCTTATTAAAGCGCAATTCACACAGCGGGCGGGAGCGGGTCGTGCGCCGGGCGGGTTGGGAGTTCGGCGGGTGTTTTAACATGGAGTTATATGGAAGCATTCACACACGCGGCGGGACGGGTAGGGCGCGGGTCGGGACCGCCGCACCCGCGACGGGCCCGCGACTGGCCCGCCACTACCACCGCGAGGGTGCGGCGGGTCCGTCGCGGGCCCGTCGCGCGGCCCGTCGCGCGTCGGTCGCGGGCGTCCTTGGTCGTAATAACACGCATTGACCGATAGGCATTCTCACAGAGCGTTGTAAATTCTACTCTATATACTCGCCATTAACATCCGATCCCGAATGCCCGCCTGCCATCACCCGCGCGCTGGTAGCGGCGGGCGGCGAGCGCGGCGGGCCCGTCGCGGGTCCCGATGGTCGGTCGGTCGTTGGTCGATAAAAACGAAATGCCCGGCGCCCGTCCCACTCCCGCCCGCTGTGTGAATTGCGCTTAAAGAACTTTGGACCAGACGAGGCTCTAAGCCTCAGACGAGAGAGAATCCTTCTTTCCATATTTACTAACATAACGTTGTATACTTTGTCCGATGTACGCATCGCTTGTTTGAAATACCTAACAAGAGATAGAACACGTAAACACTAGACTTTATGGCCTACTAAACGCTGCAAATAGTTTTTATTTTGATGACGGTACGTTGTTAGTTTCAAGGCCTGACGCTACACACTTTTTTCATATGAAAGAGATCTATTAAAATCTGAGACATAATCATATCTAACTTAGTATCATAAACATGATAATATATTATGTTAATATAATAACGATACCTAAATTTATAGTTGTGGGCCAAAGACAAAAATCCAGAGGGCCCTGCCAAGATGCATTGCGCTAACTAACGTTTCTATTCGTTTCATTTTTAAACCAATCGCGTCACTGGTAGATGACGTGATACGAAAAGTCACGTGATCTACCAGGGACGCGATTGGTTTAAAAACGAAACGAATAGAAATGTCAGTAGCGCAATGCATCTTGGCAGGGCCCTCTGGCTTTTGTTTGCTTTTTACTTGAATTACTTTAAGAAAAAGGGGCAGAGGTGAAAATCCCTTCCGGAGACCTGGGAATGGAGGGCCCAGGTACTGCCGGGCTCGCACCGGCTAAAAACACCAATGCCCCTATTACCAACTAGAATTTAGACTCCCGCGGATACTACCCCAGGCAATGCTGAAAGACCGGAGGAGACAGTCTTTCCTCCGTTTATTTATCCGCGGGGTTTGTCCAAATAGGGGGGAGTGGCGTATCTTAAAACGGGCATCTGACCAATGATATTTTATATTTAGATACGTTATGCTCATACTAAACGCATTCGAAAACGGTCGCCAATTACGGACAGTTGCTACGTTGCCATATTTCTACAGACAAGGACGGCAAATCGTAGCGAACGCTATTGTTAGAAAGAGATCTAATTGTGTATCTCGTGTTTCACAGGTGACAGTGACGCCACCGGTGCAAATTAAACAAAGTATGGCGATGTAAAACAAATTTAAAAAAATATTTACGGTACTTACGAATGAAATACAGACATCCTTTCTTCCTATTATAGTTACAATATAATTTCGGCAGCCTCGAAAACCATAAGCCGGCATTATTTATGAATTATATTTGTTGCATTTCGGTAGTAAAACTTTACTGTTTTTGACGCGTGCGTGTCAGCGGCCACGGCGCGACTGAACGATAGTAAGGCAATTACCTTCCTTTTCGAGGAACGCTTTTGCGCGCAGATGACGTATCTTAATATAAAATGCCATTGCATCTGACAAGATTAGTTAGTTTAACTATTGATCAAACAACAGGCCTAAGTGACCTAGCCGTTCTAAGCTAGGCTTAAAGCTAGCATGGTCCGATGCGCGGGTATCGCTTTCTTTAAAGCGCGACGCAAACAGCGCGAGACTGAGATAGAGTTACCCGTGTGAATGCGTCCTTGCACACGCGTTCAGGGGCCTGTTTTATAACGCTACAAAATTACAATTTACAGGTTACAAGTTTCCATTTGACACCACCTCGACCAATGACGACCAGCCATTTGGGCAGTGTTGCCAGTTTAGACCTGTAAAATTGTAACTTGTAGTTTTATGAAACGTGCCCCTGATGGTGCATACCTATGCCCGACATGCCCGTACAGTCGACCGATTTGATTTCTTCGCGGCTATGGACTTTGTCAACGTGACGTTGTAAACCAAATCATCGGAAGTCGCTTACTTTGACGACGCGCTGGCCTAGTTGGTAGTGACCCTGCCTACGAAACTTAGCGGTCCTGGGTTCAAATCCAGGTAAGGGCAGATATTTGTGTGATGAGCGCGAATATTTGTTCCTGAGCCATGGATGTTTTCTATGTATTTAAGTATATATTTCTCTATATAAGTATTTATATCGTTGTCTAGTACCCATAGTATAAGCCTAGAGCTTAGTTTGGGACTAGGTCAATTGGTGTGACATTGTTCTCTGATATTTACTTATTTATTTACATAGTAGCTTAAGAAATCAAATTAGTTGACTGTACATAAACCAGAATTTATTATATATAGAAATCTTCCGTAAAGCTTATCTAAGCGATGGTGAAAACCGCATGAAATCCATCAGCACTTTTTTAGATTATCACGATTATCACGAACATACAGTTTTTAATAAGGAAAAAAGTTCCCGATTGAATAGCGATAGTCGAAATCTAGGCGGACGAAGTCGAAACGATTGTAGAATAATGTTGCCTGGGTCATTCTGTGTCGTCGAAATAGACGCCACTCAGCACTATGTCACGGCAAAAACCGCGACGCTGGTTTTCAGTGGCGCCAACGTGACACACAAACGAAGAGACACTGTTTAATTAGTGAATAAAAGAAAAATAATTAAAATTTTAACTATGGGAATGAATAAGGGAGTGAAATAGGAATAAAAATCGGTCATGACTCATGAATCTCATGATAGTTTGAACAAAATAATATGTAGGGATAGTTGTGAGATGACATATAAGTAACTTTCTGTTTGTTATGATTTCACGGCTAAACTGCTTTACCGATCCCGATGAAATTTGGCATGTAGATATCTTGAGCTCCGAGGAAGGACATAGGGTACATTTTACCGACGATAAACGACAAAAGCTGCGACCACACCGCTGCTTAAAATACGGTGACCGTACGGAATCGCAGTGACTCGTCGTATCAGTGCCGTTTTTGACGCAAGCTCCACACACCGCTGCTTAAAATACGGCGACGGTACGGAAACGGTGTGGAGGGCATGCGTCAAAAACGGTACGGATACGACGCGTCACTGCGATTCCGTACCGTCACCGTTTTTTAAGCGGCGGTGTGGAGGGCATGCGATAAAAACGGTACGGATACGATGCGTCACTGCGATTCCGTACCGTCATCGTTTTTTAAGCATTGGTGTGGGCGTAACTTTACGCGGACAGAGTCGCGGGCGACAGCTAGTTATTATAATATTTGCAACTAACTACTACTTTAAACTACTGCATTAACAGCTATCAATAAGGATATATCCTTATAGTAATTTACGAGGAATCATGTCATCATCCAATTATCACCGAAGCTATAACTATGACACATAGTACTTGTTATTGTTTAATACTATGTTAATATGTTTGATTCAAATGTGCACCTTATATGAACAACGTTGAGGTTGATTATTTCAATTAAGGAGCTATTTTTCTTTTGGACAACGATTTAACGAAGCAACCCTGCCTATGAAGCAAGCGGTCCAGGGTTTTATTCCCGGTTAGGGAATTTGAATTGTTTGAAGTCTAAGATGTTTTCGAATGTATTTAAGTATGTATTTCTCGATTTAAGTATGTTCACTGTTGTTTAGTACCCATAGGCCAAGCCTAGAGCCTAGTTTAGATCTAGATCAATTTGTGTGAGATTGTCCAATAATATATGTTTATTGTCTAAGATTCTATTTTCAACATTGTCCGTTTACTTTCTTAACCTCGTATCTGATCTAGTAGTTACATAGGAAAGTAGTCTCTATTCTTTAGGGAACATGAGTGCTTTTCCTATCTAACTATTCGATCATATACGAGGTTGAGAAAGTAAAGGGAAGACATGCTTGACATAACATTGTTTGAATGAATTATGCTATTTATAAGGTATTATATCAGTAAATACTTGGCAGTTCTTATATTAGATGGTGGCCAAATGCAAAATTAGACTAAATTAAATAGAGATGATCATTTTGTTTGGTTGCAACAATATGGCTAATTTTAATTATGATAGCATTGTAATTAGATTCTAGAATATTAATGTTTGTAGACTGTAGCAAAGTTATTTTTAAGTCAATGCCACATTCTGCCACCGCCTGAGCTTTTAAAATTTGCTTAATAGAATCAGAATACATACAGTTATAAAACTCAATCTTCAGACTATTCTAAATTCCGACTATAAATTAATAATAAATAATAAATATCAGCAGACAATCTCACACGAATTGACCTAGTCCCGAACTAAGCTCTAGGCTTGTACTATGGGTACCAGACGATGACAAACATGCTTATACAGAGAAATACATCACACACACACACCACGTTTCGTGGGCAGGGACACTACCCCTACCCCTAGAGTTACCCCTAGGGTCGAGTGGTTGGAGCCCCGCCACAAGGTTAAATCATTTGTGGTGATCGTATCAACCAAAGATCTGTCAACCTTTTTAAAGGAGGAATTTTGGCCGATGGGTGTCATATTTCGGCGACACCGCGAAAGTGTAGTAGTCATGTATGTTAGTCTGCAAGATATTTGTAAATATGGGCCTTGTTGCCTGAAATAAAGTTTTTTCTTTTCTATTCTACTACCAACTTAACTAATTGTAGTCACTCATTCACGACGACGCGCTAGCCTAGTTGGTAGTGACCCTAGCGTGAAGTTAGAAGCAGTGAAGCTAGCGGTCCTGGGTTCAAATCCCGGTAAGGGCAGATATTTGTGTGATGAGCACGAGTATTTGTTCCCGAGTCGTGGATGTTTTCTATGTATTTAAGTATATATTTCTCTATATAAGTATTTATATCGTTGTCTAGTACCCATAGTACAAGCCTAGAGCTTAGTTTGGGACTAGGTCAATTGGTGTGAGATCGTCCCTTGATATATATTTATTTATTAAAAAAACTCTTAGGGATTCTCAATTTACTGGTTAATAATTTTTACCCAATATTTCGAAACTGTTTTATAGAAATCTGGCACCTATTTTTAAATTCTTGTATTTTGGGAATGAGCGACTGTAGTAAGCAACTTTTTAATGGAGACCTATTGACTCCCAGTCATTAACCTAGCTTAGTAATTACTTAAAAACAGGACTAGGTTACAACTGTGATGAACGTTGGCAAAACCGGTCAGGTTTGCTTATAATTCATAATAAAGATCAAACAAACAGCTATGTCTTTAATTATCATAATTAGTGAAACTGGAACATGTTAATTATAACGGTAGTTTTTTTTAAATACGTATTACTAGTTTAAACTGTTACCAAATAACTAGTTTTTTCCATATTTATCTGTTAAAAGCCTAAATCATATTAATAATGTGACACTTTGTTAATGTGTATATTTTCTTTTATAGGTACATGGAAAAATGAATTTCGAAGAAATTTGGCACACAGCCAATCTATAGTATCTAGTTTATATTTTAGAAAAGGTTGATGGGCACAAATGTCCCCACCCACCAACAGAAATGAGAAATAAAGCTCAGTTAACAGATCTTGACAACATGATGTTTTTTTACTAAGACAACAATCTCCCTATGTATGCGGTTCTCTTGGAAAATGGTAATTGTTTCATGACGTTAGTAAATAAATACATTCTTGCCAAAAATATTGTTTATTAAATGACTTTGCAACTAAAATAGGTATAGTCTTTTTTTGAGTTATAATGAACATATTGACATGCATCCCATGATTGTTGGAGGGTGAGGATGAGGTACATAAAATACCCCATCAGACCCATCAACTTTTGAAGATTGTCAGGTACAGAAGGGGGTATAGAAGAATAATGTGAGCTCAAAATGGGAAGAGGGGTCCATTAGACTTTTTAAATCTTATTAAATTCCTCCAAATTTCACTGATACTTTTGCGTGTTATGTTCCTATTCTGATATAATGTCAATCAATTTTATCAGTGTTACCTCATGAGCATAATCATTGATGATCAATCTATTGAATGCGTAATTATGCGTAATCTTATCATTTATCATTTCATGGTCATCTAGTATGCAATTAGTATAAGAGTGCCTGCATACCAGGCCGAATCTCCACAGATTATGACCAAACATCAGTAACAACATGCAAAGTTTATTTTTTATTTCATATTACCCATTTTTCAACCTCCAATGTAAAATATTTGTGTTATAAGTTTATCATGAATATGTACCTCTGTCTGTGTCACAGTTCCTGATGAGATGGGCCAATGGTTTTTAACCTGCAGACCCTATATACACCATGTGCGCATAACGCAATATACAACCCTAAAATTATAATTATACAGAGGTGACAATTAATTGCCTTTATTTACATCAAGTGCTCGTCAGGTTAAAGATAGAAAGCTAGTTTATCAGGTGATAAAAATGTATTACACACAAATGCCTTTGCCTCTCCTTATACACTTGTAATGTTTCAAACTTGAGATATCAGACAAAGTAATCTAAAACTCAATGAACAGTACAGAATGTAGTTTTTTCAATTTTATTGAGAAAGTCACAGCATTTCATCATGCATTGATTTGTTGGAAACACCTAATAGGATCACCCAGGAACAATAAATAATGAAATTAGTATTTTCCAAAGGTGATATCATTGGACATCATCAAGTGTCAAGTACAAACCTAGATACCTAGGTAAGAGTCAATCTTGTGAACACTACAGCCATTGACAATTATTTTGAAGTTGTAGTCTACCAAGTTCATCCAGCTACAACTTCAATATTTAACTTAACACGTCGTCACGGCGAGCTATAACTACATGTAAACATAAAATTACCTCGAGGAAGTTGAAAGAAATCATCCAGAACGCCACTTAGTAGTCAGAGCACACACAACACCGCAATCCAAAGGAGAAAATGCACACAAATAATGCATTATTTGAGGAGAAAACGCAGGCGACAACTTAGACGGTTAATTTAATTAAGAATACGTTTACCACCCATGTTTGTACCGCAAATATACTTAGAGCAAACTGGCGGAGGCGCGAGCGCGATCAGAATGAACCATTCATGTAAAATGACGACCCGGCCTCGCCTGCGGCCTGACGAACATTGCGTCCTCGAGAACGACAAAAAAACCAGTTCCATCGATTCACCTACTGAACTAAAGAACGCCGTTTCCGGCACGCACTTAATTAATACCCACAAACAGGCAATGATATAATTATGACTATCTCAACGCTTCTCCTCCCGATATCTCGATATTTTTATCGCAAACTACTAAATATGATAGGTGAAAGGAGACATACCTTTGCAAATATTCGTCTGGAACGACGATATAAAACTTTTAAAACTTTCTTTGAAGGCACTTTAACAGTTTGGCACTAATCAATTATTCACTTATAATCCTTTTTAATTGTATAAGACACACCCACGATAACAAATAACTACGTCCAGTGTGCGGCGGATATGCGTTATCCCGTGAAAGACGCCATTTTGATTTCGTCAACTAAGTGGACATAGACAAGAAAGAGGAGTCACGTTTTGTTACTACTAGAAAAATAGTAAAAAACTGGCTAGATTAAATTCTATTGTAATCATTTTCAAACGTGGTTTAAAAAATATCTTCGTTTCAAATTAAAGCTACCCTTAATTAATTAACCCATATCAATGAATAATACTTTTAAGTAGACAGTTGATTTATAGTTTATACGTTCAAAATGTCAAAATGTGAAAAAACAAAACGGCTAAGAAAACAACAAAAAAGAGATTTACATAATTTAACGATTAAACTGAAATTAAATAATGTGTTAAATTGTGCTATTTTTACTTACTCCATAAATATGGACAATGTCTTTAATTAAGATTTTTAATTAATTAAGAATTCCTTGTTTCTGGATAGTGTTCCCATATGTATAAAAATGCCTCTAAAATCGTGAAAAACTCTTGATTTAGTTCTAATAAATGGTGACTTGATTAGATTAATCATTTAAAAATGCAGTTTATAGAGTTTATAGACTAGAGCTTGAATACGATCCATGTAGTGGCTATAATGCTTTAATACACTTACGCTTTTTTACTAATCGAGTGATCGATTCAACCGATTCAAGGATAAAGTTACAATACATATTTTAAATAGAGATCTCTTCTAAATTAACTAGCAACACTCTGCTCCAGTTGTCAAAAAAAAATAAGCAAAGAACTTGGCAGCTGTAGTGAAATACGTGTTTTTATTCGATAAATTAGCGAAAATGGCAGTGTAAAACAACAGTTAATGCGAAACTAAATGTGCAACGTGTAATCAATATGTCGAGCCGTCGTTCTATCCTCGGTTCGACACTGGACGCGCTGCCAGCTCCCACGGACCCACTCCGCGAGTTGTTTGAGGCTTGCAAAACTGGTGATGCAGCTCGCGTAAAAAAGTTGATTACACCTCAAACAGTGAATGCCAGGGACACAGCTGGTAGAAAATCAACTCCGCTACACTTCGCTGCAGGTATTAACGTTAATTAATCTATGTTTGTTTGTGTTGTTGTCGTTAAAATCTGTGTTAATAACAAGTGAAAGGACCTAGTCTGGAAGTTGTTAATTTTGGCGAGTTGCATAATTAGTTACGGTCGTGATTGCTCTGAATTTTGTGGTTTATGTGTTCCGGAACTATTGTTAGCTCGTAATTTAGTCATAACTGCTAGTTGTTATGAGAATATTGACTCAAATTTTATGTTAGTATGTGTGTTTAGTTGGAATTGAATAACAGTGGATTTGTTTATGTATGTTTGTTGAGTGATTGTTTATAGTTATATTAAAGAAACAGAGCATGGAAACTGTAATATTTTCCTTTTATATGTGATTGTTGTTGTTTATTTAATCATTGAATGAAGGATGTTAAAATGTTTTGATTCAAAATATTTTTCTGAATAGAAAAATCTGCTCAAAATAGGTTTGGTTTCATAAAAACAAGGTTAACCAAACTTGATGTAGTTCATTAACCGTTAGTATGCACATCAATTCAATCCTGTTTAACCTTTTGAACATCACACTTGGGTCTGGCCGACAACTGAAAGTCTTGCTACTGATGCCAACGCCGCTGTCAAGCCATCTTTTTCTTCAACATTCATTATCTATAAATAAATTAAAAAAAAAAAACGTCGGCCACAGCAAACAAGTTGAAGACTAAAACAGACTTTGTTTAGTATGAATTAAGTTGTAATTTGCATAGCATAGCAAACATGTTTAGCGTGTGAGTGACACGTAGGGTTTTCAAAAGGTTAACTGCTAATATACTCAATACTCAATACTTTATTGCAATCATAATGTTTACAAAGATGGAAATATAATAAATGTCTCAATTATGAACCCTGTCGGGCACAGCAAACATATTTAGAGAGAGAGAGACTTATCCTTTTAATAATATGATATGATATGAATATATATATATAATATATATGAATCCGCATGCAGTAAACTAGTCGCAATATAAATTGTCTTGCACAGGGCAGTAACGTCACTCATCAGTCTCGGTATACCTGTATACTCGGTATACGGTAAAAGGTTAATAATGGCAATGTTACTTTGACAACACTGTATTGCTTCATATGTAAGTGTATTACTGTCTGAAATGTATCAGTAGCAAAGCGGAGAAAATCTGAAAATTCAATAATATAACATACTTATAACTTAAATAACATATTCATGGTATGTTGAAACTCTCGTTAAAACGGATCAAACTTATTAATCACTAGCTTTTGCCTGCTACGATGTCTGCATAGAAATGGTTTATGGTTATTCCCTCAGGAACTGTCCATTTCTCTGCGTTGATAAGTACCCTATGTCCTTCCCCAGGATACAATCTAAATTTAAATACCATCTATATAGCTGACAGACAGACAGACAAACGGACAACGGGGACTTAGTAATTGGGTCCCGTTGACACCCTTTGGGTACACAACCCTTAAAAAACCTTTTCAGCATAGAATAGGCATTAGGAAATTATCAATTATATTATATTATTATTTAAAAAGCCAGCTCCACAATAATTGAGCATAGGAACTTTAGGCATATAGACACCTGATTATTTGATCTCTACTGATAACCATGGCACAATAAGTTAATGACTCATTATGCCAATGTTTATGCAAAGAAATATAATTAGGACTATAAGGTTGAATTAAACTGGCTAATAAAGTTTCCTTGCCTTAACAATGTTGTAATTTCAAAGCAGTTATACCTAAATTCAGTAAATAGGCCACATAGTTAATCTATTACCTTTACCAAAGTTTTGTTACTAAACTGTTTTATTTGCCAGATTTTCGAAAATAGAAATGCATGACATTGTGTTTAGACCATAATATACCTAGATACTTAGGTTCTGTTTATTTTACAATAGTCCTAAAAAGTTAAATCCATTTGTAACTCAAGAACATAACACTAAAGAAACAGTTGGAAAACAAACATTCTGACGGTTAAGGATAGAAAGATGGTTACTGATGAATCAACTGATGCGTAAAAGAGACTCATGTGGCCAATTTACTAAATTAATGAAATAAATACCATGGGGCAGTTGTTTAGGAAATATTGATCGTTCTTTAGAGTTACTTTACTAGATGTAATAAAAATCTAAAAAATATTTTAAATGAAAACATAACAAACTTGAAAGGAAAGCCTATCATGACTATGGAGCCTTGATTGGTTCCTGAGATACAGGCGGCTAAAGTAACCACGTAAGGCCCACCATACTACAAACAGCCAGTTTTTTGTCAGTGGGACTTTGAATCTACCGTCAAGGCAGTAAAGTTCACTTACGTTTGTTCGATAATGCCATTTTCAGTTAATGAACATAGGAAAATAAACCTTATTCTTTTCGCAACACAGTTCAAATTAAATTGCCTTGATTATGTACAACCTATTGCGCATTGGGCCTTACGAGACCTACCTGCTAAAATCATCTGAGATTCTAAGATATCACTAAATAACTTTAAATAGAAAATTAGTTCATACATGTTGTTTTATGAGATAGATTTTTGTATTTGTAGTAACGGCTTCGGAACCCTACACTGTTCCCTTACCATGAGTTACAATTACCGTAATCGCTAGAGAGTCGAATGCTCTGCCCCTCGCACTCTATAACAATACTGTGATGTCCCTCACAGTACTGGGCGTAGTTCGACATGCTGCCGGTTTTTTCTATTGATATCTTAATAAAGCTCATGTTTCCAGGGTACGGCCGCAGAGAAGTGGTAGAGCTGTTGATATCGGCGGGCGCCGCGTTGCAAGCGCGCGACGACGGCGGGCTACAGCCGCTGCACAACGCGTGCTCGTTCGGGCACGCCGACGTGGTGCGCGCGCTGCTGGCGGCCGGCGCGGCGCCCGCGGCGCGCGACAACTGGGGCTACACGCCACTGCACGAGGCGGGGAACAAGGGGAAGGTCGACGTCTGTATTGGTGAGTGTTTGTTATATCTAGCAGGTTTGCTATCAATTTATAGAACGGGTATCATCAATCGAACCAGCTCCTGATGACATCATAGAGCAAAAGGTACTTACAAGAATCGTAAGCTATAGAAAGGATATGATAACTGGACGCCTGTAAAAACTCACTGCGGTTTGCAAGCGTGGACATCTGAAGGGCATTAAAGTCGATCAAGCGACCAAGAGGGTAGATCTGGGATGAGATGAGAGACAACATGGTCAGGTGTAGGAGCAGAACTGCAGCAAATTCAAGTCAATGGCTGGCCTGAGGACAGGACTGGATAAGGTAGCCTATTCTCGTAACGCAGACCACTGCTCTTTTTGGGTCAGTGGATGGAGACAGTCATTGAACGCAGTATAATACGTGTAAAGCAAAGGTATTTTTTTTACATCATAATGTCGAGTGATGAATGGCGAGTAGATGACTCGTTTTTAAGATACAGGATAAAAGTCATCTTTAAGACAGCAACAAATGACTAATATTTAGAAAATTCGTTCATTGTTGTTGTTGGAACCCTACACTGACTGGTCCGACATGTAAAAATCCACACACGCGTTTATGGCACTGGCTGTAAGTCACGAAAATGCTTATATTTTAAGATTATTAATAACGGGTTGGTTAAAAACAACTTAAATCCGATTGATTTTTTTGGTGTAACCCAACTTATCTCCGTATTTGTTCCAGCACTGTTGCAACACGGCGCCGACCCGAACATTCGAAACACAGAGGGCAAGACGCCCTTGGACCTAGCTGACTCCGCTACCAGACCTGTTCTCACAGGTAACTGTGACTTTAACCCTTTAATTTATATACGACCAGGATCAAATTAATTTATTTTCGTACAGTGCTAGAGCATTTAAAAAGTATTTAAGGAACTGGTAAATTTGGTTTGAGATCGAAGAGCGTTTGAGAGCGAGTAAGAGACAAGTACTAACCCGAAGTCCTTTTTAGGAGCTATCACACTGGACCTCTATTCTATGCGGTAAACCCATACTGCTTGTGACTTGTTATAGTATTGTCAATAGTTCTTCTAGTGTAGCTAAGTATAGTTGGATCATATTAGAATGATTCTAGTATTCACAGCGGAATGTAATTGTTCGTGGTCGCGTGGCACCTCCCAGAAGCACGCAGGTGGTTTACCGCTGGATTTTTAGTGGGTATTCCGGGCGCTGGTGAGTCCCAAATAATTATCCCAGGTCGCCCCGGACCTGGGTGGTATGCATTTCCCAAAAAAAAATTGATAATCCCAGTGACAGCCGTACTTCAACTTCAAACATGTATATTGCTATATTTTGTTCATCACACTTGCTCGAAAAGGGTGTTATAACACGCAGGCGTATAGGGTAGTTATAGCTGATTTACCTCTCTAGGGAGTTATGAGTTTAGTTTTAAAATATAGAATCCACTCGTATATCATTTCAGACTAAGGAGGTGTAAAATCGGCCGAGGTTTATTTCCTTTATTCAAAACTTGGCTACAAACCAATTTTACTGTATAATTAAACTTATACGGTACATTGATCTGCATTATATTTATATTTTACAATTATTTCAGAGACATTTGCAATTATTTTTTGAAAGTTGGTACAATCTGGCAGTATGGCCTGTCAAGTTTGAAAACTAAAGCAGTTCTAAGCATTATCTGTGGAGTGGAAGACTATATTGAAAAAGTTGACAAACTCTTTTAGCGAGTCGAGTTCATTTGTTTGATTGTTGTTTCCGAAGCGTATTTTGAATATATTTTTTCTCTATTTTGTTTATTTCCTCGCAAATGTGATGAAAAAAATTGTGTGTATCACGGGCATTAAGGGGATTACAAACTCGAGTCATTAAAAGCCCTCCGCCTTCGGCGTCGGGCTTCTAATAGTCTCTCGTGAGCAATCCCCTTCTTACCGCCCTTGATGCACAATGTACTATTATTTATTGAGGGTAACCGGCATGTGATATATTGTAGTAAACATCTTCGTTACTTTACATCCTTAAACATCCTAAGTAAAACTAGTAGAGTATGTACGAGCTAAGACCGGAGTTACCCCTAGAGCCGAGTGATTGGCGTCCCGCCATAAGGTAAATTTTTACTCATTTTTGGTGAGAGTACCGACCAAAGATCTGTCGACCTTTTTAAATGAGGAATTTTCACCGAGGGGTGTCATATTTCGGCGATTTCGTGGCCGCCGGCTCGCTGACACCGCGAAACTGTATTAGTAGTCATGTTAATTTAAGTCATATATTGTTAATTATGTTAGTCTGTAAGGTAAATAGGGCTTTTTTGTCTAAAATAAAGTTATTCTATTGTATTCTATTCTAAAACTCAAATTCAAATTCAAATTCATTTATTCTGTAAGTAGGCCCTGTAGGCACTTTTACATGTCTGAGTCTACCAGCGCTTCCAAGGGACTCTGTTGAGAAGAAACGCCGCAAGAAACTCAACAGGAAGTCTTTTTTTTTATATGAGTAACTTATTACTATGATAAACTTAAGCTAACTAATTTAAATGTCACAGGGATGTACAGGTCCCAGGAGCAATTATGAGACTTAAAGTATATTCAATTTAAATTGGAAATGTAAAGTCTCCAAATTTCAGATAGAAATTAAAAATAGACATAGGTAAGGAGATGTAGAAAGTCTCCACGGTCAATAATACAATTATGGAGATGTAAAGAGTCTCCAAATGTCAAATTAAAATTAAATTTAAGAAATAAACATCCATAGGAGATGTAGAAAGTCTCCACGGTCAATTATGGAGATGTAAAGAGTCTCCAGATGTCAAATTAAAATAATAAGCATACAAAGGAGATGTATATAGTCTCCACGGTCAATAATAATTGTAATACAAACAATTCAGTCCCAAGCATTGTTATCATTCATATAATCTTTGATACTATAGTACGCTTTAGAAATTAGTTTACGTTTAACGTAACTTTTAAATTTATTTACTGATAGATGAGTAACACTACTTGGGAGCTTATTATAGAACCTTATACAATTACCCGTGAAAGAGTTTTTTATTTTATGCAGCCGTGTAAAGGGCACTGCGAGCTTATGTTTATTTCTAGTATTAACATTATGTATGTCACAGTTCTTTTTAAAATTAACGATGTTTTTATGAACATGCATAAGGTTTTCATAAATATATTGACTGTATACTGTTAATATATTGGTTTCTTTAAACTTATCTCTAAGAGAGTCTCTATGACCCATCTTGTAAACAGCACGAATAGCCCTCTTCTGCAGAACAAAGATGCTGTTTACGTCAGCACCACTACCCCATAGTAAAATACCATATGACATAATACTATGGAAGTAACTAAAATAAACTAATCGAGCGGTTTTCAAGTCTATTAGTTGCCGAATTTTATTAACTGCAAAAGCTGCAGAACTGAGTCTATTTGCTAATTTAGCCAGATGAGGACCCCATTGGAGTTTGGAGTCTAACGTTAAACCAAGAAATACTGTATCATTAACTAGGTCTAGTTTGTCATTTTTAATAGTTATAGTAGTTTGTCTATTTTTCACATTGGTTGTCATAAATTTAATACATTTAGTCTTTTTCTCATTCAGTAATAAATTATTAACACTGAACCAATCTACTACTTTTGATATAGCATTGTTTACATCAACATTGAACTCCTGTTGTCTTTTAACTTTAAATACGAGTGAGGTATCATCAGCAAACAATACTATATCATGGTTGTCCTTTATAAGGTATGGTAAATCATTTATGTAGATGAGGAATAGAAATGGACCCAAAATTGAGCCCTGTGGTACGCCCATTGAGACCACTGACCCAGGTGATCGTTTTCCATTCACGTCTACCCTCATCCTCTCTACCGTCTCATGTTGTACCCCAGGCGAATACTGCGCCGCGGACGTGCTAGAAGCGGCCCGGTCGGGCGCGGACGAGCGGCTGGCGGCGCTGCTGACGCCGCTCAACGTGAACGTGCACGCGGGCGACGGCCGCCGCTCCACGCCGCTGCACCTCGCCGCCGGCTACAACCGCGCGCGCGCCGTGCGCCTGCTGCTGCAGCGGGGCGCCGACACGCATGCCAAGGACAAGGGGTGAGTGACCGTTTTCAGAGAACACAGGCCACCTGATGGTGAGTGAGCTCAAGACTGCAATGCCAAGACTGCAATCCCAAGACTGCAATGCCAAGACTGCAATGCCAAGACTGCAATGCCAAGACTGCAATCCCAAGACTGCAATCCCAAGACTGCAATCCCAAGACTGCAATGCCAAGATTGCAGTCCCAAGACTGCAATGCCAAGACTGCAATCCCAGGACTGCAATCCCAAGACTGCAATCCCAAGACTGCATCCCAAGACTGCATCCCAAGACTGCAATCCCAAGACTGCAATCCCAAGACTGCAATGCCAAGACAGTAATCCCAAGCCTGCAATCCCGAGACTGCAATCCCAAGAATGCAATACCAAGACTGCAATCCCGAGACTGAAATCCTGAGACCGCAAACCCAAGACTGCAATCCCAAGACATCAATCCTAAGACTGCAATTCCAAGACTGCAATTCCAAGTCGGCAATCCCAAGACTGCAATTCCAAGACTGCAATTCCAAGACTGCAATTCCAAGACTGCAATCCCAAGAATGCAATCCCAAGAATGCAATACCAAGACTGCAATCCCGAGACTGAAATCCTGAGACTGCAAACCCAAGACTGCAATCCCAAGACAGCAATCCTAAGACTGCAATCCCAAGAATGCAATACCAAGACTGCAATCCCGAGACTGAAATCCTGAGACTGCAAACCCAAGACTGCAATCCCAAGACAGCAATCCTAAGACTGCAATTCCAAGTCTGCAATCCCAAGACTGCAATTCCAAGACTGCAATTACAAGACTGCAATCCCAAGAATGCAATACCAAGACTGCAATCCCGAGACTGAAATCCCGAGACTGCAATCCCAAGACTGCAAACCCAAGACTGCAATCCCAAGACTGCAATTCCAAGACTGCAATCCCAAGACTGCAATGCCAAGACAGTAATCCTAAGCCTGCAATCCCGAGACAGAAATCCCGAGACTGCAATCCCAAGACTGCAAACCCAAGACTGTAATTCTAAGACTACGATCCCAAGACTAATTCTAAGACTAATACGCTGCCTACTCCGTGGACTACAATACAATACAATAGTTTATTCATACCTCGAGTCACGTGATACAAAAACGAAAATTATTAGACAAGAGGTCAGCCTCGTGTGGTTGCCGAGTTAGAATAGTGCCACTCCATGTCTTCCCGTGGATGTCGTAAGAGACGACTAAGGGAATAAAGGTTTGTAGTACTGTTAGGCGATGGGCTTGCAACCTGTCACTAATACGCTGGTAAACATCTTAGCCTAATTGTGCAAGTTGTGGTTATAGAATTATCAACAAGTTTTTAGAGATGTTTGTAATTCTGTAGCTCTGCCTACCCCACTCTGGGAACGAAGGCGTGAGATTATGTATGTATGTAGGTCAGTAAAGATTTAACAATGATTGCGTACTTAAAAGAGAGCTAAAATATATATTGCAGTACGTTATTACATTCTGACGCGGTACATGGAAAAAATTACATTTGAATCAAAATAACTTGATTGTGAAAGAATGTCATTTAGCTACTTGACAACAGATGGCGCCAACTGCACTCGTTTTCGACATGGAATTAGTCTTTTTACGAAAACTAGTGCGGCTAACGCTATCTACAATACGAATCAAAGATATTATTTAATTCCGGCGCGATACAAGACAAATTGCACGTATAAATCAAATCCACTTTATTGTTAACGTATATAATTTAGCTACTTAACGACAGATGGCGCCAGCTGTACTCGTTATTGATGTGTTTTTAAGGTATTTTTTACGGGAACGAGTGCGGCTAGCGCCATCTACAATAAGAATTAAAATTATATTTTATTCTGGCGCGGTACATGGCAAAATGTATACGCGAATTAATAGTACATTATTGCCTAGGCATGGAAGTAGGCAATTGCGGGCCGAGTATTGTTTTAAACGGACGAGCCTGCTTTTTCACTTTTTAAAAAGTTACAAGCTAGATAGTAATGGAATTTGTATGCAACATTGCGGGCTTGTGTAGCGAGCACGCAATGTTTTTTTTTTTTAATTTGAGATCTGTCAGTAAACTATGTCCTTCGCGTCTCAATATGTAGATAGTAATGTCAACATTTCCAGACATTTTTGAGAAAAACAACATGATTGTTAACGAATTTAATTTAGCAATTCGACGACAGATGGCGCCAGCTGTACTCATTTTCGATATATGACGGTACTCGTTCTTGGCTAGCGCCATCTACAATACAAATGAAAGTTAAATTTCATTCTGATGCAATAGATAGCACCCCATGCAAGTTAGATCGCGCGAGCGTTAGTTTTATGTTTTATATTTCTGCCCTACTAAGCATAATGGCGATATCTCAGACAAAACATCTGTAGAAATTGCAACCTAGTTACAAACAGAAGAGAGTTGAATCTGCTTTGGCTGTTGTATTTAGTTATTGCATTTTTGCTTAGGAGGGCAGTTTTATGGTCACGAAGATTATCCAAGGGCATTGCGGAATCGTATAATACTAGTGTTTGGTTTCGTTTACTTACTTTTACGATAATTGAAAACCTGTGAGGATATTTATTAAGAACAAGTGGGTATTTGGCGTAAAGTAGGGTTTTAAGAGTATTACCATAAGAATAAACAATAACACGTAGAAGCGAATCTCCTTTACCCAGGCCCCAAATGCCGCGCTTTAAATACCTACTTCCCCCTTCACCCCGCTACGCCCCTCTGTCTTCCGCGCCCAAAGTCAGGGCTGTCACTTGCGAAATATTTTAATCGGTTTATGGATGTGTTATACAAGTTTAGTCACGAAATGTCATTTATGTTTTCCTTCAACGTGGAAACATTGTTGCAAAATGAGTTTTTTTACATTAAAGGTTAAAGGTAATAATATTTTCGATGATATTAATATTATCTCCAGAAAATTTAATGGCTTATGTGGCTATTAATCATTTATAAAACACAGAAACGAGTCTATAAATAAACAACCATTTAAGCTCAATAAGTTTTAAGTATAGTCTGGGATCTTTTTACGTTCCTTTCCGGAACATTAATTTAAATTTATATAAAGTTCAAAAAACTTCATTCCAAAATACTATTGTCTATTTATTAATTTTTAATGTTTCCGTTTTTTTATGTTCAACATCTAGGGGATGTACTATTTAACAAATAAAACTCCTTCTTTCAATTAATTACCTATTTCTAATTATTCTGCCGTAAATAGTCGTTCACTTTTTAAAACACTATCTGTAGTTCAACCATAAACACTAAAATCAACATAAATACGAAAACCAATTCAAGACACAATAACAATATCTTGGTTAATACATATATATTCCGTCTGTGACGCCCCTGACTGACTAGACACCTCAGGTGTCGCCAAGCGGTAGGTATCTAACGCGCCGAGCGCGCGTTCGGAGCCGGGAGTTTCGCTTCTACGTGTAGTTATTGTTTATTCTTATGTTATTACATTCGATTGAAAAATGACATGACAATGACAAACGACCGCCATTAAATACTTAGGCACCTTTTTTTGGTGATAGGCGACTACTTAATTTGTATTTAAATTGATATTACATCTTGGGTTAAGATTTAAGTTACCGTGGTTCCTAGCTAGGTTTCATGAAAATAGATTTGGCCATTTAAGATATATCCGCCAGGCTTAAGTGGGATAGGGCCGGTCACGTCTGCCGCATGCACCCGGACCGGTGGGCTAGCGAGGCCACCAAGTGGGTGCCGCAAAATGGGCGACGTAGACGGGGCAGGCCTAGAAGAGATGGCGGGACGACTTGGACGCATTCCTCAGCAACTGGCCGGAAGAGGCACTTAATAGGGAGTCATGGAGATCAAGGCGAGAGGCCTTTGCCCAGCAGTGGGACACTCAAATAGGCTAGAAAAAAAAAAGATATCAGCTCTGTAAGGAGGAGATTATATTAGGGGTTTTTATCTATCTCTAGTTATTCAAGTAATTCGATGATCTAATTGATATGTGTATATATTGTTCCAGCGGGCTGGTGCCTCTCCACAACGCGTGCTCGTACGGGCACTACGAGGTGACGGAGCTGCTGGTGCGCGCCGGCGCCGACGTTAACGCGACCGACCTGTGGGCCTTCACGCCGTTGCACGAGGCGGCCAGCAAGGCCCGGTTAGAGGTGAGCCAGTGTGCAACTTGTAGAAGTGATTCCCTGTTGACATTCTACTGAAATCCAACTGACATCAAGCAAGGCGAGGCTCGAGGTGAGCCAGTGTACAACTTGTACAAGTGATTCCTACTGACTGTCTACTGACATCCTACTGACATCAAGTAAGGCAAGGCTTGAAGTGGGTTTCTAACTTGTGCATTTATAAACTTGTTTGTTCACGCCGCTGCGCTTCCACCTCTGATCAGAACCTCCGAACCGGAGTCGGAATCGGAGGTATAATACCAATCGGACGTTCCGGCTTCTTGGAACAGGATTCGAAGATCCGTAAAGCCGGGTTCCCACGGCCTGTTGTTTCACAGATCTGATCGCGCCGTTACAGGCCGACAGATCGTGGGAATGATCGCATCTGATGAGGCCTGTGGTCGCCTGTCGTCGCCCGTACATCCCTAATTAAAACGTATCTTATTTGCAGGTGTGTTCGTTGCTATTGAGCGAGGGCGCGGACCCGACGTTATTGAACTGCCACGGAAAATCGGCGCTAGATGTCGCACCTACGAGAGAACTCCAGGAGAGATTAGCGTGTATGTATTAAAAACTCAAACTTACAACAGTTATTTGACAAAAACACTGCAACACAACAAATATGTCGATTTTTTTCCAATTAAAGTAAAAAGTAATGGGATAGAAATAGGACAGGAAAACATTTATACACGAGTAGCGAATTTAGAGACGTTACGCTTTAGTGTGAGGTCAAAAAGGACTCAGCTCGGCATGTGCTGTAGCCGGAGCCGCAGCGCTGGTATTCAGCCAAACCGTGGTGTTTACCTACCGAGTTCTATTATTAATACCTAGAATACTTTATTTGTATAGAGTCTAATGTGTTCGTACGTTTGTTTGTGTACATCTCTGTAGAAATATAATTGCAATAAAGCTACAGGTGGTAATATCTTTACTTTCTTATCTTTACTAATATTAATTTGTTCCGTTTGTTCCGCCCCGTGAAAGACAAAAGGATTTTTTATGCCCAAAATGTCACTTTCTGAGGGAATAGCGGAGTCGTGCGCAAAACTAGTAATTTATAACACATTGTTTTAAACTGACACGGTTGTCACGCATTCTTATTTTAAAACCCAGCTCAGCCTTCTCGTAACAACGGCTATTGCGCTCGGGTTCACTTTGTCCATATGCCCATTTCCTCCACATTCTCATCTCGGCCACATTCCCAACTCGTCCACATACCAATCCCAAATTGTCCACTTCCTATCTCGTACATATACCCAACTCGTCCTCATTCCCAACTCGTCCGCATTCCCAATTAGTCCACATTCCCAACTCGTCCACATACCAATCCCAAATTGTCCACTTCCTGTCTCGTCCATATTCCCAACTAGTCCTCATTCCCAACTCGTCCGCATTCCCAATTATTCCACATTCCCAACTCGTCCTCATTCCTAACTCGTCTGCAACCTAACTTAGGACTGTAGGGCTGTTCTATATCAATTCGAACACTCGGTTGTTCACTAGTGTTGAGAATGTGAACGAAATAGGAATGTGGACGAGATAAGAATGTAGACGAGATAGGAATGCGAACGAAATGGAAATGTGGACGAGATAGGAATGCGGATGAGTTGGGAATGAGGACGAGATAGGAATGCGGATCAGTTGGGAACGAGGATGAGTTGGGAATGAGTACAAGATGGTAATATGGACAATGTGAACCTAAGCGGGATATTGTAACGCAGTCCAAACTTCGAGGTGAATGTAAGTTATTTGTCTATGTATATTTATGTTTGTCATTTTCAGTCGAATATCGCGGACACTGCTTGCTCGAGGCGTGTCGGCTGTCGGAGCCGGCGCGAGTCAAGAAACAACTTTCCTCACTGAGCAACCAATCGGTGAGTTATACTTGGATAAGAAATCGAGCCACTTAGTACCGAATTTCCATAGAAAGTGGCCCGATTTCTTTGCTCCCAAGTGTATTATGGTCTTTCAGAATGGATCTTTGAAAACCTAGATGAAATCCAGATGAATATGCATGGAAGTATTTTTTATTCACGAATAAGTAAGACGTCACCAACATCATTTCCAATGAGGACGGATTTTGATCTTTTATGCTCTGTTTTAGGGTTTCGTAGTCAATAAGGAACCCTTATAGTTTCTCCATAAATCTTTATTAAACACCAACACAAATTAAAACGCAGGCGGTCTTACCGCTGAATATTTCTTCCAGGCAACCTTTGCCAGAGAAATAGCTAAGGACTCAAATACATGGCAGGCAGTTAAGAACTCAATCTAAACAAACCAACAACCAGAATAAAAAAAAACAGGGGACAAGTCCCAAACTAAGGTCTAGGCTTGTACTACGGTTGATAGACAACGATAAACATACTTATATAGAGAAATACATACATACATACATACTTTTATACATAAAAAAACGTCCAAGACTCAGAAACAAATACTCGCGATCACTACACAAATATTTTCCCATACCATTAATCGAATCCGGGCCCGCTAACTTCGAAGGCAGGGTCACTACCAACTAGGCTAAGGCTGCGGCTCCACGGAGGCGGAGATGAGCGGAGTGGAGCGGAGCTGTGCCAATATTAACCAACAGAATCTAAACTAACGTGCGCATGCGCTTTCTATTGGTTAATATTGGCACAGCTCCGCTCCGCTTCGCTCGTCTCCGCCTCAGTGGAGCCGCAGCCTAACGCTGCGTCTATTTCTTGCATATAATCTATTTTACTATATAAACTATCCCTTCTTCTGCAGATGAGTTCAGACACTGCCTCCCAAGGTCCAACTCCAGAAGAAACCTCCTCAGAATACTCGGTGGAAGCCCTGGCCAATTTCCAGCACTTAACTTCTGGAGACAGACCCTTACATTGCTCTGCTGGCAGCGTATACCCTAAACGGAAACAGGTATGTAAGAATACCAGGGTCATCCGCACTGCTACATCAAAATAGCGCTCTGGTTCACTTAGTACATATTCCCATCTCGGCCACATTCCCGTGTCGTCCATATTCCCGTGTCGTCCACATTCCCATTTCGTCAACATTCTTATCTCGTCCACATTCCCATTTCGTTCACATTCCCAACAACTAGTGAACAACCGAATGATCGAATTCATATCGAACAGCCCTACAGTCCTGAGTTAGGTTGTAGACGAGTTAGGAATGAGGACGAGTTGGGAATATGGACGAGACGGTTCACTAATGTTTGACCAAATCATTACAAACTTTCATTTCACAAAGAGATACTTCCCGCCGTATTATTTTCAAGTTTTTAGTGGTCGATATTCTAACCTAACCTAACCTATTTAATAAGCTGATTTAATCTGTGCAATATGTAATGGTTTAAGCACAAACACGTTTTTGCGAAATGAAAGTTTGTAAAATGATACGTTTGTCAAACGTACTTTTGGTCAAATGAACGGACCCCGGACGAGACAGGAAGTGGACAATTTGGGATTGGTATGTGGACGAGTTGGGATTGGTATGTGTATGTGGACGAGTTGGGAATGTGGCCGAGATGAGAATTTGGACGAAATGGGAATATGGACAAAGTGAACCTGTGCGCAAAATCGCTAGCAACAACTGAAATACAACAGTATTCTAAAATCAACTTTAATACAACTGCTATGAACGTAAAATAAAACTAGCAAGTTTTTTGAGTTATTACTGTTTTGATCCACCAGTGTGATTTATTTATGTTTAGGTTAACCTTTCGTATGCCTATGCCTAGTGCCGTATCCGTCCGTTATGGGCTTAATCGGGTTATTTGAAATTGGATTTTACTAGCTTAAAGATAGGGTTCTAATTTGTCTGTAAAAATACAAAAAAAAAAACAATCTAATGCCTATGGGTCACAGATCCCACTTACCATCATGTGGCCTGTGTACTCGTTTGCCTTCTTCATACCATAAACAAAATCCTAAAAAAATGTAGTATAGAATAGGGGTGTGTCCTGGGTAAAAAAGTAATAATTCTAATTAGTCCGTCAGTAAGATTATCAAAAAATATTGAACACGTATTTTTTGCTTTTTCAAATCAATCAATATTGACAAATATAACGCGCATCAAAGTTCGGGAGTGCGGGCTCGTGACGTCACAACGTGGTATAAAGTGTGCCACGGCGTGACGTCACGCGAAACTTGAACGCTCTATATCTTCGTCATTTTTAACCGACTTCAAAAAAAGGAGGAGGTTCTCAATTCGTCGGGATTTTTTTTTTTTTTTTATGTATGTTCCCCGATTACTCGAAGACCACTGGACTGATTTGAAAAATTTTTTCGTTGTTCGAATGGGTATACTTTCTAGTTGGTCCCATTGTCACCATGTCAGGATCTGATGATGGGATCATGGAGAAATCAAAAGAACTCCTCAAATATTATAGGCACACCTATAGCGATTTTGGTATTCTTCACTGTAACTCATGCATTTGCTTTTGAAAAGTACTATATGGTGAAGTGGAACTGATGATGAAGACCACAGATGGCCACCGGAACTCCTTAACGGTACCTATTTCAAGGGTGGCGATAAGATATTTCGATAAAGGAAGTTGAGCGACTATGACGAAGCACATTTATGTTTAAATATGACTATGACATTCCCGCGGCGTTGTCTGCGGCGAGCTTGAAATGTTCTTTAGTTTCTCTTTAATATTTAGAAGTGGAGCTACGTAACAGCATAAATAGGATCACTAAAAAGTATAAAATAAAATAAATGTTTAAAAAAACAAAAAACCGCCTTCAAAAAGCAAAAAATAACTTCTTTAAAATGGTAGGTAAATAGGTCAGTCCAACTGAAGTCGGCGTCCAACAATATTTTAACCAAAAGCAGACTTCAGTTCGACTGACCTATTTACCTACCATTTTAAAGAAGTTATTTTTTGCTTTTTGAAGGCGGTTTTTTGTTTTTTTAAACATTTATTTTTTGTTTGATTGACAAAAGAAAAAATACGTGTTCAATATTTTTTGATAATGTAAAAGACGGACTAATTAGAATTTTTTAGGACACGAGCCTATTGTAAGTCTATGTTCAAAATAGAACGTTTTTTTTAGGTTATGGAAATGTTGATACGAAAAGGGGCCCGTGTCAACGAGAAGAACAAAGATGGACAGACGCCTTTGCACATAGCCACGGAACACTCTCACTTGGACGCCATGGACCTATTACTTCGGCATGGTAAGTAATTTTTCTCAAAAATGTCCGGAAATGTTGACATTACTATCTACATATTGAGACGCGAAGTACATAGTTTACTGACAGTTCTCAAATAAATAAATAAACATTACGTACTCGCTACACAAGCCCGCAATGTTGCATACAAAATTAAATTCCATTACTATCTAGCTTGTAACTTTTTAAAAAGTGAAAAAGCTCATAATAAATTGAGGGCACAAGTCTTATACATCCAAATTTTATTCGAAACGTAACTTTTTTATCTGTGTCTGGAATAGCTTATCATTTTTTTAAAACAAAACTTGCGTTTCTCCTTGTCATAAGGGTCATACACACGCGCAAAAACAAAAGTTGTCTCTCCTGTGGTCAATAGTTAAAGGCTTGTGTGCATACAAGTTTTGTTTTTATTTGTTATGACTAAAGTAGACCTGACGGCGCTTAAGAGCATGTGGGTTCAGCCAGCAAATTAGGCCTTAAAAACGTTAACTTCGGGTATGTCCACAGGAAAGACGGTATCCTAAATCTGTGTGTGACAGATAAACGAAAAGGCGGTAAAGAGTGATCGCAAGCTCGTCCGTTTAAACCAATACTCGGCCCGCAATTGCCTACTTCCATGCCTAGGCAATAATGTACTATTATTGTTCAGTAATTTTTATTGTTGTACACTCTGTGAGCACTTAGAAGGTTCTTCGGGTTTGTAATTCTCTCTCACTCGCTCTTAATAAGCAAACACCGGATTGATGGGGGCAAAAATTTACCAGTGCTAGTGATTCTTTACATGTCGACTAAGCTTATCGACATCGAAAAAAAGCAATTTTTTATCATCATTATCATAAGTAATGGCCATGTTTGAATACCTTTTAATTATGTGCAAACCTCTTTTATTTCAAAGTCAAAGTCAAAGTCAAAGTTCCTTTATTTGCATAAATATGGTACAAAAGCTGGTAAAGTTTGAAACAATTTCGGTGCAAAGACATATTTAGCTATATAATAGCATGCAAAATAATCTTAAAACTATAATATGTATTGTTATAATATGTGTTTATACTTATCGCAACTATAAACCGGTATCTGACATTGACTCTGGACTCGAGTCACTTTTGACAACTATTGAAATTACATTGAATAACAAATTCATTTAGTACAACAATATTCTTTAGCATTCCGCCGAATTGAGAACCTTTTTGTTTTATAAGTCGGCTAAAAATGCGTCGAAAGAAAAAAGGTCGTTTATGTTCATGGAAAGCTGATTATTCAAATATAGAAGTTAAAGGTAGGTACGACTTACTTTTGCAAGAAATATGAGATCCATATGTCACGAAAAAAGTGGTCGATAAACTAGTCGATATTTAATGAATCACTAGCACTGGTGGTTTATGTTAACCCATTATAGACTAGCGGTCCCGTTTGGTACCGGGAGTCGAGGTTGGAAATTGTGCCTTATTGTTATTTACATTAAAATTCAAAATAAATGATCAAACAATTCAGTCTATAATGGGTTAATAAGAGTGTATGACAGCGAGTGAGAGACAATTACAAACCCGAAGCAAATTCTAAGAGCTGTCGCACTATACGAGGCTGGAAATTCTCATACAAAATGCAGTAATGTTTCTCTTTCCAAACCTCGTCCGATTTGCACGATTTTTTAATATACATACAACATAATATGCCTAGCGGCTCGGCCTTTTAACTCATACTCGTCCAGGATGGCTCACTTACTGGTCTTTGTAGTATAATGTACTATTTCTACTCGCGTACTATAAACTGCTAATATTAATATCGTTAACGGTATCAGAATACCGTAAGCGAAGCGTGAACACAGTTTTATAATAAGCGTTCCCGTGGTAATAGCAGTTCTTTTATAATATAATCATTATAGAATTGTTATTAGCATGGTTACGCATATGAAAAATGACAGTGATGGTGTTTGATAATCAACTTTAATTATATTGATCTCTTCTTAATTATTATTTCTGTTAAAGTTCCTGCTATGGTAATTAATTAATTAAATATTGTTTGTATTTTCACTCTTTTAAATTGTTGTAAAATAGTTTTTGACAAGTATATCATAATTCATAACAATTGAGATGTCAGTTGATCCCCAACCACCATCACTGACATTGTTCATACGTGTAACCATCGTAATAACAATGTTATAATAAAAATTAAATTGCAGCTATCGTTGCCGACCGATCTCAAGAGTTGACCACTCGTAGGGCTACCACCTCTCCTTCTCTTTCTCTTTCACACTTACACACACTTAATACACATTTTCACTTACACTTCACACTCTATCCCCTACATTCCACACAAAATAACAATTACAGCAGCTCTTAGTTTTATATTCATATATATTATGTAAATCAGTGAGGTAACTAGAATTTATCCCGTCTTATTAAACAAGAATACCTACCTACTTAAGTTTTTGTCATTAATAATGTTTTAGTTCTGATATTTGCCGCACTGTTTAAGATACTCTCGTGTATGTTCTGATTCCCACGATACAGGCTACGCCTAGTGTGGGAGTCACCGCTATCCTGTAAAACCTGCATTAACTGTGTTTTTCTGTAAATAAATATATTTGTATTTGTATTTGTATTATAGAACTGTTATTACCATAGCAACGCTCATTATATAACAGTTTTCACGCTTCGGTTACGATATAGGTATTCTGATACCGTTAAAGATATCAATATTAGCTGTTTATAGTACGTGAGTAGAAAAAACTATTTGAATTCTAAGTTAGTAAACTTGGAAAAATGTCAAATGAATTAGTGTGACAAGGTGATAAAGATGTATTACCCTGTAAGGAGCGAAAGTGAACGCGCTGGACGCGGGCGGGTCCAGCGCGCTGGCGCTGGCGGCGCGCGCCGACGCGGCCGCCGCGTGCCGCCTGCTGCTGGCCTGCGGCGCGCGCGCCGCGCCCGACCGCTACCCGCCGCACAAAGGTATCTTATCATATCTTAAGCTCGCAGCACACATATCGACTCGGAGAGGGATCGACACCCTACCGACTCGAGCCGTTCAGTATCATTTGTATGAAACTCCCTCCTGCGACGCACACTTATCGGCATCGGACCGGCAACGCCTCACCTCGGCCCGAGCTAGCGGTCGTCCACTGAAAAATGTATCGTATTAACACAGGTCAAAGTTCCCTTTTCAATGTTTCACTTTGAGTTGATCCGGTGTCGAGCGGCTATGTCTGCGGCAACCTTTAGGGTGATTCCACGGGCGTTTCGACCGCCGTCATAAATATTGAAACAATGAGCTACCCCAAGCAGCTAATATTCACACAGAGCTATACTGTTACCGTAATTCTTGCCTCAATTGATCAAATTTTAAGTATATCATCGCCTATTTCTTAAATACTTACGACAGCGGACTGACGGCGGTTGAAACGTCTGTGGAATCACCCCTTATACATATACTTCGACTCTTTATCTTTTGTAATTACCTAACTCAGCTATCGGAATGGGGTGTGTAATGTTTAATATAAAAACAAATTTTATATAACACGAATTGCCAACGATATAATAATCATGATGTAAAAAACGAAATGCATAATTCCAAAAACTATTTTTCATAAATTAAAAAATAAATATTTCTAACGGCTTTCATAACTATTAATGTGGTCACAGTTCTAACCTAACCTAGTTAGAAGAAATTGACTTAAAATACATAATAACATAATTTATAATAGTTATAATAAATGAGTGTTATGTTATTCGATTTTTGTGCTAAACGTTCATTATGCTTTTCGTGGTTAATCAAATGAAATTATACAAAACGTTTTTAAACTAATTGAAACGCACCCTTTCGAATGTGCAGGTTTCTTCACAATGTTTTTCCTTACCCTCTGTGCAGGTTTCCTCACGATGTTTTTCCTTTACCGGAGCATCGGGTAATGTACTTAAGATTGAAGAGCTCATTACATGATGAAAACGGAGATTTTAACTTGGTACCTTTGTTTGAAGTCGCTTAAAAAACACTATGGCATATTTTTGTTCATAGATGCGTGCGCGGACGCAGCGGCCCTGCGCCTGCTCGAGGCGGCGCGCACGGGCGACGTGGAGGCGGCGCGCGCGGCGCTCGAGGCGCGCCCGCGGCTCGTCAACTGCCGGGACGTCGACGGCCGGCACTCCACGCCGCTGCACTTCGCCGCGGGGTGAGAACTGACACACACACACGCACACGCACACACGCACACACACACACACTCTGTCACCTCTATTCTACGGAGGTATCGGTAGAAAACTTAAGTAAAACTCCTCTTGCATGTAGTTGTAACACATCGGTATAAACCGTTTGACATTCTATATTTAAAATTTGACGTACATTCCATATTAGTTTTGTACACAACTACATGCAAGAGGAGCTTTACTTAAGTTTTCTACCTATAAACAATATCGCTTTTGATGTGGTTTGTTCTTTTTAGATATTATATTTATTATTTTATTTGAATTTGTAACATTAACTAAAAGTTGTCAAATACGTATGTATATTAAATTGTTTTTTTTTTGTAAAGTAAATAAGAGCTAAACGTTAACTATACGATAATCCTATCATACGACCATCCATCCTATCATCCAACCATCTTCCAATCCTGTCATTCAACCATATATCCATCCAATTACCCAGTCTTCCACTATCTACAAATTTTGTGACCCGATCTTCTAACCATCATTCCATCCTGGGCTCTGTTTTATAAAGCTACAAATTACAATTTACAGGTTACAAGTTTCCATTTGACACAACCTGGACCACTGACGACCGGCCATTTGAGCAGTGTTGCCAGTTTAGACCTGTAAAATTCTAACTTGTAGCTTTATAAAACGTGCCCCTGCCATTCTGTCCCCCTTAACTCTGCCCTGCTAATCCAAAACGCAGTATCTCAGATAAAAGTCCTGTAGCAATATCAACCTTATTACTAACAGCAGAGAATTAAAACTGCTTTGGTTAATAAATTTAGGATATTGCTTATTAGCTTAGTAGGGCAGACCTACCAGCTATCCATTCTGTGATCCTGTCATCCATCCATCCTTCCACACTGTCATCCAACTATCAAACCACCAATCCATCCAGCCAACTTGTCATCCAACCTTCAGCCCTTCATTTTGTTCATCCAGTCATTCGGTCACCCGACCATTCATGCATTCATCTCGGCATATATTTGCCTTTCCGGGAATCAAACCTAGAAGACATGATCTACCAATTAAAATAATCGTATCGTCAATAATTTGTTTATATGTTGCAGATACAACAGGCTACCTGTTGCGCAACTCCTATTACAGAGAGGCGCAGATGTTCACGCGAAAGATAAAGGGTAAGCTATTTCAGTTATTATGCAACTGTTGCATAATGAACCCTCTTAAAATATGATAGCCGAAATAAGAACGAGAGACGTAGCTTCAAATCTTATTTTTTAACTCTTTACCTGTGATGAAAAATGTAATCATATTGACCAATTTGATCAATCTAGTCCGTTAAATATGGCGTTCTCTATGAAAAGGGACCTTATTGACGATGGCGCTTACGCCGCAGTGCGTCACGCGACGTTGTATTTATATCGGAGCAACTTTAATAATGGCGGAAGCGCTATCGACAATAAGGTCCCTTTTCATAGATAACGAACTAATTATGAATTTTTGACGAGATTTCTGTTTTTTTTTTTCAGCGGCCTTGTACCGTTACACAACGCTTGCTCCTACGGCCACTACGAAGTGACGGAGCTGCTAGTGTCCTGCGGCGCCGGAGTGAACGCCGCCGACCTGTGGCGGTTCACTCCGCTACACGAAGCCTGCGCCAAGGGGAAGAGCGACATCGTGCGACTGTTGCTCAAGGTATATACCGCTAACAGTGATATATCAGCCACTGGCTGATGTGATGTAACGGTGTTCGAGTCAGATGGTGTGGCAGTACTTCCGGATCGACAGGAAATACAGCGTCAGCTCGCTTTCTTTTCAATAGTCATTTTTCGGTGTGTAGTTTCAGCAACTCCTGCACAGTAGTGCACAGCCATAGTGATAATTGCCTTTGCAGACACTGCATAAAACAGCGTCGGTCACCGCCTGACTGCACTTTGTACATTTTCATAGTCAAAGCAAGTTTAACCTTCTGCCTTAAGAAATAAGGTCAATTATACTTACGTGGTTCTATGAAACATGTGCCCTTTTTTCCAAGGGGGGCAGAATTCATATTAAGATAGTGCGTCACACTCAAGGCAACTTTAATACTACAGTGGAATAAGGTCGATAATTATATAATGAGGCACGTTCGTCCGCGACGTAAACAAGCGAGTCACACACTGCCGACACAGCGACCAGTCGGAACGAGCGCTCGACGCTAACTGAAATTCGATTTCGAATAGAATCAGCTTGAGCCCGACTCACTGTTGACCATTTTTAGGTATTTTTTATTTTTCTTCAGGGTTTGTACTATTATCATAATTCATAACAAATTTGACGCTTGTATGTTTTACCGTTTTTGCGATACGATAAAAATAAAAGTATGTCAAAATAAGTTTCTTGTATGGGAACCCCTATTATTCCACTATTTAAAAAAAACAGTAATTATAAGTCGTTATAACATATATTCAGAAAAAAACAACCCGCTATCTATTACGGTTCAAAAGATACAACACTTTAAATTTAGAACGGACGGACGGACAGCGTAGGCAAATTAAATAGGGACTGTTGGACTCTCTTCTGGTTCGAAAGCCTAAAAACATAGATGTAAAGCCAACATAGATGTCTATGGTCAACATCATTCCTGCTTTAAATACTTAGTATTAAAACCTTTTTTGTTTGTAGCACGGCGCTGACCCGACGCGGCGGAACCGCGACGGTTTGACGCCGTTACAGCTGGTCCGCAGCGGCGACACGGACACGGCCGACGCGCTCCGAGGCGACTCGGCGCTGCTCGACGCGGCCAAGCGCGGCGAGCTCGCGCGCGCCAGGTAACCACTTCCGGGCTATGGGTTCCTGGTACTTTTGAGAGATATGTGTCTTTACCCGACTGCCGAAGGAGGAGGGTTATGTGTTTATCAGCCTATATATATGTATGTTTGTTTGTTCCTTTGTTGCGCTCTAAAAACTAAACGCGTGGACGGATTTTGATTTTCGGATAGATATGACAATCAAAATTCAAGATGGTGGCAACCAGACGCCATTTTGTGAAGAAAAAAATGTAGACCATTTATGACAAGTAGGGTATCGTTGAATAGGTATTTAAAAATCATCTTTAGATAACCACCATCGGCGGGCTATGGGCGCCTGGTACTTTTGAGAGAAATGTGTCTTCTTTTTACCTGACTGCCGAAGGAGGAGGGTTATGTGTTTATATGTATGTATGTTTGTTCCTTTGTGGCGCTCTAGAAACTAAACGCGTTGGCCGATATCGATGATTCTTATGTCAATCGATTTGTATTTATCTTGCGAGTGTCACTAAAGATATGACGGTCAAAATTCAAGATGGCGGCAACCAGACGCCATATTGTAAAAAAAAGTCGACGAACTATGTCAAGTGGGGTATCATTGAAAAGGTATTTAACCCGTCAAGTGTCCGGCCCTTGATTTTCATAAGTTCACGAAATGTCCAGCTGATTTTCGAGATATTTTTATTTTCTGTTTGGGTTTAGAAAAAGGTGAATTGTTTACGATTGGTATAATTATATTTTATGATTGATATACCAATGGAAAGATGAAAGAACAGGCAATGCACGTAGAAAAGAATAAAGATTACTGATGAAAATAAATTATTCAATTAATGAAATATATTATTATTAGGTTTTGATATTTTTTTCATCCGAACGGTTTATTCTTTGACACACTGCACTTATATTATTGCCACATTTCACTTTTCTGTTGTTAAACTATAACCATTATAAGTTTACGCGCCGAATTGAACAAAATATTTATCAATAGACACATAAACAACATCACAATAGTACATTATTGCAGAGGATAGAAAGAACGCGATTTTTGGACGAGTCATATAGAGGGCCGAAACGTAGTTGAGGCCCTCTAGTGTACGAGTCCATAAATTGCACTTTCTACCGAGGCAGACATAGTGCTTTTCACAACTAATCAGAGGAAATAATATAAAAATTCATATTCAAAACTCAAGTTTTAATTCATGTTAATGTGACATCTCCGCCAATTTTACCATAGATAACTTTTTTTTAATCTGGACCCCTATTCTCGTGGCACTCGAGATTAATAAACTAACATGCGAGATGAAGATGTCAACTCCATATAAAATTGTATTTGTTTCGCCATATCTCCCATGTAATTTCATCTCTAGTGGTTCGAGATAAGGGGCCCAGTTTGAATTACATTTAAAAAAAAGCATTGACATAGTTTTTAGTCTGTGTATCTTTTAGCAAAAACACACCTAATATTTTACGACACAAAATGGTGTGTTCTGATTGGCCGATTTAAATTTTTAATTTTAAGGAGCTATGACACAAAAAATGATTGATTGATTTTCATTGGTTCTTAAAGTTGGACAACAATGTTCTCGACCAATCAGCAAACACGCCGACAAAAACATTCTTGGTCTGTCCTTATAAGTGACGGTTTGTGACCCCAAACAAGACCATCTATGGCCATATTTCCGAGCAGTGTTGAGAAAAAATTATTTGTTTACGGAGCGGCGCAGGCGGCGGCCATTGCGGACGAGCACATTCTATTGGGCATTAATTTCGTTTTTATTATTTTTTCGCTTGTTCAGATGCTTGGTTTTTGGGGAAAAAAATCCAATATGTTGCCAAATAAGTGACAAATCAATAGGATATTTTTTTTACACTAGCAGGGTCTTCGTTTATGAAATTTAAATTCTCCAATCACAGCGCCGTCCTGCGCACAACTGTTGTGCGTAGGACACGATCGGCCAAAATTTTCTACGCACAACTGTTGTGCGCAGGACACCTGACGGGTTAAAAATCAACATTAGGTTTTTTTCATCATTTTTCATTTTGAATGATCATTTAGCATTATAACGATTTAAAGGTCTTGATATTATGCTAGGGTGTTACTGTGTGTACAGTCACGAACTTTAATTTGGGACCCACCTTAGGTCCAAAGTCTTTCTGACATCCTACAACAATAAGGTTGGGTCTCCTATAAGTTACAAATGATTTGGCATCTCTAATGACATTGACGACTTCAAGCCTATTTTTCTTGAAATGGGTCACAAATTAACGATCGCGATAGTACATAAGTTAGGGTGGTATTCCACTTGTCCAAGATCTTTGACAGTTTGCTTTAAAAAATGTGAGACGCAATGCACATTGGACAAAGATATTGGACAGGTGGAATTCCACCCTTAGTCTTTTTATAGGTAGTCAGGTTTCTTGATTTTTTTGAATATTGTTACTTGTTTAATCTTGTTTTGTACATTAAGACTACGCTGAGCGGCCAGTGGCGCCCTCATTACTATTATGGTGTTTCTATTTATAGTGTATTGTCTTGAAATCGAATGATGGTTTTTAGTTGTACAAATGAATACACAATTTATAGGGTATAATACGGTAAGGTCAATTGACCGCCGTATCGTTTTGGAAAAATGTACAGTCAGATTAAAATTGGAGTTTGTTTCAGAAAACTGATAACGCCACAAAATGTGAACTGCAGAGATGCCCACGGGAGGAATTCCACGCCTTTACATTTAGCTGGTAAGTTATATTTATTTAAAGGGACAGTGGACCCGATTCTACAGTGGCCGCTAAACTTCCTAATTTTATTTAGGTGTCGCTAAAACACTTTGCTATTCTATGAGCAGCTGTCATAATCAAATAACAGCGCCAATTTGAATCTGACGCTTCTTATTTTAGACGGTCCATTCAATATTGTATTGCCATTCTGGAATAGCACTTGTTAAATCTGCCGTCTAAACTATGTCTAAAAATTAGACAATTTAGTTTTAGGCTATTTAAGTGATGTGCACGAAGAATCGGGTCCAGTCTTACACAAATTGGATCGCTACCACCATCTTATCCATTAACCCACCGCCAAGCAGTAGTGTTCGCATTGCTGAGTTCCGGTGTGGGGACAAGACAACCGGTGACATTACTAGCATAGAGGCATTCCATCTTAGTCCTCAGGGTTGGCAACGCGTTTGCAATCTTAGGATTGCAGTTTGAGAATGCCAATGTCTATGAGTCAGATCTTACCTATCATCAGTCCCCTATTTTACCATCCTGACAATGACAGGTGACAGGTGTCATTTTAGTGTACATGGCGCGACTGATATCAGTCCCACTGATGAGAGTTTGTTAACTTTGTAATGTATAGCGAATTGATACCTGTGACCTATCTTTGTCAAGACGGTGAAATGGGCCCATATTGTCTGGCATATTTATTTTTACCACTGGCTGGCGGGCTATGTTCGCCTGGTACTTTTAAGAGAAATGTATCTTCGATTTTCGCCTTTTTTTAACCTTTTGCGACGTTCGCAAAAGAGGCGTTGTGTGAAATGGATTTTTTTTAATGAACGGGACTGTACTGTATTAGCAAACGAGATGTTAAGCGAGGGGACTTAAAACTATACTCTAGGATCGTATAATGCCTTAACGTGTATAAGTATTTATAAGCCCCGCTTGTGCAGAGCATCAAAAAATAGAGTAAGACTCATTTGAGTGTTCCCCTCCACGGAAATCTTTAGTAAAAGGCGAAAGATTTATTCGTGTTGAAGGGAAACCAGAGTGACGAGACTTGGGCACCGCGCCAGACGGTATGTACCGCGGGGAAATCTTAACAGCGCGATGTAGGATCGCGCGCGCACCTAACGACATCTAGCGGAATATTCGCACACTAAACATCTTGTACATACAAAGCGTTAGGGCGCATGATATCTCGTTCGCAAAGTGGAATTTCGTCTCGTTTGTACAATGTGCTATAAGTAAAATGTAGTTCTTAGGACCGAGTTTATTCAATTTCAAGATAAAAATATCTGAAAGTATGATATCACTTTTCTTTTCTTTGTGATGTAAAAAAAATGAACAGCTAGTTAAACTGCCAGATACCATCCTATTCTTTTCGCAAAAGAGCTTTCATTTCCCTAATTGGCCGGAAACTCTTTGAGTTGCTGGTGTTTATGGGCCGTGGTGATTACTTCCCATCAGGTAACCCGCATGATTGTTTGCCCCCCTATGTTATGAAAAAAAACTCGGCCGCCGTTACTGTAGCAAATGAGAGCTATTGCAACGTTGACAATACGATGATATGTTAGAAACAAGATTGTTTTATCGAATAGAATAGAGCCCCAGGAAAATTAACATTGGAGAGTCTTCTTTTGCTACAGAAATTCCGACTTAATACAGGTAAAGTAACACTAAATATGACGGTTCGGCGACAAATTATGTACATCAATGAAACTTTGTTTATAATTTTATCTTGGCACTAGATTATGAGGATCCTCCGAGTCCTACCATAATTTAGGGAAAATCATACTATGCGAGTGAAGTGTCATTTTCCATTTTTTTTTTGCGCTGAATCCAATGAGACCATCGTTGCCAACGTCCATTTGTACTGTACACAAACCTACGGATTTTATTGAAAAATCTACGGAATTCCAAAAAACTCAATTATTTACTAAATACGTAACGTAATAAGGATGTTATTCATTTTTTTCTGCGAATAACAACTAACGCAGTACAAGAACTAAGCTAGGCTAAGCTAATGTGCAGTGCAGGCATTACTCATTATGTTTCACTAAATAACAATTTAATGGTTCTACTTCACGCCTTCACGAATATTTGGGTAAATACGGCGAAGTTAAAGTTACACATTATGTTTAGGTCAGTTATTAAAAGCTAAAAAAAAGTCTGTAGTACTACAGATTTTTTAGTTATTAATCTACGGAATTGTACGGATTTTTGAGCCTCAACCTACAGAATTATAAAATTCTAATCTGGCAACACTGATTGTATGTATTTATAAGCCCCGCTTGCGCAGAGCATCAAAAAATAGAGTAAGACTCATTTGAGTGTTCCCCTCCACGGAAATCTTTAGTAAAAGGCGAAAGATTTATTCGTGTTGAAGGGAAACCAGAGTGACGAGACTTGGGCACCGCGCCAGACGGTATGTACCGCGGGGAAATCTTAACAGCGCGATGTAGGACCGCGCGCGCACCTAACGACATCTAGCGGAATATTTGCAAATTAAAATTTCATATGCGATTTTTTATTGTAATGTGTATAGAGGTCGTCTAATCTACGCCAGGCGCCTGTTTTATAAAGCTACAAATTACAATTTACAGGTTTCATGTTTCCATTTGACGCAACCTCGACCAATGACGACCAGAGGCCCGTTTCAAGAAGCTACAAGTTACAAATTACAAGCGGAAGTCTCTTTCTAACTCCTTTTGCTAGAAAAGGAGTTCCGCTTGTAATTTGTAACTTGTAGCTTCGTGAAACAGGCCACAGGGGCACGTTTTATAAAACTACAAGTTACAATTTTACAGGTCTAAACTGGCAACACTGCTCAAATGGCTGGTCGTCATTGGTCGAGGTTGTGTCAAATGGAAACTTGTAACCTGTAAATTGTAATTTGTAGCTTTATAAAACAGGTCCCAGCTATTTGAGCAGTGTTGCCAGTTTAGACCTGTAAAATTGTAACTTGTAGTTTTATAAAACGTGCCCCAGATGTACAGTGGTGCCCTCATAGCTATCATTGTGTTTTCTAATAAACTTAAGTATTGTCTTGAAATTGAAGAGAGGTTCTTTTGTTTTACAGATAAATACACAGTGTGTAGGGTATATGACATCGTTTAATAACGATGTTACATATTTATTAAATTCTGAAAAGTTTACGGTTCTAGCGATACCAAAAATATGGCTCAATAATTATATAAACAACCAAATAAAATAAATAGTAAATAACGGGCTCCCAATAAAAGGTGTGCGAATAATCCGCTAGATGTCGTTAGGTGCCGGCGCGGTCCTACATCGCGCTGTTAAGATTTCCCCGCGGTACATACCGTCTGGCACGGTGCCCAAGTCTCGTCACTCTGGTTTCCCTTCAAAACGAATAAATCTTTCGCCTTTTACTAAAGATTTCCGTGGAGGGGAACACTCAAATGAGTCTTACTCTATTTTTTGATGCCCTGCGCAAGCGGGGCTTATAAATACATACTTAATTGAACGGTTAGGTAAGATTGGCAAAATCACTCCTTCGCTTCATCTGTATTCGTAAAATGATATTTTGCTGAACCAATTGTGTTTCACCTAAATCTCATATCGCAAAAGCATCTTCAAATAATGTCTCATCAATTGAACATAGAGGGCGCTAGTAAGCTGTAAGCTATAGAGTTGTGCGCGCTCGTTCACTGAGCGGATCGCTCCAGACTAGTACAATCTCTGTAATGTACTAATTCGGTCTTTTAGTTCTTTTAGTACACTAGTACACTGAAAGAAACTGGTCTGTTCGTGCTCCTTTGACCGAATGAATGGCCGGCTTTGCTGTCAGTGTCACTCACTGCTCTGCCTACTCTATTCGGTTCTTCTCCGCGTGTACTAAATGAACTAAGAGCAGAAACTTTAAGGAATAGTTCGTTCTAGTACAGTGACGGGAATTAATTCTTTTCGGCTCTTAGTACATGTACTACACAACCATAGTAAGCTATTAATATTTATATATAACGCTACATTCATCGCATCGGTTATTTGTATTTTTTCGTTATTATTAAATAGATGGCGCTCCTCATTATATTAACTCCAAACTTCTTCCTTTACGGAGTCAAAGACTGTCTATATTTTACGTTCCTTTGGCACAAAGATGACAAACGTGTCACTGGAGCCAATGAACATGTATTGCAATTTAATGACTGCAAAATACGTTGCATTATGATGGAAAAGGGCATGGTCAAGTGATTAAGAGCGCATCCATGTGAATATCAAAAGTAGATACCACCCTTTCGTACAAGTCGCCATCAGATATATTGTAGCGGGCGAGGTACTCAAATATTTCGGAGCAGCATTACTTTTCAATAAATTCGTTACACTAGTTATGGTCAATAACACCAGAACATGCAATTTGTCATAAATATAAGAGCAGCGACTTTTCAAAAAATTCGGAACATATAACAAGGTAAAAATATCAGAAAGCACAGAACGTCAAAGGTATCTACGCACTCAGGGTGATCATAAAGATCGGAACATTTATGGAATATATACCTTAAGTCTGTATCACACAGTTTAAATTCGTTACTATAATTATTATGCATGCTCCGAAATATTTGAGTACCTCGCCCGCTACAATATATCTGATGGCGACTGTACCTGGTGGCTGTACAGACACGTAGGTAATGTCAAACAAGATCATCAATTATGTTAATGCGATAAAGTAAATAAAAAAGTGATGAGTTTTGATGTTTCTCTATAATTATTTATTATTATATCGTTGTCTAGTACCCATAGTACAAGCCTAGAGCTTAGTTTGGGACTAGGTCAATTGGTGTGGAATTGTCCCCTGATATTTATTTATTTACTCAAAAGCGTGTTTGTTTGCATATTGTTACGATTAGTTCCATTTCAAACCACAACCAATTCAGTTGCCATTTTCTTTCCACCCCCAGCTGGCTACAATAATCTAGAAGTAGCCGAGGCGCTCCTCGAAGCCGGGGCGGCGGTCTCGGCGCGAGACAAGGGGGGGCTAGTGCCGCTGCACAATGCCGCGTCGTACGGGCACTTGGAGCTGGCGGCGCTCCTGCTGCGAGCCGGCACGGCGCCCAACGCCGCGGACCGGTGGGGGTTCACGCCGCTGCACGAGGCGGCGCATAAGGCCAGGACTCAGCTCTGTGCTCTGCTGGTGAGTACCAGGGTAGAATAAATCAGTGAGAGGTGATGAAGAACGAGCTGTGACACGTGGCTGTGCCAAGTTTCCTGTCATGGTGAGTTATTAGTACCAGGATAACAGAAGTCAATATGGATGGATAGGTGGTTCTTATGGTGAGTTAAATGGTACTACATCTATCTATCTCTCTCGGTATCCGTTACTGTTACCTGGTTAGGCCTGCTGCTCAGCAAAAGTAAAGTACCAGGATAACAGAAGTTATTAACGGCGCCCAATGCTGCTGACTGGTGGGGTCTCACACCGCTGCATGAGGCGGCGCATAAGGCCAGGGCTATGTGCTCTGCTGGTGAGTACCAGGGTAGAATAAGTCAGCGAGAGGTGATGAAGAACGAGCTGTATTCATTACGTGGCTGTGCTGAGTGTGTCCTGTCGTGAGTTATTAGTACCAGGATTACAGAAGTCAATATGGGTGGATAGGTGGTTCTCATGGTGGGTTAAATTCTACTTACTATCTCTTTCTGTATCCGTTACTGTATTGGTTAGGCGGTCAGCCCAAACAAATGTAAAGTACCAGGATATTAGAAGTTATTAAGGTATGATATGTAAGCGGTGTCAGTTATGGGGCTACCACACGCGCAAGCTTCACCACAGCGCTGGCCGGCTTGTACACGGAACACGGAGCGTGTGGTTGGTAAAACTGTAAAGGCTCGGCCAGACTGCACCGTCGCGGGCGCGCCGCGCGATATTTCCATACAATCCGCTAGCGTGGTCAAACAGGCTGCGCCCCGTCGGCATCGCGCCCCGCTTCTGTCGCGACCCGCCAGCGCAGCCCGTCGCGCCCAGCAGTGCCCTATCCCACAAAACTTTACAAGTGTACAATTCAACAAAATTGTTAAATTGTAAACAAAAAAAAGTACCACAATAATTAAAAATATGTATTAGTTACAAGTTTGCAGTATACAAATATGTCACTGTTGTGAAAGCGTATCACAAAGAATAAAGCTATGTCACGACAGCTACATAATTGTAGGATTGTTGATTTGTAAATATACAAGCGAAATTGTAATGTTACAACTAGAAATATGTAACAATTTATTTAGATTATTTCATGTTGAACGTAGTTTCACTTTATACGCAATACGCATGAATTATATTAATTAGCATTACCTACGTACCTACATACCACCTGACATTACAATGGACTTGCATGCTACACTGACCATTTTAGGCGTCATTTATAAACGAAAACAAAATCATTATTTTTGGTAAATTTAGTGATAAATTGACGCACACTGTGAAAATAAATAAATGGAAAGAGTTAACGCAAAATTTAAATGATTTGAGAATAATGGAGAAATATTGGAAATACTTAAAGGACACTAGTATGTGGCAAAATTGGTAAAGGCGTACCATCCGGATTTTTACCGGATTCTCAATTTGAGTGTGTATGCATTTTTTTCTCTGAACTTTTGATTAAATATAAAATCCGTTATGGTCAAAGTTAAATTTGTACGTTCTCTATGTCCTAGGACGACTAACAATTAATTCTTCTTTAGTATCAATGCTACTTGAACGAAACATTTCGTGGTACAAAGGGTTGGAATCGCTAAATATGATAAAATATACTGCGATTACTAGTAGTAGCAAGACGGTGTGACACACGTTTAGAGAATTGTTAACTTGTAGGTACAATTCTACATATATGTATAATTATTACTACAATTTAATGTAGCACAAAACAATTGTCAGCTACAAATTTGTACGTTTTCCGGAAAAGATATGTATCATATGTAAAGTTTTGTGATACAATAAATTGTAGACTTGTCGATACAATTTACATATTTGTAAGAATTTTCCACTACAAATTTGTTACTTGTATATTTTGTGGTACGCACGCATGTATTATTACAAACTTGTAACTTGACACTTGTAAAATTGTAATTGTAAGTTTTGTGGGATAGGGCACAGGCCGTGACCAGTCAGTGTGACGTCAGACAGCGCAGCGCGAAACGAATGACCAAACCCCAGAGAGCGAGCGGGAGAGCGCGATGCGGGCGGGACGCGCGCGCGATGCTGGCGGGTTGATGGCGCGGTCCTGGCGGGTTGATGGCGCGACGCCAGCGCGATGCGCGCTTGCTCTATATGACCGGGCGTCCCGCCCGCATCACTCACTCATCACGCCCCGCTACCGTCCCGCTGGCAGTCTGTTCGAGCCTTAACACGCGCCAACCCCACGGCGCGGCTTGCGCAGTTTTCGACTTGCTTGAAATTCGCCTGCGCAAGCCTGGCCTGCGCGTACTTGTTCGTGCGTGTGGTTGGGCGTTCAGTGTTCAAGCCACAGTCGGGGCTCGCTCGTCGTTCATTGGGAAACATTGTTTCCACGACCAGGATTTCGACAAGAATGTGGCTTGCGCGTACTTAACTGTGCCGTGTGGTAGCACACGCATTGTTCAGTTTTTTCGTGCGAGAAGCTTGCGCAGGCCAAACTGTGGTGAAGCTTGTGCGTGTGGTAACCGCATTTGACAAGGGCGGGGGCTAGTTCCGCTTCACAATGCCGCGTGTCTTGATTGGTTGGTTAGTATTGGCTGTAGGCAGTCCGAAGTACCAGGATAACAAAAATCCAAGAGTTTGGGTAAAGCTTAAAGTAAACGTTGACGTTCTCTGTTTAAAGTTCAATTTCCCTCCCCCCAGCTCGCGCACGGCGCGGACCCGTACCTCAAGAACCAGGAGGGCCAGACGGCGCTGGACCTGGCGGGCGCGGAGGACGTGCGCTCGCTGCTGCAGGACGCCATGACGTCGGCCACGCGCGCGCCGCCGCCCAGCGTGGCCGCCGCGCCGCTGCCGCCGCCGCAGCTGCCCGTGCTGCTGCCCAGCGGCGACACCGTGCCGCTGCCGCTGCCGGTCAGTACCGACTACGACGTCTGAGGGTAGCTTGTTGGATCCACTGCATAGCGTGTTTAAAAAGAAAAAGAAAACTTAAAAATGACAGATGGCAGACGACTTGAATTCATACCAACATAGCGTGTTTAGATCCTGCCATAAACTACAATGTTTAAAGTTTATATTGTTCATGTACTGGGGCTGCATGACATTGAGAAATGCTTAGATCACATCTCGTCTATCTTTGGGATTATTCTTACGGTAGACTATAGGATATTAAATATGAGACATCTGAGGTCCGTTTCACGAAAATACTAATTACAAGCGGAATCTCTTTCTAACTCCTTTTGCTAGAAAGAGAGTTCCGCTTGTAATTTGTAACTTTTAGCTTAGTGAAACGAGCCTCTGGATGTTACTAGGAGTACAGACTCTGTAAGATCTTGCTTTGGAGCAATGTTTTAGAACATTCGCAACATCTGACGAAGCTGTGTCGTCGGGCCGTGTCAGTAGTAGCAAGTGGTCGCGATACATAAACCAACAAATCTTGATTCTCCGTCTTTCTTCAGGTGGTACCAAGCAACTACTGGGCGGAGGGCTCCCGCGGTAGTTTAGAAGACGCCGCCGGCAGACCCGCCTCGGCTCTATCGACTTCAGAGTCGCTCCAGACTTTCCTTTCGAGGTATGTATTGGAAATCGTCAACATTACGACAATAGGGAAAATGTATATTTGACGAGCTGTAGATAGGCCTCCAACAAGATGGAATGACGACCTTGTAAAGATCGCGGGAACGCGGTGGATGCGAAAAGCACAAGACCGGTCTGAGTGGAGAGCCTTGGGGGAGGCCTATGTCCAGCAGTGGACGTCTTTCGGCTGACATGATGATGATTATATTTGTCTGTATCGGCATTTTGAGTTTACGTACATTTGTTTTCTTCTAGTATCGGCCTAGAACAGCTAGCTCCGGTTTTGGACCGGGAACAGATCACAGTGGACATCTTGTCGGAGATGTGCCACGAGGACTTGAGAGCAGTTGGCGTGGCGGCGTATGGGCATCGGCATCGGCTGCTCAAGGCTGCCAGGCAGTCGGCGCAGGCTGCTTCTGGTAAGTGACTAGAGAAAGAGAAGGTAGAGAGAAAGTAAGAATATAACTTGTTTGATCGTACCCGGGGGTACCCTGAGAGAAGAACTAAGGAGGCAGAGTATGGTATGTATGCTTTTTTGTAATGGGAGGTACAGTTTATATGTACAAAGTACCAGGAGAGCAGAGCTAGGGAGATAATATTTGAAAGGCGGTTTCTAAAAACTGTTTAGGCGGGCAGGGGCTTTGTGCCTCTATACTTGGAGTTAAAATTCATATTGTCTTTGACCTGTTATCGTATCGTCAACGTTTTGATGGCTCTTCTTTACTTAGCAGTAACGGCCGAGTTGAAAACAATACTATAACACGTCAAAGATAATTTGGTTTTACTCAAAAGAATAGAGCCCCAGCTCGCATCCCGCTCTAACCCTCGTCTTTCTCCCTATCCGTCTCCTCCTTTCTTCCAACTGTGAGAGACATAATATCATCCAGTTGATTGACGAAAGTACCAGGAGAACAAGGCTTAGAAAGAGTTAAGATGATGAGTGCTATAGAAGTATAGGTACTAGCATTAACTCAACAAAGTAAAACCTCTTTCAGAATGGTACGGCGGCACGACGCTGATCGACGTGGCTCCAACCAGCGACGAGTGCGCCGAGAGCGAGTACGCGATAATAGAGAGGGAGATGCAGGCGTCGGTGCGCGAACACCGCGACCAGGCCGGCGGGAACTATTCACACTATAATGTTGTTAGGGTGAGTTCTACAAAAAAAAACTGACTATTTGTGGAAATGAGTTGTGTATATGTTTGTAGTTCGTCGGTATGTTGAGATGTTACCTACACGATCCAGTAGATGGCGTTGAGGAACGCATATTATCCGATGATACAATATTACATACATACATACATTAAATCACGCCTGTTTCCCAGAGGGGTAGGCAGGGACCACTTCTTTCCACCTGCTATGATCCTGACAAATCTCTTTCGCTTCTTCCACTGTCATACATCGAGTCATGCACGCACGTCGGTTTCGGGTACTTAAGATCCGGCCCTTTTCCAGTATTTCTCCGATTTGATTCGAAAAAGTACGCCTAGGGCGGCCCCTTCCGACCCTCCCACTCACTTTCGCTCTGTATATCTCTTTCGTCAATCTTCTTTCATCCATCCTTTCCAAATGACCGAACCATCGAAGCATGCCCTTTTCAATCTTAGTCACTACATCTTTTAGTCCACATTTCTCTCTGACCTTTTCATTCCTTACTCTATCAATCAGTTTTACACCACACATACTACTACACATGATACAATATTATGGTTAGATGATCTGATGAAGTCTAAACGGCGGCATCAAGATCTCTGTTGTACTTAACATAGACCCACCATACGCAAAAGAAAGCTTGTGTCTTTTTTTCAGTCAATTGTTACTGAATTTGAAATAACAATATATTTCTTATCAACGGTTTTGAATTGCAGGTTCAGAAAATAGTGAACGGTCGTCTTTGGGAGCGCTACCAGCACCGGCGGCGAGAGGTAGCGGGAGAAGCGGGTGGCGCCAACGAGCGCCTGCTGTTCCACGGCTCGCCCTTCATCAACGCCATCGTGCACAAGGGCTTCGACGAGCGGCACGCGTACATAGGTAACCCGTAGCAGCAGCAGGACAGGGCGCACGGGTACCAGGGGAACAGAACTAGGGAGGCAGTGTGTTTAATAGTCAACGAGCGCCTGCTGTTCCACGGCTCGCCCTTCATCAACGCCATCGTGCACAAGGGCTTCGACGAGCGGCACGCGTACATAGGTAACCCGCAGCAGGAGCAGGACAGGGCGCTCGGGTACCAGGGGGACAGGACTACGGAGGCAGTGTGTTTAATAGTCAACGAGTGCCTGCTGTTCCACGGCTCGCCCTTCATCAACGCCATCGTGCACAAGGGCTTCGACGAGCGGCACGCGTACATAGGTAACCCGCAGCAGGAGCAGGACAGGGCGCTCGGGTACCAGGGGGACAGGACTACGGAGGCAGTGTGTTTAATAGTCAACGAGCGCCTGCTGTTCCACGGCTCGCCCTTCATCAACGCCATCGTGCACAAGGGCTTCGACGAGCGGCACGCGTAAATAGGTAACCCGCAGCAGGAGCAGGACAGGGCGCTCGGGTACCAGGGGGACAGAACTAGGGAGGCAGTGTGTTTAATAAATAGTCAACGAGCGCCTGCTGTTCCACGGCTCGCCCTTCATCAACGCCATCGTGCACAAGGGCTTCGATGAGCGGCACGCGTACATAGGCAACCCGCAGCTGGAGCAGGACAGGGCGCTCGGGTACCAGGGCGACAGAACTAGGGACACAGTGTGTTAGTCAACGAGCGCCTGCTGTTCCACAGCTCGCCCTTCATCAACGCCATCATGCACAAGGGCTTCGACGAGCGGCGCGCGTACATAGGTAACCCGCAGCAGGAGCAGGACAGGGCGCTCGGCTACCAGGGGGACAGGACTACGGAGGCAGTGTGTTTAATAGTCAACGAGCGCCTGCTGTTCCACGGCTCGCCCTTCATCAACGCCATCGTGCACAAGGGCTTCGACGAGCGGCACGCGTAAATAGGTAACCCGCAGCAGGAGCAGGACAGGGCGCTCGGGTACCAGGGGGACAGAACTAGGGAGGCAGTGTGTTTAATAAATAGTCAACGAGCGCCTGCTGTTCCACGGCTCGCCCTTCATCAACGCCATCGTGCACAAGGGCTTCGATGAGCGGCACGCGTACATAGGCAACCCGCAGCTGGAGCAGGACAGGGCGCTCGGGTACCAGGGCGACAGAACTAGGGACACAGTGTGTTAGTCAACGAGCGCCTGCTGTTCCACAGCTCGCCCTTCATCAACGCCATCATGCACAAGGGCTTCGACGAGCGGCGCGCGTACATAGGTAACCCGCAGCAGGAGCAGGACAGGGCGCTCGGCTACCAGGGGGACAGGACTACGGAGGCAGTGTGTTTAATAGTCAACGAGTGCCTGCTGTTCCACGGCTCGCCCTTCATCAACGCCATCGTGCACAAGGGCTTCGACGAGCGGCACGCGTACATAGGTAACCGGCAGCAGCAAAAGGACAGGGCGCTCGGGTACCAGGGGGACAGGACTAGGGAAGCAGTGTGTTTAATAAATAGTCAACGAGCGCCTGCTGTTCCACGGCTCGCCCTTCATCAACGCCATCGTGCACAAGGGCTTCGATGAGCGGCACGCGTACATAGGCAACCCGCAGCTGGAGCAGGACAGGGCGCTCGGGTACCAGGGCGACAGAACTAGGGACACAGTGTGTTAGTCAACGAGCGCCTGCTGTTCCACAGCTCGCCCTTCATCAACGCCATCATGCACAAGGGCTTCGACGAGCGGCGCGCGTACATAGGTAACCCGCAGCAGGAGCAGGACAGGGCGCTCGGCTACCAGGGGGACAGGACTACGGAGGCAGTGTGTTTAATAGTCAACGAGTGCCTGCTGTTCCACGGCTCGCCCTTCATCAACGCCATCGTGCACAAGGGCTTCGACGAGCGGCACGCGTACATAGGTAACCGGCAGCAGCAAAAGGACAGGGCGCTCGGGTACCAGGGGGACAGGACTAGGGAAGCAGTGTGTTTGTTAACGAGCGCCTGCTGTTCCACGACTCGCCCTTCATCAACGCCATCGTGCACAAGGGCTTCGACGAGCGGCACGCCAACATAGGTAACCCGCAGCAGGACAGGCAGTGTGATTTGTTATGTACTGAGAAACGAAGGTTAAAAAGAAAACGGTGTATTAGGTCTTCATACCAGGACAGCAGAACTGGGGAGGCAGACAATACAGAACAGCGTACGACGAAAGTTGGATTGATAGATTTTGTAGCTACGAATCTGTGTTCCGTACCTATTTAATTGAAATCTCATTATTGTAATATTAATTTTTATTTACACATTTATTTTGTTCCAGGTGGTATGTTCGGGGCTGGGATATACTTCGCAGAGCATTCGTCAAAAAGTAATCAGTATGTGTATGGCTTCGGAGGCGGCTCGGGATGCCCCGCGCATAAGGACAGGAGCTGTTACCTGTGTCACAGGTATTTATACTTAGTATTTTTACATAGCTTTAATAAATATATTGAGAAACGCATAGTTGCCAAACTCACTGACGAGTTTTATTTGAGTTTTTCACACTTCCACAGACAACTCCTCCTCTGTCGCGTGACGCTGGGACGCGCGTTCCAGCTGTCAGCCGCGCTAAAGATGGCGCACGCGCCGCCCGGACACCACGCCGTGTCCGGCCGGCCCAGCCAGGGCGGGCTGTGCTTCCCTGAGCACGTCGTCTATCGAGGGGAACAGGTATGACAATAAATTTTGAAAGTATTTGCAAGTATTTTTGCAAGGGATCGTTAAGAGTCTTTTTGGAACAGGTATATTAGAAAGTATTTATGTATTGTAGTCGTGGGACTGTCAAGATTCAGAAAAATATACGGCTCTTAAAGCTTTTTCAGTTTTACTGACTGGAACTTGACAAGTTTAATAAGATTATAGTATAAGCTTCTGGTGCAAATACTAATTTACAACAACATGAATTTTCGCAAAATTTCATGAAGTTATAATTTTTGGAGACTTCTTATTAAGTTTAACTAAAATAAATTTTGTATATTTTTTAATCAGTATTAAAGTCAAGTTTCCGACTATTATGAATCTGTTATATTTCGTATTACGTCAGATACTTTCATACATACATACCCTCACGCCTGTCTCCCAATGGGGTAGACAGAGACTATGGAAAGCCAGGTGCCCCGGTCTAACCATACAACTTCCGCTTCCTCTACATTCATCACCCTCGTCATGCACGTACGTCGGTTTCAGGTGCTTTTGATTTGACCCTTATTCAGTACATCGCGAATCTGGTCACTGTATGTGTAACTTTGTTGTCGGTTTTCGTTTTTTTTTTAATAATTGTAGTTTATTATCCATTGAACCTTGTTTCAGGCTTACCCGGAGTACCTCATAACCTATCAAATAGTGAACAGCGATGCGACCACGGGGGCAGTGTAAATACCGAGTATTTTTACCTGGTACGAAGTACCTAGTACGGCCAGGCGGACCTAGTACCTATCATGAGAGTATTTTTATGAGAACTTTTGGAACTTTCGATTAATATCTTAGATTCTAAAGACTATTGTGATTATAATTGGTCAAATTTAATTGTGGTTTCGTGATTTCTCGGATTCCCGAGGGAATAGCGAACGCTAGCTACTTAATTAAAATTTTGGTTGTTGGTCCTATTGGGTTAGGGCCTCGTTCGAGCCGAGCTTTAAAAAAACTTACATAGATCTCATATAAATATGTAGGTGCATACTGATGTGCTAAGGGAATCTTTCCAAAATTGCGGAATTATTCATGTAGGAAAGTTTCCAAAACTTCTCATTATTTTGTATGGGTATTGAAACTTTCCGTTTCTTAAATTTAAATTTCCCATATTTCAAGTGAAAGTTTCCGGAAATTTCTAAGAACTTTTCCAACTTTTTGGAAACTTTCCGCAACTTGCACATCAGTATAGGTGCATTTCAAAACTAAAAATACCCGCCAAGTACAAGTCGGACTCGCGCACGAAGGGTTCCGTACAACATTAGACACTATACCAGTCGCCGTCATTAATTTCGAGCAAAAAACGGCAAAAAAATCACGTTTGTTGTATTGGAGCCCCGCTTAAATATTTATTGTATTCTCTTTAAAGTATTTGTTGTTATGGCGGCAATGTAAATACATCATCCGTGAAAATTTCAACTGTCTAGCTGTCACGGTTCTTGAGATACAGCCTGGTGACACACAGACAGACAGTCCCGCTTTTACCCTTTGGGTACGGAACTCTAAAAAACATCGTTGCTTGATGTAATTATTTAATGCGTTTAAAAAATAACGCAGTTGAAAACTTTCTGTTGGAAATTCAATAACCTATTAATTTGTTTAAGAAAACCACGTGATAATTTTCGTCAGAAACAAGAAATAAGAAACATAACACTCACACGTCAAAGCTCGACAAAACAATTGGCTGAACAGAGCCACGTGGTTCTTCCTTTTATATCTCCTTTTAAGGTAATTAATTAATTTCAGTGTTTGAGAAGTTTCAATCAGTTGACATCACTGACGTTCATCCGTGTAACCATGGTAACAATGCTATAATAGTTATAAAAGAACTGTTATCACCATAGCAACGCTCATTATAGAACTGTTTTAACGATTCGGTTACGCTATAGGTGGTATTATGATACCGTTAACGATATCAATATTAGCGGTTTATAGTGCGCGAGTAGTTATTTTTTCTCTTTCTTTCACATAAAAAAACGAATGCCAAAAACTGACTTTAAAATCAGCCCTTAAAACTTATTTATATGAGATCGAAGCCACAATTCTAATATTATTTGGCCAGGTAAGACTAAATTAATAAAGGTTGTGTATTTTGTTATTTATTGATATAATTGGTCAGTCGCTTAGACATACACTACCTTTCTTCGACATTATATAATGTAATCATTCACGACGTTATATTTCGTATAAAGTCTTTAAGAAGAGGCAAAATATTCTAATATTTTGTATACTTATTGTCTCGATCTTGGCCAAGAAGAGGGAAAGAGAAATATAAATTGGGATATATCTACAATAGGGAATATGCATGGATTTAAATAGCATTTCTCAACAAAATATGAAAATACCGTAAAAGAGATCACCAAAAGTGAAATTAAGATTAAAATCGGTCAAGAAATACGGATGATACAAGCATTTTAAACTGCTAATTAGACAAAGATCCGAAGTGCACCGGTGACGTCATCGTGCAGTGCGACCATATAAACTCCACGTAAAATTCTGTTTTGCTAGAAAGAGGTAGGAACAAATCTTTGTTGGCTTATATCTTGGTTATTTTTATACCTATTCAAAAAATGTTTCTTCTCACCTGTTTGTTACATGAATCAGCTTTTATTGAAGCTGTAAAAAAAGGCATATTCCCTATTAGTCTGTGAAATCTTTGAAAACCCGACCCTCCGCAGGAAGAGGACTGAAGAGGTCCTGCTAAAGCCTATGACACTCCTTGGGTTGGGCAACCGGTTTTCATGAAAATTTGCTAAGAACCATCCGGATTAAACTGGATTTCTTAAAAAAAAAACGAGTCCGAATCGGTCTGCCCGTTTGGGAGCTGCGATGCCTCAAACAGAATGTTTTTTTATTGACCTCCACTATATAGTATAAAACAAAGTCGCTTCCCGCTGTCTGTCCCTATGTATGCTTAGATCTTTAAAACTACGCAACGGATTTTGATGCGGTTTTTTTAATAGATAGAGTGATTCAAGAGGAAGGTTGTTATGTACAATAAGTTTTGGATTATGTACGGGTGTTACAGAAAACTGGCATAAACCGAAGCGAAGCGAGAGCGGGCCACTAGTACAGTATAATTTAGATGTATCCCCGTTTGTTCTTCGATTATTTTTGCATTTCCATCGGTTACGAAATATTACCTATTTGGAAACAAATAATAAAAAATAAAATAATCATTGTTTATACAATAAATGTATATGAACCAGAATCCATTATTCGACGGACCATGTTGGCAACTCGAAATACAATTACCACAATATAATTACTGGGACTCAATGCTACCAGTAGCGTCATCTTGTGTCAAGTAGGATTAGGAAGATGATCGTGTCTAAAACGCCGCTATTCGCCGCCAGATGGCGCTAGTTGTATCTTACAACCGGAGTTGTCACCTGAGCATTTCTCGAAATTTTTGCCACGTTGAGTGACATCCGCAAATTTAAAAAAAAAATGGTATGTAGAGAACATCAAACTATGCAATAATTAAATAATATTCTAATGTGTCCCAAAATATTTGTATGGAAAGTTCCTTTCGTGTTACCAAAAATCTATGAATATCGGTAACACAAAATGAACTTTCCATACAAATATTTTGGGATAATATTTTGATGTTCTCTACTTACCTACCATTTTTTTTAAAATTTGGATATGTCACTCAAAGTGGCAAAAATTTTGAGTAATGCTTACCTACAGATTTAGTACCAATTTCACCAAACGATGTTAATAACTTAACAGACGATTAGACCGTTAACAGCTGTCAAAATGTATGAACTAACAGTCGATTAACATTGATTAAATTTAACATCGTATGGTCAAATTGGTACTTAATATTATGAATTTAGAACCACCATTGTTATAGATGACTTTAGCAACCTGCAGTTGTTTTATTAGCCTTTAGATCAGAGTACAGACATGTTGTCGTATTGTTTTTATCTCTGACTATTACTGTCAAGTAAATAAGAGCTATCAAAACGTTGATATGACGAAAGTTAAAAAGTTGAAAGTGGATATCAAGTTCGTTAATTATACTGTTGTTTTTATTCATAGTACATTACTACAGAGGCCGGGAAGTAGGGGGTTGCCGGCCGAGTTCATATAGTGCTTTTCTCAAACATATCATTAAAAAAATTAAAACAAAAATACTCCCCTGCCTAGGCCTTCAATTTTGTATGAAATTCCTTTACAGTTCTCTCGTTTCGTTCCATCCGAAACGTGATACTTTGAAGCCTAAAATAACTAACATAACGCCTACATTCCATTGCATGTTTGAGAATATATTTTTTTTTCAAAAATAATTCATAACTATTAATACAATGCTTCCAACTGTAATAGACTTAATTAGACGATATTGACATTGTAAATTTTATTATCATCGTCACGATTGATATTTGACGTACAGTTGGAAGTTTATTATGGGTACAGTATGGTTTATTAAGGACCCATTTAAAAATAATTGCTCGAAGTCGACAATGTCATTACATTAGAGATGCCAAGTCATTTGTAACTTATAGGAAACCCAACCTTATTGGTGTAGTATGTCAGGTTGTTTTTGGACCTAAGGATGATAACAAAAAGTCTTCAACTGTACTGTACATACAGACGACACGTTAGCCTACTAATCCCGGTAAGGGCAGATATTTGTGCTATGAAAGCGAGTATATGTTCCTGAGTCTTGCGATGTTTTCTATGTTAAGTATTTATATCGTTGTCTGGTACCCATAGTACAAGCCTAGAGCTTAGTTTGGGACTAGGTAAGTTTATCTGAGATTGTCCTCTAATATTTATTTATATCTCCATCACGTTTAAAATTGAAACATATCTAGCATTTTTTCTGTCAAAAAATGGATTCTGGTTTAGGTATACCCATGAGAAATGACGCCATTAATGTATTTCCCTCTTACTCCGATTCTAGTGTAGGAGCGAGAGAATAAAATTCTGACATTATGCCTAGATCGGTTTAGTATGATTTCTGTGAATCATAATCTCGTATGTCACTTGTTTCTTTGTCTTTTTATATATACATTGGTACAGACCTGAGGAGTCGTTCAGTAATAAAATGATTAATAACTTCTTATTTGCCTTGCTTGAGAGTTTCACAATGTTTGAAATCTCACAATACGGTTGTCTATATCATCTTACACCAACTTAAAAGCTCTATTCCACTGAGTAAAGCTATATAGCTTTTGACATGTTATCGTTTTTTTTAAATCAGTCGCTACTGTCAAGTAAATAAGAGCTACAGTGGTGGTCACATTATTAGGAACGCTTGCGTTTTTCCCATACAATAGGGGTGTGTCCTGGGTATAAAAGTAATAATTCTAATTAGTCCGTCAGTAAGATTCAAAAAATATTGAACACGTATTTTTTGCTTTTTCAAATCAATCAATATTGACAAATATAACGCGCATCAAAGTTCGGGAGTGGGGGCTCGTGACGTCACAACGTGGTATAAAGTGTGCCACGGCGTGACGTCACGCGAAACTTCAACGCACTATATCTTCGTCATTTTTTGTTTAATCGACAAAAGAAAAAATACGTGTTCAATATTTTTTGATAATGTAAAAGACGGACTAATTAGAATTTTTTAGGACACTAGCCTATTGACTACAAATATGACTTTTCAATTTTAACAACCAATCAAAAAGATCTTAACCAATTTCATTTTTATTTTCAGTTATCGTTAACTAATAAACTAAGGTTTAAATGTCACAATTTATCGCTATTGACAACAAATCTTTTATTTTATAAGGATTTGAAAAAATGTTGGTGTTAAAACTTTGTATTGACGAGTCAGCACTACGTTTTAAAGTCCCTATAAAATAAAAGGCCCGTTTTTAACAGTAATTCACTGTACATCAGTTTAAACCTTATTTTATGATTTAAAGTTAATTGTATTTAGCAATAAAATTGGTCAAGAACTTTTTTGGTCGGTGGTCAAAATTGAAAAGTCATATTTGTAGGCAATAGGGTATTTGCCTGATATTATATTTCATATATTAATTTGGATAATATATCAATATACGTAGTATAATAAAATAATTCAAAATCAAATTTGAAATTGGTAATAAAATAAAAAAGTTATAGCCTTTTAAAGTTTTTTGTCTATCTCTCTCTCACGAAACGATGTTTTGCGTGCAATTCATATGGCGGTTGAGTAATATGACGTCATATTACTGTATTTTCCTCTCTGTCTCTCTTTCTTATTTTTAAAGATATTAAAAAAACTATTTATACTAGGCTATTCGGAAGGTAAAAAAGCTATAATTTAAATACTAATAAAAAAATAGGCAAATACCCTATTGACTGCAAAATATGACTTTTCAATTTTGACAACCAATCAAAAACTTCATAACCAATTTCATTTTTATTTTCAGTTATCGTTAACTAATAAACTAAGGTTTAAATGTCACAATTTATCGCTATTGACAACAAATCTTTTATTTTATAAGGATTTGAAAAAATGTTGGTGTTAAAACTTTGTATTGACGAGTCAGCACTACGTTTTAAAGTCCCTATAAAATAAAAGGCCCGTTTTTAACAGTAGTTCACTGTACATCAGTTTAAACCTTTTTTATGATTTAAAGTCAATTGTATTTAGCAATAAAATTGGTCAACAACTTTTTGATTGGTAGTCAAAATTAAAAAGTCATATTTGTAGGCAATTGTATGGGGAAAAAGGCAAGCGTCCCTAATTATGTGGTCACCACTATATGACGTTGACATATTATGTCACACGCAATATGGTTTTACCAACAATAGAGCCCCAGGGGCCTGTTTTATAAAGCTACAAATTACAATTTACTGGTTACATGTTTCCATTTGACACAACCTCGACCAATGACGACCAGCCATTTGAGCAGTGTTGCCAGTTTAGACCTGTAAAATTGTAACTTGTAGCTTTATAAAACGTGCCCCAGGTATAACTCTCCTACTATAAAATATAATCATAAATGTCAAATGTAAGTGTTGAAATGTGTTTTGTCTTTTTCTTGTACAGGTAAATTTATTATGAAAGAAAAAGACAAAACGCAATGCAACTAAATTTTTGAATTGTGTATCGTTTTTCAATCGTCAGATGGATGACAGTACCTAACTGTTAAGGCAAACTCAATTTTATTCGTTTTTCTTGATTATTGAAATGAATTTAAATATGTATAATACAGTTTGAGTTTCCCATAGAACGAGCCTAGAGCTTAGTTTGGGACTAGGTCAATTGGTGTGACATTGCCCAATGTTCGTTTGCTATACATGCGACAAAAAGCCAAAATATGTCTGACGATTGGAATCATCTCTTAGTTTTGACACTATTTTTAATATCGACTGATGCAATCAGCAGTATTTAGAGTAGACTTTTACATAATGCATTTGTTTGCTATTTTCTTTCCGTCTCATAATGGTGTGGGAGAGAAATGAATTTACATTTTTTTTTGTTTTCACCCTATATATTTAGGGAACTATTTCTTGTTTGTTATTTTTTTGTATTAAACAATAATAAGTGTAATAATTTAACTAACGCACTCAGAGACGTCAATTTAATGCTTGATTTAACTTGCTGCTGTCACTTTCTTTGCTGTAGCAATAGAATAAGACAACACATCACTAAACAAGCATTAAATTTAATTAACGTCTCTGAGTGCGGCAGTAGGAGTTTTTTGAAAAAAGTTTTTACAGTTCACTCTATCCTCCTGAATAGAAAAAACTAAATTTCAACTGTAAGTTCATGAGATAAAGGCGTTACAGCCCGCTAACCGACAGACAGAATGACGTCGGAGGCTTAGTAATCCGTAAGCACCCTTTGGGTACGAAATCCTAAAAAAATAAGATGGTCAATTGGGTGCAATAATTAAATAATGAATTGGTTATCAAGAGGAAATTACTTTTTTTTTTTTATTGAGAAGGATTAAGTGAATTTAAAAAATACTCTAATATGACTAAAAGCACTGACAATGGCAGTTATTTTTTAGTTTTTGCTTTAGCAATACTTTTTTAGCATTCCATAGTTACAATAAAGTTTAGTTTTAATTCGGCTCTGACTAAAAAAACCTGTTTTAAATATGTTTAAATATTGTTATTTATTTACTGATGGCTTTCAACATATATATCTGGCAGCTATTGTCCTATTTTCATATAAAAATATATAATATATGGCATAGAGAATATGGCACAGGCCACTTGGATCTGAGACGCATAGACAATTGCATTCTAGACTACAATCTATTTTTTTTTTAAATTTGTAAATGTATATTCATTTCCCTCCACAATGTTGTTGGTATAGTAACTCGTCAAGTATTTGTATATATGTGCGTTACTGGTAGATCTAGATGTTTATAGCATAAGGTATGGATGAATACATTTTGATTTTTTATTTTATTATATTGTTTTATTTTGTTCCCAAATCGATTTGGCCTTTCGTGAGGTCTGTGGCCTTCCGAAAACTGTTTGATCTTTACATTGGATGATATAATAATAATAGTGCCGTACTATAAGTACGCACCGGCGCCAGTTCTCGAAAATGGTCGTGCTACGCTCTATTGGGATCGATCTGTCATCACGGACAGGACTATTGTTGCCAATAAGCCTGATATCGTGTTGACAGATCGATCTCAACGCCGGGCAGTGCTCGTCGACATCACCATCCCGCATGACGAGAACCTTGTGAAGGCCGAGAAGGACAAATTCAGCAAGTACCTTGACTTGGCTCACGAGGTGACCGCCATGTGGGATGTTGACTCAACGATCATTGTCCCGATAGTTGTTTCGGCAAACGGTCTCATAGCGAAGAGTCTCGACCAACACCTCAAGAGACTCTCGCTAGATGGCTGGATCAAGGGCCAGATACAGAAGGCAGTACTCGACACGGCACGCATTGTGAGGAGGTTCCTCTCTCTGCAGCCCTAACCACCGGTAGCTTGAGCCTTGCCCCGCTGCCGGCGGCACTCGTAGGTTAGGTTTTTTATAATGTCTATTTTTTTGTATTAGTATTTTTATTTTACTTTTATATTTTAATATTTGTTATAAAAAACCTAATGTACAGAAAATTAAATAAATATCTGGAATAATAATAATAATAATAATAAATTTTATTTCAGGCAACGAGGCCCATAGTTACAAATACCTTATAGACTAACATACATAACAATATAAATCTTAAAACTAACACCGAGGTGACAGAACAGCGGGTATCTGTTTTGCCAAAATTGGCGTGATGGTCGCTGCCGGTAGGTTGCCCCGAAACCGCCGGAACACGACACCTTTCGGCCAGAAGTCTGGACACTCGACGGTTCCCAGCATAAACCGCGGCACTTGCACTACAAACGAACTGAAGTGCACGTAGCGAAGCGACCGCAGCTGAAACACCGTCAGGCTGCATCCAACCTTCTGACGAACGTACTCCACCACGTCGTCTACTGTTGCGGAGTGATGCAGGCGAGACACGTAGAGCGCCGTGTTCGGTATAGCTGCCCGCAGCTCGGAATTTGAGTCCGTCACTGCAGTACCACACCGAGGACTTATGAGGCTTCCTACGTGGTTTGCTGTGCTGCACCAATGTGAATCCCTCCTTATCCACACCGGTACGAGGGAGCTCCTTCACAGAAGTTGGAGCTCTCTTCTTCGACGCCTTAACAGGCGTGCTAGGCCGCCTAAGTTCAGCGGCCTTGCCGGCTGCGTCAGCGTAGCTGCAGGGAGCCGGCGGGGTGGCGGGGGCGGGGGGGCTAGGCCCGCGCGGGGGGACCCTCATACATACGAGAGCTCGTGGTATCGAATTGACTTCTGTCAAATATTCCATTATTGGGACAAGCTTTTGTTGCCGTCTGTATTTTTTTGCAGTCGTCATCTACTCTTCAAGACGATTCTAACGAGCCCTAACACGACGGGTTTATCATGTGTAATTTAGGAGTTCCTACGGCCGCCCTACGTCTCCATCATCAGACCAGCTCGATGGTGCTATATTATTGTATTGTCATCAGAACTAAAGGTGTATGCAAATTTTCAGCTTCACCGGAAACCGGGAAGTGGGTCAAATTTAACTTGCAAGATTTAATCCGTAAATACATACATTGCAAGTTAAATAAAAGATTGTAAAATTAATGTTTTTATAAATAAATGATTGAATATAATTGTTCCTTTCTACACTGTTAAACCAAATTGGTTTTGATGTTACTATTTTCAAAGTTACAATAGCTCTTAATTTACTTGTCAGTAATGGCGACTGCGTATTGCTAACAATAAGGTCTATGTATAGATATATTTGGCGCATTGGCCGTGCAGATATGTGCTTTTCCTCTATTCCACTCTTATACACTGGACAAATGCATGAATGGATCTGTTTCTATTTTTCCACTATCATTCATTGATGGATGTAATAATTGCAAAATCAAAGAGCATTGGGTAAATTTGTTTGAAGAATAGTCATATTTTTTGTCAGCGGCCGCGGATGATATTAACATAGTTATTTAGAGGACCTCTAAATACACATAGATATATATAATTTATGGCGTTAAATAATATCGGAGCGGAGATTTTAAAGATTTAAGTATTCAGAATTTAATACAAAAGTACGCCCAAGTATGAATGTTTAAATATCTCGGCTCCGATGCACTTAAGAGTATTACATTACATATCAAAATATGTTTATTTTTAATAATTCTATCATAATTTACCACTTAATGGCCGCTCACCTTGAAAATGTATGAATTTTACAAATGACGACACTTTTACCCAAACCCCTTTAAAAGTCGCGGAGCTCCTATTTCTGGGTGGTTTGACCCTTCAGGCCTGCTCAAGAACTAGCATTACCTAAACCTGGGTCTATATTGACTGACATAATTATTTTTAGTCATAATGTGCTTTAGGTCATAATCATCGCAAGTCATAATGTATTTTTAAAGAAACTGTTACTTTTTCAGGATTTTTATAAATCAACCCTAACCTAACCTAGCCTTGTCTACACGTTAGATATTCCAGAACTGCTGAAAAGTTTACAGTTTCAGCGATGTATAAATTATGACTATCAAAAACTATGTCAACAATTACATTATGACCAATAAAATTATGGGAAACAAAGGGCTCCCCCTAAACCTACCTCATATTTATGATTCTCATTATTAAGCAAAGTGGAATCAAATCCATCAATGGATTATAGTGGAACAATAAATAGAAACAGATCAATTCATGGATTTGTCCAGTGGATTAGAGTGGAATAGTGGGTGCTTTTGACTGTATTTTAGTGCGTTAAACTGCTGTAACGAATTTGATAAAAAATTACTTTCCTGAACTGATTTCCGGGCCTAAAAATCGATATGTAAAGTAGTCAGTTCTCAGAAAAACCCGTCTCGAATTCTCCCAACTCAAAGGCACTTTTAATATAAACACTCAATTAGAAATAAAACTCATTTAATGAAATAACCAATCACAGTGTCTTAGGGGATGTTGGCGAGGTAGTCCTTCACGTGGGCGGGCTCCAGGCGGCGGAAGCCGGCCGCGTCGCAGATGCCCACCTACAGGGAAAAGGACAATTTTATTATTCTCTAGCTGTTCCCCGAGATTCTAGCCGTAAAAGCGTGATAGAGAGAGAGTTACTTCCGTATTTATAATATTAGTATTGATGAAGATGGAACGATTCGCTCCAATATTCATACAAGTCTCTCTCTGTTTTTAGCCTGTTTATAGCTATAGTACATTTTGTTGCAAGTGCGGAAAATATATAATTTTATGAGTCCCGGGGTGTCTTGGCCCGAGCTTGGAATTACTCAGGACAAGTGAAAAATGACAGTTCCGAACAATCAAGCGACGTTTTTTAGTAAGTTCACGAAAAAATAACAATGAAACAAAAACAAAACGGTAATTAAAAGATACCATTTTACTTTTAATTCTTAGTACGATAAAAATTCACAGTACAGGGTAAAAAAATGGAACTTAAAATCAGTCTTTTTACACGATATACAGCTAAAAAAATAAAAAGCACTAATTCGAAGAATCCAACTTTTCGCAAGATATACAGCTATAAAATGTACCACTTTTTGAGCAACTGTATTCAAAAACAATTTATACACATACTTGATTAATGAAAAAGTGCCTTGAGATATGTATGTTACCTCGATGTTGTCGGCCGTCATCTGGCCCTCGAAGCCCTCCTTCAGCGTGAGGATGGCGGTGTGGACCGCATCGTCCAGTTCCAGATCCTCAGTATACCTGAAATAAACAATTACTCATGCAGTAAAAGCTACTATTACAAATGCGAAAGTTTGTTAGTATATTTGTAGTTGTTTATGCTAAACAGGCAGGAAGGATTTGAAAAAAATGTGGATGCGGAGACCTAAATTAATAATATATGCTACCTTTTATAACAAAAAACACTGTTCCCGAAGGTAGTCTATGGGGATGAACTTTTTTGCACAGCTCATATCTGCTTATCGAGACCTAACAAACAAGTCCAAACTCGATTGGTCTATGCTAACTATAGCAGAGATCCCGTTACCACTTTGCAACTCTGATAATTAGATCAGAGGCCCTCGCCTTGTTATTGTAATCGTAGTTGATTACAATAACAAAGCGAGACTGGCTAAACGAAAGTGGAATGAATACCCTGATATGTGAAGTCTCCAAAAACTATAATTTATACCTCTTCTCCAAGAAAGTCTTCCCGTTGTTAAAGTTCTTGCCCATGGCGGTGGCCTTCCACGCGAAGTAGGCGCCCGAGGGGTCGCATTGGAACAAGTACGGCCGGTCGCCCTCCCAGCCGCAGATGAGCAGCGACACGCCGAACGGACGGACGCCGCTGCAACATTACATGTAGTTAGCGAAGGCTATGATGGAAGGGTTCATGCAAGTAATGTAGTAGAAAGTAGAGATGGGCTGACTAGTCGAAGATTTGTCGGGGAAGCCGACTATTCGGCATCATTTCTAGTCAGTGATTAGTCGGCGACTAGGCCGAATATTCGGCACTTTATTGCCTATAGGAAATATCGATTTTCTTTTCGACATAGTTATAAAAAGCACTAGGTAGTTCGTTTTAATACTATAATTAGGGATTTAATTGTTTTTTTTTTGTCGTGCAGAAAAATCGTAAACAAAACTGGTCAAAGGTAGGTAACAAAGCGCGACGGACGAAGCGAAACGAACGTTTCCGAGTTCACCCGAACTTAGCAAAATCCTATGATCGGCATGGCCGACTGGCCAGTCGAGGGTACGCGCCACGAGCCACCACAAGACTCAACAAGTCACGCCAAGTTTAGTCGGGTCGTGGCCAATGCCGTTTTTTACCATAAGGGCAATTTTACACCTGTTGAGGCTTAGTTGTTAGTAGAGATGGGCCAAACCGTAAATATTCGAAACCGACCGAGTCACCCGAGTCGAAAATTGATGTAAACCGGTTTCAACCCGGGTTGCTCAAACCGAGTTGATAGTACGAACCTACGCATGCACGCGCGTTATGTTCATCAGGAGACGAGCCAAACCGAGTCTGTGTCGGGTTTGTTCGGCAATCTTCGTTAGTGCCGCTTCGCTGCCGCCCGTCCACCCGTCATGTCGTCGGAACGCCGCGCCGCGTTTGATCGGGTTCAATCGGTAAATTTCGATAATTTCCGCTTTGTCCGACCGTTTTGACTTGCGGGCTCACGGTTTCCGAGTAGCTCGCACGAAGCGAGTTAGAGAAACTTCAAACCGACTCAAACCGAGTTGAGCATAACTCGGTTTGAACCGGTTTGGTAAATCGAGTTGACACATCTCTAGTTGTTAGTGACAAAGCCATCTCTGTTACCCTTCTCATCACTTACCCAGACTGTGTGTACTCCTGCATGACAGTAGCCACTCGCTGCACCAACTGGGCAGTCGGGATAGGCTCGTGGTACATCAGATAATACTGCTGCGCCATCTTCCGGGCCTGGGTCACTAGCAGACGGTAGTCCGGACCCATTCCAGAGTACACCATGCCTGTGAAACGGAATGAAAAGCTCTAAATAGTAATAAAAAAGTTATCTACGTCTGTCTGTTTGAACACTTGGTCTAAACTACACAAGAGATTTTGATGTGATTTTTACACATACCTACATTCTGGTTTAAGTAAATAATATTCAAGGTTGCATCTTACGCAGATTGTCAGAGTCCTGAGCTCAGCTCTAACTTGTATAAGTTGTAAAGTAGGAATCATTACACCTGCACCTAAAACCTCATAAGGTCTTACTCTGTTGAACAAAGTAATTCTTTATTTGTTAAACAAGCTACTGATTTAAATAACTTACTTTAGTGGACTATATGGACATTTGAGCACTTGGCATTAAATGTCCTAAATTAACATAAGAGCGTATACAAGTGAAGTATAAAACTGAAGGATGTTTTAAGCTATTGGACTGAACATATTTTAACTCGACTGGGCAAAGCCAAAAGAAGGGTTAATAGTCTTATGTATGTATTTGACCAGAAATCCAATGGTCCACTCTAACTCCTAAACGATTAGACCGATTTTAATAAATAGGGTGTCATATGATTCATCAAAGAAAAGGTTAGTGTCATCACCGGCTATATAAAAATTATAAGGAGGCATTGCACTAGTTGTCAGTCAAGTTTAAGTTTATTTCATAAAATAAATAGAAGTTAACTTACCAATATGGCCAGTAATCATTTCCACCTTGTTCACGCTGTGTTCATCATACAATATGCTCTTGTGTTTGTTTTCTGTCGCGATCACAACGCCATTTGAAGCTGAAAGGAAAACAAATTAAGAAAATGACGTGACGAAAATATTACATAGTAACTAACATAAATTCACTAGCAAAAGAACGTATTTGGTATAAATAAGCTCGTTACAAATCATGTAAAAATCTAAAAAGTGCATTATGCTGAAAAAACTGTTGAATCATTGAAGACGCTAACATAACCTATTTGTAATATTCTTACCTTTAATTCCGACGGAGGTACCGCCGGCTGCTACAGCGGCTAAAGCATATTCGATTTGCACTAATTTTCCTGAAGGGCTGAAAGTGAACACAATAATTAGAAACTTAGTAACAAAAAGTTACGAAGAGTAATCAAACATTCAGATAACTTATGAAATATCCATCGTATTTTGAAAATACCACACGAGTAAGTTTACTAGATGATTTTAGAAGGATTTTACAATAGTTTCGGCGTCAAATTACATATAAATTATTCAAAAATTACCTAAAAGTGGTAAGGGAAAAGCTGTAACGTTCTGACGCCATGATTACAAGGCAGATTGTCAAAATTATTTGCACCCAAATGTTGCCATCTTTGTCAATTGTCAATTTAACCACCCACAGATAACGTTCAAGTGTCCCTTGTTTTTTACTCGATACATTCATTCGATCTTTCGATTAATCGAAAATTTGGCCAAATGCAAGAATCTGAGCACGCGTTACTAATTGCTGATTGGATAAAAATAAGCCAATGACAATCAAGAAACTTCGCTCGATATTCGATTGTCAGATTTTAGGAAACACTGAAGCTATTTATAAATTTAATGTTTCTCGTGTTATTTCAATAGAACAGATCTACGCGATGTTGACCAATCTACGAGGCGTTTCACCTTTATCCGATGCTATGTCTGACAGTACTTTAGAGAGGAATCGCGCAGAGAAGGCGCTTATTACTAAAACGCCTGCCCAAAGCCAGATATTTCTGAACAAAATGAATGTTACGGGCACGAAGAATTATTCTGATAAGAATGGGAACGATGTAACTAAGTCTGTGCACAGGGGACGCAAAACTATCGCGTTCTGGACGCTGGTGTGTCTTCTTTTTATCCTTGCGATCGGAAATTTAATTCTTACATTTACTATTCTGGCTGTACTGAGGCTTGGACAGGGTAAGTTCAGTTCAGTAGCAAGTTTGTCTAGTTTAGGTCCTTATTTATTAAACACGTTTTCATTTGTTGGCCCTGATACTCATCTTGAATGATACTGAATGTCTTAAATTGTTTCTTTAAAATAACACGTGTTATTGTTTTCATACAAATTACTACCGTGACCGTTGAATGTTCGTGTCTCAGTAATCACAAATTAATACAATGTATAAATTAGCTTTAACTACCAATAGAAGAAAGTCACCTTACACAGTAAGTATGCAATGTAATATTTATAGAAAAAAAATGGAAATGCATAGAATTCACAAAAAAATATTTATTAATGAACTTAAAACACGTCCTTACGCGATTCATACTTTAATAGATAGGAATCTGTTATATAGTTCCATTGTTGTGTATTGTTTTTCTTGTGCCAGCTTTCGTGTTCCATTGTTGTACAGTTTTTCTTGTGCCAGCTTTCGTGTTCCATTGTTGTACAGTTTTTCTTGTGCCAGCTTTCGTGTTCCATTGTTGTACAGTTTTTCTTGTGCCATCTACATAGATACACATACATTATCTCATTTCTTTTTTTCCAATACTCCGGCAGGCATGGAAAGTATGGAATTACTGCCAGAGCATAACGCTATCAAGTTCTTCGGCTCAACAGACTTTGAGCATGTGTACAAGCGTGACGGGCTGCTTGAGGGGTTCCGGGATGAGCCTGTGGTGATGAGCAGCCAGAATGGCTCCGTACTATTCAATTTGCAGACCAGGTATGTGAAGTTGTCTTTATTTGTTCCAATATAGGACTATGTACTTAATATTGTATTTTGGTTTTATGTTTTGTGTTTTGTTACACGGATACACTATAGGTACATATTTATTAGAATACAGTTGTCGCTACCTCCAACATTTGTTGGTCTGAAATGAATGAACAGTTTAATTTCAATGAGATAGCAATATTGTTAATTATGACATTTGCTATGTAAGTTTAGGCTACAAAGCGTGCCAAAGAATGAGGCATACATACATGCTCTCACATACATAGTGACATAATTGGAATACCTCATATCGACCTCAACAACCAGAAATGTAGGTTTAAGTAATTAAGCCTCATGACCTGTGATTTCAGTTTTCAAATCCTATTGCTTATTAGGTTGTCCCGCAGCGAGACCAAGCTAGCAGTAAACGCGTCAGGCGTGTTCATCCGGGGCGTCAGCTCCCTCCACCTCCAGGACCCTGTCTCCGGGGAGACCGTGTTCAGCACGGCCGCGCAGACCATGGACCTGCCTGACGGAGTCAACAACCTGCACGCTAAGGTACGAGACACTAGCGCGGGCGCGCCGAGACCAGCTCCGTACAGCAGGACCCTGGCTCCGGGGAGACCGTCTTCAGCACGGCCGCGCAGACCATGGACCTGCCGGACAGAGTCAACAACCTGCACGCTAAGGTACGAGACACTAGCGCGGGTGCGCCGGGGCCAGCTCCCTGCAGCAGGACCCTGGCTCCGGGGAGATCGTGTTCAGCACGGCCATGCAGACCATGGACCTGCCGGACGGAGTCAACAACCTGCACGCTAAGGTACGAGACAATAGCGCGGACGAGCCGGGACCAGCTCCCTGCAGCAGAACCCTGTCTCCGGGGAGACCGTCTTCAGCACGGCCGCGCAGACCATGGACCTGCCGGACGGAGTCAACAACCTGCACGCTAAGGTACGAGACACTAGCGCGGGTGCGCCGGGGCCAGCTCCCTGCAGCAGGACCCTGGCTCCGGGGAGATCGTGTTCAGCACGGCCATGCAGACCATGGACCTGCCGGACGGAGTCAACAACCTGCACGCTAAGGTACGAGACAATAGCGCGGACGAGCCGGGACCAGCTCCCTGCAGCAGAACCCTGTCTCCGGGGAGACCGTCTTCAGCACGGCCGCGCAGACCATGGACCTGCCGGACGGAGTCAACAACCTGCACGCTAAGGTACGAGACACTAGCGCGGGTGCGCCGGGGCCAGCTCCCTGCAGCAGGACCCTGGCTCCGGGGAGATCGTGTTCAGCACGGCCATGCAGACCATGGACCTGCCGGACGGAGTCAACAACCTGCACGCTAAGGTACGAGACAATAGCGCGGACGAGCCGGGACCAGCTCCCTGCAGCAGAACCCTGTCTCCGGGGAGATCGTGTTCAGCACGGCCACGCAGACCATGGACCTGCCGGACGGAGTCAACAACCTGCACGCTAAGGTACGAGACAATAGCGCGGGTGCGCCGGGGCCAGCTCCCTGCAGCAGAGCAGAACCCTGTCTCCGGGGAGATCGTGTTCAGCACGGCCACGCAGACCATGGACCTGCCGGACGGAGTCAACAACCTGCACGCTAAGGTACGAGACACTAGCGCATGCGCGCCGGGGCCAGCTCCCTGCAGCAGGACCCTGGCTTTATGGAGACTGTCTCTTGGTCAAGTTAAAAAAAAGTTTCCAAAAGAAACCAAAAATCATATCGTAAAATAGTTACAGCGCAAGAGGTCTCAAAAAGTCTTTCGGGTTGGGCTAAAGCTGATTGGATAAGAGGATATGAGAATGAGCGAGAGGTATAAAACCGAAGGCCCATTTAGGAGCTATTGCATTGTGCATTCGACAAAGCCCCTCTTTACGGAGCTGCTTTTTCTAGGTGGTTTACCCTTTGGGCAAAAAAGCAACCTAACTTAACCAAATTTGTATCTATAATCACCAATATATATCAATATCCGACTAAGCAGCAGAAATATACCATTTTCTACGAACATTTTACCAACTTGAGCTTGACTTGGTTGGTATTGGTACCTCAAATATTTACTTGCAATTTTTCTTTTCAGCAAATCTCAACCAAACGCATATCTTCCCCTACCGACCAGAACCTGACTCTCCGCTCCGACTCCTCAGCCCACCTCAGAGGCTCTGAAGGCACCCGCATGGAATCCAAAGAGCTGTTCTGGTCTGCAGACCAAGATATATATCTGAAATCCATCAACGGTTCCGTGGTACTTAGCGGTAAGGAAGGGGTATATATTCCTGTCAGGAACCTGCCAGTAGCTCTGCCTTTGAACAAGACGGAGTATCAAGGCACTGGGCAGTTCAAAGTGTGTGTATGTATGCCGCAAGGGAAGTTGTTTAGGATCGCAGTCCCTAATGGACAGAAGGTCACATGTTCCCATATTAATATGACAGGCGATTTGAATCCATGTGTTTAGTTTTTTATTTATTATAAATAATATTAATACAATGTAGTTTGGTTACGATATGGAAAATGATACTGCTAAGGTGATGGAGAAATTAAAAAAGCGGAAGGGTTCCGTACCATTTTTTATGGGGGCCCCTTTTTTACCCGACTGCCGAAGGAGGAGGGTAATGTGTTTTTCAGCCAATATATTTTTGTATGTGTGTATGTTCCTTTATGCCGCTTAAAAAACTAAACGCGTCGGCCGATGTTGATAACTCTTATGTCAATCGATTTTTCTTAATCTTGTGAGTGTCACTAAAGATATGATAATCTAAATTCATTATGGCGGCCACCGGACGCCATATTGTAAAAAGGAAAAAAAAGTCGACGAAAGACAAGTACGGTATCATTGAATAGGTATTTTAAAAACATCTTTAGGTTTCATTTATCATTTTTAATTTTGAATGATCATTTAGGATTTATATCGATTTAAAGTTGGTTGGCAACAGTCGAGTTTTTTATAGCTTGCATTTGTTATTATTAATTTATTTGTTGATTTTTCTGTAATAGAAATACCCTTTGTGAACATGTCAACTAACGCATTATATCATGAGATACAGCTGACATACAGACAGACGTTCAACTGAGGCTTAGTATTAGGGGGTACGGAACCCTAACAAAATACAGTGCAGTATGGTATTCCAATCAATATTAAGTAGAAAATCATTGAAACGATATGATATGTGTACTTATTAAGTATTTATAGTTGTTAGTGTTATGTATAAGTTTGTCAATTATAACGTTTTTTAGAGAATATTTTGAAGAATCTACGATTGGGTGATTCCACGGGCGTTTCGACCGCCGTCAGTCCGCTGTCATAAATATTGAAAGAATGAGCTACACCAAGCAGCTAACATTCACACAGAGCTATACTGTTACCGTACGAGTACTTCTTGCCACAATTGATCGAATTTTAAGTATATTATCGCCTATTTCTTAAATACTTAGGACAGCGGACTGGCGGCGGTTGAAACGCCCGTGGAATCACCCGATTGTAAGTGTGCGTCAGTAGGTTCTGTCAAAATGTTACGCCCATTGTTAGCTAAAAACGAACGTGACATGGACGGCAACTAGCTTACATATTGGAACTAGCACATTCTACGCAAAGGAGACTTACTAATATATAACAAAAACTGCTATTATGGTATTTTGAAAATTTGTCTTCCTTAACCGGGAATCGAACTTGAACTTTAGCTATAAGTAGTAATGGATCGTAGGCACTGTTGTACGGAAATTGGGTGTGGCACCAACAGAATAGGGTATTTGCCGATTTTTTTTATTAGTATTTAAATTGAACCTTTTTTACCTTCCGAATAGCCTAGTATAAATAGTTTTTTAATATCTTTAAAAATAAGAAAGATATAAATGTTTAAAACTTGATTTTAGACAGAGAGGAAAATACAGGAATATGACGTCATATTACTCAAACGCCATATGAATTGCACGAAAAACATCGTTTCGTGAGAAAGGGATAGACAAAAAACTTTAAAAGGCTATAACTTTTTTATTTTATTACTAATTTCAAATTTGATTTTGAATTATTTTATCATACTGCGTATATTGATATATTATCCAAAATTAATATATGAAATTTAATATCAGGCAAACACCCTATTGAAACCTATATATTTAAAATGTAATTATTTAAAACATCATTTATTACTATGGCCGCAAACGAAGCTTACCGGAGAACAAAAATATGGCCACTTGAAAACAAGATATGTAGTCCACAGAAACTTTGGCTAATATACTAATAAACTGATATTTTTTTTTAAATCGGAGCGTTGATTTCTTTAACAGATAAATGCCCAATTTATAAGATACATTACATAAGAATCGACCTTCGTGTAACTTTTTTTCGTTAAGTTGCTTAATGGAAGGTTATGTTGGGGTCTATTTTGACTGACATAATTATTTTTAGTCATAGTGTACTTTAGGTCATAATCATCGCAAGTCATAACGTGTTTTTTTTTAAAGAAACATTTACTTTTTCAGGATTTTTATAAATCAAACCTAACCTAACCTAGCCTTGTCTACACGTTAGATTTTCTGAACTTCTGAAAAGTTTACAGTTTCAGCGATATAAAAAATTATGACTATCAAAAATTATGTCAACAATTACGTTATGACCAAAAAAATTATGGGAAACAAAGGGCTCCCGTTAGGTTGATGATATAGTTTTATAATCTCTCATTGTAAAACATCCCGACATAGCCGTCTGTTGAGATACTTTGAAATCTTACGAATAACGTCTTGTTACGATTATTTCTAAATAACTTTTTTAGACAAGTTCTGTGGAAAAACGAACACCGCAGTATTGTTTAAAATATTTTATCTACACTTATATCATAAGTTCTCTATTATGCGTTCAAAACCCGTAGGCAATGACCAGCATTACCTGTGGCAGTAGGTGACAGCGATGACAGCTGTTAATTTTGGAAGATGTTCCAAATTATGATCTCATTACCTTACAATAGTCGATGACGTAATTTCAAAATTACGTTACATCTGTCATCGCTGTCACCTACTACCACAGATAAGGTAATGCTGGTCATTTGCCTTTCGGCTTCTGAACCCATCTTAGAGTACTTATAATATGTGTGTAGATAAAGTATTGTACGAGACTCTGCGTAATTAGCATTACAACACTCGTGTGATCTATTATGAAACTCGCCTAGCGGCCCGTTACATAAACCACACTCGTGTTGTAATGCCTGTCATTATCCAACCGTCACGTAAACTACTATTTATACATCAAATACCCTAATCCCAGTTGTAATAATTATCCGTCACAATATTATCTTACCCAAAGTTTCTATGAACTATATCATCGACATAATCTTGTTTTCAAGTGCCCATATTTTTGTTCTCCGGTGAGCTAGGAATTTGCGGCTATATTAAATAATGATGTTTTAAGTAATTCCTTTTTAATGATACGGGTTCCAATTCTGTTGGTGCCACAGCCAATTTGCCCGTGATCATTTTCACGGGTAGGGGTCGGGTTGCATAAAGTTTGAAGTCATATTTTTGACAGGCATACTTGGATTCGTCATACTCATCCGTACGCATGACTGTAAATAGTCATACACTTATGCGCATAACCTTTTTAATCATAATGTTTGAGAACATAAATAATAATTGTCATAAATTTATTGCGCATAAAAACATTACGCACAATTGACAAAATTTAAAAAAAAAAAGCATTTTTGTTTTTTCGCGTTTATAATAGCTGGTTAAAAATTAGAGTACCCGTGTTTCTCGGTTTTTCTTTATTTAACTTAAATTCGTCGTTAATAATTTATTAAAGAAATAGTCATTAAAAGGACCGTATATACAAAGTTAGGAATACTGATGTCGTGATCTTAGCATGATAAAAAAAGTAACCAGAAACAGAACTGACTGTCATGTCACGTCACTTGTCAACCATAACAACTGTAACCACATAAATTCGTCGACTTTGGGCAGATTGCGGCTATCGGCTTTTACAAATCCGTTAGTCACTTTCATTTTAAATAGCGTATATTAAAACAATAGTATTACGAAAATCGAAAGCGTGTCGTTAGAATCAAGTAATCCGTCAGACAGATGAAAAATGGACATGACAGTTGTATATTTTTTCAATTCCTATGGTAATAAATGGACTAAGGGCACTATAACTGTATTCCTAACATTCACAATCCAACTTTTTTAACTGTTCTTCCTAAATATAAAAAAACGATTGCATAAAAAAAACCCAAAATATTTTTACTGTAATCAGAAGTGTAAAATCTACAAACGGTATTTTATTTTACTACCTTAGCACATATGAATTGTTGTCCATTATCAATCGGCATCACAATTTTGACTGAATTATTGACAAACGCAGCAGTTAGTTTTTGATAAGGTCACAATTCTAACCTAACCTAACCTACTTTTCTGGTAGCAGTTCGTTTTTATTATAGTGGCAGTTCTAACCTTACGTACTTTTCTGGTAGCAGTAAGACTAAAAATCATTATAATTATCAATATTATGATTAAATAAATGTATGACATTCTACATTATGGTTAAACCAATTATGACTGCGTATAATTATGACAAGGAACAATTATGCCATCGTACAATTTATGCCGAAAAAAATATATGAGCATCAACTTTATGCGTAATGTGTTATGACAATCGAAATTATGACAATAGTTGTTATGCGACCAGACGGCCACCCCATTTTCACACTACGACTTGTCCGTAGCGCGCTGCGGATACTTTACCTAAATAAATGTCGTTTTTCGACTCCATACAGAAACGAATTTGAGTCGTCGACGATCCCGATATTGTTGTGTTCCGGTATGGGGATAAAACAACTGGTGAAATGACTAGTATACAGGATCAATTATATACTCTACTTTCGCCAGATTCTATTCGCGAATAAAGGCTTGTAGTACTGTTAGACGATGGGCTTGCAACCTGTCCCTAATACAGATCTAGTGAATAATCCTTTCACATCGTGAAAACTCGGAACTCACGTCTACTTCCGAATGATGCCGACGTGACTATGAATTATTGAATTATTAAGTGACATGTTTGTATTAAATAAATAGAGTACTTTAGTTATCAGTGTCAAATGTCAAACCACGAGTTTGAAGTATATCACACCGAGATGTTAAAACCACCACGATCGAATATATAGAAATTAGGTGTAGGTAAACAAGAAGAAATATAAATAAATGTTGAAAATAATTTCACAGGCTTGTCGATCTAAACGTTTCCCAGGTCGGCATGACTATTAAAAAGAACTTAAAACAAACTTAATCTTAATTAACAAAAAAATACTCTGGTATTAACCACTCTATATCGATGATCACTCTCGCGATGCGACGTTCCCCCAAGTTGTCTTGATGGGTACTGAGTCAGACTGAAGTAGCATGACAAATACGAACATTTCCGAGAAAATACGATGTGAAAGGATATTTCACTACATCTGTACGCTGGTATACATCTTAGCCTAATTGTGCAAAATGTGGTTACAGAATTATCAACAAGTTTTTAGAGTTGTTGGTAATTCTGTAGCTTTGCGTACCCCACTCTGGGACCGAGGGCGTGAGTTTGTGTATGTATGTGTCTATTCGCGATTATGTATTTAATTACGAAAATTGTTATGACTTATGACATATCGTACATGCATATTAATAAAATATTAAAACGAAATTTATACCTTCGGCTTTTTATTTATCACATCGAACAATTCTCCTTATGAATTTTATCTTATTGCAATAAGGTTGACTTTTGATTAACACTGTCATAACGAGCGAAGCGAGCAATTTTGAAATCCAACAGCAAAATTCGTAGATTTTCTTTCAACTTTGCTTCTGCATCTCTTGTTTCTCGTCTATTCGACTATGGGTCTTATAGTGTGTTGTCAAGGTGCATTTTTGCAGGAATTTCTTTCCACATTTCTCGCAACAGAAACGGCGGTCATCTTCGTGCGTTCTCATGTGAACGGTCAGGGCGTTCTTACGGGGGTAGCTGGAAGAAATAATTCAATAGTTTAGTATACGCTTTGTTGGTGACAGTACTTGTATCATTGACTTATTCGCTAACCACTCGCTTCACTACAGTACTCGCGATCTCGTTTTACGATCGCTAAAGTCAAAATAACGTTGATTCCCCCGGTCTTTGGCGGTCGAAAACTCGCGGCCGCATCTAAAGCAAAATATTATTTTGACACGTCTATGTTCGAGACATTTAATTCTATTTCTGATAGAATAATGTATTTCTTTATTATTTTACCAGATATGCCATCGCAGAGTTTTCAAAAGGGGTCTAGAATGGAGGGTTGAAAAATGAAAGTTATTTGATTATAGCAAACGGGGTGTTATATGAAAGGGCTCAGTCCGCACATTTGAAGACTTTTTTTTGTGATTTTCCGAGACGTACTTTTTGATTTACAGCCAAAAATGCACAAAAAACGACCGCCCCCCTCCCCCCCACTTATCTTCGAAGTTTATGGACTAAAAAATGTGAAAAACTCCTGATTTAAAGATAATTATTTATATTTTACGCGAAAAATAAATTTGACCAATTTTACAGTCTTGGAACAAATATCCAAAAAATTCCAAATTATTAATATTTCATAGAAAATAAAGTTCATATCAATTTAGTAAGTATTTTCTTTTCCGTTTCCCAATCATATTATCTTAAATACGGAACCCTCGGTGCGGGAGCCCGACTCGCACTTGACCGGTTTTTTATGTACTTTTTTTTGCTGAGCTAGAGATTCTAGATGAGACATGATACCTCTTAGGGCACCGGCTACACTGGAACTCGTTGCGGCCGGTGTGGGAGGCGGCGTGCCCGCGCAGCTCGTGCTTGTGGAAGAAGCCGGCGCCGCACTCCGGGCAGAAGTGACGCTTCACCTGCAGGTGCTTGGCGCGCATGTGCGTCGACAGGTTGCCTGGACCAACGTTATACATCCAATAAACTATCATCAAGTTTTTAGTGAATTTTAGCCGGATACTTGGCTAGACGATATCGTATTGAGATTGGCAAAGATGTAAACACAACCAGACAAACCAATTTACCATGATCACTCGATAATCACGTGATTTTAAAGATCAAGTGAGGTCTTAGCAATGAGTTACACACTTGATCTTTACTTTCACATTAAGTTGAAGATTAGATAACCATTAATTTTACGTTATTTCACATAAAAATACGCTTGAAGAATATTTGAGGTTATGTGTCACACAGTACTCATTTGTTTATGTCTTTGGCAATATCAATTCACACAGACTATAGGGCGGTGGCCGAGATTAGGTCATAGATCAAATTCAATTCAAATTCAAAATATTTTATCAGTAAATTGGCCACATGAGGCCTCTTTTACACGGTTATAATTCGGATGACCACTAATTTGAAGCGATTGAAATTAGTCGTCAAAACGGGGAAACTATCTCCGCGGGCCAGCGCTCTATCGTGGCGTAGCTAGCGAGAAACTACCCCCGTTTTCGTCATTATTGCAATTTTCAAATGTAGAGGTCCCTGTACACAATGGGCCAGCGTAGGGACGGATGATGCGTAAGAGTGAGATGCAAGAATATGTTGCTCGCTCTAAATTGTAAATGCGTCTCTTACGTTGGCCCATGATGGGCCATTGTGTACAGGGGCCTTAGGGTCGCACATAACACTAACTACGTCACTTGTTAAAGACGCGTCCACACTTGCCACTGGAGCAGTACACAAAACCGTTTTCCAACTCGGGGGCACCGATCATCCACCATCACGGTTATAATTCGGATGACTACTAATTTGAAGCGATCGAAATTAGTCGTCAAAACGGGGGAGCAGCCGGGCTGACAGAGCGCTGGCCCGCAGCGTTCGTCGTGCTGCGGCCGCGTCTGCTCATGAATAGGGACTCCGGACGAGCCCGAAACATGTCAAGCGTTTTTCGACTTTATTTACATGAGTAACCCGTTGTGATCTTAATATCTATAATGTCAGTCAAGTATCAAAACTTTTCAACTCGCTGTGACAGATTAAATAAGAGTTACTACGTTAGTTAGTTAGTTACTGTTTGAAGATGAGGCAGTTTTACTATTCGCTTTTGTTTGATATTCATAAAGGGGTGAATTAAATTTTAAGGTACTCCTTTTGCGGTGGTTTTTTTGCGCTATTAAAACTTTCCTGGTGACTTATGGTTAATAATAATGTATGAAAATTAAAATCACACCTCCAAATTTACAGACCTTAAATGTTAAACACCTCAAATATTTTTTAATCCTCGAAAAAACTTGGTAACTCTCGGTAAATGTACATTTTTCATACAAAACCTAGGGACAACATTGTTCTATTTTAAATCAAATAATTAGAAATGTTAGCCTATTTGTCCGGTTTAATAATCGTGTAAGCCACGTCATTAACCTATATAGTTTTTCTAGAAACATATAATTTGTGAAACATGTCGAAAATTAGGGAGCCCCTTAAAAGTTGATTCACCCAAAGATCTCAGTGAAGATTACAGACGGCCAATTAATATTTCCTGAAATATATAGTTTGGCGTACTGACCGGCGAGCAGGAACCTCTGCGCGCAGAGCCGGCAGCGGTGCGGCGCGCGCGCGCCGTGCGCGGCGGCCAGGTGGCGCGCGCGCCGGGCCAGCGTGGCGAACCGCGCCGCGCACCGCGGGCACGCGTACAGCTCGCGCGACCCGTGCTTGCGCTGTCTGGGGGGGCTCAATACAGTGATGGGGGGGGGAGGCAACCTCTTTTTTTCTCAAACATGCTCGGAAAGAACGGCATTTCTGACGTAATGACCAGAGCTCAGAAAGGGTGAGCTGTTTTGAGAGTTTGCATAGCATGGACATGCCCTGTCGTTTAATGGTAATCCTCCCATATGTAATTTAATTATTAATGAAATGATTTCATTTAGGCTGCCTTTCTGCTTCGAGCTTTACGTTGCCGTTAAAATGAACTCAAGTGATTTTGATCGGGTGTGTAATGTTTAGTATAAAAACAAATGGTCTAATTTTCATTTTACATAACACAAATTGCATAATTTCGATCTCTATAATAAACCAACAATATAATATTCATGATGCATAAAACGTAATGCATAATTTCTAAAACTATAATGTCATAAATTAAAAAATAAATATTTCTAACGGCTTTGAGTTTTCATAAAACGTTTTATAATGTTCGCGTTTATTTTCTTCGCATATTTTACCAGTAAATTATTTTATTAGTCGCATTTTTTCCCATACTAATTTGACAGAGCAAACGGAGCTCCGCACGGCGGAGCTCGTATTTCTAGGTTATTTTGAAACTAATGTCGTTTAAGAAATACGAGCTCCGCCGTGCGGAACCTACCTACGTATTACGATGTAATTACTAAGGAAAAAATGCATGATTCAGCATTCGGCACGGAACCCTAAAAACGTCACACCTGTGTGAATTCATGGAGTTGTAGTTGCTGAACACCGCGTCACACTCTTCACACTTAAAAGGACCTTTGATGTGCGACGGCATATGTCTCTTAAGCCTTTTCTTTGTTAAAAAGCCTGAAAATACAACCATAAACGTTTTTTTTTAGGATCTCGCTTTTTCATTTTCATTACTATTGTATTCTACTACTTAATATTTAAAAAAATATTGTCGCCAATAAAATACTACAGACGATTACATAAAATATTTTAATTCAAATCTTAAGCGAGAGAGCTAATATGCACTTTTCCTAGTTATAATTATTATGATGTAAATGTTTGCGAAGGATTTGGATGAAATTTGAATGAACACTATACTTTTTATTTTGGAAAGTGAATGTGAAATGAGCTTAGAGCAGGACCGGCAAACTTTTTAAAACAATTACAAAATTTCAAAGTTTTTATAGAGACAATTTTTATTTTAATAAATAAAGTTGGAACTAAAGAGCTGCAGCTTCACATCCAAAGAGGCGCACGTGGCTCGCGAGCCGCGGGTTGCCGACCCCTGGCTTAGAGGCATTCCATCTTAGTCCTAAGGGTTGGCAATGCAGTCTTAGGATACAAATGCCTATTGGTCTCAAGACCACTTACCATCAGGTGGCCTGTTCACTCGTTTGCATAACCCATGTATTTAAAAAAAAACTTACCTTTGCCGCAAGTTTCACAAATATGATTGGGGAAGTGCTTATTCATGTGTGTATGATAGACATACAAATTAGGCAGAACCAGAGCACATACAGTGCATTTAAAATCTTCCGTAACCTCATACAAAACTTCAGTTTTCACGGGCGGTTCCCTCTTTTGCTTTCGTGCGACTGTTATGCGTTTTTCTCGTTCTAATATAATGTTGTCTTCTTCTGGTTTGATGAGATTCGGGTTTTTTAAATCTGTAATGTAATTAATGTAATTTTTTTTTTAACCTCTAGCTCAAAAAGAAGTTTTTTATAAGTTTGATGTGAATATCTGTGTATATTGTTTTATTTGGCACCTCCTTGATGTCCGGGCAAGTAGCACGATTTCACATAATTCCCCCCCCTCCCCTCCTCCTACATCGGGGGGTTCTACTGTCAAAGAAACATGTAAAATTTAATTACCTTGATCAACCTCTTCACTTGGTTTCTGGTCATATATTTTGTCTATGTATTTCTCATCCAGCTCCGATGTATAGTCATTTAATACTTTAGTTACAACTGTATGTTCTGCGGTCTTGTTCATTTGTATTACTGAAAAATATCATATGGTGGTTTATCATTTAGCTAAAAACCTAAACAACAAAGTATCGGAAGTGGTATATTTCTTTGCAAATTAATATTTTAACAAAAGTATATTTACTGGTAATTAAAATAAAAACGTACATCCATTGACCTGCAATGCATTTAACGTTTCCAGCACTTGGCGCTTGAACTTCTGTGCTTCCACGAGGCACCTGGCACACTCGTGGCAGATGTAACTGTCGTATTCATAGTGATCTTGAAGAGGCTGTGAAATATTAATATTAATGATGCTACGGATGCTATCAGGTATATTTTAACGCATGGAATGTCATGTGTATTACATTAACAATTTTAGTTCGTTCAAAATTCAAATATTCTTATGGTCCTTAGGACGCGCCACGGGTTAATATACAGCCAGATAGCGCATTGGTATTAAATGTAACATAATAACTATTAAATAAATAACCTCCGTAATAATGGCAACCTTTACTTTCAGAGCTATTACTGAGCTCTTAAATGGCCGAACTGATTTTTATCAAACCTTAGATAGAACCATCCCAATTACTATACCATTATTATATCATAAATACGTAAGAAATACTTACTTTAATAGCAAACAAATCATTAAGAATTGCGGCATAGTCCGTGTCCGGTTTTTCACTGAATAAATTGATCAAATCGTTTGTAGACAAGCAGCAGAAGCAGAAATAAGCGTCTACTGACATTGTTAATTGTTAAATATAACATTAACACTAGGAAAATAGAATATCCACAAAACTGTTGGTGTTTACAAATCCTTATAAATACAATTTCAGCAAACTTGTAGGTTATGTTTACTTCTTTCGTTTTTGACATATTAAATGACATTTACTGTTCGTTTAGAAATTTCACAGTTTTTTTATCCGAGGTTCCGAGCGACATTTATATATACGTTTGGATAAATAAAGAAAGAGTATGAAATCTCAGTTGTCCGTAAAATCAACATTCTACTTAAAATAATAAATATCACCGACAACCATTGAGCCCCTCCACTTTGAATACGGATTTATTGGCCTTTCATTAAATTGATGGCTGTCGAAGAAAATCCACACTAGGTAATATTCTTAGGTGGCATTCTTTGCATTAGATGATTAGACCAAACTGGAATAAGGTCTTCAATCAATCAATCAATCAATCAATAGCCTTTTTATTCAGAATTAAGAAGCTTTCCATTGTGTTTTAATTCGATAAGTTTGTATTAAATGATGTCTCTTAATTCAGCGTGCCTCATGGCAAAGGCCAGCCGTAAGTTTGATTTCATCCTCCCATCTTTTGTTTTGTCTTCCTCTGCTCCTTTTTCCTTCTCTCGGGTACCATTCTATAATTCTTTTGCTCCACTTGTCTTGTTTGCTTCGTAACATGTGACCTGTCCATCTCCACTTTTGTTGGTCGATTTTGGCAAGCACATCCGTGACTCTTGTTTTCTCCCTTATCTTTGCACTTTGTATTCTATCTCTTTTCTTTATGCTTGACATGCTCCTTTCCAGGGCTCTCTAGCAGTAGACCATCATATCTCTGTGGTGTTTGTTAAGAGACCAGGTTTTGCATCCATATGTCATGCAAGGAACAATGCAAGTATTGAAGACTCTACGTTTTGTCGCAATGCTCAGATCTTTTGCCTTCATGACTTCTTTCAGCGACCAGTATCTCCTCCAGCTGTTGGTAATCCGAGAGTTAATTTCTTTGGTAGTTTGGTCTTTATGAGATATGATTTGACCCAGATAGATATACTCATCTGTGTAATCGAGGGGTTTGTTTTTGTCTCTGATTGGTATGTAGGCTGAGTTTGTTAGAAGTTTGGTTTTTGCAGTGTTCATTGTCAGCCCCACCCTCTCGCTTTCTGTGTAATACCTAGAGCCTACCATATACCATATACATACCTACCATAAGGTCTTATACCTAGATTAACCACCGAATTTGTATAGACTAATCTCGGAGTAGGTCTTATTCCAGTTTGGTGAATTGCGGCCTTAGTGTGAAAGTTACTCTATTTATTTGTTTGTTATGCTTTCACAGCTAATCTGCTGAACCAATGTTAATGAAATTTGATATGGTGAGGAGATAGCTTAACCGGGGAAGGACATACTTACTTTTCACTCCAAAAATTGGATAGTCCCCGAGGAAATAGCCATAAACACCCCAAGTAGCATATGGAGCCTAAGGCTAAATCTTATATGCCTTAAAAATGTCTAAAGTAGGTTTCCACTGAGACATAAACATTTAAGTCGGTTTTCATAAAATCCAGTTAGCATTTAATTCAAAGTAGACTTAAAATAAGGCGACTTTAGTCTATTTGTCACTTTCAAATCCAATTAGAATTAAGTCAGCCTTACATACGCCTAGAAAAAATCCTTTTTAAGGACGGTTACTCTTATCTTATGCTTACTGAAGATTGACTTGAGGCTTACTGGATTTTAATTGATTTAAAATAGTTAAGTTAAGTCAATATTGAATTTGGAAGAATTAAAGATTTCTTAAAATCAAACGAAGACTTAAGTTTCTCAACTAGTATTTTTTCTAACCCAGTGAAGTAAAAAAGTGCTTAAGAAGTAAGTTTTAGGATATTAACTACGTAAAGTAAATGTAGCTTTAAATCAATCTTCAGTTGACTAGGATAATTCTTTACGATTTCATTCTAATATTCTTAACTTGGTACCTATTCAAGATATCTTGAAGACAAAAACTTTGATTTAAGTTGGCATACAAGATGTCTTGAAGACACAGTTAAGGCCTTTATTAATACCACTGTCTTAAATAAAAAAGGTTTAAGTCTTACTTGAAAGAAGTCTAAAGTCCCTCTTAATTTGCACTTAAAAACGGTGCCCAGTTTTACTTTACTCTATCTTCAAGGTTTCCAATAGATATCTTTAAGACAAAATTTGATTTAACCAAGACAATATCATGAATTAATACTTAGTCTTCAAGATATCTTCAATACCAAGTTAAGGGGACAATTGCTATTTGGGACAACTACGCGGACGGAGTCGTAACTCGTATTTTATAATCAACAATCAAAGCTGTGTAGGTAGATACTGTTTAGAATGGAAAAAAACGAAAAAACAATAATACGAACCCAAAAAAAAACATTTTTTTTTAAGTCCGGGGTGTTAAATCGATAAATATCAAAGTATAATCAGCTATCAAACCCATCATTATTGATGGGTTTGATATAGCTGATTATACAAGATACTGTATTTTTACAGTATCTTGTATACCTAATCTTTAAGCTGACTTCAATGAAAGATTATTTATACAACCCTATCTTTTTGATTAATTAACACATATAATAGCTTCATTTGTAACTAACACACTAACAAACAATGTAGGTACTTCATCAAATCTTGACAGTAAATTTTACCCTACTTCTAAAGCACAAAACACACAGAAGGCGTGAGACGGGACGGCAACGGGACACTGGCGGGGCGTCGCATCGAAGTCGCACCGACGTCATCCCGCCCAGCCGCCGAGCTCGGACGTCGTTTCTCCATCGCATCCGATTGAATATAAATTATTAGAGATGCGCCGAATATTCGTTTGGTATTCGGTATTCGGAGTATTCGGCATCTTTTTCACTATTTGTATTCGGCTGAATTATTCGGTTTTGGTGCCGAATATATTCGGTCCGAGTATTTCTATTTTCTTGGCTACACGACACGGTATAGAACTAAAAGACAAAACTTCTTGATTTATGTTTTTTTTTTGCGGCTCGCTCGTCATCTAGCCAGCAGTGACACGTAGCGTACATGTTAGAACCTGTTTTTACGCGGCGAAACAATGGTATGGTATACCGAATAATTCGGCCGAATATGCGGTTCGGTAAAGGTAAAGGTTAAACCAAATAGTATTCGGCTAGTTCGGTGAACCCACTATTCGGCGCATCTCTAGAAATTATGCTTACTTATGCCATTTCGATGACAGTACAATAATCGTGAAGACGGAAGGTGGCAATATGAACTCCTCAATGGCTCATATATAGCTAATTTTTACCCGACTGCCGAAGGAGGAGGGTACTTATTGTGTTTATCAGTCTATACATGTATGTTTGTTCCTTTGTGGCGTTCTAGAAACTAAACGCGTACGAACCGATTTTGATGATTCTTACGTCGATTTGTCTTAATCTGTGAGTGTCACTAAAGATTGTGACAGTACAATATGGCGACAGCTAGACGCCATATTGTAAAAAAGAAAATAAATAAAGTCGACGAACTATTACAAATGGGGTATCATTGAATAGGTATTTAAAAATCATCTTAGGTTTCTTTAATCTTTTTTCATTTTGAACGATTATTTAGGATTTATAACGATTTAAAGTTGGTTAGAAACAACAGTCGGGTTTTTAAAACTAGCTTTTTTGATAGTAAGTTTATTATCACATTATCAGTGATAGAAGACAATAAAATTTGTTAGGTATGTAAAATGTTTTCTTGTATTAGTAGGGTAGATTAGATCGTTGTGCGAGATTACTAAGCTTATCTGAGACGGACCGTCTAAAAACGATATCACTGATATTAGATAGGTATCATTGATATCATTGATAAAACGAAATCTACTTACGTAAATCGTATCAACAGAATTTGACACGTGAAACTAACATAATTTTAAGTGGCAACCACCAAAACTAATTTTATTCATGGCCAGATTGGCTACGTTACTAACCAATGGCAACCGCCAGGATTCAAACTTTTTCTTTCAACTTTGTATTCTTTATTTAAATACCTAAGTAAGTTAGTTGATAATAGGCAGATTAGGGGCTGACATGGCTCCTATAATGTCAGCCCCTAATCTACCTATTATCTCTCTCATTTAAAAGCGCTCTAGTGCTCTAGTGCTCTTGTACACAAGACGCTTTTAAATGAGAGCACACTGTGATGTTTCTCGCCGGACTGCTATATCACACGATATTACTTTTATGTTGTCCGGCAGCATGAGCACGTCATGCTCGCTCAAAGGTCTTTGCTTACGGCGGCGTCGTTGATCGGGTCGCCACCTTCCCGAACACATGGTTGAGGGAGGCGATGGCTGAGATATGCGTCATACTCGTGAACGGGTGCTGTTTGTGGGGTCCGGTCTGTTCACGTCTGCAAGGACTTGTCGCTCAGTTAATTATTCCAGTTATGGCTTTTGACGTAGAGACCTCGTCGTGTTGTTCTCCTAGTCATTATTTTTAGTTTAATGCATTTGACATAATATTTTTAATTTTTACATTTATTTGTAATGTTTTTAATTTTTGAATTTGTAATGTTTTTATTTGTGACCTTGTAATGTAACTTACTTTTAAGTATTATTGTATTTTATGTTTGAAAAAATGACCTGCTGGAGTTTCCTGCGGCGCTTCTTCTCCGCAATGATGGTCTTGTCCGAAGCGCTAGTAGATTCACTAAGTATATATTACCGACGTGTAAAAGAGCCCGTATGTGGCCAATTTACTGAATAAATATTTTGATTTTGATTTTGATGTTTTGAATGCCAAAGCCCCTATATATTTAAAGATTTAAAAAACTTTGTGGGCCTTGCACAGTTTATGCTTTTAGCCCGTAACGAAGCTGACTGAGAAAGTAAGATAAATTCGAACTTTTCGGACCAAAAAAAAAAAATTCAATACAACTGTAGACCCTGTATAATCTGTGCTAACGGTCTCAGGTTCCACTCGATGTGTGGGATGAGCGAGAGCATTTGTTTCCCAGTCTTGGATGTTTTCTATGTATTTAAGTATGTATTTCCCTAGTACAAGTCTAGAGCTTGGAGTCACAATTTTTATAATATAGTTAATTTTAACAGAACAAAACTACCATTGTTCGCAAATTTTAAAAAGTTAAAAAATGCCAAAGATTAAGTCCACTAACAGACAGTACAAAATAAAACAGAAGATATAGGTTGAATGAACCTTGTGAAGGGTCTGTCCGGATCGCTACCACCATCTTACCCTGCCAAACAGCAGTGTTCACTTTGTTGTGCTCCGCGGGGGTAAGACAAGCGGTGAAATGACTAACATTGAGGCATTCCATTTAAGTCCTCAATGTTGGCAACGTATTTGCAGTCTTGAGATTGTAATCGTAAGATTACAACGTTGACATTTCCAATATCTATGTACTTGTCTTCTACATCACTTTACTACATAATTATTATAAAACAAAGTCCCCCACCTTGTCTCTCTCTTTGTATGTTCGCGATAATCTCAAAAACTACTGAACGGATTTTGATGCGATTTTTACCATCAAATCAAATCAAATCAAATCAAATCATTTATTTGTGAGCAATAGGTACACACATAAAGTAAATTATGCTAGATGGTGAGTAACATTATAAATTGCTTCAGCCACAGATTACTATACTCTACAGATACTCAGTCGCGAATCGAAAATGGTTGCCGTCCTAAAGTCGATAGCCGCCGACACTATAAGTTTCTGTGGTTTCGCCAGCAGTGGCAGCACAATCGACATGTCTGCTAAGCTATGAACGGCACGTAACCTCGCAATCAGTTGGACAGATGGCATTTTTGTCAAAGCTTTATGAATTGCCGCCGCCGCAGCGCGCCGTCATATAAAACTAAACGTTGATTCTACATTCTTTAAGCATATGATCTATAATACACGAATATGGCTTATTATAATAATTCCAATGTAGGTTTTAAGGTATCGCCCTTGGTACGATCCGCGTTACAAGAAGCTGCACATTTAAGTGCTTTGTCATAATAACGTCATGTTTGAACTGCTACATTAATCTGCCAAAGGCGTTAAAGCGACAAGGTACTAAAGTTTTCAGCTACTTATAACAATAACTAGGCTAGGAGGTAAGGTGGGCTACGCTCAACTTTGACGTGACTCGCAGAATCAAAAATAAGTCTGCATACAGTGGGGCCTAAAATATACAACGGGTTACCCTGAAAAATCAAAAGCACCCTGTAGTGAACTATTACTAGTTAACTCAAAGTGAAACTGGCATCTGACGCCAGCTACTCCATCGATGCCTTCTTCGAGTGATAATTTTTTTTTTTGTAGGAACTGTTTCTCGGACTCATACTAAATTAATCGTATCTATTATAATAGTAGTTTATGTGGCTGGTGCATAATAAGAGGCATTAAAGCACCAGTGTGGTTTTATGAAACGAACCGAAGGCGAGCTTCATAATAAGATCACACGAGTGTTTTAATGCCTAATTATGTATAGCCACATACATAACTTTATCTACATGCATATCATAAGTTTTCTATAATATGTTCAGATATGGCCTGTATTTTTATTAAGTTAGTGTTACTGTTAACTTGTTTGTAGTATCAAAGCTTAAAAAAAAAACAAATAATATCAAACAAACTTTATTTATAATGTACTTTATTTATACAGATATGGCTTGCATTTTCAAGTTAGTAGTACAGTATTACCGATACTTTAATGTTTAGGTACCAACACTTTAATGTAAACATTAAGATGCAACCACAGATACAGGTTTCTTAATATAGGCGATTTGCTTATCGCTTCTGAACATATTGTAGGGAAGATATGATATGGATGTAGATAAATTAATATAATAGACAATGTACTGAAATAATAATTTTAATTTGCATGATAGTATTTTTTATATTTTATCAACAAATTATGGAATTGAATTGAAGTATGTACAGTCACCCAGCAAAAATGTTGAGCTTACTTAGAACCTTGTCATTGTAATATCATTGTCATGTGTGTTATTTGATGTTCTGTTCGAAGTTCACTATGACAACGCATTAAACTGCTTAACAATTTCGTTGGGGTACTGTGCCTATATGTATCCCTGTCAGGTCAGATCTCTTAACATGGTAGTATTAAAACCATTCTCTTAAAAAATATGCACATTGATTTTGGCTGGAATAACGTTGATGACGACTCGTTAGCCTTGTTGCTGACCCTGCCTACGAAGCTAGCGGTAGTAGCGGTCCCGGGTTCGATTCCCGGAACATGGATAACAACACAAGGGTGCAGACAATCCAAACTCATGATAGGAAGGGTAAATAGGGACAGAACAAGGTATCTACTAAATCTTGGTAAGTACAACCTAAGTGTACTGACAGGGATCTTGACTGGACACTGTCCACTCAACAGACATTTGACGGTAATAGGAGTCAAACAGGATCCTCGATGCCCACACTGCGGCAAAGAGGAAACTAGTCAACACGTTCTGGCCGAGTGTGTAATGTACTCGTCACTGAGACATCGCAAATTCTGGGAGGACGCACTATCAGCAGAGACACTTAAAAGCATTAACCTTCAGGACGCAGTATTGTTCTGTAGGAAAACAAAAAGATGGGATCAGTGCTGGATGGGAGCGCCGCAGAGCCAGTAACCTGAGGCTGGATCAAGGGGAACTGGGCGGAATGAATGGAGAGCCACTCGACCGCCCGCCTGCCTCGGCGGCGTCCCCGCTCATCATCATCATCATCATCATCATCATCATCATATTCCCGGTATGTGTAAATATTTGTGTGATGACTTCGAGTATTTGTTTAGGGTCTTGGATGTTTTCTATTTAGATATATATATATTTACTGTGGTCAGTTCTCATAGTACAAGCCTAGAGCTTAGTTTGAGACTGTGTGAACTCAGTTTTATTTTTTTAATTTTCCTAATATATTTAACTCTCGCAAATCAAACGCCGCGAGAATCACAATTTGATCAACCTGTACCCTTACCATGAGTTACAATTAGTACTCGCTAGCGAGTCGAAAGCTCTGTCCCTCGCACTCTATAAGGATACTTGCGAGGTCTGTGAGGGACAGCTTCGACTCGCTAGCGAGTACGTTGATTGTGACTCATGGTAAGGGTACTGTATACGCCAGCCATTCACTTCGCGCAACAAGTCGACTGACTCATTCGGCCGGCGGCAGGCGAGGCGACATGGCGTGCTACAGTGTACGGACTAGTGGGCTGTTCCTCTTGTTATTTTTAATAATAAACGCCCAAGCTGTGTTCAAACCGTGGATATTCACCGCGAGTGCCAAAACCGCCGAGTGTGAACAAAAATGTGTTCTAAAACTAAATTTTCAAGTTTCGAATGTGGAATCGTGGTCGTTAACCCGATCGCCGGCTTCGCGAGGCCAACTTTGCTCCCCGACTTTTGTGAAGGGTTTCGATGATACGGAAATTGTTGTCGAGAAAAATGACAAATTGTTTTTCTGTGCTAAAGTCGACGGCGTGTGGATACATCAGGGAGAGGATTTATATTTGGCCGGTGACGTCATAGTTGGGTGAGTTTGACACCGTTACGGACCGTGGTTTTGCTCCACTGGTTCTAAATAACATTACAATAATAGACTTTTTATAGTTGCGGGTAGATTTAAGTTGAAAGGTAATATTATTGTTTATGTAATGCACCAAAATTATACATGTTCAACGTTTGCTCTAAACCTGCTGCATGAAAATAACTGCTTTAGTTTGTACCATCTGTTATTTATAATCTTTGCCCAAAAAATTACGAAACTAAATATTAACCTCAAAACATGACAGCAGGATAGCGATATAGCACTTTATTTAAGTATAACAAGGATAACCAATAAAGAAACAAAAAGGTTGTAAGTGGTCGCAGACCTCTTTTTTTTGTACTTTTTTTTAAATTTCGAACACGTTTTGAAACAATCGGGAGTCTAAAATTGTTTGCACAGTTGATTTATGCTAATTTAATTTTGGGTTATTCATCAAAATCATTCCATAATCGACGTCTAGTACTAAGAAATAGAGTTGCTTTTTACTATAAACAAATGTTCCGACTACTTTGCATTATGTAAATTGGACGCGGTTTTTCTATTATTTTGTTATGTAATCTATGCTGTGGTTGGCTTGTACCAGTGCCGTATGTTTACAATTTTTCGTATGTAAAAAGAACTATTAAAATGTAAGTTTTCTTTGGTTTCTTTTTGTCAGGTAACCATTTCATAAACGGTGTAATTTTTTCTATGAGTCATAGCATAGCATAGGTTAGATTTGCGTTAATCCAGCAAGGCTTTTCCGAAATAAGGTTAGGTATGCGAACTATTTGTGATTCATGTGTTTTTTGTAAGTAAATAACATAAATTGTCATAAGAATTAATGGACAAACAATAAGTAGATATATAAGATAGTAACGAGATTGATTTAAAGAACAATTGGTACCTACTTTTGAGTGAATAACTTAATAAATAGAATTATTAAGTACCTAGTTGATTTATTCCTGTACATAAGTCTAATAAGACTAAAAAAAATAAGGATAATGTATGTCCTCTTATAAATATAATGTCAGAAAATTAGGTCAGTGGTTATTTTAAGTTGCGTATTTTTGTCACTGTATTCGAAGATTTGGCGGTAATTCATTATTTTGACGTTAAACAGATTAGTAAAAAGTCTAAAAGTAAACATAAGTCTGTTCGGCGTCTGGTTATCTGCCAACTGATTAGGTATAGAATGGCGGCAGCACGTGACGCGAGCATGCGCATGGCGTCCTCTTACTATGTGCGTACGAAGCAAAATGGACTTTTGTTTTATGCTTTTGGAACCTGATTGGGATTTCAATTTATTTTTTGTCTAACTACGGTTTTCTTTTTTTGTCTCCATGACAAATTAATTAAAATCAAACTGAAACCGTGAAAGCAATTTTATAATTTCATCCACGTAGATCTCGTTAAAGTTTAATCACCTGGAACTATCAAGTGTTTTTGGTAAAATTAAAGTATCCTATGGCCTTTCTCTGGGCTTAGTTAAATGATTAGATTTTGGATCGATGAGTTTTGTTCTTGTTGAGTTAAGCTTACCTTGCTATTGAATTTTCAATAAAACTAGGTAGTTACATTACACAATAATACCTAATTAAAAAAAACTATGACGCATAAATGATTCCCCTTATGTTATGACACACAATATTCTTAACGAATCATATGACCATCCTAGAACTTTAAGAGCTACAGTGAAGTAGGTAGCTAATTTTGTTTCTGATCTTAATCTGATTCCGTTCATTTGCGCAGTCGGATAGTGATAGATAAGGTAAAGGAGCTGCAAAGGTGGAAGGAGGAAAAATATAGGTAGGTACAGTGCGGCAAAAAAGAGTAGAAATTAAATGAGGGCGTCACTTTCTACGTAACTGTCACATTTTGTACGTAAAATGCGCAAACATGGCAACAATTTAGTATGGTTTTTTTTAGTTCCATTTTATTTAATTTCTACTCTTTTTTGTCGCGCTGTACAGTACATATTATATTTTAGTAGAATGCCGCCAACAACAATTAATAGGGAATTGACCGCCAATTGAAACAACGGGGGTTCTTGACATACCTATGAGGTATATTTTCCTGTGTTCAAATGTACCTAAGTAATAACATTACAAAAACATCCTCTTTGCCTAAAAGTAAAACTGAACTTTGCTTTACAATAGGAAATACTCGTACCAAATGATGATCTATGATATATGTAGTAACTAATAGTGACCCGCCCTCGCTTCGCTTTGGTTCATGCCAGTTTTCTGTAATACCCGTACATAATCCAAAACGTATTATACATAAAAACCTTCTTCTTGAATCACTCCATCTATTAAAAAAACCGCATCAAAATCCGTTGCGTAGTTTTAAAGATCTAAGCATACATAGGGACAGACAGCGGGAGGGAAGCGACTTTGTTTTATACTATGTAGTGATAGTGATAGTGATTTATTTCCGAGGCAACAATAACCGTTTGTTACTTCAACCTTGACGCTTCGTTTTGTTAGCACATGCTGACTCAGCCATTTAGAATCTGGTGCGAGACACAGATTTGTACCTACAAAATCCAGTAAAGGACGACGAAGGCTTGAATCATCCGTTTTATTATGTTCAGGCTAATGAAATACAGTACAGTGCAGTATGACAGTAAAATCAAATAAAATTCTTTGAAATATGTTAGGCTATTCGTTTTTTTAACAACACTAATATAATAGTGAGCTGCTAGCAGTGAGGCCACCAAATGGTTCCAGCAGTGGAAGACCAGCGCCGGTTTTACAACCAGCAACATGCCGAGCTGGGACCACTTCACGTTATTTGGCATTAGGTCAGCCACATGTTTTTGTCTCTTTTGTTAGTTTTGCTAGATGCCTGAATAAACATATTTCTATCTTTCAGTGAGCAATATTCCTAAAATATAATATTTAATGTCAAAATATGGCAGTAATTAAGTATATAGCCACCACATTCCACCTTAAACTCAAGGTCATCCTAGCGAAGCATTTTAGTCATGAGTTGCGTCAACCAGGATGGCTACAAAGCTCAAAATTTTAAATTTCGGATGCCCCTTCCTTTTCATTCTTTATTAGAAAGAGGTAACATAATTTCAAACTTTTTAAAGTAGCCACTTGCGCCTAGAGATGTCCTGAAATAAAATATACCGCACATATTCAGTATATCGTTGCCACCTAAAACATCGGTATTCGGTACGCATATCCATTGATTGTTTCTGCCTTTAACTAGTTCTCAGTGTCAACTCGTTTGCATTTTGTTTGACTGTCCCCAATTAGAGGGGAGGCGGCGACCGACGCATGACACGCTGTCATTCCCAAAGGAAGCGTGGCTTCTGCGGGGGAAGCTCGGAATTGGTGATTGTCAATAAAGTGTTTACGTCTGACCAGTAAGACAAAAAAATGGCGGCACATTTTAAATATCATTAGCTGGTAACACGAAATGCATAACGACCGGGGGCCTGTTTTATAAAGCTACAAATTACAATTTACAGGTTACAAGTTTCCATTTGGCACAACCTCGACCTATGACGACCAGCCATTTGAGCAGTGTTGCCTGTTTAGACCTGTAAAATTGTAACTTGTAGCTTTATAAAACGTGCCCCTGATAGGTGTGCATAATGTGACAGCTTGTTTCATAGGTAAAATTGTTGCCATGTGAAGAATTAGAAAAAAATGCTTGTGTCACGACTCGCTGGTCAGACTATATTTAATTAGGTACTTTATATTGGGAATTGGATCGTTTTATGTGCGTGAGTTCTGTTTGTCAATCGGATTCATTTTCACAGCTGAATTGATGTGGATGAAATTCGTTTTTAGTCTGTTATCAAGGCTAATTACTGTAACTGGAACAAAATGAATCTATTTTTTATAAACAAATATCGATTGATCTAGTACAAAACTAGCAAACAAATCGTGTGTTTCTAAATAATCTATGATTTAACAGAATAAACCGTGTTACCACCAAAAATGCAGAAAATGTTGTCGCAATATGTAGCGAGTCGATATTGAAACGTTTAAATCTGGCAAAACTTTATCCGTCTTAACTAGTCCGTTGAATTATAGATTCTGGTTAAATTACAGAAAAAATGCACAAAATATCTAACAGGATCCAAACATCATCATCGATATAAGCAGTTCACTGTGTAGTGCAACCTGTGCAACTCCCTCTAAAATTGCACCCAAAACCCCAAATTTGGACTCCTACTGAAAAAAAATTTAATAAAAGGCAAGGGTCTTTCGAGGTTCAAGAAAGGAAATAAGTTTGTACACTCCTTTTATAATTTTACTCTTCTTTTATTACGAGCTCTTTCTCTTCTTAGTATTTGTGATGCAATGTCGTCCACTTCTCTCTATATATCCTTTGCCATTTCCTGTACCTCATACGACATGACGACAATTTTCCGCTCATGATTCATTTGGCTCGTGTAACTAACGCTTGGTTTACACCTTCGCTTTCCTTCTATCTTTCCTTCTAGAATGGTCTTTACTACGAGGTAAGTCGACAAAACATCCGTTTTCATTGACAGAAATAAGCGGCAACCGCGGGCGGCTTTAATAGCATATTGTGCCGGTAATGGCTTCCTTAGAACAGGTCGTACGCGGAATATGAACAAAACGCCGTTTCGTTCAGTATGTGCTTGACAATAGATGCCTGGAAAAAACGATGATTTTAATAGAAAGAACTTTTAAAAACCCCAAGAAAAAAAATCAACGAATGGACTTGCTTTGTAGGTGTAAAATACACCTCGACGGCCGAATTACTAACTTCGAGCTTTTGTAGTTGAGTCTTCAGTCGAAGTTTAGTTATACCGTCAGAGCATACAAACAACTTTTTTGGGCTGGCGAGTTAACTCGCATGATCGATTCGATAAGTAATCCTTAAAAACTTAGAAAAAATCATCGCGTCTCGACGAGGTCATGATAGTTAGTTTTGTACCTTGCCAACGAAGCAAATTTTTGTGATGTGTTTTTTATTCTCAAGACTGCAATCCTAAGAAAGCAAATGCGTAGTCAACCTTGAGGAGTGGGATGGAATGCCTCTATGCTAGCAATTTCAACAATTTGTCTTGCCCCCACACGGGAACACCACATGCGAACACAGTTGCTGGCGGTACATTAAAGTATAAAGGTATAATTCCGATGTCGGCGACCACGACCGGCGACCGCGACCGGTGACGGCGACCATGTCGCGTGACCCAATGTTTAGTATGAATTTATATGGAGCACTGACCAACGCATGCTACTCGGTCGCGCGACGACGCGGTCGCTAGGTTTGGTCAACAGTCTATATAAATTCATATTATACCTTAAGATTAGCGATCCGGACGGACCCTGCACAGTCACCAGCAATAATATTTATTATCCAACATATTGGGCACAAAAATATCTGACACACTCCTATACCTCTAGTAATAAAGACTTGTCAGATATTTTTGCGCTTAATGTTGGATAATATAATATTGCTGGTGACTGTACAAGGTCTTACCACCAACAAGAGCTTAGATCAATTTGTTTGAAATTATCTGCTGATATTTTTTTTATATAAAAATTCAACCCCCGTTTGATTTCCATCAAATTTAAAATCAATACCCCAAGAAAAGAAAGACTTAAATTTCTTACCAACGGTTCCAATTAGAATAATTAATAAAGTTTTTATAAATAAAACATTAAGATTGCCATCTGCTGACCCAATTTTGATAGGTACTTAAATGTTTGGTGTGTAACAAACTACGCGAACGAAGTCGTGGGCAAAATTAGTTTCATTAAATATTTATTTTCTTTGATGTCTACGATTTTGCCAGCCGGCGCCCGGCAATGAATTTGTCATAATACTCATAATACCTATATCTTCTGTTTGCCAAGTTTTTTTTTAAATTAAAAACGCAGCATTTCCCGTCCATCGGGATTCCTAGACGGTGACCTCGATAGCATTTAGGGCGCGAAAAAAAAACTATGTACGGACAGACGGACGGATGGACAGTGTAAGTATAAAGAGTACAGATAGCACCTTTTGGTTACGTTGTGGTTCAAAATGGAACTAATTCTTATAAATATAATACTGTGACGCGTAGATAGTGTCGCCGCTAACATGGGTTTAAAAACCAAACAGCAAGTACCCATAGAAACACAGTTCAAGTCCCTCTTGTTTAGTTTTGGAAATATCTTTTTACTTGATACAGTTTTCTTAAAGCAAATAGTCAGTCAGTAGCTTAGTTCTCATTATCGTACTAATTTCAGAGGGCCCTGCAAAGATGCACTACGCTAACTAACGTTTCTATTCGATTCGTTTTTAAACCAATCGCGTCACTGGTAGACCACGTGACTTTTCGTATCACGTCATCTCCCAGTGGCGCGATTGGTTTAAAAACGAATCGAATAGAAACATTAGTTAGCGTAGTGCATCTTTGCAGGGCCCTCAGAGCGGCATCGATAGTTCATTAAAATAGGTACCAATTATTCAAAAATTTATAACTCAAACTATCAACATTTATTTGACAAATACATATAGGTGGAAAACTTAAGTAAATGACCTCTTGCATGTAGTTGTGTACAAAACTAATATGGAATTTACGTCAAAATTCGAATGTAGAATGTCAAACGGTGTATACAGATGTGTTACAAAATTACAACTACACGCAAGAGGTCATTTAGTTCAGTTTTTCACCTATACCACCCACACCAACCAACACCTGGAACATAACGAGGGGTCTGTTCTGCTCGATAAAAGCATATTGCTTTGGACATGTTATCGTATTGTATCAACGTTACGATAGTTCTTATTTACTTGACAGCAATGGCGGCCGAGATAGGAACCAAAACATGTCAAAAGCAAAAATAGCCCCTGGCATAATTATTACAATAAAACAAGACAAAGAAAATGTAGAAACTTTGCGATGTAGTATGAAGTCAATGTCCTAGTTCTTTAATGACTGGTCCATCCAGGGGCCTGTTTTATAAAGCTACAATTTACAATTTACAGGGTACAAGTTTCCATTTGACACAACCTCGACCAATGACGACCAGAGGCCCGTTTCACGAAGCTACAAGTTACAAATTACAAGAGGAAGTCTCTTTCTAACTCCTTTTGCTAGAAAGAGAGTTCCGCTTGTAATTTGTAACTTGTAGCGTCGTGAAACGGGCCACAGCCATTTGATTTGAGCAGTGTTGCCAGTTTACACCTGTAAATTTTTAACTTGTAGCTTGATGTCATCCAGGGGCCTGTTTTATAAAGCTACAAATTACAATTTACAGGTTACAAGTTTCTATTTGACACAACCTCGACCAATGACGATCGGCCATTTGAGCAGTATTGCCAGTTTAGACTTGTAAAATTGTAACTTGTACTTGTAGCTTTATAAAACGTGCCCCAGGTAGTTTCCACAATTTTCATGACATTTTAGATCCTTCTTGGCCTGTCAACACTACGGCTGAGTACACGGCCACCTCACTAGTTATCCTGTTAGCTATCCGCAATGTATTAATAACATTTGTAAGCAATAGTACATTGTTGCAGAGGATAGAAAGTACGCGATTTTTGGACGAGTCATATTATAAGAGGGCCGAAACGTAGTTGAGGCCCTCTAGTGCACGAGTCCATAAATTGCACTTTCAACCGAGGCAGACATAGTGCTTTTCACAACTACTGAGAGGAAATAAAATAAAAATTCATATTCAAAACTCAAATTTTAATTCATGTTAATGTGAGATCACCGCCAATTTTACCGTAGATAACTTTTTTTTAATCTGGACCCCTATTCTCGTCATGTCATTATGAAGATGTCAACTCCATATAAAATTGTATTTGTTTCGCCATATCTCCCATGTAATTTCATCTCTAGTGGTTCGAGATCAGGGCCAGCTTTAAAAAAAAAGCAGTGACATAGTTTTTAGTCTGTGTATCTTTTAGCAAAAATACACCTAATATTTTACGACACAAAATGGTGTGTTCTGGTTGGTCGATTTCAATTTTTCATTTTAAGGAGCTATGACACAAACATTGATTGATTGATTTTCATTGGTTTTTAAAGTTGGACAACACTGTTCTCGACCAATCAGCAAACACGCCGACTAAAACATTCTTGGTCTGTCCTTATAAGTGACGTTTTGTGACCCTAAACAAGACCATATATGGCAATATTTCCGAGCAGTGTTGTGAAAAATATGTTTTCCTATAAAAATATTATCACGATGACGGGCAAAATCTTTTAGAGCCAATTACGCAGAAATTGATATGTCGAACGAATCAACTAACGATTTATCTTAAAACTAGCGCTTACCGCTGTTAATTTATAGTAACGAAATCTAAAAGGAAAACCAGTCATTGCAGTAAGCACTGGTCAGCAGCCCGATCTCATTAACAAAACCAGCACGGCACAACGTACAATTGCGAAATCGGCAACTGACAGAGTCAGCTGCCAAAATATCTCTAAGTGATGACGTCACAAATGACGTCAAGGACATCCGTAATTTGAGTTCCTACTTCTATATTGGTCCTGCTGCGATGACGCACTACGCTGTCACTTTTTAAGAGGTTATTAAAATTTCGTTTATTGCCTTTTTAAATGGCTTTTTGAGTTGTTTAATCGGCCAGGGCCCAGGTTTATTTAATTTTGACGTTGAGTAAGCTTCAAAGCATGAACAAAATGGCGGTGGTCTGCTGAAGTAGGTACCATCTAAATAAATAAGTCGAGAATGTCATTGGTAAAACTATTGGAGCCCAAGATACCTACTTACATTAAAATTAATGTTATATGAGTATTTGCTTTAAAAAATATTACAATCATTTTTTGCGGACACTTTACACGTGACAATCGCGTCATTTTCCTCTGTAAACGGCAAAACGTTACGACTTAAGTCATTCGATCTTCGATTAACGATTCAATCGATACCATAAACTCGGGTTACTTTAGCCCTAGCGGGTAACATTACCCACCCTTATAACTATAACTATTTTAGTGTAACCACATATGTAGCTTATAGGCCTGATGTAACATTTAATAGAATAATTAAATTTTAAAGATGGTTTTTGGGGTGGGCAATGTTACCCCCTAGGGCTAAAGTAACCCGAGTTTACGGTGCCTAAATAAAAAAACCGGTCAAGTGCAAGTCAGACTCGCGCACTGACGATTACAACTGCAAAAGAAAATACTCATTTTATTATGAACTTTATTTTTTATGCAATAAGGTCCGTTTTGACTAGCCTAAATTTTAATACAGATTCTCAAATTTTTTGGTTGTTTCTCAAAAACTGTAAATAATAAAACTTCATTGTATTTTCCCATAAAATATAAGTACCTAATTATCTATACGTCAGGATTTTTTCAGATTTTTTGGTTATAAATCAAAAAGTACATCACAGAAAATTATAAAAAAATTGTTTTAAAATGTGCAGATTAAGCCCTTTCATATGACACCCCATTTGCTATAATCTAACCACTTTCATTTTTAAACCCACCATTCTAGACCCCTTTTCAATTATTTATAAAAATAATGTCATTTTTTTTTACTAAAAGCAGACGCGGGCTAGCAAGCTGTACAACTATGCCAAATTTCAAGTTTATGGCATTTCTAGATATTTTTTTTCTTAATTAATGGCTTTCACTCCTTGTGTTTAACAAGGTGTATTTCGCCAGTATCGAGTTTTAGACAATCACCATGGACTTATTAGAGAAACAAGTCCATGGATATCACACGCGAGGACAATTGTTCGGTTAAAGAGATTTACTCTGGTGGACTAAACAGAAGCACATGGGGTTAGCTCCACGCGCTTCTGTCAAGTCGCATTTCTAGTTGCTGAGAAAACCTGCTGTGACATACAGACTAACAGACAACGAAGTCCTACCCTAAAAACCGTTAAATCGCTGTTTTCATATTTTTTTTGTATATTTTGGAGGGCTGGCGATATATTATTAATACAACTAAGTTCTCTTGGGTTGGCATTGCATTTCAATGATGAAATTGCAAGTGTCAATGAGCCTTAAGACTTAGCTACTTTCTTTTCAAATCGTCAACGAAGGATTAACCGGCAAACTTAAGTTGTCCTGCACGCTCGTAAGCGCGTTAGGGAGGGTTACGTTTTTTTTTGACCGATTACCACTTTGGCCGAGCTGCTTTATTGACGGAATGACCAAATTAAAAATACACTAGAATCACCTAGCAAGAAGCCTGGAATCTCGTTGGCCTTTGTTCTATGAAAATATAAACAGCTCTTGAATTCGACGGACCAATTATTTACCAGCGGATTTAGGTTGTCCTGTCACTTAAAAACAACGCTTAATGGCGTGCTTTAAGAATTAGGTAGCTTTTACCGTCGAGTGAGCCCGCTAATATGACTTTGCTCGTTTGATCAACCGTAAGAGAGCCGATCCTAAAAGAATTACATTTATCGACCTTATTATATCCTTAAAAAGAGCATTTGCACAGAAAAAGCAAAAAAACATATTGCGACACGAGTAAAGTTTATCAATTGCGCCGCGAGATAGCAACGCCAATAGAGATATCTGCACGGGTAGCACAAGTTGTATTTTCTCGCTTGTCGCTCAATGCGTCTCTATCGTTACAGACTAGATGGAAAGGGAGATCCGAGCGATAAACAAGTCGCGGACAACATGTGCTAGCCGTGCTGGTAATTCTCATCAACTTTGACGATATCGACTGTAGATACCTACTTATAGCAGAAACGGAATGAGACACAAATAAACACGACTCTCACTCGAATATCTCTCACACCTCACACCTCACACGTCCTTGAACTAATTTTAACCCTAACAAAAAGGTGTGGAGTTTCGTGTATGACCACAGAAATATATGTATATGCAGGGTAGAAAAAACTAACGCCACATGGACGGCAACTATCTTAAATATTGGAAATAAACAAGTTCTACGCAAAGGAGACTAACTTTTATTTTTACAAACAATAAATACTGCATTATTGAATTTGAAAAAATTCTCTTCCTTAACCGGGAATCGAACTGGTCGAATATGACAAATCTATAAAGGCTTGTTTTATGAATCATAAAAAAAAAACATAAAACATGTACATAATAATTATGGAGTATTTATAATGCACATTTTACTCTTTATTGCACGAACGTTTTCTTTGCTAAACAATAAATTTCAAGTTGCAAGAATGTTCTCAGAACATTCTTGAGAATGTTTCCACGTTTTGGGAATGTTCTGCAACTTGTACATTGCTATTTATGATACAGATCGTTAAGGTCATTGTCAGTGATCATTTAGGTCTCTAGCACATACACCTTTAATTTAAATAAACCCGTCAAAAAACCTTGTTTATTACTTTGTCATATTCGACCATTTCAATTCCCGGTCAAGGTAGGCAAATTAAAAAAAACATAAATGCAAGTAATAATTGTTTTCAAAAATAAAAGTAAGTCTCCTTTGCGTAAATTTGCTATTTCCAATATTTAAGGTAGCTGCCGTCCATGTGGCGTTCGTTTTTTCCACCTGTATAATAACATTAATAACTCTGTAACACTGTTTTGCACAATAAACTGTTTACATACATACATAACATAACTCTTGTATTAATGACCTACCAAAATGGTCTCCACCACAGACCACAGAAATATGTATAATATACGCACTGCTAGGTCAAAACAGTAGTAACTCAAAATACAACTGTGTGAAACACACCTAAGGTGTTTTGTCTGTGGCGACTAACAATATTTTATCTGTGTTTCTCTCTGCCTCCAGCCACCATGGCGTCGGCACGTACAATGTACTAACTATTTAAATTATTATCAATACAGTCCATTAAAAAACCATCATGTGGGGTTTAATTTACCAAGCACCATCCACCAGCGTCCCCCACAACAACTGTATTTAAAAATCAACTTAAATGCAACTTCTATGAACTTGAAACAAAACTAGCAAGGATTTTGAGTTGATACTGTTTTGATGTAGCAGTGCGTTATATAGGTACTCCGAAGTCTTCACTAATAGCATAGCTAATAGGTAATTTAATGTGTTGTATAGTATGAATTCTCATTACGACATGTCACTGTACAACGCAGTGGAAAGCGAACGCGCACGTGCACGTCACGCAAGCGGTGTGGCTGGGCCTTAAGAGCGCTCCAGACTAACCGTCTGACTGACAGGCCGAGAGGGATGCAGCTCTTTGTCAGAGTGAGAAATCACACCCAACGGGAATAAATAGGTGGAGTAGAGGGGAATTAGCTCCACGCGTACAAAGTCGCTGTCGTCCTCTAATTTAAGTATATTGCTTCAAAACCAATACGGTGCCGAGCCCAGTATTAACAATAGAAATGGCTGTTTACGTTACCTTGGCCCCAATGCTCTTCCGGATGCGAACCCCGACCCGCGCGGAGTAGTCAGCTGAACAAACAGCTGATATAACATAAACCATAGAAATTGTGTTGGAAGTTTTGTTATTTTCTGGGTTACTGATTAACTACTTTAAAAGTGGCATAAAAAATGCGAAGAAAGTTTTGACCTGATTGGCAAAAGTACGTAAATATTTAAAAAAAATTACACACACGCTTCTTTTAAGCTCCTTTGAAATTTTAAAGTCAACTTTTTTTGTTATATTTTGTCTGTATAACCACAGAGGTATTATAGTATTTAATATTTACAGAATTCAACATGAATACAATTTTAAATGAAAACTAAACGTATTTAAATTAAAATAAAACTAAGCTAGTCAAATATTAAAAGATATAAATAATACCTCTATAAAAAGAACACCACACTAGCTGTTCCGCTCGCGGTATGGTCCCTATGACACTGGCTGCATTACCTCTCTGGATAGCGTTTTTTTATTGATTATGTTTCCACGTTTGGATAAGTATTCATTTTATTTCTATAGTATTTTAGTCCTATGTTGCAGTAGGCGTCTTTCGGCAGAAAAGATAATTATGATGGTGATTGGTCAGAGGGCTCAGACAAGATGCACTACGCTACCTAACGTTTCTATTCGATTCGTTTTTAAACCAATCGCGTCACTGGAAGATGACGTGATACGAAAAGTCACGTGGTCTACCAGTGACGCGATTGGTTTAAAAACGAATCGAATAGAAACGTTAGGTAGCGTAGTGCATCTTTGCAGGGCATCTTTTGTTCGTTAGGCTTTCACGGCTAAGAGCGCGTACACACAGAACGTCCGTTTTTACAGGATCCGTTTTAACCGATCTTTTCACCTTGTAATCTTCTTTTTTAACCGGCTTCAAAAAAAGGAGGAGGTTCTCAATTCGTCTTTTTTTATGTTTGTTACCTCAGAACTTTCGACTGGGTGAACCGTTTTTGATGATTCTTTTTTTATTTGAAAGCTGGTGCTTCCCGATTGGTCCCATTCTTATCAAAATGAAGATCTGATGGTGGAATCCATGAGGAATCGACGGAACTCTTCAAAATTTATAGGCACACCTAATGCGATTTTGGTATTTTTCATTGTAACTCGTGTATTTGGTCTTGGAAAGCACTATTTGGTGAAGCGGAACTGATGACGAAGACCACAGATGGCCACCGGAACTCCTAAACGGTATATATTTCGAGGCTGGCGACAAGATATTTCGATTAAGATAGTTGAGCGACTATGACGAAGCATATTTAGGTTTAAATATATGGCTATGACTTTCCCACGGCGTTGCTTGCGGCGAGATTGAAATGTTCTATTGTTTCTTATTACTTGAGAAGTGGGAGAATAACAGCATAATTATGATCACTAAAAAGTATAAAATAAAAAAAAAGTTTAAGAAAACAAAAACCCGCCTTCACAAAGCAAAAAATAACTTCTTTAAAATGGTAGGTAAATAGGTCAGTCCAACTGAAGTCGGCGTCCAACAATATTTTTACCAAAAGCAGACTTTAAAGAAGTTATTTTTGCTTTTGGAAGGCGGGTTTTTGTTTTTTTTTTAAAAAAAAATCTGGATCTAGTATACTGTTTTGGGTGTGAACTCGCTCATACAACTACATACGCCATCAAATAACGGCCCTGTCAAACGGATCGCTATGTGTACGGGCCCTTAACTACTTAAACGATTTAAATAAAATTAGGTATAGCAATAGCTTTAATCCCTGGAAAGAAGTTGATACATTTAAAACCGGAAAATTTAACCTAGTACTAAGGCCCAGTATGTACATATTCAAGGCAATTTAATTTGAACTGTGTTGTAATAAGAATAAGATTTCTTTTCCTATGTTCATAAACTGAAAATGGCATTATCGAACAAACGAAATTGAACTTTATTGCTTTGATGGTAGATTCAAAGTCCCATTTACTAAAAAATCCCCGTTTGCAGTAAAGTGGGGGTACAAAGATACCGACGCGCTTTAATGGGTATCTTAACTAATCGCTAGATAACGTTTGTAGTATACGCACACGCATAATCTTAAATCAAAGATATTTATCAGTTGTAATTAAAAAACAATATCATTTTGATTAAGCCTGATAAGTTATTAGGTTAGATAGGTTGACAAAAATACTCAAGGCCAGGTTGTAAGGAATTTAATAGATTAGTAACTTTAGGCATTGATAAAAAAAGCCGGTACCGTAAAATTTGATGATATGATGATAAAGTCGACGATGCCAAAGATTTTTACAAAAGTGGGCAAAGTAGTAAAAAACCTGTTATTTCCATCATTTTGATAGGTACGCATTTTCACCAATAAATAAACGTATTTATGAAAGTGAAAAAAGAGAAATAATTGCAAAAAACCTGCAAAGTTGTAAGCTTCTACGGTAAAGCAAGCATTTGAACTGCAACCCAGCTGCAAAATGGCAGTTCGAGGGCAGTTCAGATACTGACGTAACTCCATCAAAACTGCAAACCAACCGCGCAGTCTGCTTCCAGTTGGCGTGCAGTCCTGAAAGCGGACTACGCAGTTGGTTTGCCAGTTTTGATAAAGACGTAACTGCATCAAAACTGCCCTCGAACTGCCATTTTGCAGTTATAGCGTAGCTCTAATGCTGTCCGTCAGTACCGGCCCTTAGACTCCTTACTAGAAAACAATAATTTAAGAAATCTTTTGGATTAACACCCGTATTAATAGTCAAGAAAAGTAATTACTTGAGTAAAAGTAATGACTAAAGCAAAGGTCGCCAAACTTTTTTGTCTCATAGGGTGATGGAACCAGTAATGGACAAGGCACCAATAATGAACACTTGATTCTTATTTTACAGAAGATAAGGGTTATTCATTTGTTTCAAAACAAATGAATAACAATCAATTTTGGTCCGTATACAATTTGAATTAAGAGTGAAGTGTCCATTACTGGTGCCTGTCTGCTAAAAGTGTCCATAATTGGTTCTGTCACCCTAGACCACTTGGCATTTGTTTCGGTTTTGGGTGGACCCCCTGCTTACCTAATATGTAGTTATCTTATCACGTAAAAACTAAGCAAACAATCTTCGGGTTTTTTTGCACGGATAACGTTGGAGGTCTAGCCGGCAAAAAATGTACACGCCTGTAAAATATAGCCAGGAAAAATATTTTTTACAAAGTAAAAACTACACACAGAAAATTTAAACATAATTTAGATACTTGTTTATTTATATATTTATAAGAAAGTATTACATACTATCAGTGTATGAATATGGATTATTCCATTAATGGAAAGCCAAAATTAAAGTCACGACCTGCTTAAATGGGATCCACTATCGTGGACCCCATTTTCATCTCATGGGGGTCCCCATTTATGGGCGTCGTCGACCCCTGGGGGTCGATATAGACCACTTTGGGGATCACTGGACTAAAGTAACGATTTTTATATGACTTTTGACATTACTAATACTCAAGTAATTACTTTTCTTGACTATAAATACGGGTGTTAGTGTCAGTCGCCGCAATTGATACCTATTAGTCATTCAGTTTTTAAACTTATACACTGCACGGGTAGCACAAGTTGTATTTTCTCGCTTGTCGCTCAGTGCGTCTCTATCGTTACGGACTAGATAGGAAGGGAGATCCCAGCGACAAACAAGTCGCGGGCAACTTGTGCTAGCCGTGCAGATGTTAAATTTTATTAATAGCTACCTATGCATATAGAGGTATTACAAGTTAAACAAATTGTAGGAAGCAAAGCAAATATTGAGAGATGGGCTCATTGTATAATTTCTCAATTCACTGCAAATAGTTAAAACTTTACGTAAACAGTAGAGATAGGATTGTTAAATAAATAAAAATACGTTCAATGAAATAAACAAACAACTGTGTTTATTTATATTACGGATGAAAACACTAGTTTTTAACTCTTTATTTTAATGTCTATCTGTACTTAAATTCTCCTTTTATATGTAAGTACACTTTAAAATTAATGTTCCACTCAAACTATGATTGTATTTCCAGTTAAGTTGTTGAACAATGAAATAAGAAATAAATTATTTATTAAACAAATAATATCGAACGATTTTAAATTTCGAATTCGCAATATAGGTAAGTAGCATTGCTGAAAAAACGCACACATTTTCCAAGAGCTCTAATTTTGTTTACAACCTCTTTGGTGTTCTTTTATCTTTTTAATATTGATGGTTTTTCGCTGACAGCCACTAAGCACGGCATAGAGCTTCCGGTCAAGGTTTTTCTTTTTAACTTAATGGAATGGTAGAGGAGGGGAACTATTAATTCCACACGCGATGGCCGAAAATGTCGACCATTTTATGGTTTAAGTATAAATAATATTATCAAATATGTGTGCATGCTGTCATAATCGTGCTGTTATTATAACAGAAGATAAAATAAAGTGCGTAAACTGTCACAAGTGGGGAACGAGTTAAATATAAACGTTAGCATTTCTACATAGTATAAATCAAATGTACCTATGTAAGGTCTGTTCATTCTTACTTGTCTTATATAGTAAACAACTTTCTAACCTCAAAATGAACCTTTTTTGGCTAAAAAAGCTATTTTAAATAGAATAAAGCAACCACAGACAATACATTGGCCAAGTGATGTCCAAAATGTTTACTCAGTATACTTTATTTACGATAAAAGAGCTGCTTCAGTCAAAAAAAGGTTCATTTTGAGGTTAGAAAGTTGTTTACTACCTATATAAGACAAGTAAGGATGAACAGACCTTACGTTTAGATCTTTCAAACTATGCAACGTATAATAATACGGTTTTCACCACAGAAATAAAGACTAAAGGCATAGAAACCGTACTAAATAAGCAGAAAATACATTATGGTTCACTTCTTTTTACCTATGATTTTCATAGTGAGTTGGAAAGAGATGAATCTATAGCTGTTCTTTCGTTATTTGGTACATCGTCACAAGTAAGGCGTGATTTGGACCTATAAGCACCTATAGTATTTGGACCTATAGACTATAGACAAGAAAAGACAAATCCTTCCTATAGGAAGGACAAAGAAGTCCCTGTGACAATGACAGTTAAAGAAGAAAAAACAGCCTACATTTTGTTGCATTTTTTCTCATGTAATACGTAATCTAAAAAGTAGAGAAAGATAGCTGACGCAAAGTACGTCTTATAGTCCGGTTTCTATGCTATATGTTCTTATTCTGTGGTTTTCACCAATAGATAGAGTGATTCAAGAGGAAGGTTTTTATTTATAATTAACTCCGGTTTACGTACTGTTATTACAGAAAACTCCCATAAACCGAAGCAAAGCGCGGCGCGGGTCAATATTTGTTAAAGTAAAACGACTGCGTTTTGTCTACTAGGTATTTAGTAAGAGAAAAATCATCTAGCTGCGAGTCGGATTGCACCCGAAAAAAAACACGTTTATGTATGCGAATGGGGATAATTTTAATCTTTATTTTGTTCTTATTATTCTTTGTTTTAGTGGCTAATATATAGTGCGACCAAAAAGAGTAGAAATTAAATGAGGGCGCCACTTTCTACGTAACTGTCACATTTTTGACGTAAAATGCGTAAACATGGCAACAATTTTGTATGGATTTTTTTTAGTTGCAGCTGTCACCACTGGCTCGACTTTTTGGCCAGGCTATACATAATATATAGTCAATCATATTTTTAAGATACGTTATGCTGATACTAAACGCATTCAAAAACCGTGACCAATTACTGACAGAGACAAAGATTGCAATCCATAGCGAACGCTATTGTTAGAAAGAGATAAATAGATAAAAAGTAAGGCAATTTGCCTTCCTTTTTGAGGAACGTTTTTGCGCGCAGATGACGTATCTTTATATAAAATATTATTGCATATAGTAGGTAATACCTACACACTTTTGTGAACATTATTTTCAAGAGTATCTCTTAAACCGTAATAGCTAGTTACGGTTAATGAGATATAGCCCGCTGACAGACAGACGGACGGAGGGACGGCCAGCGGAGGCTCTACCTAATAGGGTCACGTTGCACCGTTTGAGTATCAAACATTGCAGTAGTTATATAAGCAAAAGTTATAATAGTAGTTTACGTGACACAACAACATGAGTGTGGTCGCAGATTACTATACTCGTGTGGTTTATGAAACGAGCCGCAAGTCGAGTTTCATAATAGATCATATGAGTGTTGTAATGCCAATTACGCAGAGACGCGTACAATACTTTATCTAAACACATATTATAAGTACTCTAAGATGGGTTCGGAAGCCGAAAGGCAAATGACCAGTATTACCAGTGGTAGTAGGTGACAGCGATGACAGCTGTAACGTAATTTCATTACGTTATCGAATATTGTAGGGTAATGAGATCCAAATTTGGAACATCTTCCAAATTTAACAGCTGTCATCACTGTCACCTACTACCACAGGTAATGCTGGTAATTGCCTACGGGTTTTGAACGCATAATAGAGGACTTATGATAATATGTGTGTAGATAAAAGTTTATTTTGTTACTATCTGTATTTCGATGTCAAGTGGGAACGTGAAGTATGTCATTTTTATTGGAACAATAAAGTGTCACTCGAGTTTACCGTGCCATGCTTCGCAATGTTGGCTCGCTATGTCAACGATTGTTAAGTATCGTTCATAAAGTGTTATCTTAAGATTAAGATGAGCTCATTTTTAACACGCGATTGTAGTTTTTCCAAAGAAATCTTTACCCTTACCATGAGTTACAATTACTGTACTCGCTGGCGAGTCGAATGCTCTGTCCCTCGCACTCTTTAAGAATACTGTGAGGTCTGCGAGGGACAGAGAATTCGAGTTCGTTAATTGTAACTCGTGGTAAGGGTACTGATAATTTATTATACTTTAGGTACTCTCAGCGTCTTAATAGCATTCGGCTGGTTATTGCTGTCACACTTGCACTCGCAACTGGCAGTATATTTTATCTCTCACGTTATTTAGAGATGTATGTTCTCAGCGTTCGTAAAATATTTGTCACACGCGCTGTTTTAAAGACGCATGAAGAATTGGTAAGGTTACCAAATTATAAGGCAATGTTAATGAAACGCACTTTTAGGGTCCCTGTGCCTTTGACTAGCTCAGTCTTTGCCAAAAGATTTGCTAATTTTCTGCGCCCATTCGTTTATAACAAAGTAAATGCTAAATTTCCCTTAGCAAATATCTCAATTAGAGAGCTTAATCATAAACTGCCCGCATGGCTCATTACCCTCTCGTATGAAGATGTAGAAGAATTTGTCAAAGTTTTGAATTAAACACTGCATTTAACCTAAGTAACGCAATTACGGGCAATTTCTTTCCTGTCATTCAAAGAGACTCTTACATACATTTACAATCTTAAAACACCCACATTACACACGCACACACTCACTCATACACGCACACGCACACACTCACACACACGCACACACACACTCCAGCTTGTGCATTTGTAATTTAGTTCTAGTTTTACTTAGTATAAAATTTGTATCTTAAATTAGACTTCATTCCTTTGTGTTGTGTATTTTATTAGCTTTTCGCAACTTTCTGCAAACTCATTTCTGTATTGGTTACCTATAGGACAGGCTACGCCTAGTGTAGGGACCAGTGTAAATCTCTTATGACAATGTTTTAAGTGCATGAGTATCATCTACATAGTTCTTATTGTATGAAAATAATCAATATTCCATATGTATCTTTGTCAACTGAACTTGATGTGTATTTATGTGCAATAAAATTTTATTATTATTATTATTATTATTATGTATGTATGTAAACTCTTTATGGCACAAAAATATAAATATTACTTTTATTTTTGAAAACAATAAATCCTGCATTTATGGGTTTTTGAAAATTCGTCTGCCTTATCCGGGAATTGAACTGGTCAAATATGATAAAACAATAAAGTAGTGTTCTTTTTACCCGTCTGCCGGAGGGTATTGTGTTTCACAGCCTATACTTATATGTATGTTTGTCCCTTTATGGCGTTCTAGAAACTAAACGCGTGGACCGATTTTGATGATTCTTATGTCAATCGATTTGTCTTAATCTCGTGAGTGTCATTAAAGACATGACAGTGTTTAAAATTCAATATGGCGGCAACTAGACGCCATATTGTAAAAAAGAAAAAAAAAGTCGACGAACTATGACAAATGGGGTATCATTGAATAGGTATTTAAAAATCATATTTAGGTTTCTTTAATCATTTTTCATTTTGAACGATAATTTAGGATTTATAACGAGTTAAAGTTGGTTAGCAACAACAGTCGGGTTTTATAAAGCTTGCTTTTGAATTCATTACCGTCTTTTTTAGTTTAAAGGTGTATGTGTAATAGATATAAATGATCACTATCAATGACCCTTTCGATCTGTATCATAAAACACGACTATTGTTTTATCATATTCGACCGCAGTTCGAGTCCCGGTTAAGGCAGAAAAAGATTTATAAATCCATAAATGCAGGAGAGAGGGAGGAGACTCTTCTGTCTTGTTCTTAACTCGGTCGCCATTATTGTCAAGGAAATAAGAGCTAGGACGTATCTCGTAACATTGTCGATACGGTAGGATCCTTGGTAGGACCGTAAGTTACCCTGTTTAAATTATCAGCAAATTTGTATAGATGGAAAAATATTATGTAGTCAAAAACAACGTTTATTTAATATGAGGTAGCCAGTCGCACACAATCAGTAATACCAACAAAACATACTTAACACAAAGTTTCATTCTCATTTGAACTTGAACCATCGACAATAGAACAATTAATCTATCCAGTAAATACCAGTTACAATGAGTCCATTCTGAAAATAAATGGCGTTACGTCACAGACTGGTCTGCGAGTATTGGCTGAATGCCGAGCGCCTTTGCCCATTTTTTATGAGTAGTAATCTATAATGGCGCCCATCTGAAAAGCTCGCGAAAGGATTCGGGTAATTATAGGTTCAGTAGTAATTTAAGTTTGTAAATTAAATAGGTACATGATAAATAAATACGATGCAATGCCACAATCTTCAAATAAGTAGGTATTATCAGGCCAATGGGACCCGACCTACCATAGAACGGTGTCACAGCGACATTATAATAGTAGATTGTTCAACAAGAGATTAAAACAAGCCATAATGACACGAGACGTTTAGCCACGCGAGCGAGCGAGCGAGCGAGAGTGGGTATAGTTCGAGTGTCACTATGGTTGTTTAGTCTCGCGTTAAACACTCTACTTTTCACTTTGAATGCGAGGAAAAAAACGACGTTCTATACAAAATTACAATATTGAACAAATATGTTACAAAGTTTCTGACAAATTTGTTTCGCGGTTGTTAGTTTTTTGTAAAGTGACACGTTACAAACTGACACAAATGCTTGCATATTTAGCCAACAGATACAAACTTGAAACCTATTTGGGCCATGCCTAATAAAATAAAATTATCCTTAATATATTTAAATAGATTCATATTCGTAATCATTAATCGTGTTTCACGAAATCAAATTGTTTTTTTTTTAAATATTTTTGCACAGTTATCATTTTGAGGTTATTTCCAAGGTCTAAAAATTGTCCATACACAATCACTGAAAATGGCGATAATCTTCCATTCACAAACACCGTGATTGGCTGTTTAGGGGTTTCCAAAGTAAATTAAAAAAAAACTTGAATCCCCAGAGATTAATAAGGAGCTTTAGTCCCGATGTGCTGAGACTAAAGTAACATTTTAAGAGCATGAGCAGTGAAAAACAATTTGTTTGACATTTCTAACGTAACTGTGCCACAGTTCTATGGTGGGTCAGAGTTACATTGGGCTGACAGTAAATAATATAGGTTTTTAAGGCGGCCGCCATTACTGTCAAGTAAATAAGAGCTAGCATAGCGTGGTCGTGTTTTGCCAAATCCACGTTGTTCTGTCACCTCGGTGTTAGTTTTTATTACGCGACTGCCGAAGGAGGAGGTATGTATGTTTGTTCCTTTGTAGCGCTCTAGAAAATAAACTTTTGATGATTCTTATGTCAATCGAATTGTCATGTTGTGAGTGTCGGTTCTCCTATGGAAGCCCTAATCGTCATTTGTCCTAATGCATCGTTTGTCCGAATTTTAATTTATCCTAACGCCATTTCCGCTTAAATTTTAAAACTTTTTAGTTTTGTTGTAATACAACCGTAACCTTACCGAACCGCAGATATAATTGGAAAACTTAAAAAGTTGCCTGACTCATCTGAAAACCAGTTTAGGGCAAATGAAAATTCGGACAAACGATGTGTTAGGACAAACGTTGTTAGGGATTGTGAGGGACACCCGTGAGTGTCACTAAAGATAATTATGACAATAATCAAAATTCAATATGGCGGCAGTCAGACGCCATATTGTAAAAAAGAAAAAAAAGTACACAAACTATAACAAGTGTGGTTTCATAGAATAGGTATTCAAAAATATTTTTTAGCTTTCTTTCATAATTTTTAATTTTGAATGATCATTTAGGATTTATAACGATTTACAGTTGGTTAGCAATTAGCAACAGTCGGATTTTTTAAAGCTTGCTTTTAAGTTTTATATGTCAGTAGTTGTATGTCACAGTCTACCTATAAGGCAACGGTCAGCAACAGGCGGACCGCGGTCCGTTTGCGGACCGCGAAAGGTCGAACCTTGGACCGCCAAATATTGTAATGTATTGCATACCAAGTATAAATTAATACATAGATAAGGTATACTATACCTTTATTAATTGAAATAATATTTTTAAACCACATAGAATCTAACTTAATACTTTTGTTTTTATCTGGACCTCGTTGAAATTTTCCCACAGTATCCGGACCCCACCTAAAACTACTTGCCGACCCCTGCTATAAGGTATTTGTAATTATGGGCCTCGTTGCTCGAAATAAAAATGTCTAATTCTTATTCTTGATAACGTTGACGATACGATAACGTGTCAAAAGCTATATGGTTTTGCCGAGTACAAGCCCTGCTCGCGCCCTGACGCATCGGGTTTAATTAATCTGATGAATTGTGGGCACAACATTCGAGCTACTAAATAGATTCCGTAATAGTAAGGGGCATAGTACACTGGCACTGGAAACAAGTAACGCTCACGAAATAAAAAAACCGGTCAAGTGCGAGTCGGAATCGCGCACCGAGGGTTCCGTATTTAAGATATATGGTTGAAAAACGCAAAAGAAAAAACTCAATTCATTATGAACTTTATTGCCTATGCAATAAGGTCCATTTAGACCAGCCTAAATTTTAATACAGATTCTTAGTGTTTTTGATTATATTTCCAAAAATGTACAATTTGACAACTTCAGTTAATTATCTGTAAATCAGGAATTTTTCAGATTTTTTGGTCCATACACTTCCGAGAAAGGGGGGGACGGTAATTTTTTGTACATTTTTGTGTATAAATCAAAAAGTACGTCACGGAAAATTATTAAAAAAAATGATTTAAAATCAGCAGATTGAGCTCTTTCATATGACACCCCGTTTGCAATGGGGTTCTACACGATAGTATAGGTACTGAAAAAAAAAAAACTAAGTGGGTTGGCAAATGAAACAAAGGTAACCCTACAACTTTGTTGTTTTAATTTAAATGTATAACTATGCTATTACAGCTTTGTTGTAGGTATACCAAGGTTTCTGAGTTAAAGGCACTGCATACGTAACGTGATCAGGACGTGGACGGGACGGCGGCAATATCGTTTCATAGAAAATGTATCGGATTGTGCATACGTGACGATTGCACGTACGGGACGTCCCGTCCACGTCCTGATCACGTTACGTATGCAGCGTCCTTTAAACCGCGGACAGCCGGACAGACGGACATGGCGAAACTATAAGGGTTCCTTATTGACTATGGAACCCTAAACCCTGGCCAACACGATTCAAATATGACACACTGTCTTGCAAATGATGACGGGCTGCGGTCGAATAACCACCAAGGGACCCAATCGTTATATTGTGTCCTATTTCCATTATAAAAAAAAAACTTATCCATTGAATGAATGGCGTATCTTACGCCTTATTTCACTTTATCGCGTGATAGAGTTCTTAATTAAAAAAACTCATTAAAATCCAAAGATTGTTTCACACTTTTTACAGTCTGTGGTAAAATCAAACGCCACTGCAAAAGGAACTAATCAATAGCTGTCGCGCTGACTCGGTAAGCAAGCTATAGCGTAAGAAAGGGACAGCTAAACATCCAGACGAAAATCTTAAATAGGTCACGTGAAACGTATATAATTTCGTGACAAGTAACTCTAAACATAGCGTGACCATTCCGCATTAACGTTAAAACGGCGGCGAATTTGATTCAGCAATAAGGATAAGTGCTACGTAAAAAAATCCACTTAGATTATTAACGTTTGTTTAATGTCTATCGTCCATCAAGGAAATTCTTCGAAAGAGAAGCTAAATCTATGATTAGCATAACTATTTATGGCCGAATCCTATATTCAAACCGCGGACAGATAGGCTTAAAGTCGCCGTCAACAGAACTTGTGAACGATGTAAACAAATTAGTACTGTTTGACACATAACCTCAAATATTCACCAAGCGTGTTTTTATTAAAAATAACGTATAATGAACAGTTATTTCTTCTCAAACTTACTATGAACATAATGATCTAGTGTATAAATCATTGCAAAGACCTCACTTGATCTTTAAAAGTCCGTGATTATCGAGTAAGCATGGGGAATTGGTTCGTTTGGGTTTGTTTACATCTTTTGCAAGTTCTATTGACGGCGACTTTACTTCGAATTAAAATTTGACACATTTTGTATCGGCAAGATGTCGGCAAGTGTTAAATTTTAACCCGAGGTAGGTTTGTTTGTGGGCTTGACAGAAGCGCGTGGAGCTAACCCCATGTGCTTCTGTTTAGTCGATTAGAGAAAAATCTCTTTTACCGAACAATGAAGAATGTCAGTAGGTACGCCAAATCGCTAAAAAACTTTGTATCAGTAAAGTTTATAAATAAACAAACATACTACTTTTTATTTCATTCAAATAGACCCAGTAGTTTTGATTCTACGAACGTTTAAAATTTGGGTCAAAAATATTAAAGCGCGCGGGGGCCATGTTGCTGGAGTGACGTCATCGCTTAACAGCGGTGCGCGCCCTTATATGAACGAGTAAGTTTACAGGGCTATAACTTTTTAAACGTAATAAGTAGCCAGTTGAAATTTTCACAGAACACGTGTTCTTATAAAATCTATCGTTTAAAATTATAAAATGAACAATAAATCAAATCCCAAAAGGGCAATTTAAGCTTAAAATAGCATCAAAATAAGAAGCCATAATAAAAATACAATCCGTATAAAAATGCTAAATAAAATGATTTTTATTCATGTTTCTTGTATGGGGATCCCTCTTGGGATTTGATTTATTGTTCATTTTATAATTTTAAACGATAGATTTTATAATAACACGTATTCTGTGAAAATGTCAACTGGCTACTTATTACGGTTAAAAAGTTATAGCCCTGTAAACTTACTCGTTCATATAAGGGCGCGTCCCGCTGTTAAGCGATGACGTCATCATCCGTGAGCGCTTGCCGCCGGGTTTCGAGCACCGCATACGAAGTATAAAATTCAATATCTCGAAAACTATTTGACGTATCGAAATTATTTTTTTACAGATATTTTTAGTTTTTAATGAAGAATACGGTAAGCCAAAAATCTAAACTGGCTGACATTCTCTATTGTCCTCGCGTGTGATATCCATGGACTTGTTTCTCTAATAAGTCCATGGGAGTGTCTATAAATAACTCGACATTGGCGAAATACACCTTAACAGGAGTGAAAGCCATTAATTAAGAATAGAATAGAATATAACAGTTTGTTTGTAACCAATTTTGTATACGCGTTTTGTTTTTTAAATTTAGCACTAGCTGTCACGTAGAAAACACCATATGGCTTCAAAGCTGCGACCACACCGCTGCTTAAAATACGGTGACGGTACGGAATCGCAGTGACGCGTCGTATCAGTACTGTTTTTGACGCATGCTCCACACACCGCTGCTTAAAATACGGCGACGGTGCGGAAACGCAGTGACGCGTCGTATCCGTACCGTTTTTGGCGCATGCTCCACACACCGCTGCTTAAAATACGGTGACGGTACGGAATCGCAGTGACGCGTCGTATCAGTACCGTTTTTGACGCATGATCCATACACCGCTGCTTAAAATACGGTGACGGTACGGAATCGCAGTGACGCGTCGTATCAGTACCGTTTTTGACGCATGCTCCACACACCGCGCTGCTTAAAATAAGGCGACGGTACGGAAACGCAGTGACGCGTCGTGTCCGTACCGTTTTTGACGAACGCTCTCCACACCGCTGCTTAACGGTGCGTATATTACGGTGCGTCAAAAACGGCGCCATGTTGTTACATTGACCCCGTCTTTTGTTTACGCAACGACACCGTATTTTAAGCAGCGGTGTGGAGGGCATGCGTCAAAAACGGTACGGATACGACGCGTCACTGCGATTCCGTACCGTCACCGTTTTTTAAGCATTGGTGTGGGCGTAACTTAAGGCTCGTCATCCATTATTGTTTTTTTTTCTCCGTAAAATTATTGTTTGGTTATAACCAAACAAAAATTAAAAAAAAAACATATTTGCTTTTGAGACTATGAGCATTGTTTTTTTTGTACAGACATGTTCCAGTTGTCAACTCAGTTAATAATTTATGTCATGGAGCATTTTGCGTAAGGAACCACTCGCGCTCAAACCGCGAATCCGCCGTCATATAGCAAACAACATAATGTTTTGAACGCCGCCTCAATTGCCCGGTTGGCTCTTGATTGATCCAATGGAACTGAAACAAAGCTGGGGCGCTGTGCGTTGACCCAGTGGGGACAAATCGGGTCAGAATAGACATACTTTTATGCAGCGCCATACTGTTAACTCTGTGGTAACAGAGGGAGTAAAAGTATTGTCATTATAAATAAATATCAGATAATCTCACATATTTTGACCTACTCCCAAACATAAACTAAGTATATCCTAGACTTGACAAGTGCGTAATACCGTTAGGGATGGATATACTCTACATTAAATACATGGGGTTGCCAAAGTGGTAAAAAATTACACCATGTTAGAAAGTCCCATAGAAATTGTCAAAACTGCATTTAAATTACTGCTCTACTAGCTTTTGTTTTTGACATAACATGATTTGAAAATTGACGATGAAGCTACCTCGCGAGGCCTTGTTGAAACGCTCCATACGAGATCGAACGAAATGTACAGTCGCCATCAGATATATTGTAGCGGGCGAGGTACTCAATTATTTCGGAGCAGCATTACTTTTCAATAAATTGGTTACACTAGTTATGGTCAATAACACCAGAACATGCAGTTTGTCATAAATATAAGAGCAGCGACCTTTCAATAAATTCGGAACATATAACGAGGTAAAAATATCAGAAAGCACAGAACGTCAAAGGTATCTACGCACTCAGGGTGATCATAAAGATCGGAACATTTATGGAAAATATACCTTAAGTCTGTATCACACAGTTTAAATTCGTTACTATAATTATTATGCATGTCGAATCTACTCGTGACGTGTACTACACATTCGAATTCCAAACAAAACATAAATACGTCATGCCAAAGATCGACATGCATAATAACTATAGTAACGAATTTAAACTGTGTGATACAGAGTTAAGGTATATTTTCCATAAATCTTCCGATCTTTATGATCACCCTGAGTGCGTAGATACCTTTGACGTTCTGTGCTTTCTGATATTTTTACCTCGTTATATGTTCCGAATTTATTGAAAGGTCGCTGCTCTTATATTTATGACAAATTGCATGTTCTGGTGTTATTGACCATAACTAGTGTAACGAATTTATTGAAAAGTAATGCTGCTCCGAAATATTTGAGTACCTCGCCCGCTACAATATATCTGATGGTGACTGTACGAGCTTAAGTAATCACAAAATCAAACATATACTTTTTATTTAAACTGTGTTCACAAGATTACTCCACGAAACTGTTCTTATTTTTGATGGGGGTTCTAAGTTTTAGATTGGTATTTATCAGAATTACCTGTATGCTTTTACCTCATTTGGTAACTGGTGCATCTACCCTATTCTTCTCGATGTGTCTGATAGTGTGCGTGAAAAAAAAAAATTTTTTTCCCGTTAATTGAGGTAAAAAAATATATGTTTATCTGGCAACCCCAAATCATTTCATAAACTGGCCAAATTGCGTATACCACACTACCACAGACATAGCTGCCAGCCAGCCGTTCTTTATTGACATTAAACAACTTACGTAATTTGGGTGGTTAATACTGCAATAATCTAATTGTTTTGAAGCGAATTTTAGAGTTGTTTTATTGATCTTGTATTATTATTCACGTAGTAGAGATTAGTTGTTGTATTTCCACTACAAACACAAAAATCACTTTGAGAAATGGCTAAATACCAATTTTCGCTCACTGCAGCTTTTACAGCCGATCACACAACAATTCACCATATTATAAATAAAATAAAAACAACACAAGCTTACTATCACAAAATAAATCGTTGAAAACACAATTTCCTGACTTAAATTTGCTTCTAAAACATACGTTCACGAAAACAATTTGAAATGACAGCTGTTTGTTTAGCTACTCATCCAAGTGGCAAACATAAAAGAGGCGCGTCGATGACAAAGACAAAAATTAAGGTATCCTTCTCGGTCTCTCTGATTGAGAACTCCGTAAACTATCTCCCTCTATCTTGGTATTGTCATTTGCGTGTCAGATCCAGGGTATTCTTCATCCAAGCTCCCAAACTAAGCTCTAGGCTTATATATGACATGTCTGTGGAATGAATGTAAAGGACAGAGTTATAGCATAGCAGTATTAGCAGTTATATAGCTCTGTCCTTTTCTCTCAGCGTAAACTGAACCATAGCTATCTCATAACTCCCCAGATGTTAAAACATCTTTTGTTATGTCAGGTAATAAGTACTCTTAAGAGCATCGGAGCCAAGATAATACTTAATGCCCTGGGCGTAGATTTAGTACAAAAAACTTATAACTTAAATCTTTAATATCTCTGCTCCGATATTATTGAACGCGTTTAATATTTAACCGACTTCAAAAAAGGAGGAGGTTCTATGTTCCACTGTTTTTTTTTTAAATGTATGTTCACTGATTTCTCCGTAAATTATGGACCGATTTTGAAAATTGGTTTCGAGGGGATTCGTAAGGAATTGAGGGAACTCCTCAAATATTATAAGCATACATATAGCCATTTTAGTATTTTTAGTAACAAATCTAGCATTTGCATTCAGAAAGTATCATTTGGTGATGTGGAACTGATGTTGAAGACCTCAGATGGCCAACGGAACTCCTCAACGGTAAGGTAACGGCGGGAAAGTCATAGTCATATTTAAACAATTAAATGTTCTCCGTTTAGTCGCTCAACTAGGTTATAATAGAGATATCTTATCGCCACCCTTAAAATAGGTACTTACCGTTGAGGAGTTCTGTTGGCCATCTGAGGTCTTCATCATTTTTCCTCATGGATGCCCTCATCAGATTCAGAATTGGTGACAAATGGGACCACCTCGGAAGTATAGAGTAATACTTAAACCAAAAAAGAATTTTTAAAATCGGTCCATACTTGACGGAGAAATCGGTGAACTTGCATTAAAAAAAACATACAGTGGAACATGGAACCTCCTCCTTTTTTGAAGTCGCTTAAAAGTCCGGCCTTTTATCTAAGTGTCTGGCTTTTAGTCAGGACTTTTCAAATCCCTAATTGGTAACCCTAACCGAACATGTATCACAGGCTTAAAGTGATTCAACTTCAAATCTTTGATATATGGCTACTGTCCAGTGGGACAATTCTGCCAGTGTCAAGGTTGGAAGTTACACGTGATCGGTGAAAACTCTTTTCCAGAAACAGATGCTGATTCATCAGTTGAGGAATCTAAAAATAAAATAAATTATATACATTAACTACAACTACAAATACTAAATCTAAAATGGCAATTTACAACTTAATATTAAAATCATTAATATACTTAGCTAAAATATATACAAATGAAGTATTTATAAAAGTGAGGACATAACTAAGGCTAGCTGGACGAAAGATGAAATCAGGAAGGAAATTATATAGAGAAACTGGAATATTGGGACAATTGAAAAAAATGTGATCTGGAGTTCCCTCCTCGAGACCACACTCACATAGAGAATGATCCCGAACACGGATCTTCGCCAGAAAAGAGGGCGAACAAATATGACCAAGTCGCAGTCGAATTATAGTGGAGGTAGAAAACTTATTCATTTTATTAAATTTAAAAAAACCAAGGTTTTACAGGCAGGTTAGGTTGAATGCCACCATAATGTATAACCTTGGAAAGACGAGAACAATTCCACAAATCAGACCAGTGATCAACCAAATGGGACCTCGCAGTAGCACGCAACTTAAAGCGATTATGGGTAAAAAACTTAAGTAAAGCTCCTCTTGCATGTAGTAGTAACACATCTGTATAGACCGTTCGACATTCTATATTTGAAATTTGACGTAAATTCCATATTAGTTTTGTATACAACTACATGCAAGAGGAGCTTTACTCAAGTTTTTTACCTATACCACGCTTTTGCAAAAGTTGTCAAGACTGACAGATCTTGTTGTATTTCACATAATATCCGTCAGAACAAGGAAAGAATAATTCTGTATTTCTGTGTTCTATTAAAAAACAAATAAATATGAACAAATAATGGTTTTATTCTTTCAAAAACTGTTTTATCACGTAATTAGCCGAGTTTGCCCTACTTATAACCTAAAAACAATACCCCCTTACTTATAAACGTGGAATAACCATGAGTAGCTAAACCATGTTTTGTCCTTATTTGTTATTGTGACATCTGAATTTGACAGATAAGGACAAAACATGGTTTAGCTAATCCAAGGTTATTCTACGTTTATAAGTAAGGGGGATAGAGTTTCAGTAGAAATTAGCTTTCGATGAAAATGACACATGAATTCGATCCAATGAGTGTCGGTGATTCAAAGGGATTCCCCACTTTTGGACCTTGGACCTTATTACAATGCCATAAGGTGGAAAAAGTCTTTGTAGTTGACTACGGTACTAAGTCGATCGAAGGCTAAGAACGCTATGCGCGGGAGTAGGTAGATTATCAACGCTCTTCTACGAAATATGACACGGGACGCGACGCAACTATTGAAAAGTGATATTTATATGTATTGTATTTCCGGCCTTTGAAGTGTTTTAAAATAACTAGAGATGGGCCGACTACGGATTTTGCCGACTGGCCAGTCGGCCGACTAATCGGTTTTCAACTTGCCGATTAATCGGCCGACTAGTCGGCAATGCCGATCGTAGGATTTTGCTAAGTTCGGGTGAACTCGGAAACCTACCTACCTTTGACCAGTTGTGTTTACGTTTTTTCTGCACGACAAAAAAAACAATTAGAACCCTAATTATATATTAAAACGAACTACCTTGTGCTTTTTATAACTATGTCGAAAAGAAAATCGCGTGTGCGGACATTTTATGCCGAATAGTTTGCATTCCCGACTAATCGTCGACTAGTCGGCCCATCTCTAAAAATAACATATAAAACATAAAAAACTGCCAAGCGCTAGTCGGACTCGAAGTGCGAAAGTTTCTCAGCCAAAAAAAGTTTCTTGTTCGATCCCGTTTATTTTTTATTGTATATTTATTATTTTTTGTTATTGCGGTTATAGCTACATCTGTATACCTACATATGTAAAAATTCCAATTGTCTAACTATAACTAGTTCATGAGATACGGCAGACGCCAGACGGATGAACGGAGTGGAGACTTAAGGCCCAGTCACACCGGTTGCGTGACGTGCACGTGCACGGGCGCGTTCGCTTTCCACTGCGTTGTATAGTGACATGTCGTAATGAGAATTCATACTATATAACGCAGTGGAAAGAGAACGCGCACGTGCACGTCACGCAAGCGGTGTAGCTGGGCCTTTAGTAGTGGGGGCACCCTTTGGGTACCGAAACGGAACCCTAAAAAACCTTTAAAACCCGATTGTTTATCTTGATATGTTTAAAAGACAACTAATAGGATCCGAATAGGAGACGACCTTCACCGGGCTGTTTAATTGATAAAAAGTATTATATACAAAATTTAATATGCTAAGTAATATATGGCGAACAGGTTGACTGAAAAATTTCAGTCCAGTCCTTATATGATAAAAAAAATAATGAAAATGTATTTTTTTTTAAATTGCTATTGCTTGTTAAATAGACCAATACAAAACCTACCGTTTGCATATTCTATAGGCTTCATGCTTTCGATTATTATGTAATTGGTCTATTTAACAAGCAATAGCAATTTAAAAAAAAAAAAAACAGTATTTTTTTTATCATATAAGGACTGGACTGAAATTTTTCAGTCAACCTGTTCGCCATATATTACTTAGCATATTAAATTTGACATACAATACTATTTATCGAATAAACAGCCCGGTGAAGGTCGTCTCCCATTCGGATCTTAGACCATAACTTCAGCCCGCGACTTCGTCCGCGTAGATTTCGATTAAGTATCGTTATTCCGGGAAATTTTAAATAGCCTATGTGTTAATCCAGGGTATATAATCTATATCCATATTCTCCATTCTAAATTTCATCCAAATCCGTCCAGTGATGTCACCCGGACCATAATAATGAATCAATTAAGACTACATCAAAATCGGATGAGCATAGTTTCGGCGCTACGGTGGAAGATACATTAACATACATACTTATATAGTTTTTTTTTTTTGGCTTTGCTGGTAGTCAAGGCTTATACTTCAAGGTTAAAAAAAAAACTTTCCTGTAACCCTGTAGTTTTGTGGTGTATAAACGTCGTGAAGTCATACACCCAGTTTCGCTACGTATTAGTTTAACAGTTTAGCACCGTTGAGGAACTAAGGCTGTCGTGTTTGGGGCTCGCTAAGTGAACTAACTAAACTAACTAACAGAGACGACCACGAGTCATAGATAATATAGCAACAGCGGCTTCATTACCCGACTGCGGCGGAACCCAAAAGGAGGGTTATGTTTTTCACCGTCATGTATTTCCCGTTCTATGTTCCCCGCTACAGCAAAAACGGCTTGGACGATTTTGACAAATGAGTTATCATTGGATTCGTCTTCGCAGCGAGAGTGTCATAGGATACCTAAACTGTTAAAATTGAAATAACAACAATGGCCAAATGACAATTATTAACATATGTAGGTATATCGACGACAGTATAAAAAATGCAGTCGGGTTTTTAAAGCTTGTTTTTCATATAGTTATTTTAAATTAGTTATTTAGTAGCGGAACGGCCTTGTGCAGGATCTGTCTGGATCGCTACCACTCTTTAAACAGCCGAAAAGTTCGCATTTTGAAGTGATAACTTCTTACGGGAGGGTAAACCGCTTCGTTACGTAACGCGTTACGGCGCCAGTCTGTCTGGCTTCCCTTAATCTCACGCATACGGCAGCGGGGCGGGGCGGGGCGGGGCGGTATAGTTCAACTTAGATTAGTTGCTTCTTCCATTTTCGAAAACTTTTGGCTGTGGCGGCGAACAATTATTTCATGACACGCCAGGCGTGCCATACGCCATAGGCATCGTCCTAATAGAACGCGATTGCGCGATCATCGCAAGTTCGCGCGACTGTTTGTATGTAAACAGTCATATAAACAGTCGCGCGAACTTGCGATGATCGCGCAATCGCGTTCTATTAGGACGATGCCATTGAAAACATTTCATGACACGCCTGGCGTGTCATCCGCACTGAATAGGTTAAGTTATCACTTCTGTCGGGCGTCCCGAGACGCACACGTTTTTTTTGTTTCTGTTCCGATGCGGGGTATAAGGCTGCGGCTGCACTGAGGCGGAGACAAGCGGAGCGGAGAGAAGCCGTGTAGCGATCGACCAATCATATTCCTATACCACTCCGCAAATTAGTATGATTTTGAGACAAAGCAATTTTTTTTAGAACATCTTTTAAAAATGTTCGTATTGTCAATTGGTGATGATTGTACTCGTACCATCAGTTAGTGTCTGCGGCGATGACTCACCCGGCAACAATCCCGCTGATAACTCCTACTGAGAATTGGATGCTTTATTGTTTTGTTTGTGTGGAATCATCAGCTAAGAGTTGGGCATCGGATGTCTTAGTAATTTACGGATAAATCAATGGGTACACAACATAATTCCGAAGAGTCATATTTCCTAATTGATCATAATTCCGAACGCAATTTTTTGATAAAAAAACAACTTTTTGCTATCGCTTATAAATCAAACTAAGGCGCGCATTACACCTGTAAGTTATTGCTGTAAGTTTTGAGACGCAACTATGCGTAAGAGTGAGTGGCAAATATCTGCATCTTTCTCTTGCATATAGCTTTGTTTCAAAACTTTCAGTAATAACTTACAGGTGAAATGCCGGCCTAACTTCCGTATGGAAATCAAATTATGCATTTAATCTAAAATAGCTCCAGCGTAACATAGCGTTCGGAAAAAGGAAAATTCAGACAAATTAATATTCGGAAAAAAGTAATTCGGAATTTTAAGGTGTTCCCAAGAGAGCGTCGGTGGCCTAGTGGCTTAGAGGGTCGACTCGTGATCGTAAGGTACCGAGTTCGAACCCCCGCGGTCACCATGTACAGTCGGCTACAAAGAGATGTATCCTCTTTTTCACCTTATTTCTTTGTAATAAGGTCCAAAAGTGGATACATCTCTTTGTAGTCGACTGTACCAATGAGTTTTTCTAACTTAAGTGCATTACCCGATGCTCTTACGGTGAAGGAAAAACATCGTGAGGAAACCTGCACATTCGAACAGCTGAGTGTGTAAGAGGGTAATTGCACAAAAGATCCTAAAGGGTCGAAGTGTATCCGAAAGGGCCAATCTGTAAGATAAGATAAGATAAGATAAGGTGTTCCCAAAGTAATGATATGAAATAATATCTTTATTCAGTAATAAATAAATAACGGGACAATCTGACATAAATTGACCTCGTCCCAAACTAAGCTCTATGCTTGTATTGCTTGTACAGTCAAAGTCATAAATGTATGCGTTTCCGAGTTCCGAGCCACCAAATACCTAGTAGGTAGTCGCGTAGCCAGAGAAAAAATACTTATCAGAATACTAAAAGTCTTCATACTTGCTGTGTGGATAGATAAAATGCATTGTGAGCTAACTATTTAAAAAAAATAGAAGTTTTACGGCTGTGCTTTGGGTATTTACCTAGTAATGTTTTATACGTTACGTAATACGTAATAATACTAAATACCTAAAGCACCGCCGTAAAACTTCTATTTTTTTTAAATAGCTCACAATCTATCCACACGGCAAAAATGAAAACTTCAAAATTCTCAAAAATTTATAATATTTTGGCGCTCGAGCATAGCGAGCTCCAATATTTCGAGTGCGAAATACCTAAATGGTGGCTTTCACCCGAGTTAAACACTCTACTTTTCATGACAACTATGAGGACACTTTATAAACTTTATTATAAAAGTTATAGAAGTAAGACTCAGTTTAGTTTTACTAAAGAATGGGTGAATAAGATTTTAGCATGGTTCAATACAGGTTACTAGAGATAGGCTGTAGGTATAGGCATAAATAAAGTATAAGATATATTTATATTATATTATAATATATTTATATTATATTTCCTCTATGGTATAGGTTTCTGCTTCATTGACACCGGTTCATTGACATAGTTCTTTTTTCAAATTCCTTTTTTAAATAATTACTACAGCTCGATTCACAAGAGTTGGCACGAATGGATTGAACAAAAGTAATGTCACCTATCACCAGAGCTCGGAATAGGTAGTGCCTATTTACCTAAACTTCGCGGGAGGACGTAACTAAGAGTGGTTAAAACCACCAAAAATAATTATTTCTTATTATTGAATGCGGGATTTCCCGGGATTGACTGTATTACTCTAAAGACTTAATACATTTAGCTTTAATTATAAATCTTGCTATATTGCATATTACTTATTTATTTATCTTGAAATAACAATCAGTCATAAAACAAATAGATCAAATTGAATCAAAGGGAGCCTTAAATTTGATATTTTGTTGATTTAAATAGAATTATAATATCATATAGAATGTATTCAACAAAAACAGATGTAGCCGACACTTCAGCTGTGTACTTACTACCTGCAGTTTGCGACCTGATTTAGAAGTGAAGTTAAATGTATTAAGCCTTTAGAGTAATACAGTCAATCCCGGGAAATCCCGCATTCAATAATAAGAAATAATTATTTTTAGTGGTTTTAACCACTCTTAGTTATGTCCTCCCGCAAAGTTTAGGTAAATAGGCACTATCTATTCCGAGCTCTGCCTATCACTGTGTGAGTGCCATCCTTTGAACCGATGTTCGAATCTGTTATTATTTTACACACTTGTATACCTTCGTTCACTCATTCAATCCATTCGTGCCAGCTCTTGTGACTCGAACTGTACAGATAGGTTTTCGCTACTGCACAGGTAAGGTCGCCGTCAATAGAACTTGCGAACGATGTAAACAAATTAGTACTGTTTGACACATAACCTCAAATATTCACCAAGCGTGTTTTTATTAAAAATAACGTATAATGAACAGTTATTTCATCTCAAACTTAATATGAAAATAATGATCTAGTGTATAAATCATTGCAAAGACCTCACTTGATCTTTAAAAGTACGTGATTATCGAGTAATCATGGGGATTTGGTTCGTTTGGTGTTGTTTACATTGTTCGCAAGTTCTATTGACGGCGATCTTACATTGACATATGTAGTTGTTTTTTCAAATTATTTTTCTTCCCTAGGGTTGACATGCATCACTTTCACCCTGCTTCTAAGATAAACAATGGCCTACTTTCAGAGTACGAGACATGAAAAATTTACACCCCCTTTGCTACTGATAATAAGGTCTATGTATTATGTTGCCAAAATGTTTTATTTACATCCAACTAAGTACAGAATTCAACATTAATACAATTAAAAATTAAAACTAAACGTATTTAAATTTAAATTAAACTAAGCTACTCAAATATTAAAGTTATAAATAATAATCACCACTATAAAAAGAACACCCCCTCCAGCAGGTCCGCTCGCGGCATGGTCCCCATGACACTGGCTGCATTACCTCTCTGGACAGCTAGCCCAATCCTTTGGGAAAATGTTGCCTATAAGGGGCTTCTAAACGGGCCATATTTTCACTGCAATATGTGGCTGGCAACTATTGGTGTCCCTCTCTTACTCGTATGTTAGAGAAAGATACCAATAGTTGCCGGCCACATATTGCAGTGAAAATATGGCCCGTTTAGAAGCCCCTACATTTTGCACGATAGTCGTATATAGTATATATATATTTTAGTGCTTTTGATAGTACTATGGGTACTAGACAACGATAAACATACTTATAAAAAGAAATACATACTTAAATACATAGAACAAATGCAAGACTCGCGCTCATCAAACAAATATTTGCTCATACCAAGAATGAAACCCAGGACCGCTAGCTTCGTAGACAGGGTCACTACAAACTAGGTTATACGCGTCGTCTAAAACAAGTAGGCTAGGTCACTTTCACATGTCTAAACTTACCTGAGGCCCTAGCCAAGATGCATTACGCTAACTAGCGTTTCTATTCGTTTTGTTTTTAAAGCAATCGCGTCACTGGTAGATCACGTGACTTTTCGTATCGTGTCATCTACGCGTGACGCGATTGGTTTAAAAACGAAACGATTAGAAACGCTAGTTAGCGTAATACTTGGCTAGGGCCCCAGCGCTTCCAGAGGTGATTATTGTTGAAAAGAAGCACCGCAAAACGCTCAACAGTTTTTAATTAAATCTTGGGCTATAGCGTTACGGAAAAATAACTATAGGACTTTCTTTGTTTAGCTTTCTTGGTACGGTAGGGCAATGTATAGTATAATTTATATCAAATCAAATCAAATCATTTATTTGTTGTCATCACTACATAGTATAAAACAAAGTCGCTTCCCGCTGTCTGTCCCTATGTATGCTTAGATCTTTAAAACTACGCAACGGATTTTGATGCGGTTTTTTTAATAGATGGAGTGATTCAAGAGGAAGGTGTTTATGTACAATAAGTTTTGGATTATGTACGGGTATTACAGAAAACTGGCATAAACCGAAGCGAAGCGAGGGCGGGTCAGTAGTGTTACATATAAAGTACTTATTAATAAGACACACTCGTAAGTCATGAACCCTGGTAGGGTGTATAGCGATTGCGAAGTGAAATACGAAAACAACTAAGTAGTGTGGTAGTGTTAATACATTCTTAGTTCTCTGCTTTATGTTTTTTTTTAACCGACTTCAAAAAAAGGAGGAGGTTCTCAATTCGTCGGGTTTTTTTTTTTTTTTTTTTTTTATGTATGTTCCCCGATTACTCGAAGACCACTGGACCGATTTGAAAAATTTTTTCGTTGTTCGAATGGGTATACTTTCTAGTTGGTCCCATTGTCACCACGTCAGGATCTGATGATGGGATCATGGAGAAATCAAGAGAACTCCTCAAATATTATAGGCACACCTATAGCGATTTTGGTATTTTTCACTGTAACTCATGCATTTGCTTTTGAAAAGTACTATATGGTGAAGTGGAACTGATGATGAAGACCACAGATGGCCACCGGAACTCCTTAACGGTACCTATTTCAAGGGTGGCGATAAGATATTTCGATAAAGGAAGTTGAGCGACTATGAAGAAGCACATTTAGGTTTAAATATGACTATGACATTCCCGCGGCGTTGTCTGTGGCGAGCTTGAAATGTTCTATAGTTTCTTATTAATATTTAGAAGTGGAGCTACGTAACAGCATAAATAGTATCACTAAGTATAAAATAAAATAAATGTTTAAAAAAACAAAAAACCGCCTTCAAAAAGCAAAAAATAACTTCTTTAAAATGGTAGGTAAATAGGTCAGTCCAACTGAAGTCGGCGTCCAACAATATTTTAACCAAAAGCAGACTTCAGTTGGACTGACCTATTTACCTACCATTTTAAAGAAGTTATTTTTTACAATACAGGACGTAAGCAAAGTCTCCAAATAATAAGTTTTTTTTTCCATTCAAATGTGAAACACCCTAACAGAAACATATACATACAACACCCCTATTTTACAGTGGGGGGATGAAAAACCCTAAAATAACTTATTATAACTTGTTACAGACCCAGTGATGCAAAACTGGAATCGTTCGACGACGTCATTGCCAACGATATCGATGGCCCGTCGTTGGAAGACGACATGGCCGTCAACTACAACAGCGACGTCGTCAGCGACGTCCTCGTTGAGACGCTGCCATACAGGCCCAACAGACTGATAATAGACGTCGAGTCTGCAGCAGATAAGGTACAGGTTTAAATATATAACTATTATATAGATAAACATAATAAAGAAACGCAATAAAGGCTTGTAGTACGGTCACGGAAGTTAATTTGCTAGAAAATCTGCTTGAAGATGTCATTGTCAATAGAGATGCCAAGTCATTTGTAATTCATAGGAAACTCAACCTTATTGCTGTAGAATGTCAGATTGACTTTGGACCTAAGGTGGGTCACAAATTAAATTCCTTGACTGTACCTACTGTTAGGCGCAGGTTAATGCACCTCTTTTAGTTTTCCCCCCTTACTAATTAACGTTGAGTAACGGTGGTATAGCTACTTATACAATATTTTGTCCTAATCTTTCAAATTCAAATGTCACAATGACAGATAAGGACAAAACATTGTATGGCTATACCACTGTTACTCAACGTTTATTAGTAAGGGGGTTCGAGTATAATGCCTGTGACATACATACGGACGGACGGACATGACGAAACTATAAGGGTTCCGTTTTTGCCATTTTGGCTACGGATCCCTAAAAACAATACCGAGACTAATGACTTTAAAGCTATATTATCCACCAGTCCAACAAGAAACAAGTCAAGATTTATACTAATTTTGAAAGAAACAAACAGTAAACACAATTTCTCTTATGTTAGTTGTAAGAAAGCTGATGAAATGACTAAAACAACGTCATTGTTAATTTAGTCCTCAAGGTTGGCAAAGAAGCAATTGTGAAATAGCCAATGTCTATCAGCCTCAGGGAAGCTCTTATGATATAGCTATGTTTACTCTGAGAGAAAAGGACTCTGTCCTTTACCCTCACCGTAAAATGAACTGCATAGCTATATAGCTATGTCATAATAACCTCCCAGAACTTACTTCAGGATGGGCATGTACTTGTTTGCCACCTTCGTTCCTCAGGAGGAAATTTAGACACAATAATATGGACAGACATTTAGGGCAACCGCTAGTTTCTTACCAATTTTCAAAGTCCTTTTTTCTCTTTAAGGGAACAGAAATCGTCTCCGACGACCCAACACAAAACGCATCAGAAGAATGGGGTGAATTTATGGAAGAAAAAGAAAATATAGAAGATATAAATGATAATACACTTGAAAGAAACAAACGCCAAGCAGCAGACCCTGCAGCAGACCCTGCAGCTGCTGCTGCAAATGCAACGGGTACTGCAAATGCAACAGATACTGGAAATGCTACAGATTCAAGTCTAGGTCCTAAACTTGACGGTAAAAGTATAAAATTAGTAGGATTCAGAATAGAAGAAATTGAGAAAGAGCCGAAGATAGTCGATGAAATGATACCAAGTGTTTTGAGGAATACTAAGTTTAGTCTAAGATTGTTTGGAGAAGGTTTTACGCAAGATTCTGAAATTGCGTTCACGCATACTGCATCGGAATATGGCGCCGAATGCAATCATTTGCTTGGACAGAATTATAAGGTATGTAAAATTGTAATGCATACTGCAAAAATTTCAAAGGATCGAAAGTGACTCTCCATATACCTAATAATTTGATATTTTGCAAGACACTTTGCAAAATATCAAAATATTGTGGAGAAATTTATGATGCGTAGAAATTTTTGCAGTGTGCATTTCTAGTATGGCGAAAAATCTTTTGCTTTTGTTTAAATATAGAGCTTATTTCACCGACCCATGTTCTGGATTCCTTTACAGAGATAGCTAATGCTTTGCGAATCCAGAAAATATGGTTACTTCCGAAATATTGTATATATTTTCTAACTTAGGCAATTTTTTTTTACAAAATATTTATTTTTCCCGGGTCCGATCTTATGACTAGTAGAGTGACCAGCAATTTTTAACCAACATCTGGCCCAAAAGCATATAATAATATAGATGTTGATTAAGATCTTTATACTGGTCTACTCTCAGTCACTTCAAGGACTATCAAACTATCAAATGATTTTGACTGGACATTTTGTAAAGTTGTGAACTAAGGTGCCAAAACATGCCAATATTTCGATGCATTTAATAATGCGTGCCAAAAAAGAGTTTGACGCGGCATTAACAACATAAAATGTTACTAATTGATTTCAAATGCCGCTCTCATTTCTGCCAATCTATAAAATATAAAACAGTTTCTTTGTGCCTAACCTTTAGAAATATTGCAGATCAAACATGCTGACAGCGGCTCCGGCTTTCTAGAACTGGTCGCTCCACCACCATCCGAATCTGAATATAAACTCTACATATGCGCTAGGAGCTCCTCATCCGGCCATTTTATCCACCAAGGCAACGAAACCTGGAAAATCTTGGCCACTCACAACAAACTGCTCCCCCTATGGGCTTCTATAATCCTGATCATCATCCTTCTCCTACTGGCTTCTCTTTTCTCCGGCTTGAACTTAGGTCTGATGGCTTTAGACAGGACAGAGTTGAAGATCATTGCCAATACTGGAACAGAGAAGGAGAGGAAGTACGCCAGAGCTATCATGCCTGTACGTGCTCATGGAAACTACTTGCTATGTACAATTCTTTTGAGTAACGTGGCGGTGAACAGCACGTTTACTGTAATTCTGGATGATCTGACGTCTGGATTGGTGGCTGTCATTGGCTCGACGTTAGCTATCGTGTTCATTGCTGAGATCACGCCGCAAGCTGTGTGTGCGCGACATGGGTTGTTTGTTGGAGCGAAGAGTATTTGGGTTATGAAGGTGAGTTGATAATTGAGTACATTAAAGTTATCATGAGTAAAGGAATTCGTAATCTTGGAAATCATGACACGGAGGTGGTGGTAGGATCTTATGCAGGGATCGTCCGGATCACTACCACCATCTTATCCTTTATTCTACCATTTCTACCACCAAGCAGCATTCGCATTGTTGTGTTCCGGTCCGGTGTGGGGATAAGACAACCGGTGACTTACTGTCTGGGGATTGCAGTACTAAGATTAGTAGTCTTGAGAATGCAAATATTGGAATCAGGTGGCCTGTGTGCTCGATTGCCTTACCCATGCCGTAAAAAAAGTACCATTGTAGATCGAAGTTTAAATTCCTGCTCTAATCTTATACAATTAAGAAGTATTAAGATAAAAGACAGTTCTCTTAACGTATTTAAATTTCAGATCGTGATGGGTATCTGCGCTCCGCTAGCGTGGCCGACCAGCAAGCTGTTGGACTACTTCCTAGGTGAAGAAATAGGCACACATTACAACAGAGAAAGGCTAAAGGAGTTAGTCAAGGTAAGGAGTTCTTAGTTGGAAGGGACGGGTCTAGGATTTCAATTTGCGGAAGCAGCGATGACTTTTAAACCCCGGCCACGTTAGATCTGGTCTTGTTTCCTTTATTGAGGATTAACCAGGCTTAAAGGGGATGCACTTCCTTCTGTGCTTGGCTCTTTAGGTCCTTATCGGATCCACCGTGTTAATTGGGTGGAGTGAGAGAATGGAGTCTTAGGTATAAGTTAACTCAGGTATAAACCTCTTCTTCGGTTTTGTAATCTCCCATATATTATTTCATCTTTGACAGCACCAATGCCTAACTCGCGAATGCACTCCTCAATTCAACTTACTTCTTCTTTCCATATCAGATCACCAACCACGTGAACGACCTTGATAAAGAAGAGGTGAACATCATCTCCGGAGCCCTCGATCTTCGCAAGAAATCGGTGCGCGACGTCATGACCAAACTGGATGACTGCTTCATGCTGCCGATCACCAGCGTTCTGGACTTCGAGACCATGTCGGAGATCGTCAAGTCGGGTGAGTTCGCAATTATTTATAGACCTCAGTGCTCTCTTCTTCAGTCGGAGACAATTGCTCCTGGATCGGACACTCTAAGAGTTTGATTACAATGATGGCGTCCGCGACCGGCGACGGCGAAAGGATAACGTGACCCGCTGTTTAGTATGAATTTGCATGACGACGCGCGATTGGGCGCATTGATCTGTACCTCATATAAATTCATACTAAACATCGTATCACGCAACTCAATCACCGTTACCGGTCGCGATTGCCAACATCGGAATTTGGCCATAAGCCTTTAAAAGAGATTTTAACAAATAAATTCTAACAAATACCTAGGCAAGCTCTAGAATAAACCTTGCAAGACAAGATAAAATATGGTGGTATTAAACAAACCCGGTGCTCAGTGACATTGGAAACGAAGGCCATCTGGATATCATGGCCCAAGAATGTGACAGCGACGCAAAATCGATACCTTAGCGCACAATCGTACTAAATGATTTTTTTTTGCCAGTAAAGTTTCGAACTTATTATTTGTGCACAAACATGCTAATTACAATAACTTTTCAAATGTAATTAGTACAAGTGTGAACTAAGGTATCGAAATGTTCTCTGCCCTAACTATAGGACTTGGAATTTTAAGTCCAATCAAAGCTTACCCATCAACGCCTGTTGGCTCTTTTTCCTTTTCTGCGCGAAAGTTTGAATAACTATATGGGTACATTGTGAAATTGTGACGAACGTTGGATAGCATTACTTATGGCGATCAGTAAACATCTCTTGACATAATGATGATGGAAAACGATTGGTTCTCAGGCTACTCCCGTATCCCGGTGTTCGAGGGCCAGCGCGGCAACATCGTGACGGTGCTGTTCATCAAGGACCTGGCGTTCGTGGACCCCGACGACAACACGCCTCTGCGCACGCTGGCGCAGTACTACCAGAACCCATGCAACTTTGTCTTCGAGGATGTCACGCTCGACGTCATGCTTAAGCAGTTCAAGGAAGGTATGTCGTGGTCAGGAGAGGTGAAATTTAAATGTTGGGTTCCGGTGTGGGGATAGGACAAACTGTGAAATTACTAGGATAGAGGCATTCCATCTTAGTCCGCAGGGTTGGCAATGCATCAGCATTAAGATTGATTGTAGTTTTGGGAATGGCCTCTTTGCTCATTTACCTTCTCTATGCCATAAAGAAAAACTTTTTTCAAGAGCAGATTGTAAAAGGCAGGTCCTTGTAAAGAGTATTTGCTGTATTTAGCCAAATAAAATAATAACCTAAATAGACGTCAGACAGGAGTTAATAGACAGTCAGAAGTTTGATATATATCCGGTCCTACGCCAACATCAGTAGCAGCGGTGTTTAAATTGAGTAGTTAATTTACTTTTTACATCTTTTGTACGAAGTTATGCCAAGCTATTACAATGATAAGGATGACGATGATGAATTGTAAGTTATTTTAACCGCGTTGACAATAACAGAGGCCGCCATTTTCCTTATTTGACTTATATTCTTGTGAGTAATCAAACGGAATTATTTCAAAGTAGGCACTTTTAAGACCAATCAGCGTCTGTAGTTATAAAATAAAAACAAATATCAGGGGACAATTTCGCACAAATTGACCTAGCCCGAAACTAAGCTCTATGCTTGTACTATGGGTACTAGACAACGAAAAACATACTTATATAGAGAAATACATACTTAAAAAAACTCGCACTCATTACACAAATATTACCGGGACCGCTAGCTTCGTAACAACTATGATACCTATAAACGCGTCGTCAAGTCAAGTTCTTAATAGTAATATATCCTGGACAATTTTTACCCGACTGCGGCGAAGCCCAAAAGCAGGGTTATGTGTTTGACCTGTATGTATCTAGGTATGTATGTATATAAGTCCGTTCCTATGTCCCCTCTAAATTCTTAAAATAACAAAAAGCAAGCTTTCAAAACTCGACTGATGCTAACCAACTTTAAATCGTTATAAATCCTAAATGACCATTCAAAATGAAAAATGATGAAAGAAACCTAAAGATGATTTTTAAATCCCTGTTCAATGATACCCCACTTGTCATACTCGGTCGACTTTTTTATTTTATTTGCTCAGTATGGCGTCTGCTTGCCGCCATATTGAATTTTGATTACTGTCATATCTTCAGTAACACTCACCAGATTAAGACAAATCGATTGACATAAGAATCATCAGAATCGGACAACGGGTTTAGTTTTTATAGTGACACAGGAACAAACATACATATTATAGGCTGTGAAACACATTACCCTCCTCCTTCGACAGTCGGGTAAAAAAAAACATTTTCAATCGGATTTTATGTGTTTTAATGTTTTTAACATACAGCCTTGGCCAAAAGTATTGAGCACCCAACTTTTTCCTTTGTAACTTATAAATAGAGTATTATTTTCTAATTTCAATATACACAAAGATGTAAAATATAAAAGGTGTTTGTACATGTGCAAATTATTAGTCGATTATCATTTCGAACTATTTTCGTGTAAAATCTGAAGCTCGAAAAAATCGGGTTTTACAACAAAATGATTAATTGTATTTTTTTCCACGGAATTACCCTTAACGTCAATAAACTTGACTATTTTTTCCGATAGATATACAACTTTCTATAATATAAGATATAAATTCACCTTTTAAAGTTTGACTTTTATATGAAAAACGCATGGGTGCTCAAGACTTTTGGCCAAGGCTGTATATCGACGACAGTATAAAAAAATGCAGGAGGTTTTTTAAAGCTTGCTTTTTATCTAATTATTTAAATGTGTTTCAAACCAGTCTTACAATTTTATCGTATTTTTACAGCCAAGTTTATTAAATATCACATTCCTAATTTTTAAAGGCAATCCTCTTATTTTAGTGCTCAATCTGTATACCATATGTCAATGATATATTCAGGCACGCTGCCAAGAGTCTGTGGCCTATTTTGTGAGTTTCTTGCTTTTTAATTAATTTAGTATCTGGGCGTGCCATCGATCACGGCTGATTGGATCATAGACAAGATACTGCTTGGGGATTTGCTTGGAATTTGTTTTTGAGATTCCAAAGGCAATGGAATGTTTAAATTCTTTGTTTATTTTATGTGTCATCGAGATTTCAAATTGACGTTGCACGGATTCGTCATTGTACAGTCGACTACAAAGAGATGTATCCAATTTTGAACCTTGCTTCAATGCAATAAGGTGAAAAAATGGATACGTACATCATACACACAAGTTTTAAAAAGACACGTTATGAAAACCTTAGGTTTAGTGCAAATTATTAGTACCGACTTACCTACCTAATAGTTAAGATTATGACGGGAAAAAATAGTCAACATAATGTTTACATATTCTATAGGCTTCATGCTTTCGATTAGTATGTAATTGGTCTATTTAACAAGCAATAGCAATTTAAAAAAAAGTTCTTTTTCAGTTTTTTTTAAAGTCATATAAGGACTGGACTGAAATTATTCAGTCAACCTATTCGCCATATATTACTTAGCATATTAAATTTGATATAAAATACTTTTTATCAATTAAACAGCCCGGTGAAGGTCGTCTTCTATTCGGATCCCCTAGTACTATAAGTAAGTTGCAAAATGTACCTTACTGACTTATTTGTTAAGGTGTATTTTGCGCCTTATTTATTTTGTTACTTACGCGCTTTGGCAGTATTTGACGAATTGTTCTAAATAATAATAAATGATTTATTCAGGCTGTAATATTAATACAAAAGATAAAACACATATCTACATGCGTATTTTGACCCACTAATGCCCAGTTTATTCACCGACTAAACTAAAAACTGAACAGATGTTGCCGATAAGATCTCCGCGTGTTTTTGGCACGACTAGGCTACTCGTATGAAAATAACTCATAATTTTAACTTTCGCCGCGCTAAATGTGGCGACGGCTATGGATTCCTTTTGAAATTATAATTGAAATATGTGGTGTTATCTATAAAAAAGGGACCTTATCGTCGTTGAAACTGCAATACCGCGTAACCAACAATGGCTAATGCCGCGTAACTAACAAATGTGTCAAATTTGAGTTTTCGCGGCTGTAGGTAGAGCACTTTGATAGGCTCCAGACGGCATTGACAGCTGTGTCGATAACCAATCAGAAAGCTCCAAAGTCACGTCATGTCGATACCGCGAGAGAGCATGTCGTTTTTACAATTCCGCGAATGTGCATACAAGTACAGAGATGACGTATTATTCAATTGTGTAATACCGCGTAAGTGCTTTATATAAATACATACTGGTAAATTTGGATGCTTAATATAATAAACAGCTACATTATGGGGTTAACAAAGTTATTTAGCGTTTGGGTAAGTCTAGCCTCAATAAACACAAAGATATTCCATTTTAATGCTCTCCTGTAAAATTTGCCACAAGTCAGTTACGCGGCATTAGCAATTGTTGGTTACGCGGTATTGCAGTTTCATCGACGTTATGCAAGTTACATTACAAATCAACATACACATACACACACACGCGCACGCACACACATACAGACACTAGGTAACTGATTCCTACCAAATGCCTAACCTATGTTTTTATTACTTCTTTATCTCTGTTCACTTAATGTCAACTAGCAGTATGTTTGAATCAATTCCCTTTTTTTTATATATTTATGCAATGATATTTTATATTAAGATATACTCATATACTCATTTATTCATAATATTTTACAGAATATTACATGTCACACTATCATATTTATAAAAATATTTCAATTAAAGTTAAGGTACAATAATATGAATGGTTAAATAATAATATTTTTTCTACCCGGTACAATATTACAAGAAGGTGTTGAAGAATTCTGAAATGTCATAAAATGCATTACTAATAAGTATTTTTTTCAGTTCGTTTTTAAAAGAATGTTCGTTTGATAATTTTATTGATGCTGTGAGGTAAGGCGTTGTAAATTTTTGGGCCGATTACGTGGGTAGTTTTGGTAGACTTAGCTAGTTTACATCTCACCGTCTTGAGTTTTCCAGCGTGATTATTTCTTAAACCTCTGAGTGCATCGGATCTTACTGGGAAAGATTTAATGTTTGTTCTAATGTAGCACGCCATGTTGGAAATGTACTGTGATGCAACTGTCATTATCCGCAACGAGATAAAGATACGTTATGCTCATACTAAACACATTCAAAACCCGTGACCAATTTACTGACAGAGACAAACACGGCAATCCATAGCGAACGCTATTGTTAGAAAGAGATAAATAGATAAAAAGTAAGGCAATTTGCCTTCCATTTTGCGGAACGTGTTTGCGCGCAGATGACGTATCTTTATATAAACTATCATTGTATTTATGTATACAAATTTCGATATTGTGTTAGCGTAATGCGTTGGAGATTTTTAAATGCTCTATTAGCAAAATGAAAATCTGTAATTGGCCTATGTTCTGTTTAACCTAAAACTCGTCAAACTACGCTGTAATTTGTGCTGTGGATTTATTGTGTTTAAATAAATAAATAAAATTATTGTCGATGACGCTTCCGCCATTATTAAACACGCTCCGATAGAAATACAACGTCCCGTGCCCGTGACGCAGTGCGGCTTAACCGCCATCGACAATATGGTCCCTTTTCATAAAGGGGTGATCGACGGGCGAGTAAGTACGCCGTACTTGGGCATTGTCACCAAAAAGTGTACCCAATTAAGGACTTAAATTAAGGAACTTTAGCTATGTCAGTTTTGGCGGCCGTCAATGTGTAGCTAATTTTCTTCACAAAACTGACAAAGTTAAAGTTCCTTAATTTCAGTCTTTAATTGGGTACACTTTTTCGTGAAAATGCCCAAGTACGGCGTACTTACTCGCCCGTGGATCACCCCTTATAGATAACACAACATACGTATTTTTAAAATTTTCACTATGTATCGTAAGAAACCCGCCCTCGCTTCGTTTATTTGAGTTTTCTGTAACACCCGTATATAAACCAGAATTTATTATACACAAAAACCTTCCTGTTGAATCCCTCTATCTATAATAATAATTATTATTATTAATAGATCTTTATTTCAGACACTCCAAGTCCATAAAATATTACATAAATGTCAGGTAGGCAGTTAAATTAAACTAAATTAATTTACAATTAAAAACAAAATTAAAATCAGAACTAAATATTGACTCAAGTTAAACTAAACTAAATCAAACACAATAAATAAACTTAAAATAAATACACACATTTTCTGTTCAAGTGAGCCATAGAACAATGCTTCACATATAAACAGTCGATCACCGGCTTTCATGCTCATGATGCTGTTGGCGCTGCCACGCACCCTGCGCACCAGGGACGTGCGGCGCTTGCGCATAGTGGCGTGGAAGCAGTCCACCCGTGCCTCAGCGAACATCCCTGAGGCGCTGCAGTATCGGGGCAGCCCCATCAGCAACCTGAATGCATTATTAAATTGTACTCGCAGAGCACTGTACTGCCTCTGAGTGAAATCGGCCCACAGACTGCTTGTGTAGAGTTGTGTATAATGAAAACCGCATTAAAAAACGGCTCATGGTTTGGAAGATCTAAGCGTACATATAAAGGGACACACGGCGGGAAGCGACTTTGTTTATACTATCTACTAGAAAGAGTTGGGAATTATAAATGTTTTAAAAATAAATAAATGACTACACATCACGATTAATGAAAAGATATCGCAATAAGTATATGAATTTTCATTACCCATTTTCCATCCTTAGGGGTGGTATTCTTTCATAAAAGTTATTAAAGTACCACCCTGTGATTCTTAGTACAGACGAGTTCATAAATATGTGTACAATTTAGTACCTTGTCTATTTAATGTCATGTTCAAACTGCCATATACGAATTATCACAGCGATTAAAGTGACAAGGTACTGAAGTGTATACATATTTATGAACTCGACTGTGCCTACTAGAAAGCTGTAATTTGGCATGGTAATACATTTTGATTAAGCAGACAAAGATGGTAAACCAAATCTTGAAAAAAAAAAGATTTTTTAAGTAACTCCCATGCATACTCGTAGTATAACGCAAAGGTATTTTTTTTCACAATATAACATAGATTGAGGTATCATTGGATGTCAATTTTTAGATTAAGGAGACCGTTTAGGAAATATATTTAAGTATACTGTAGTTACGTATAAATCTCAAAAATTTATGATTTATTAATAAGAAATGGACCATTACTGTGTAACATAGATGTACATGTAGTGAATAATCCTTTCCCATCGGTTTTTGTCTCATAAGTTCGTAATTATTTTGCTTTCCCAATTAGCTTCTGGACCCATCAATAAGCCAACTGAGAAAGCAGGATAAATACGAATTTAACCGACAAAAAACGACGGGAAAGGATTATTCACTACATCTGTACCTACTTTGTGTTAAATTAGGTGAAGGCTTGAACTTTATCTTGCATTAGACCTAATTTTATCTATAAGAATACCCAATATAATCCCATTCTGTCCCCAGGGCACAAGGGCCACATGGCATTCGTCCAGCGCATCGACCGCGAGGGCGCCGGTGACCCCGTCTACGAGACTGTCGGCCTGGTCACGCTGGAAGATGTCATCGAGGAGATGATCCAGGCAGAGATCGTCGACGAGAGCGACGTCATCAGTAAGTGCCGTTTTTACCTTTTGAATGACATGCAGCGAAGTAATACGTCGTCGGCCTAAATTGCAAACCTGCTAAATCCATTTTTAGGATTTAGCAGTTTATCATTCTAAATAGATGAAATAAAGTGCAAACCTGCTAAATCCTAAAAATGGATTTAGCAGGTTTGCAATTTAGGCCGACGACGTGTCTCAGACGCCACAGTCTTGTGGCGTGTGAAGTTTGACGGTAGACCATGAATTTCCGATGACGTGATTTGCCTGTGGGGCTCAAAAGTTAGCTGAATTTGAGCTTAGAGTCGTTCTAATGAAAGCTGAACCTGACAAAAAGCGCTCAGTCCAATCACTCAGTGCCAATTAAGTATAAACCTTGCAGTCTTAAAAAAATAAAGTTAAGTGAAATTCTTTTCACATTCTCCCTTTAAAATCGAGTAACTTTTAAAATTATTTTTGCTATGGTGATGTCACTTTATAGAGTCTGTCTAATGAAAGCTGAACCTTCATATTTTATTACCGATCAAAGTAGAAATAGAATAGAAGTACGCGTTTTCTCTCCCTTAGTGCCCACCAAATTAAACAAATTAAGAAAAGTATCAAAATCGTTTATTCCTACTTTGATCGGTAATAAAATATGTCAGGTTCAGCTTTCATTAGACAGACTCTATAAAGTGACATCATCATAGCAAAAATAATTTTAAAAGTTACTCGATTTTAAAGGGAGAATGTGAAAAGAATTTCACTTAACTTTATTTTTTTAAGACTGCAAGGTTTATACTTATTTGGCACTGAGTAAATGGACTTCCAGTTTAACCGTTACAACTGTTTTTTAGGGTTCCGTAGCCTAGATGTAACTCGGAGATTCTTGGTACTAAAAAGCTATATATGTATAACATTCGAGTAAGGTATCATTGGATAAAAAAATATTATGGAAATTTTAATATAAATTTTACAACGAGGACCGTTCAGGAAATTTGAACTCGAAAAGCTAAAACTAAATGTAATAAAAATCTGAAAAATATCTTAAATGATAGCACATACTTATAACGAATAAAGGAAAAATATCACGACTAAGTAGACTTAATTGGTTCCTCAGATGTAGGTGACTACGCTGTTAATACCTCCTCAAAATCATCTAAGACCACCAAATAAATTTAAATTGAAAATTAGATCATACATGTTTTTTGAGATATTTAGTTTTTTTGTGTTTTTCGTAACTGCTTCGGAGCTCCACACTGACCATGGTCCGACATGCTCTTGCGCGGTTATTTTTCTAAAATAGTTTTTAATATAGTAATTTGGCTTATTGAGCATTACACATCCCACTGTAGCCTACATACCTGAAAAAAGCAACATATAGCTAACGAATTTCGTAACCTTTCCAGGTGACAACCGCACCAAAAAGCGTCTGCCGCGCCCGCTCAACAGATTCCAGGACTTGGCCGCGTTCGCGGGCCACCAACCTCACCGCGTGCACGTGTCCCCACAGCTGGTGCTGGCCACCTTCCAGTTCCTCTCCACCAGTGAGTACCAGGGTTTCATAAATACTACGTACATACGCTGGGAGCAGCTGGTAGTCTTGCCGGGCCACCAGTCGGTACTAGGGTCACATACAGCTGCTCCTAGCTGGTAGCTTTCGCAAGCCACCAGTACCAGGATTGACAAGGAATGACCAGGATAACATAGTATCAAACACAGCGGTTCGCAGGTGGCGCCGTTTGTGCACCAAACATACAGCCGCTTCCAGCTCTCGGCCTTCCCGGGCCACCCGTGAGTACCAGGGTCGCATACTATCAACCATACAGCGGCTTCCAGCTGATGGCCTTCGAGGACCATCACTGAGTACCAGGGTCGCATACATACCTACAACCGTTTCTAGCAGGCAGTCTTCGTCAGCCAGGCAGCCATTCCAAGCTGTATTGTTTTAATGAAGCTCTCAAAAATGATTTAATTTGAGCAAATTATACTTTCTTACTAATTACATACGGTTGAAATTTCTGTCGAAATATTTTTAAAGGAAATTATCGGTAAAACTTAGGTAATTCAAAATGGACCTTATTACAAACGATATAAATTTCATAAAATCTTAAAATATTTCTTCCAAACCGATTCTAGTTTTTTATCCTAAAATGGAACCGTCAGAGCGCGAGTCCGAATCGCACTTGACCGGTTTTTATACACAAAAACCATTTTGAGCACAAAAATACATTATCTACCAGCAAAACCAGGTGAAACCGAAATAACGTGTCAATCTCCAACAGGCGTGGACCCCTTCCGTCCAGAGATGGTGTCGGAGACGGTGCTCCGTCGCCTGTTGAAGCAGGACGTGGTACAGCTGATCAAGCTTCGCGGCGACGAGGAGAAGACGGACCCCAAGATCTACGTGTTCCAGGAGGGGAAGCCGGTCAGTACATATTATATTCAGGTTTAATTCGGTAGGGATGAACTGCGCCAAAATGCTTGAATATCTTTTCGTTGGTAGGTAATTAGCGACCTAAATATATGAAAAAAATATCAGATTTTTTGGTTGCGTCATGATTATACAAAAATACAGTTTATTAAATTTGGGACGGATTACGATAGACACCAACCTTAGTGCAGTTGATTAAGACTTAACCGTCTGTTAAATTGGTTAGTGAACTCGGCCCTTAGTCCGTCACAATTAGAAAATAAAGTGACCAGGCTGTAGGATGTTTGGCGAAAATTGGATGTTAACCCAAAGAATCGTTAGGACAAATCTGGGGTCCTAGTGAAAAACAAGTCGACTTAACTCGTAATAAAAAAGGGTATAAGCATAAACAGAGTATACTAGACTTAAACCCTTTTTCACTTGATCTTCAGAAGACTTATACCCTTTTTCACTAGGACCCCAGAAATAATCATTAGTCGATGCTACGGCCACACTAAAGTAGAACTGGGCGTACTTCTGTCGAAAGCACAGTGAACCTAGTTTGCTGATCTCTTTTTATCATACCTTATGAGCTCTTCGACAAGGTATTTACGCAGATGATGTGTGTTACATCAAGCTCCAAATCTGGTGATCTCGCAGGTTATATTTCAATCTTATGCATGACTACCCTCTGCCTTCAGGTGGACTACTTCGTGCTGATCCTGGAAGGCCGCGTGGAGGTGACGGTGGGCCGCGAGAACCTCGTGTTCGAAGCGGGACCCTTCACGTACTTCGGCGTACAGGCGCTCACGCAAAACATCGGCGTCGGTACGTATATAAAACGTGAAATTTGGCATGCAATTCCGATGATAACAATATAATATTGTACCATTGAGCTGGTATGATGGAGATGGACGGTGGCCATAGGAACTCCTAAATATTAGTAGATACATGTTATACTTATCTTATCGTAGATACATCTTAAAAAACTCTATGACTGTCCTTTAAGAGGATTGTGAAGCTGAAAAGGGCATTGGGTAAATTTGTTTGATGAATATTGTCATTTTTTTTCAGCGGCCACGGATGATTTTTACGTAGTTATTTAGAGGACCTCTAAATACACATAGATATATATAATTTATGGCGTTAAATAATATCGGAGCGGAGATTTTAAAGATTTAAGTATTCAGTTTTTAGTACAAAAGTACGCCCAAGTATGAATATTTAAATATCTCGGCTGCCATGCACTTAAGAGTATTACATTACATAACAAAATATGTTTATTTTTAATAATTCTATCATAATTTACGACTTTTACGAATGACCGCTCACCTTGAAAATGTATGACTTTACAAATGACAACAGTTTTACCCAAACCGCTTTCCATACAAAATGCGATAAGAAGTCTTTTCAAATTCTTAGATACATTTTTTTTAAAGTAAAAAAAGTCAAAAAAGAAAGTTGGAAAGAAACAAAAGAGAAGCAATAAAACGGAAACGTACAGACCTAGTTTTTCATAATAACTAAGCTACAACATATTTATAAATTGTGGAAATCTGACTTGATGTAGGGGATGAGAAACGTTACACACCGGAGCAAAATAAATTTGACAGCTACACGATTTATTATCCTCTTATGATCTGTGATCCTATTCTACAATTTCAAACTTTAAAATTGCATTTTCGTGGACCTCTTAGGTATACATTAATATTGTACGCCGGTCTTAATTCATACTTCTCCATCTTTTTCAGCTGAACCCCAGTCCCCCTCGACCCTGGGCTCCCTGCAGAACCTCAACATGGACTCGATGCTGCGCCATACCTTCGTGCCTGACTACTCCGTGCGTGCCATCGCGGACAACGTCTACTATCTGACCATCAAACGGTGAGTGGAGGAGATGATGAGCAGATCGCAAATTGAGAGATGGTGAGGAAGTTTGAGTGTAGGTCAGGAAGTTGGGTGATGGTGAGGAAACTTAATGATGGTGAGAAGGTTAAATTAGGTCAGGAAGTTGAGTCATGATGAAGAAATTGAGTGTAGGTAGCAAATTGAGTGTAGGTCAGGAAGTTGGGTGATGGTGAGGAAGTTGAGAGATGGTGAGGAAGTTGAGAGATGGTGAAGAAATTGAGTGTAGGTCAGGAAGTTGGGTGATGGTGAGGAAGTTGAGACATGGTGAGGAAGTTGAGAGATGGTGAAGAAATTGAGTGTAGGTTAAGAACTCGAGTGATGATGAGGAAGTTGAGAGATGGTGAGGAAGTTGTAGGTTAGGAAATTGGGTAATGATGTGAAAAATCAATGAAGAAGTAAAATTTAGTCACGGACCAAAATTTATTCTGTGGCTGTTGGAAGATTTTTTGATGTTTAGATCGTAGAAAGCTTAAATTTCGAGGAATTTCTTTATTATTTCTCCCTTTAGAGTTTATGATATTCAACATAGTAATGGAGTTTTAACAATATGTTTTGTTTCAGTTCGTTGTACTTGGCAGCTAAACGCGCCACTCTGATGGAGAAGGGCGCGCTCACGAAGGGAGGCACCAATGAGCAAATCGAGCCTGAAGTTGACAAGGTACAAATATTTATAATAGATAGATATACAGGGTGTCCCAGAAACCGAAGTCAACCCGCCTAGGGCTGACAGAGCAGCTAAAACGCTATCGAATTAACCCCTATGTATGTTTAGCGATTTTTACTAGTTTGGGAGATATTGATCATTTGAATCTTAATTTTTGTAATTTTCCTTTATGTCCATGTCACGAAAAATCATTAATTTCATGTTTTATTTCATAAATTTTTCAGTGGTATCTTACATAATTAGAATCATTACTAATCAGCGAAGTTTTTAGACCTATTTGCCCTTTTTTTTAATTTGTTTTTAAGTAATCGGGTTGACGTCGGTTTCTGAATAAAAACCGCCGATCTAACCCTACTTTCAGAGCTGAGGGCTCAGACAAGATGCACTACGCTAACTAACGTTTCTATTCGATTCGTTTTTAAACCAATCGCGTCACTGGTAGACCACGTGACTTTTCGTATCACGTCATCTTCTAGTGACGCGATTGGTTTAAATCGAATAGAAACGTTAGTTAGCGTAGTGCATCTTGTCTGAGCCCTCTGACCACTCTTCGTTTCGGTTTCGTTGGGGGGGTTGGGCCGTTCGCCCAACCTATTCTCACCAAACCCAACTAAACAAACACCCCAATAAAACTAGCTTTCTTTTAAAAAGAACGCATTTGAATCTGTACATTCGTTTGGGCGCTTGGTAGGATGCTACAGACAGAAGCACGGTTACTCATGGGTAAAAATAACACCTCTTATACCCCCCCTATCTCCATCGGGGTTAAAAAGGACTGGTTGCATTACTGGTCTGAAATTTACAGTTTTTAAAAATAGTTATTATACAACTGTCACATAATGACGGCTCTTGTAATACGAGTGGTGGACTCGGCTGTTTCTCGTGTCTTAACAAAAGGCATGAGTATCGCTAGAGCTTATTCTGTATTGTTGTTTCATGGTCTTTCCGGCATCATTATCACCATGGCAACGTTTCAGTTACACTATGGATGGTTTTGTGATATCAAAATCAGTGGTTTTACAGTGCGCGTGAAAAAATATTTTTTTAATAAATTGTTTTTTTTACAGTTGTTACGCGAAGTGGACGGCAGAACCGACCCAATTAGAGAAATTGAGACAACACCTAGCCAGGTACGAATTAAAAATATAATTAAATTCATCAATGTTATAAAACAGCATTCGGAATAAATATAAGTACCTATTAGATATTTAAATTCCTAAACTTGCGCGGATTTGTTAAGTCCTGACGACGCGTACGTGCGTGCTGCCTACGAAGCTTGCGGTCCCGGGTTCGATTCCCGGTATGGGCAAAAAATTGTGTGATGAGCGCGAGTATTTGTTCCTGAGTTTTACAATTTATTATATATAAAACCCGTCCTCTGGAATCACTCTACCTATTGATGAAAACACATTAAAATCCGTTGCGTAGTTTGAGAGATCTAAGCGAACATACAGAGGGACAGACGTCAACATTTAAATGGTGTTTTTTTTGTGCACGCTGCTAGACGTTGGAACTTCCTAAAACTAGATATTAAGAATGAGGTGGGTAAATTTGATTTTAACATGGCAACAATTTAGCCTGTCAAACTCCCTTTATAAAGCTACAAGTTACAATTTTACAGGTCTAAACTGGCAACACTGTTCAAATAGCTGGTCGTCATTGGTCGAGGTTATGTCAAATGGTAACTTGTAACCTGTAAATTGTAATTTGTAGCTTTATAAAACAGGCCCTAGAAGAGTTTTTTCTGGCTTTGCAAGGATTAGCCAATGTCATGTACTAAGAGGATTAAAGTTAGGGAAGGTCTTATGTCACCTCCGGGGAGAGAAGATGACCGATTGAAAAATGTCCTGCTTTGTACATTTGATTTATTCTATTTATTGATTTACTCTACTCACTTGACACTGGCGAAATCACTGCGAAATCCCGCGGTGGATCGCCATTATTAAAATAATAAGAAGAAGAGGGAAAACTCCTGAGGCCCTACTTTGAAATTCGAAGTTCGAAGTTACGATAGCTTCATCCCTTTCTCTCGATTTAGTCTCGAATGACTAGTGACAGGGATGGAGCTAACGTAACTTCGAACTTCGAATTTCAAAGTAGGGCCTCAGGTTAACTGTCAGTATTAAGCATGCATTTACCCGTCAAGTAGTGTTGCCAGATTTACAAAAAATCTGTAGATCTACAGATTTCTTAAGAGGCATGTTTTAAGCCCGACAGATAAAAGATACGGATGCCAATAAAACGAAAATGATTGTTAAGACAGCCGATAAAATGGCTGGTATAGAGGCATTCCACACCTTACCTTTGCAATCCCAAGACTGCAAGAATCTATAACCTTTAGAGCGCACTGATTACCGAGCAAACTGTGTGCTCGTTTACCTCTTCTATGCTATATCATAAATAGTAAGACGATGGACTATAATACTTTTAATTTTATCTTCCCAGGCTACTCCATCATCAGCCAGCGCGGTGACACATGCTACGTTTAAGAACGAGAAAGAAGAAGAGGAAGCTCTACTAAAGAAATAACACGGCAACACTGCCCAGCGACTGGCAATACCGCATTGCGTCAACATTAAAAAGTAAAACGGCAATTAAAAATTATGTCATGTATCAATTTATATGTCAATTAGTTGACATGTTTAATTAAATTAAATAGTTTTACCAGTATGGTAACATTACGTAATTTAGAAAACACAATTTGTGCCTTAAGGCCGGTAACACATAAAAATCCACACTTAAATCATATCATATTTTTACTTATAAAACAATGAAAGGAAATTTGGCGGAATGTAGGTATTCGTTGCGTACGTTTACACTAGGGAGCAATGAAAACGGATCACTAGACGTTTAAATGTATAAGAACCGTAAGACTGTGGGCCATTTTATAGCTCTTTAGTGTTTAATGTGGATGTAAACCTGTCTGATACTAAATGTAAAAGGTGTAGTTAGTTTCCAGAGAACTGGCATGAGTGTCTCGTATTTTTAGTATGGGGCTGGCTTTATTTTAAAGTCTGAAAGGGCTATTTGTGGATATGAGCTTGGCGTGAAAAGTTTGAGGCGTTGGCTAGTTGAACTACAAAGTGCAGCAGGTTTCGGCTAAGGATCATGTTGCCAATTTCACTCCGAACAGCGCCCTCGTTTATTGTCCAGGAGGTAAACAAATTCAATTTTAGAAAAAAAGTTTGGATTGCCCTTGCCCTGCTTACTAGGGTATCACGGCTACCAATTTGTGAATAATCATTTGTTTTATTCATATTTTCCGAATTTCAACTTACTTTTTAATTTCGTGCCATTGCTTTTGAAATTACCTACACATAGTTGACGTCAGTTTTGCCCACGCGTCGCAAGCAAGACAATTGAACTGTCAGTAGCAGCCTTACTACCTCAAAATGGGCACGTGTTGGCGGGAAAATGTGCTTTACGTCTAACGGGCAATCGACAAAATTGTAGATTTTTTATTTAGTGATCGTAGTATTTAATATTGGCATTTGCAATTTAACAATTAGTTTTTAGGTTATGTTTATTGAATAGTAACAGTACTTATTTTTTAATATGGCAACATTATGCGCGCCATAAATGTGACAGTTTATACTTTTTAAAATGAAGCTTGATGTTTGAATGCTTTTTAATATTGAAATGTAGACAACCATTCTCTCTAGAACCAAAACAGTATTTTCATCAGTTTTTATTTTGACATGATCAATACGCAATATAAATTAGCGATGTGTCGAAGGCACGTATTTTTTTTAAACTTTTATCTTCACTATCGTACCAATCAAATAAGTGATTTTATTTTAATTAATTTTAAAAGTGAAGAGTACAAAATTGCTATTTAACTTTTGTAAAATATTTGTTAAATAATTATTTTTTTGTATTGTCTAAGTTGGCGCCGAAAATAATTTCAATACCATTATTAAAAAAAGAAAGGTTTATTTTAGAGCTAATGTATAGCTTGGCAAAGAGTTCGATGTGATTGCAGGTGGAACTACAAAATATTTTTAAACGGCAACACCACATCGAGCACAAATAGAGCAAAATAAAAAATACGGATAATGTTGCCAAGCTATTTTTAATTTGCTGTGTGTAGTTTTAAAAATGGCGCCAAAAGCTGTCTCAAGCTACGAGGGGCGGCTGATAAGTAATCTCCTTGGTCAGAAATATATACAAAAATAATGCTGGCTGGTATGGATTTATATTCGTTTGTTATTCTATTTTCAAAATGTATTACATTCATTTGTTTATTGCATCACGTTTATTTGTCTCCTACAATTGTTTCAAACATGTCGGTAGAAAAAGTGAAAATGGATAAAATCGAGCAGCGTGCGGTGATTAAGTTTTTGACTAAAGAAGGGAATACGCCTTCGGAGATCAGACAGCGTATGTTACGTGTGTTTGGCAGTTTGTGTTCTTCCGAATTTGTTATAAAGTTTTGGTCAAAGCAGTTTAAGTTAGGTCGTGAGAGTCTGGAAGATGATCCTCGTAGCGGAAGACCAGTTTCGGCCGTCACCGATGAAAATGTAGCCAGGGTGAAAAAAATTATATTAGAGGACCGACGAGTGAAGCAGTGGGAGATAGCTAGAGATGTGGGCGTCAGTAAAGAGCGAGTCAATGAAATAATTCATGAGCATTTGAACATGTCCAAGGTTAGTGCACGTTGGGTCCCCAGAATGTTGACTGCATTTGACATGGAGAGGCGTGTCAAATGTTGCGAAGAGTTTTTGGAGATGAGTCGAGGGAAAGAGGAAGAAATAATTTCTAGAATTGTAACATGTGATGAGACTTGGATTCGACAATGGGACCCGGAAAGTAAGCAAGAGTCGTTACAGTGGAAATTTAAGGATGAGAAGCCGCCTCGGAAATTCAAGGTCTGTCCATCGGCAGGTAAACTTATGGCTACAATCTTTTGGGACACAGAAGGGATTTTGCTCATAGATTATTTACCGAAGAAAACTACAATGAATGCTGATTATTACTCAAACTTACTATACCAACTAAGAGAGACAATAAAAGAAAAACGGCGAGGTAAACTAAACAAAGGTATTCTGATTTTGCACGATAACGCACCAGTGCATACCGCCCGCACAACGAAGCTAGCAATTAAAGACAATGGCTTCGAAACCATTGACCACCCCCCTTATAGTCCAGATTTAGCCCCCTGTGACTATTTTCTGTTTAGACTTCTCAAGAAAGACCTCAGGGGACGAAGGTTTATGACCGATGACGAAATGAAGGCTGCGGTTACTGACTTTTTTGACGACAAACCGAAAGATTTTTTTTTTAATGGTTTAAATTCAATATTTGAAAAATTTAATAAGTGCATTTTACTAGCAGGGGACTATATAGAAAAATAAAAAAAAATTAGCCACGACAGTCTTTTGTTTCATTGTTAGGTAGATTACTTTTCAGCCGCCCCTCGTAAGTCTGTATCGAATTAAACATTTCAAAATACCAATTCTTATGGAAACTGCCTTTTAAATGTAAGAGAAATGTAACAATTTTAAATATCGCTTGACATAGAATAGAAGTTTTATTAATTGTTATTGCAAAATGGCATCAATATCTGAATCGATAATGACGTCTGTACAAAAAATTAGGCTTATGGGTAGGGATCGGAAATTCGGATGCTCACGGAGTCGGCTTCTTAAAAATATTATTTTAATTATTTAAGTTCCGGGATTCCGGGATTGTATAAAACATCAGGAAATAATGATAACTGTCAAAATATTGAGGTTATGACTATCTTCAGCAATTTTGTTAACATACCTACACGTTGGTAAACAGTTTTAACTACAAACAGGGTGTAACAAAAAAAATGTGGTGAATCGTTTAAGGGCGTAATGTTTTGATTATGGAATATTAAGAGACTTTTCAAACGTAAATACATTTCTTTTTTTTTGTATGGGGCAGGTACGTCTTCTCATTTCAATGTAATTTCTGTTTCCTTTATTCTTTTCTTATCAGAAAACGATCGACCACTACTTTTGTTACACTTTGTATGTACTTATTAGGTATTCTATATCTCGAACAAACAAATAAAAACCATTTAATTTTCAATAACATATATTTACACAAATCTTAAATACGTAAGTGTATATGTATCCTAATTTCCGGTATTCCGGGAAATCCCGGGGAAATTTATTAGCAAAATTAAATTGAGTCCGCCTCCATACTACTTAACATTAATACAACAAAAAAAAAACAATAATAGCATCCGAATTTCCGATCCTTACTTATGAGTTCCAACGCAAGTATCCGAGGTTATAGGTAAGTTATATATTAAATGAGATGTTTGGATGGAGTGGAAACTGTAGTGCTTCAGAACAATTGACGCACACGTAACGGTGATTGTGTAATGCTGTCACCACACTTCGCTATTCGCTATTCGTTATGCGGCTTATGCGCGGCATTCGACGAAGTGTGGAGGGTTTATTCGTCTGTTTTCTTTATTCGCACGCATAACGTATAAGCGCGATAGCAAATATTTTAACAAATACGGCGCAGCCGCATAACGAATAGCGAATAGCGAAGTGTGGTGCCGGCGTAAAGTTGAATGTTCGTTGCAATTATCATCTATTTATGGCTTTATTTTTTAACTGTACGATGGACGAGCGTGTTTGAAAATCGACCCCAAGTGTAACGTGAGAAAGGGATAGCGCGTATCGGTTCGATTCAGATAATGTTGCCATGAATAATTTTAAATACCGTATGTGGATACGTATTGTAAGTAGGAGGTGCATGTTATTAATTTATTAGATTTTTAAAGTTAGTTATATTAACTTCCGCAATAGTGCCTTAGTGAATGGAAAAACTGTTGATTGATTTAAAGACTTTAGCACCAGAGTACTTTTAGTACATCCAAAATGGCGGTAAAGACTGTCACTTTTTTACTTTGTTATCAAGCTTTCTATTCGATTAACAGTATTCGAATTAAATGATGGATTCTCTTTGGGTTTTCGACAAGATGGCGTCGCTTTCTTAGTTGTAATTATTTTTTTGCATATTTTGTTGTTTAATGGATACTAATGATGTATTAATATGCAGTAAATTAACATTCAAATGTGCAGTATAATGAAGAATTCAAGTTTGAACACGTTTCGCCTTTGGAAGGATTGCTCCAAGAAAATCCCATCTGGTCTTCGTAAAGTTACATCGCTTCACGGAGGCTAGAGGATCACCGTACAACGTCGACTTAAGATTTTTTTTTGATATCATTTACACCGATCACGCGTAACTTCCAACCTTGACACTGGCAGAATTGTCCCACTGGACAGAAGCCATATATCAAAGAATTGAACTTGAACTTGAATTAAATGATGTCAAACTTGGCAGAATAAGCTCAGTTTCCTTTGCTTAAACTTAATTATACAGAATCAATATAATAATTGTTTATGAATTATTAAAAAAAAGGTCTTTAAATCAATTGAGCCCAGACCATAATGTACTTACGCATCACTAAAATACGTGAACTAAGTGTTCTTAGAAGAGTGCTGTATTGAAAAGAAATCTAACCTAAGAGGTGCTAAGATACGCATTATTTCCTACAAAACGTATAAAGATAATTTAAAACTGAATTTGTAGTTTTTTTAATAGTTTATACTATACAAGTGTATTGAAACCCTGTTATTTCATAAAATGTAGCTCGCATATAGTTTTTTTAATATATAAATAGTCTTATTTACAAATTGAATTTCAAAGAGCCTGTAATCTGAGTTAAATCATTTCTGACAGTCACTCGATGTATTTGAGTTACAACTATTTAAGTCTCACTCAATTAATTTGAGTGTCATTATTACAGTAATCAATAATTAATGGAAGCTTATTTAACTCAGAGAATAAAATTGTACACAATTAATTATTAAAGCTATATGTTTAAGAAATTGAATAATTTGGATAGTACTTCCGTTTGACGCTATGTGTTATAGAAAACAATTAAATTGGTTACTATTAAAAATAATGGAATATTGCGCTTATGCATTGTGTTTTATTTTTTCGTCTCCAAAACTAAAATAACTAATACTTCCTACTGTTTATTTCCTACATGCGAAACGGACCGTTAATAGTGTTTGACAATAACCGTTCTTTGACCAATCAAAGAATAAAGACTAAAGGCATAGAAACCGTACTAAATAAGCAGAAAATACATTATGGTTCACTTCTTTTTCATAGTGTCGGAAAGAGATGAATCTATAGCTGTTCTTTCGTTATTTGGTACATCGTCCCAAGTAAGGCGTGATTTTGACCTATAAGCACCTATAGTATTTGGACATATATACAAGGAAAGACAAATCCTTCCAAAAAAGGAAGGACAAAGAAGTCCCCGTGTAAAACCTTGTGACAATGACTGTTAAAGAAGTACAACCAGCCTACTTTTTGTTTCATTTTTTCTCATGTAATACGTAATCTAAAAAGTAGAGAAAGATAGCTGACGCAAAGCACGTCTTATAGTCCGGTTTCTATGATATATGTTTTTATTATGTGGACCAAATCGATTTGCCGATACGATTTTCATAATTTAATGTCATTTCGTTTTCTTTAACCACAAAAAAACCCCTATCTAGACTTCGATGGCTAAGTTCTATCGTGATGATAGTCGTTTTATGATACCTTATTTTATGGTAAGTAGGTAAATAAAATTAAGTTAACAATTATATAACAGAATACTAAATCGACTACATTTCCTTTATAAACCTTATCGATAATCGTAAAAATGAATGCGATTATAAGCAGCATCACTAATTTGCCAAATGACATCTGTCACTTGCACAATTAGACACAGAAAAAGACATATAGCATAGAAACCGGACTATAAGACGTACTTTGCATCAGCTATCTTTCTCTACTTTTTAGATTACGTATTACATGAAAAAAAAATGAAACAAATAGTTTTTTCTTCTTTAACTGTCATTGTCACAAGGTTTTACACAGGGACTTCTTTGTCCTTCCTATAGGAAGGATTTGTCTTCCCTTGTCTATAGGTCCAAATACTATAGGTGCTTATAGGTCCAAATCACGCCTTACTTGTGACGATGTACCAAATAACGAAAGAACAGCTATAGATTCATCTCGTTCCAACTCACTATGAAAACCATAATTAAAAAGAAGTGAACCATAATGTATTTTCTGCTTATTTAGTACGGTTCCTATGCCTTTAGTCTTAATAAAGACTAATAATAATAAGGCATAATAATGTGCAATAAGAAATCGTAACTACTTTAGAAAAAAACTCGTATCTGATATTTCAAGATGTATGAGTTTGAACTTAATTCTCTTCGTGTTCAAGTTTAAAATCGTACGTCACGAATTATGACATACGAGGTTTTTTCAAAGCAATGACGATATGAAAAATATAGTGTTGTGGATATTTCTATCAATGTCGATTAAAAGATTAAACTGTTATTCTAATTATTTATTTACAGCCTTAACATAGTATTTCCATTATTTCTATCACGACGCCAACTTGCTAATGTCTTCATATTGAACACCCTTCACTAGCCGCCCTGTTAGGGGTCCATCTGAAATCTGAGAAAAACTTTATATTAAAACTTAAAGGACCAGAGAGCAGACAGCCCGCATATGAAAAAACCGGTCAAGTGCGAGTCGGTCTCGCGCACCGAGGGTCCCGTATTTGAGATAATATGCTTGGTAAGAAGAATACCGCAAAAAATACTCAATTTGTTATGAATTTTACTTTCTATGCCATAAGGTCCATTTTTACTAGCCTTCATTCGGTCATTTTGAAATTTTAATACAGATTTTCAAAGTTTCTCAAAAACTGTAAATAATGAACGCTTCATTTTATTTTTCCCATAAAATATAAGTAATTATCTATAGGTAATAAGGACTTTTTCAGATTTTTTGATTAATCAACCGGAGATAAGGGGTTGGGGAACATTTTTGTACATTGTTGGTTATAAATAAAAAAGCGCACTACAGAAAATTAAAAAAAAAACATATGACACCCTATTTGCTATAATCAAACCACTTTCATTTTTCAACCCCCCATTCTAGACCTCTTTTCAATTATTTATAAAATTAATTACATATTTTTTTTACTAAAAACATATGCGGGCAAGCAGGTGGTACAATTATGCCAAATTTTAAGTAGATAGCATTTTTAGTTGCTGAGAAAACCTGCTGTGACATACAGACAGACAGACAACGAAGTCTCACCATAAGGGTTCCGTGTTTACCATTTTGGTACGGAACCCTAAAAATGCACTGAGTCCGATTGCAATAGAACATTTAACTTAATTTGACATATCGCACCTTCAGAACAAGTGACCTAATTCAAAATTTCTGCTTTTAAACTTCAAGTCATAATTTTATTATTATAGAGACCTAACTCGAAAACTAAAATTTCTCAGTTACGTCACTATTGTTTTGAAGGTGCGAATATAAACGCTGTACATTTTGACTTTGAACCTAAGATCCAAAGTCAATCTGACATTCAACAACAACAAGGCATAAGAATAAATAATAACTACACGTAGAAGCGAAACTCCCGGCTCCCGACGCGCGCTCGGCGCGTTAGATACCTACCGCCTGGCGACACCTGAGGTGTCTAGTCAGTCAGGGGCGTCACACACGGAATATATATTAACCAAGATATTGATATGGTGCCTTGAAATGGTTTTCGTATTTGTGTTGATTTTAGTGTTTATGGTTGAACTAAGATAGTGTTTTAAAAAGTGAACGACTATTTACGGCAAAGTATATCTTAATATCATCAAAGGTATAGTATCTAATTTAACGCAAATGTAAAAAATCATCTTGCAACAATGTTTACGTTGAAGTAAAACATTAATAAGAAAATAACATTTCGTGACTAAACTTGTATACCACATCCATAAAACGATTAAAATATTTCGCAAGTGACAGCCCTGACTTTGGGCGCGAAAGACAGAGGGGCGTAGCGGGGCGAAGGGGGAAGTAGGTATTTAAAGCGCGGCATTTGGGGCCTGGTCAAAGGAGATTCGCTTCTACGTAGTGATGTGCCGTTCCCGGAAATATTTCCTAGGTGGGAAAATTCCCGGGAATATTCCCACATAAAGGGAACATTGGGGAATTTTGAAATTGTATAGGTTCACATAATGTGTGATTGAGGATTATATCAAAACGTTATTCATTGAACTATTTAACTCACTTGCGAAAGTAAATTCCCAATGTTCCCGGGAACATTCCCAATATTCCCGGGGTATATTCCCAATGTTCCCAGGAATATTCCCATAATTGCTAGGAAAGTCGAGTAAAACATTTTTTGAAAAGTATTTTTTTTATTAGCAATAAAAAAGATAAAAAAAAAGATAAAATAAATTTATTCAGTAATTAGGCCGCACGGGCACTTTTACACGTCAAGAATCTACCAGCGCTTCCCAAGAAAAGACCACTGCTGAGAAGAAACGCCGCAAGAAACTCAGCAGTTAGTCATTTTTTAAACATATTTCTTATTACAATGGTACTACTTAGTCTAGCATTATATAAAGCTATAAATATTAAATCAAATATAGTATCAAATAACATGCGTAGTTCAGCAGGAAAGCATGCCAATTAAGAATCTTACGGGAGAGATAGAGAGAAAAAAAAACCACATACTTATGTGTATATAAGATGGTGCGAGACGACCACATAAAAGTTTCGATATGTTTTCCTACATCAACGGTGTCCCCTAGACAAGATAAAGATTTTGCATTTGAATAAATTATTAAATTATTTTAAATTATATAAATAACTATACAAATCATCACAGTTTCATTAAAAATCACAGTAAATCATGTACTTTGGTTTTTGTATCGCTGCAGTACTTATTACGATATAAATACTAGGACGAATCTGACAATTTTTTATGCATTCGTACTGCACCGTTAAAAAAAAGGCTATGATAAAAAAAAACACTTAACGTCACATGGTGTTTTTGAATATTTGCCTAAATGATAGGCGAATTTTGTAGCATTTTTAAATAAATACAACATAACACATAACACATATAGTATTTGCAACAAAACGTGACTATTGTTAACTGTACACATACATACATACATAATCTCACGCCTTCGTTCCCAGAGTGGGGTAGGCAGAGCTACAGAATGACAAACATCTCTAAAAACTTGTTGATAATTCTATAACCACAATTTGCACAATTAGGCTAAGATGTTTACCAGCGTATTAGTGACAGGTTGCAAGCCCATCGCCTAACAGTACTACAAGCCTTTATTCCCTTAGTCGTCTCTTACGACATCCACGGGAAGACATGGACATGTTAACTGTATGAGTAGTGAAATGTTCAAAGACTTTACTTTTCGGTCTCATGACTCAAGCACATCTACGCACGTGTTGATAGCACCAGATACGTTAGAAGACTGAACAAGTGCAACAAGTTTTATCTTTTTAGAGAAAGGGAGACAGGCATTGAAAGAAAGAGACAGAAACATAATACTCAGAGACGGTACCTATCGCAAAAAGAGAAACGATTTTGTGATCGAAACATGAATTACGTGTATCTAGTAGGTATAACACGAGGTTTTTAGCAAAAGTCATTTAATTCTTCTGAGTACTTCATTATTAACAAAGTTTAATAAAAAAAATATGCCCAATCTTTATTGCAATATTCTCCTGTTTTGGGAATATTCCCAATAGGAAAATTCCCATTCCCGGGAATATTCCCACGGCACATCACTACTTCTACGTGTAGTTATTATTTAGTCTTATGAATAAGGTTCCTATAAGGGGCGGTTCAGACGGACAGCATATGAACTACAATATGGCATTTCGACAGCAGTTCTGATGCAGTTGACGTTACTGTTGTATCAAAACAGCAAACCAACTTAGCTAGACTGCACGCCAACTGCAAGCAGACTGCGCAGTTGGTTTGCAGTTCTGATGCAGTAACGTCAACTACATCAAAACTGCTGTTTAACTGCCATTTTACAGCTGGGTTGCAGTTCGAATAAATAAAAACCGGACAAGGCGACTCGGACTCGCCCACCGAGGGCTCCGCACACAGTTAACTCAATTCAAAATTTGCACCGCCGCCGTTCGTTGCATAAAGACCCTGTTTTTTTTGTGATTTAATTTAACCTCGTAAGGCCCACCATACTACAAACAGGGAGTTTTTTGTGAGTGGGACTTTGAATCTACCATCAAGGCAATAAAGTTCAATTACGTTTGTTCGATAATACCATTTTCTGTTCACGAAGAAAGGAAAATAAACCTTATAACCATTGTAACACAGTTCAATTTAAATTGCCTTGATTATGTACGTTCTATTGCACACTGGGCCTTACGAGGATAAGACGGTATTTGTTCAGGCATTTTTATTCATTACCAGTTTTACTCTTAAAAAGGAATGGACTAAAGTTGCCGCCATTCGTGCGACGCACCAATCCTATGGACAACGCCCGCCGTTTGCGCATCACTAGCTCTATGCGGCCAAAATTGAAAAGACTCATCTCTTTCTCTCGTCCTGAGCTCTCGGCGGTCAACACGCGCGGTAACGCTGTGTTTTGTTTTCGGCTCCATATAAAATACAATTTAAATATAAAGTGTCCAGCCAGCCAGCTTTCAGTTGTGCTTGTACTTTGATATGTGTTGCGATATACCTAATTGAACGATTAAACGAAGATTGCCTCGGGAGATCAATAGCCGTCGACGGCGACCGGCAACCGGTGCATGCAAGGCGTAGCACTGTAAGCAGTGTTTTCAATCTCTTCTTCCTTTATCTGTGTTCAGTTGCCTTCCTTTTTTATTTTGTTCGAATTATCTTGACCGATTTTTGTACCTATTTTACTCAGTTTTCATATTAAAAAATGTATTTAATTTATTTCTTATTATCTTACTTGTTAATCTACTACTATTTATTATATTCTTTAATTAAACACTGTCTCTTCGTTCGTGTGTCACGTTGGCGCCACTGAAAACCAGCGTCGCGGTTTATGCTGTGACATAGTGCTGAGTGGTGTCAATTTAGACGTCACAGAATCACCCATGGCAACATTATTCTTTCCTTCTATATTGTTTTTGTTTTTATTTTTGTGTTGCCGTCCCTTTTTTTTTTTAATGATGTTTTTCTCTGTTCCGTTTTTTTTTTCTCTGTGTTCGTCGAATAAATGTTTCTATTTCTATTTCTATAAGTACCTACCTTTTGATTGTAACGCTGGTTTGGTATTTGCCTGTATATATACAACTTTGGGCTATCGAAGAAGGTATTGAACAGAATTACTTGCCAAATTTCATAGATCTAGGTCAACGGAAAATACCCTATAAATTTTGATTCCGTTGAGTGTCGACATATATGTACGTTTTTTGCGGCATAAACGGCCGTATCTTTTTTTTGACGTTAACTTAGAAGTTTGATTTTTTCACAGCTTCAAGGGACTGTAGACTTGAGTATGTGGTTTAAATTTCAACTCGATACCTGCACGCGTTCCCGAGATAAAGAGTCTTGACAGACAGACAGACGGACAACAAAGTGATCCTATAAGGGTTCCGTTATTTCCTTTTCAGGTACGAAACCCTAAAAAATAAAAAAGGGTACCCAGGGTACGAACCTCGACGTCGCAGCAGAACCGGTCGGTGTCGATGTGGCGCAGCGCGCCGGCGCGGCCGCGGTAGGCGCCGTTTACGAACCGCACGCCGCGCCCGAGCGACGGGATCACGGTCTCCAAGTGGTTCTGGAAAAAAGTGAAAAAAAAAAAACACTTCTTATGCTCTTAAAATGTTACTTTAGTCTCTGCGCATCGGGACTTTGGAAACCCCTAAACAGCCAATTACGGTGGAGGATTATAGCCATTTTTGTGTATGGACCATTTTTAGACCGCGGAAATAACCTCAAAATGACAAATGAGCAAAAATATAAAATAAAAAAACAATTTAATTTCGTGAAACACGATTAATGATTACGAATATGAATCTATTTCAATATATATTAAGGATAATTTTATTTTATTAGGCATGGTCCAAATAGTTTCCAAGGTTGTATCTGTTGGCTAAATATGCAAGCATTTGTGTGACTTTGTAAAGTGTCACTTTACAAAAAACTAACAACCGCGAAACAAATTTGTCAGAAACTTTGTAACATATTAGTTCAATATTGTAATTTTATATAGAACGTCGTTTTTCTTCCTCGCATTCAAAGTGAAAAGTAGAGTGTTTAACGCGAGACTAAACAACCATAGCGACACTAACTATATCCACTCTCGCTCGCTCGCATGGCTAAACATCTCGTGTCATTATGGCTTGTTTTAATCTCTTGTTGAACAATCTACTATTACATTTCCGTAGACGGCTATGAGCGTCATTAATGATCTAGATTTAACATTTATAAAGAACACATTTATAAATGTCAATGGAATATGAATCTATTGTGAATGATATAAAGTCAATTTTCGAATTTGATCATTAGTCATAAAAACAAAAGAAATTCCACTTTACTCATGTATTAATGCCTCTCATTATAGTCCACTCGCTTAAATAGTGTTGCTACACTCGCACGTACTTGTGGTTATTGTAACAAAATAGGAATATAATTCGATATGAACTGCCAAATTCGATAAACGAATGGACTATACACACCAGTCACACAACTACTATTATTTTTTCACAACACTGCTCGGAAATTTGGCCATAGATGGTCTTGTTTGGGGTCACAAAACGTCACTTATAAGGACAGACCAAGAATGTTTTTGTCGGCGTGTTTGCTGATTGGTCGAGAACATTGTTGTCCAACTTTAAGAACCAATGAAAATCAATCAATCAATTTTTGTGTCATAGCTCCTTAAAATGAAAAATTGAAATCAACCAATCAGAACACACCATTTTGTGTCGTAAAATATTAGGTGTTTTTTGCTAAAAGATACACAGACTAAAAACTATGTCACTGCTTTTTTTTAAATGTAATTCAAACTTGGCCCCTAATCTCGAACCACTAGAGATGAAATTACATGGGAGATGTGGCGAAACAAATACAATTTTATATGGAGTTGACATCTTCATCTCGCATGTTAGTTTATTAATCTCGAGTGCCACGAGAATAGGGGTCAAGATTTAAAAAAAGTTATCTATGGTAAAATTGGCGGTGATGTCACATTAACATGAATTAAAATTTGAGTTTTTAATATGAATTTTTATTTTATTTCCTCCCAGTAGTTATGAAAAGCACTATGTCTGCCTCGGTAGAAAGTGCAATTTTTGGACTCGTACACTCTATATGACTCGTCCAAAAATCGCGTACTTTCTATCCTCTGCAACAATGTACTATTACCTGGTCGAGTTTTAGTCTCGTCCCATCATCCGACAGCTTGACCTGAGCAGCATATTTCTCAATAACCTTCTCCACGACGCCTTTCCTCTTGTAGAACTTGTCCCCCAAAGATTTGGTGACAATTTTGACGAGAATGCCTTCCGCGAGCCAGTAGTCTTTGCTGAGGAGAACATTACAATATTATGACGTGTTTAGCATAGTAGGTGCCCTGCCTGCGAAGCTAGCTGTCTTGGGGTCGATTTCTGGTACGGGCTAATATTTGTGTGATGAGCGCGAGTACAGATCTATTGAATAATCCTTTCACATCGTGAAAACTTGGAACTCACGTCTACTTCCGAATGATGCCGACGTGTCTATGAATTATTGAATTATTAAGTGACATGTTTGTATTAATTAAATAGAGAACTTTAGTTATCAGTGTCAAATGTCAAACGAGTTTGAAGTATATCACCCCGAGATGTTAAAACCATCACGATCAAATATATAGAAATTAGGTGTAGGTAACCAAGAAGAAATATAAATAAATGTTAAAAATAATTTCATAGGCTTGTCGATCTAAACGTTTCCCAGGTCTTAATGCTTTCGGCATGACTATTAAAAAGAACTGAAAACAAACTTAATCTTAATTAACAAAAAATACTCTGGTATTAACCACTCTATATCAATTATCACTCTCGCGATACGACGTTCCTCCACGTTGTCTTGATGGGTACTGAGTCAGACTGAAGTAGCATGACAAATACGAACATTCCCGAGAAAATACGATGTGAAAGGATATTTCACTACATCTGTATATGATCCTGAGTCTTGCGATGTCTTTTATGTATTTCTCTATATTAGTATGTTTATCGTTGTCTCGTACCCATAGAACAAGTCTAGAGCTTAGTTTGGGACTAGGTCAATTTGTATGAGATTATCTGCTGATATCTATACTAATATTATAAAGCTGAAGAGTTTGTTTGTTTGTTTGTTTGCTTGAAGGCGCTAGTCTCAGGAACTACAGGACCGATTTGAAAAAATATTTAAGTGTTAGATAGCCCATAGAGGAAGGCTATAGGCTATATATCATCACGCTAAGACCAATAGGAGCGGAGCACCAATGAAGAATGTTTCAACCTTCTACGTTAACAAAGTCGCGGGTTAAAGTTAGCGTTAGCCCAAAGTAACTATTCCACGGGGACGAAGTCGCGGGCAGAAGCTAGTTTAGTATATTGACGGATCTCAAATTACAAACTACCATTACGGTATTCAGAAATCTAGGTTTCCATAATAAATCCTGACATCCGTCATTATACTAGATTACACGATCAGTAAATACTGCGATCTTTGATAATTATCAGTAGATCACCACAGTATTTATTGTACATCTTGCCTTGCCTTAAGACTCACAATCAGTTTCATTGCCCGATAGCCCGCATGCTTGTAGCAATCCATTGAAGGGTTGTTTTAAAAAACTTGAGCCGAGAGCTATTGCTGCAACGCAATGTATCACAAACTGAAACTTTAGTCGAGAGGTTCCCAAACTTTTTGTCACGTAGATCACTTAATTTTTTTTTCGGATTTGAGTAGACGCCCTGCTTACCTAATATCAAAAAATCTTCGGGATCCATTGCCCGGGCAAAATAGATCTAGCCGGCTAAAAATTGACACAGGCTACAATTAAAATTAAGAGCGGAGAAATATTATTTACAAAATAAAAACTTACACGCACAGAAAACAAAAACGTAATTTATACAGATAGATTGTTTATTTATATACAGCCATAGGATTCTTTTGGGGCAAAGTTTCTTCACGAGTAGGGACTTCCTATATCGATAAACTGAATCATCGATAGTAGTTCTATATACTAGTGATCACTCAAAGGTTTGCTTGTAAAAACATGTTTTTATTAAAAGTGTAAAAATCAAATTAAATAATAACTAACACTCTTCTTCTTTTAAAAAAACGATTTTTAAATTTCACTCGTTAAAATTTTGTTCTTCTTGAATGTCCCATCTACTCTTGTTAAAGTAAACGACCAGAATTTGTTCCATATTTTCGGGTGTTAAGCATCTCCGTCTTGGCTGATAAATCCATTTCAGGTGGCTAACTATTAACTATTTTATAGTGCAATGGGTATTACTCCCTACCTTTTTAATAACCTATCGATTATTTAAAAAATGCTACTTTGAACAATAGTTACAAAAACACACAATGTTAGGGGCGACCACTAGTATATAGAACTACTATCGATGATTCAGTTTATCGATATAGGAAGTCCCTACTCGTGAAGAAAATTTGCCCCAAAGAATCCTATGTCTGTTTATATATTTATTACAAAGTACTATGTAAGTAAGTAACCTATCTGTGGATGAATATGGATTATTCCATTAATGGAAAGCCAAAATTAAAGTAACGACCAGCTTAAATGGGATGCATTATCGCGGACCCCCATTTTTTTTCGCTCACATGGACCCCTCGCAGGTCGTCGCCGACCCCTGAGGGGTCGATATAAGGTCTTCGGACATTATAACAACCCAACGGCGACTCGATTCTATGCCAAATATTGAAATTTAAGCCCTATGTTATATTTTCTACGTTTAATTTCAAAAATGATATTAAAGTAGTGTACGACGTGTGGTCTACGCGTCGCACACTAAGGTCAACTCCGACACGTTTGTCACGCGTTGACCACACGTCGTCCCCGCGGCGACTATGCGCTTGCGACTGACGCGTGACGGGCAACCATTTGCGTTGTCCATTCATTGACACCGCGTTGTCCATTAGTGACCATTGGGTCGATCAACTAGTTGTCTACTAATCGAAAGTGTGAGTAGAGTTGCTGCCGCAGTGGAGTGGAGTTGATATAGTGTGCGAAGACCTATAGACCATTTTGGGGATCACTGCTTTAGTGCATAAAATAATTAATTCTGGTTTAAATAGACTCACCGGTTTGCCCTCTCTTTAGACCTCTCCTCCATTGCCATAATTTCATCTAGAGCGTTCTTTTTACTTCTCTCTTTCTCTTTGTCTTCTTTTAATTTCTTGCTTGAGGTTTCCTCTTTACTTTTTAATGTTAGGGCCGACTTGGACAGTTCCGGTTTTTTTTCTACAAACAAAAAGATATCTATTGCATAATATGTTTTATTTTGCTTACATAATTCAAAATATTTATTCAGTAAATTGATCACATTGGGCTCTTTTACACGTCGGTAATATAGAGTGAATCTACCAGCAAACCATAATAGTAGATTGTTCAACAAGAGACTAAAACAAGCCATAATGACAAGAGATGTTTAGCCACGCGAGCGAGCGAGCGAGCGAGAGTGGCTATAGTTCGAGTGTCAATATAGCTGTTTAGTCTCGCGTTAAACACTCTGCTCTTCACTTTGAATGCGAGGAAAAAAAACTACGAATAAAAAAAGAATTACAATATTTTACAAAGTAACAAAGTTTCTGACAAATTTGTTTCGCGGTTGTCAGTTTTTTGTAAAGTGACACTTTACAAAGTGACAGAAATGCTTGCTTATTAGCCAACAGATTCAAGCTTGAAAACTATTTGGACCATGCCTAATAAAATAAAATTATCCTTAATATACATATTTAAATAATGTTTCACGAAATTAAATCGTTTTTTTTTAAATATTTTTGCACCGTTGTCATTCTGAGGATTCCACAGCCTGAAAAATGGTCCATACACAATCATTGAAAATGGCGATAATCCTCCATTCACAAACACCGTGATTGGTTTTTTAGGGGTTTCCAAAGAAAATTTAAAAAAAATACTTTATTCCGTAGAGATTAACAAGAAGCTTTAGTCCCGATGTGCAGAGACTAAAATAACATTTTAAGCACATGAGAAGGGAAAAACACCCTAAGAGGCCACCTAACATAAAGTCTGCAGTGTTCCGCGATCTGGATCTCAATAACCATATCGCCTTTGTATCTGTTCTTCGGATATATTAAACTAGATCATATTTGCTTGAGACTGGCAAACGTGAAAACACGATTAGAAATAAAATCATCAATAGTTTTGATTTTTCAAACATGACACCTTTTTTGCATATTTTTGGTTGAATCTTCGAAACCCTATAATCTTTAATAATTATTTTCGATTAAATAGTTGAGTATATGTTACTTCTTAATCCTCGTAAACCATTTTTTCAATAAATGTTGTGGTTTTAAAGTAAACAGCAATTAACTGAATCTGACGCAGCCATCAATGCGCGCGCGAACTATCTCCATCTCACATTCTTCATGCGGAAGCACATAACACCATCCCTTTTCATTCTAGTGGGAGCGTGGCACCATAGGTGGTCTCAAAACCCTCTAGTATCAGTTGTCCGATTATGAGACTTTGACTAATGAGACTTTGTAGTCTCAGTAGTACGATGCTACAGAAAATCGGACTACTGACTACAGACTTTTAGTCAGGTGGTAACTGATGTGACAAAAAATGTTACCAGTGTGTAGCAACTTAATAATAGAAAACGTAGTTAGGTTTAGGTCATGTTAGTTTTGCAGCAGGCTCGGAGGGCCAAACCACCCAGAAATATAGCGAAGCTCCGTCGACATTGTCTAATTTCAAATCAATAAGTATTGTCAGCTCCTATTTCTGGGTGCTTGGCCCTCCGGGCCTGCTGCAAAACTAACATAACCTAAATCTACTTTCCTACCACCGGACTGAAAGTCTCAATAGTCCGATTTTCTTAAGCATCGTACTACTGAGACGACAAAGTCTCATTAGTCAAAGTCTCATAATCGGACTACTGATACTAGAGGCTCAAAACAATACACGACTGAGTCTATATTCTACGACATTAAACAATATTTGACCTGTTATCATATCGTCAAGGTTTTGATAGCTCTTATTTAGTTGATAGAAATGGCACCTGGGTTAAAAACCATACCAAAAAAAGTCAAAAGCGATATTGTTTACTGTCGTAGAATAGTCCGAGGGCAGTTGAAAAGTTCACCAAAGCATAACTCACCTTCAGTCTTCCGCTTAAGGTTCAAACTGAGCGAGATGCGTTCCTGGCTGCTCTCCCGTTTCAGTTCCGAGTAGGTCGGCTCGTCACTTGCCCCCTCCTTTCTTCCACGCTCGACTTGCTTCTGTATGAATTCTAGCATTCTCTCCTGGAATTTTGACGCTTTATATGAGAGAAACCAAAAATAATCATTAAAATATCCATTAATGAAAAAGCTGGGCCAGTATTCTAATGCGTAAAAACCATATTGGGGCCATTCTACTTTTCGATGCCTAAAATAGAAATGAAAGATTAAGATCCATTTAAAAAATTCGTAGATATCTTGAGATTATTTTACAGGAGCCCCACGTTAAGTCTTAACCAGGTCTCACTTTTTACTGTAAATTTACCCGCTATTTTTGTTCTTTTTCTTTTTCTATTCTAAAACGAGAATTTGTTACCCAAATTACCACTGCGTTACCAGTCTCCACGTCCCCTTGCAAATGTCGACCAATGCGTTACTATATTATCCTTTTTTTTACCCAACCCCACACAATTTGGTATAAAACATTATTCAGGTACGTAGATCTAAATCTGAAAATTGTGTGTATTTCTAATGTCATCTAATTTTTTTGAAGGCATCAAAAAGAAGAATGGCCCATTGATCAGATTACATTACTGTCAAATAAAGAAAAACCTGTCATAACGTTGACCATACAATAACATGTCAAAAGGACTTGACAGAAGCGCGTGGAGCTAACCCCTTGGGCTTCTGTTTAGTCCACCAGAGTAAATCTCTTTAACCGAATAATTGTCCTCGCGTGTGATATCCATGGACTTGTTTCTCTAATAAGTCCATGGGGATTGTCTAAAACTCGATACTGGCGAAATACACCTTGCTAAACACAAGGAGTGAAAGCCATTAATTAAGAAAAAAAAAACATGTCAAAAGCTAATATGGTTTTACCAAAAGAATAGAGGACAGAGGTTTATCTGTAAATGTAATTTATGGTATGTTTGGTATAAATACATAAATATTTTTTGGTATAAAACCATTTTTAGGGTTCTGTACCGAAAGGGTAAAAATGGGACCCTATTACTATCACTCCACTGTCCGTCTGTCTGTCTGTCACCAGGCTGTATCTCAACCGTGATAGCTAGACTGTTGAAATTTTCACAGATGATGTATTTCTGTTGCCGCTATAACACCAAATACTAAAAACAGAATAAAGTAAATATTTAAGGGGGGCTCCCATACAAAAAACATGATTTTATGGCATTTTTTGCTCGATATTAATAACGGCAACTGGTAGACGCTTGAACTAAATTAGCACTTTCAAAAGATGCTAAGTAATCAGATTTGTTTGGCATTGTTAGGTACGGTACCCTAATAAATGTTTTAAAAAACAAAAAAACGCCTTCAACAACGCAAAAAAAATAACTTCTTTATAATTGTAGGCACCTAATAGGTTAGTCCAACTGATGTCGGCTTTTTGTTGAAAATATTAAATTTTAAAGAAGTTTTTTTTTTCCTTTTTTGAAGGCGGTTTTTTGTTTTTTAAAACATTTATTTTATTTTATACTTTTTATTTAGTGATCATAATACGCTATTACGTAGTCCCACTTCTTAGTTGATATGAAACTAAGTTATTTCAAGCGCGCCGCAAGCAACGCCGCGGGAAAGTCATAGTCATATTTCAACAAGTAAATATTCTTCGTTGTAGTCGCTCAACTATCTTAATCGAGACATCTTCTCGCCACCCTTGAAATCGGTACGGTTGAGGAGTTCCGGTGGCCATCTGTGGTCTTCATCATTAGTTCCACTTCACCAAATGATACTTTTTGAATGCAAATGCTGGACTTGTAAATGTAAAAATACTAAAATCGCTATATGTTTGCCTACAATATTTGAGGAGTTCCCTCAATTCCTCACGGATCCTCTCATCAGATTCAGATTTGGTGACAATGGGACCATCTCGAAAGTATACTCTATCAAACCAAAAAAATATATTTGAAAGCGGTCAACAATTGACAGAGTAATCAATCCTCCTTTTTTGAAGTCGGTTAAAAAGACGTGTCATTACATGTAAATAAACACACCTGATCATCCTTATCCATCTTCTCTTTCTTTGCCTTGGCTTCTGCTGCAGCTACTGTTGCCGGATCCCGGTCAATGTAAGCCACGAACCACCCCTTCTCTGTCTCGTCCACCACGCACTTGCCCTCTCGCCCTAGCCATTTCACGAAGTCCGTTAGTGTCTCCCATTGTGTAGCGTTCATGTGGAGATGGTCTCTGGAACATTTTCACAGGTTTAACTGATTCAATTTCTCCTATGCCCCTACATTAGTTTTAGACCAGGGCACAATATACCAGTATTGGTTGGTTGGCAATACCAGTAGAAGTATTTCTGATTAATAGTAGTATTAAACATAAAGCAATAATGTTATATCATGCCGTAGCTTGGACTTAGGGTGTATAGTCCATTCGCTTAGATAGTGTCGCTAGACTCGCACGTACTTGTGGTTATTGTAATAAAATACACATATATTTCTATGTAAACTGCCAAATTCACTAGCGAGTGTTAAGGCGCAAGTAAATTTGGCAGTTTATGTCGAATTATATTCGTATTTTATTACAATAACCACAAGTACGTGCAAGCGTAGTGACACTATCTAAGCGAATGGACTATATTCATTGATTTCAAAAAATGCTTAGGGCTAGTAGATGACGCAATCATAGTTTTTAGAATGGAACGCGTCACAACAGGCTACCTCGGCTCTCAGTGCATTTACGTCTTAAATCTGGAACTATTAGCTTTAAGATGAGGTAAGTTAAAGTAGGTTTTTTGACATAAAATAGGTACGATTTGAAGTCCGAGATTTCTGAGCTAGGTTGGATAACCTCAGTGCCGGATTAAGAAAGTAGCAAGAGTAGCAAAGGCTACGGGCCCCGTGCATTGGGAGGGCGCACCCACATCTCCCTGACATGTATTTCTGCCAGTTCCGTTTTATTTAGCACCCTAATCTTAAGAAATAATCCGGCTTAATCCGGCACTCGATAACCTTGTGTTACAAATATCAGTATCCACTCCCATGTTCATGCATTACCTTCTATTTAATGTTCATAAGTTATTATACTCAGATTATTCGAAGATGATGATTATGACACCTCATTTACACACTTATTACTCTTATTTCTTTAACTTTACATAAATACTACATCAGTAAGGTTACTATCAAATTAACTTTAACGCTAAAGGACCATTTCCGCTAGATGACATAAAAGTAAAATACACAGTCAGCAAAGTGTCAATTAAGCTGAACGACATGAAAGTAGGATACTTAGTCAGCAAAGTGTCAATTTAGCAGAACGGCTCAGAATTTAAATGAGCAAGTAGCCAAACGTTTAGATGAATGGTCCCTATGATTAGTCCATTAATTTAGTAATTAAGACATTTTGAGATACAAATGTTTCGCTACCGGGCCATTAAGCGTTTGTCTAATTTAGTAATAAAGACATTCTAAGATAAAGACGTTTCACTGCTAAAGAGACATTTAGCATTCCTGTCTATAATGTAACAAAGACATTACACAAATCAGACGTTTGAGCTATACTGTCGTTTGGCGATAAAGTAAATTTGATTGATAGTAACCCCATCAGTACAAACCTAGCAACGCTGTTGAGGCTTTTAAATAATTAATCGCCTATTTTTAAACACATCACTTGTGAGTATAGTAAGTGATTGAAATTACGAAATACGGCTGTCACAGGGATCATCTTGGAATAATCTGAGTATAAGCTTCAAAGGCAGAGTTAGGAATTCAAAAATAGGTTTTACCTGTTGGAAATATAATCCTGGTACACTTTATTCGCATTAACTCTCTTTGTACCGAATTGCCGTCTTAGTAGCTCTACGTAACCATCCGCAAACTCTTTGGAGAACTCGTCAATGTATTTAGAAGAGTTATCCGCGAACAGAAGAAGCTGCCGTTGGTGGGACTCGGACATTGTGTGGCACTTGAAACCGTTTTCATCACGACATTGTTTCTGACACATTTGGCAATACCATCTTAGTTTCTGCAGCCCTTTAGCTTTGATTTTGTTAGCTATGTATTTTGGGGTGCCTTTTTCTGCTTTTCCACCCATTTTTGATAGATTTTAAATAAGTTGTGCTTCGATCAATGTATAGTTTTGTAAGATTGTTGATGATTTAGTAATGTCATGTAAATGTTGCTTGTAATAGTAAATTTATACCTAACATACACCTTTAAGAAACTTGTATCGTAAGGTAAAGTATGTAATAATCATAAGAAAACAAGGATAAGGAATACGTATACAATCAGTATTTGACGATCGCGTTACTGTCATTTGAACTGTCAGTGTCAATGTTTTTTTCTTAAAAATAAAACAATTACGAGTACTTGTGTTTTTAGACACATTTATTTGTACCTACATAATTATAAAACTGTAAATAAAACCATAATTCTAAAAATATTACTATCAGTCGTCCTTATAAAGCAAAACCAATCTAGTACTTTGGTTAAAAAATAATATTTTTCTCAATTACTCGATATTTACAACGGAAGCGGATGCCATTTCTGTATCCATATTGGCAGCTGAAACAGAAGTTTAAATTCAAAATTTGACAAATACTGGCAAATAGTTACTGGCTTTTAAAATATTTTACACATAATTTTGGTTTATCTAATTCAAAATGTGCGACAATACGCGTTTTTTATTGACAAAAGATAAAAAAGTAAAGGAGGTAACCAAAAAAGTAAGTAAATTTGCAGTGTTAAATTATTTGCTTGACAGTTTTAGGTTACAAAAGATATTGTAAGGTCCTATTTTTTTTAGTACACGTCGGATTCTCATGCCTCTGGAGACGGAGTTTACCAGCGCTTCTGCCGGTTGTGCTCTGGCCAGCACGGTTTAACGAGTTTTAACGGCTCGGAGCGTTATGACCTACTGCTGTATAATTGCTTCGGTATCTCGGTAATATTTTATATCTAGCTAGTTGTATAAAATAAGAAGCTGACTGGCTAATCGTTCAACGCACAGCCGAAAGCGCTGGACCTAGAGACTTGGAATTTGGTGGGAATATTTCTTGGACATCGTAGAGGTGTGTACTAACAAGGGATTTTTGGAAATACCCCCTAGGCGTCCCCTAGTATTGAATAATATGGTCAGAATCAAAAATAACGGCTCAGAGTGCGTTTTTCATACAAATGAGGCTATTTCGAAACCTTGGTTCCTCGCCAGGGGTTGTTCTGAGTGAGGTTTAATACTCCGAGGTTCAATAGAGGAGGTCAACAGTTCTTAAGATACCTAACTGGGGCCTGTTTTATAAAGCTACAAATTACAATTTACGGGTTACAAGTTTCCGTTTGACACAACCTCGACCAATGACGACCAGCTGTTTGAGCAGTGTTGCCAGTTTAGACCTGTAAAATTGTAACTTGTAGCTTTATAAAACGTGCCCCTGATCGCGCAATGTTAACACCACAGCGAGAGAGTTTGGGTCAGCATTTAGATTTCCTTAAATTTTATTGCCATTTTAGATGTTTTTCTGAACATGCACGATTCCGGCGTTAACCGCAGATTCAATCAGTTGCGTATCCTAGGCACTCTAAAAGTCCTGTATCGATGCTCGGGGTATCCATCATCAGATTTCACTAAAAGCATCCCCTGGCGAGGAACCAAGGCCTCAAAATAGCCTCTTTAGTATGAAAAACGCACTCTGACCCGTTTTTTTGCTGCTGAGTGTATTTCATCGTCTAGGTTTTTCCCGCAAAAACTGGGCATTGGCGGTCCTCTATGATGCTAGCGTTCTATAGAGCTACGTACAGACTGGCTTAAAGAATGAATGAATGGCTTGTTCATTTTTAAACAATTTTATAATGTAATCTTATTATATAAAGATCTGTGAATCTGTCTCGGATCGTTCTGCAATTTTAGGATCTTTTGCGTAATTACCTTCTTACACAATTGGCGGTTCGAACGTGCAGGTTTTCTTGCATTGATTTTTTGACGATAATGTTTTTTTAGGTCACGCCATCGGATAGTATGATATGTGAGCCCTGCGTGCGGCAGCTGACGATCACAGACCGGTTTAAAGAGATGGTGGAAACGGCGTTTGAGGAGAAGACGCTTAGTGATAGTAAGTAAAAAAAAAATGATTTGAATTTGAATTTGAATTTTAAGTGTCTTCTCAAGTTATAGCGCGACCACGAGAAATAGGGGTTCATTTTTATTCATACATGATCAATTAGAAAATTGACTTTATTACATTCACAATAGATTCATATTCTATTGACAAAACTCATTATACGGTGCACGTTAGGAAGTTGAATAATGAATTGCCTAGTTGTACGGTCGGCCAAGAAAGTGGTCTACCAGTTTTGTCAAAAGTTTCTATGAGATCTAAGTATCGCTAAGGTTGACACTTGTCGCTGTCATGACGTGCAAATGAACTTCAACCGTAGGGTGGTAGACCACATTTTTGACCGACTGTACATCATGGCTCTACTTTTAAGTAGATGTTTCAGGTTCGTCCCGAACATGCATACTACGCACGGAACCGGAGACGATGACCATTAAGCCCCCAATGAACATGGTGTCAGAGTCCAAGGATAAAATCGTTCAGAAGCCCAAGATGAAAAAGGTAGTCAAAGAGAAGAAAACCAGGAATACTCCGTGGCCTGCAAAAAAGAGCAATATCGCTTGTAGCATTTGCAAACAAAGGTTAGTCCCCAAAGTTTTATTTATCACCTAACTAGCGTGGTTCCGCGGACGCCACTCAAGAACCTTCTGACCCCATCGGCCATCAGTCCTGCGAGCAATGTGCCCCGCCCACTGCCACTTGCCACTGACCTTGTAAAGATCGCGGGAACGTGGTGGATGCGAAAAGCACAAGATCGGTCTGAGTGGAGAGCCTTGGGGGAGGCCTATGTCCAGCAGTGGACGTCTTTCGGCTGACATGATGATGATGATGATAGCGTGGTTATAGCTAATGGGCGCACAACGGATGCAATATGGTGACGAAAGCACAAGATGGATAAGACTTTTATTAAATTTCGACTACTAATATGTGTGAAAATATATGCAGTTTTTGCCATAAATCAGTACATATTCTATTTTGTATATTAATAAAGTACTTAAGTAGGTATCACTTTTACTCCCCTCTCACGTCTGTAGATGTGGAGAGGTCATTTTCTAGAGAGCATTCGCTCGTTTGGTCTAAAACTCTAAACCCACCGTCATACGTTCAACAACTGCTACTGACCTAAAGGGCCGAAGACCGATTAAGATCGTTTACGAAGAACTAGTTCCTTTCGGTCCGTGACGAGAATTCATTCCTTTTAGTTCTTAGTTCCTGACCGACACAAGCCAACAGGTACCCAGTGATGTTGCCAGCGTCGGCACGGCCGGCGGACTTCGTCTGCGCGCGCTGCAAGTGCAACCATCGCAGCGCCGTGCTGCGGAAGTGCAACCTGCCCTCCACCGTCATGCTGGACCGGCTGGGGGAGCAGGGGGACGTGAAGAAACTTGCCAGGTACATGTTATGTCAGATTAGTTTCCGGCTCTCCCCCTATTTCATTCCGTTGGGGGTCGATTTTCGGAAAATTCATTCTTAGCTTAGTGCACCCCTAGGGTACCCAAGGAATACTCGCTTCAAATTTCAAGTCCCTAGGTCCAGCGGTTTGGGCTGTCAGTGAGTCAGGTTTGCCTTTTATATATATAGATCTTCAGCTGGCTCGAAGGAGCAAAACACTCAGAAATAGGAGCTCCGCCAGAGCGGAGCTCCGTCTTTGATGCTGTTTAATTCGATTTTGACATCGATATCATTGGTCAGTTGTGCAGCTAGTTGGTCGGTGGGGAAGAAGTCCTTAATAAGGGGGCGTCCGTTAATTACGTGAGGCGTTCAGGGGGGTCGAGAATCTCATCTAATCTCACTTTGGGAGTGGACTCGGCGAATATCACGTAATTTTTAGCAAAAAACAGTGTAAAATTGCGAGGAATTGGGGTAAATTAAGTAAAACATGTTCCTTCACTAAAAAATGGGCAAATGTTACACGAATCATATTTAATTGGTGGTTTTTTTTAGAATAAATTCAACGCATTGACACTAGAAATACACGTTTTGAAAAATAACACGTAAGATTGGGTGATGGGGTTGTGCCAAATCTCAGATCCCTCCATGGGGGGAGGGGGGTCTGAAAATCGCCAAATACGCCTCAAATAATGAATGGACGCCCCTAATTATTAAGGACTTCTTCCCCACCGACCGAATTTAACAGCATCAACGACGGAGCTCCTATTTCTGAGTGTTTTGGTCCTTCGGGCTAGCTGAAGATCTAACATAACATAACGTAAACCTACCTCATATTTATGATACAAATTTCGACCAATTGAATAGTTTAGTTGAGCAGTGGGGAACGTCTTTTTTGCCAACCTATACCTAGTCGGGCCATAAGTTCTGTTACTGAGATTTATTACAATTTAAAAAATAAATTAAAGTAGTTTTTAAAAAATCTGTATATTAATCAAAACATTGATTTGTGTAGAATAAAAATAAAAACAATGTATTCTAAACTATTGCAATTATTTTATGTACAAGCTTGAAGTATTCCCATTTTGGACGAGAAAATCATAGTTCAATTTACGCACGACGATTATACTGATAATGGTCACAATTTTTGTAAGAGTTCTTGTAGAGAGTTCAAATTTGCGTGAAATATTGATCAGACTTTTTAGCTTTAAATTCCGATACAAATGTATTTCATGCAACTTTTAAGAGCCGCTTGTACACCGGTCAATCTTGATGTCTCATTAAATCGACTTTACGATTTCACATGAATTCGCAGCAATACGAAAACACACCAAATCTCTTGCTTCATAAGTTGGAATTGAGTCATGTTGAAAAATATAATTTTGGTCTCTAAACATACACAAAGATAGGAAGTTTTATAATTGTAAACAAAAAAGTTCTTTGGTAAACAAAAATTAACTTGTAAGCGTTGTCAAAAAGTGAAATTTACAGAAAAGTCATGCGTAATTTCATCGTTGCCGGCTGTGAATGTTAAAAAATCGTCTCGGAAATTGCGGCGACTATTAAAATGATTATTTGTTCTTCAACATGTACATTAATTGAGCTTTTAATTTTTATATGTATTGAAATAAACACAATAACATTAGTTAGTTTTATTTGACTCAACCTTAGTAACAGAACTTATGGCCGGACTAAGTAGTAGTACCTACCAAAATGGTTTATTATATTGTTTGTTAACAGGCTGAACGAAGGGACATCATTGAAGCCTCGAATTAAAAAAAGCGAGAGCGCTACAAAGTATCACCGCGAGCCACGGAAATACAACTGTAGCCAGTGTCCACAAACGTTTTTGCTGCCGCAACGCTTGGCGGAGCATATAAACAGCGTTCACAGTGTCGGCTTAGACTCCTCTTGCATAGTCTGTGGCAAAAATCTTAAAACGCGGGCTAACTTAGACAGACACCTTAAAGTCCATACGGGGGAGCTTCACGAGTGCGGTATTTGCTTGAAAATATTCAAAAGCAAACCCATTTTGCAAACTCATATGATTGGCCATAGAAAGAGCCTCCCAGCTTCGAAATCGGGCGGTGCAAATGTTTCGCGAAGGTCAAAATTATAAATGGCGCCGACGTCTACACTCTCATATGGATGTTATCTGTGACAGCCGTTTTTCGTAATTTCAATCAATACTTACTGGCGAGGTATTTAAAAATAGGCGATTATTTATTTAAATTCTTCAACAGCATCGCTAGGTTTGTACTAATTTAGTATTTATGTAAACTTAAATAAGTGTAATACGTGTTTATATGAGCTGTTACAGGCATCATCTTAAATGGAACAGACAGTAGCGTATGACGTCCAAGTGGCGCTGTTTCGAGTGTGTTAGTTTTGCCCCGTTGGCGTTGTTGTGGCACTGAACTAGTTCTTTTGTGATTTTTTTTTGACCTATTATTTTTATAAAATGGGTTCAATTTGAAGTTGTCTTTGATTTCATGTAGATTAGATACCTAATTCTAGTATAGTATACAGCATGAATGGTTACTACAAAGGGCCGAGTTCACCAACAGATGATTAAAATTTAAACGGTTGTTTAAACCTTAAACGACTGATTAATGACATTTTGGTGTTCACCACGCGTTAAACATTGATTAATTGTCGTATCCGACTGTTTAAGGCGTGAAATACACAGAAGGGACGCGCGCGGCGCAGGTAAGGCGTAGGCATGTGCTGCGCTCCAAACCTTTTTCATACAAAATGTAAGAAAGCGTCAAGTTGTGAAATACACACAAAACGCGCGGCGCGCCTCCTGTAGGCGCGGAAAAGGCATGCCTTCGCCCCGTCCTCGCCGCGTCCTCGCCGCGCCCTCAAGTTCAAGTTCAATTCTTTGATATATGGCTTCTGTCCAGTGGGACAATTCTGCCAGTGTCAAGGTTGGAAGTTACACGTGATCGGTGTAAATGATATCGAAAAAAAATCTTAAGTCGACGTTGTACGGTGATCCTCTAGCCTCCGTGAAGCGATGTAACTTTACGAAGACCAGATGGGATTTTCTTGGAGCAATCCTTCCAAAGGCGAAACGTGTTCAAACTTGAATTCTTCATTATACTGCACATTTGAATGTTAATTTACTGCATATTAATACATCATTAGTATCCATTAAACAACAAAATATGCAAAAAAATAATTACAACTAAGAAAGCGACGCCATCTTGTCGAAAACCCAAAGAGAATCCGCCGCGCCCTCACTCGCTTCGTTACGTTACAGCTGTCATCACTGTCACCTACTACCACAGGTAATTCTGGTAATTTGCCTTTCGGCTTCTGAACGCATCTTAGGCGGCATTTCACCAAACTGGAATAAGACTTACTCCGAGATTAGTCTATACAAATTCGGCGCTTAATCTAGGTATAAGACCTTATTCCAGTTTGGTGAAATGCGGCCGAGTACCTACTTAATTCGCTGCTTAAATACAAAAGCGCCACAAAACAAAAATATAGTTTGATTTAAAACTTAAAGTATATAGCATTCCGAATTTAAATGCAACACAAACACATTTTGATTTGTGTCCCTTTTGTATTTAAGCAACGTTATGTGTGTAGATAAAGTATTGTACGCGATTCTGCGTAATTGGCATTAAGGCCTCCATACATGATCCGTTCTGCCTTCAGGTCTAATTGACCGGATGCAAAAAGCATCGTGTATAGGTAATTTGGCCTGAAGGCAAATCGTATCCGCCTGAACGATTTGCCTGACCGGACAGAACTCTATACATGATCAGTTTTACCTTCAGGTCTAACTGACCGGATGCAAAATAGCATCGTGTATGTGTAATTTGGCCTGAAGGCAAATCGCATCCGTCCGCCTGAACGATCGTCCGTTGGAAAAATTGATCATGTATGGCCACTCGATCCGGTCAGGCGGAACTGACGCAGTTCGGCCTGATCCGATCGGCCTCTACATGTAAGGGGGGCTTTACGCAACCGTCACGTAAGCTACTATTACAAACTTATAATTCGCAAAGACGTACTTCCCGCCACAGGGTGTCATTCGCGATCCATAATATCCTTTGTCCTAAACAGGTTTTCAGCTGAGTCAGATAACTTTTTAAGCTTTCCAAAAATACCTGCCGTTAGGTTAGGTTAGAGTTGTGTTATAACAACACTAAGTTTTAAACATCGGGCGAAAATGGCTTTAGGACAAACGATGCATTAGGACAAATGACGATTAGGATAAACGATATTATGGATTCCAATATAGACCCCCCCGCCACGTTTTTTGTATTTTTTTGCGGTAAGTTTCTAAAAGGATATAGTTTGTCAGTTTGTCAAATGATAATTTGGTAAAAAGTCAGGATGCCGTCACAAACACCCAAAAAATTAAACATCATTAACTTTGACATTATAACATTATTATTTTTAATCAGAAACGACCACAGACTACAAGTTGGGGCCTCGCCGTTAAGCAAACTTTGAGCACTGCTTCCTCAAAGGCGGCGCGAGCCGTAGCGAGGCGATGTAACTCTTATTGTTAGATAGCTCTTTCCGTAATCGGACAATGTCCATTTCCGCTTGTCTTTTTCGCTGAAAAGAAAAGGAAAATATTTCAAGCTGAAGATTGGCTAAATGGCTACGCCGAGAAAGCCAGAAAAAAAAAGCTGAAGGACGCATGGCCAGGATATTTCGAGTTATAGAGGTTAGGCGTAACCGAGTGTCCAGTGGCGCCCGCAGTACTATTATTGTGTATGATAAACTAAAGTATTGTTAATCTTTTATTTCAAGAATGATTTTTGCTGTAGAAATGAAACGTATATTAACGTGTATTTAATTGGTTATTAACCGATTTTGTATGAAAATAACCGGTTAAAACCGGTTATAACCGGTTATTTGCATTCCCTTTATATAGCATATACAGGTGTAACATTTAAATCGGTCAGTATGGGAAAGTCTGACACTCGTCATCGATTTTAGTAAATAGGAAAACTGCATAAAAAAACTACTCAGCTCGGGAATTGAACCCTGCGGGCCTACGCTCTGTCAGCCCGGCTGCTCGTCGTGTTCGTCGTGCTGCGGCCGCGTCTGCTCATGAATAGGGACTCCGGACGAGCCCGAAACATGTCGAGCGTTCTTCGACAATTTTTACGTGAGTAACCCGGTGTGATCTCCTTAATATACTTTACTACTTCTACTTTTTCCATTAATTTACTCACTCATAGGTCAATTGTTACTAAATTATGTCATATACCCTATACATTATGTATTAATTTGTACAACAAAAAACCACTCTTCGATTTCAAGACAATATTTTAGTTTATGTGAAAACAGAATAATAGTAATGAGGGCGCCACTGGACACTCGTGCAGTGTTCATTGAGAGATCTCTAGGCGGTTGTTAAGCCTGGGAACCGAAGTCCATTGGGTTGAAGCTGGAACTTGCGTGTATTTGCAACTGACTGGGGAATCTTCGATGGCATGATATAACGCACTGTCAGATGTAATTGCGCTGTCTGACGCTGGCGGCGCTGTCATAGCTGGTTCTCTACTAGTTGTTGCCATTTCTCGATAGATGTCGGTAGTGTCCCTGGGTACCCTTCATCTGGCATAACTTTATTTGGCATAATCATCATTTGACATACTCATCATTTGGCATAATCATCATTTGGCATAATCAACTTTTAACATATTGTCTTTTTTTCTGAAACCGTATACTTTTCAGGATTATTTAAAATATCATTGCATAGAACCCATTAGGTTAGGTTAGGTTTATTTTATAACAATCCTGAAAAGTATACGGTTTTAGAAAAAAAGACTATGCTAAAAGATGATTATGCCAAATGATGAGTATGCCAAATGATGATTATGCCAAAAGAAAGTAATGCCAGATATGAATGTAAACCAGTGTCCCTACACCGATAACTTACCCTCCGCGGCACATCTGTGTGAGACCATAGACGAACTATACTATACTAATTAAGTTTAAGAAGACGGCACTCACACAACATGTGTAAATAGTTTTGTTCTTTACATTCATTGAGCTCATATAAAACGACTTAATCGTTTGAAAAAAGAAAGTTTACATAAGATGATCGTAGTTATTGCTTTTTACAAAATGACTGTCATTAATGTACGATTAGGTACTAAATAGCAATCGTGTATGGACAAATCTAGTGGTGTTTTTAAGTCATAGAATTAATTACAGCTACAATACAGCTTATACAGCTAAGATAACGGTTTTATATAATTTATCAGGCAAACAATTATCGCAAACTACTTAATAAATACAATACTGGACCCGATTCTACAGTGGCCTCTAAACTTCCTAATTTTATTTAGCTGTCGCTAAAACAGTTTGCTATTCTATGAGCAGCTGTCATATTCAAATGACAGCGATAATTTGAATCTGACGCTTCTTGTTTTAGGCGGTCCATTCAATATTGTATTGACATTCTGGAATAGCGCTTGTTAAATCTGCCGTTTACAAAGTCTAAAAATTAAAAAAAATAGTTTTAGGCTATTTAAGCGATGTGCACGTAGAATCGGATCCAATCTATTCTTAAGAATAAAAAGCTAAATAATTACAATAAACAAAGAACTTAGGCGGGTAATACACACCAATATCACATCGCATACCTACATCGATATTCAAACAAACATGAAACGTATTTACAACTTCTAATCAGGTACAGTCGACTGCAGAGAGATGTGTCCACTTTTAGGCTGCCTGTCCATTGGAGCGGAGCGAGGCAGCAGAATGGTAAGCGAGGAAAAATCCACCAATAGGAGAGATGCGCTGAGCGAGGCTAGGAAAATAAAGCATTCCTATTGATGGATCTTTCCCTCGCTCAACTGCCTCGTTTCACGTGAGTGGACAGGCAGCCTTATGCCCCGTTCTCACGAGGCGATTTAGTCCGCCAACTTTTAGTTGAACAAGTGAAATCGAACACGAATTACGTTCAAAAACATGTTCTCATGATTGAATGCCATTCAATTCGTTCAACCTATTTAAGTTGATCAACTAAAATCGCCTCGTGAGAGCGGAGCATTAGCCCTTTATTATTATGCAATTAGGCGAAAAAGTGAATAAAACTTGTTGGGTAGGATGTCGGCGTCACTAATGTAGGATGACCATCACGTCGGAATCACCAATGTAGAGATATCTCTCTCAAGACTGGTGTTATTGTTATGCCTAGGGACCGAAGTCCATTAGGATGAAGTATATAGGGTTACTTTAGGACCCCCCGCCAAATTTTGCCACATCAACCCGGAACAGCAGTATAATAAATTTGTGAATAAAAAAAAAGGATTGCCATTTTTTTTCTACTTTTCCAAACAACAAAAAATATGGTCACTCTTGTTTACCGTCCTCACTGCTGCCGCCTTTTTTAAGAAATACTGAAGGTAGAAACTCTTTAGTCGACGACAAAAACTTACGTTGACCAAACGTGCCTAGAAATTTGAAAATAAAAGTGGCTATACAATGTACATTTCAAAAGGAGAAGAACTGGATCTTTCACAATATCTCAAATCTTATAAAATTTTGGCGGGGGGTCCAAAAATAACCCTGTATAATAAGTACGTAAACTGACTGGGGAAACCTCGTTAGCACGCGCTTTATTGCGCTGTCTGAGGCTGGTGGCGCATACGAGGTGGTTGTTACTAGTTACTGCTAGATGTCGCTAGGTCGCCACAATCTCTTTGTAGTCGACTGTACGGGTTACAATACAATATTAATAAATGAATAAGCGTCTCAACGTACTCCTGACAAGCGTTTGCACTATTCGTGGATCGGCGGGGGCTTGACGGAAGGTAGGGGCTTGACGTGAGGCGGGGGTTTGTCGTGAGGCAGGGGCTTGACGCGAGGCAGGGGATTGACGAGAGGCGGGGGCGGAAGTCGCGTTGCCTACGCGGTGATACCTCCGCTGGGCGAGCAGCTTGCGGCTCCTTGCGCCCCGCGGGCCTCCGAGTCGAGTTTGCCTCGCGACTGAACCCGTTTCGTGAGCGAACGCGTCTTGGACTCTATTTTGCAGGAAATGTGCATTATATTAAGGCAGGAGTTTAGGTGTTAGTAAGGTGAAGAATAATTGATGCGTGTCTCAACTTTCTCCACTGCGGCGCACGCGGCCCAAGTTATGCACGAACCGGGCGAGATGGACCGCGTGCGCCGCAGTGGGGGGGTTAATCGACATTCGTGCGTAGCATAGACAGCGTGGGGTTTTGCCTGCCACGCGCACTGGCGTGTGCGTGGGCGATATTTCCACGCGTGTATCAGTGATATGATGTCATTTCGTGCGCAGCGTGCTCGTGTGTCGCTGTAGAAATATGTGCCCACATTTTTATACTGAGCGGATTTGTACCCACGTGTAGCGTGTGTGCGCAGCAGTGGGGTTCCGGCTTAATACGAGCCCTGGAATGATTCTCATACCGACGTATATATAAAAATCTGATTTTAGCTGTGATGCCCGTTACGAGTCACGTCAACGTAGAGGTTAAGTGATAGATTTTAATAAGTAACGCCATCCGTTGAAGTTATTTAGTAACTTACCTTTTGCTCGTTGGCGAGCCTTATCTCGGTCTGCGCGACTCTTTGACGCAGTTCAGCGATTTCGCGCATCAACTTAGCCGCGGTGAGCTTGCTGTCAGCCTAAAAGAGAGCGCCATCTATGTTACATTACCAAAATTATTTAGAAGAACAGAGGCAGTGTTGCGATACGACTATTATCGACTGGTATTTAGTATGATTATTAATTATATTAATCACTTTGTACTAGGGATGCAGGATGTGAGGTTATCCAAACATCGTTGCAACCACTGTATTGTAGTTTTGTAGTGACTTAGTTTAAAGGCCTATGTAATCTAGATGTTAAGGACAATCAATTGGTATTTTCACATCATTCGGCTCTTTTTTATGCAAACGAGCGCACAGGCCACCTGGGGCATGTTTTATAAAGCTACAAATTACAATTTACAGGTTACAGGTTTCCATTTGACACAACCTCGACCAATGACGACCAGCCATTTGAGCAGTGTTGCCAGTTTAGACCTGTAAAATTGTAGCTTGTAGCATTATAAAACGTGCCCCTGAGGCCCGTTTCACGAAGCTACAAGTTACAAATTACAAGCGGAAGTCTCTTTCTAATTATTTTTGCTAGAAAGAGAGTAACGCTTGTAATTTATAACTTGTAGCTTCGTGAAACGGGCCTCTGATGGTAAGCGGAATTTGAAACCCATAGACACTTGCATTCTAAAGAATATGGACTACAAATAGAATAAATCTGCCCTCCCAAATTACTATCTCCAATCTACCTCCAATTTACAAAAATACGCCGGCAATTTTAGGGTAAAAATTTGATCATGTTGTCAATTTCACTCCAAACATCATTTTTTTACTCCTAAGAGAAGGTATAAATATTAACATTCCAAAGTATGCTCAAATGTCTTGGGTATCTTACACTCTTGGAAGGCGCATTCCTGGCCACATTCCTGCAGACCACGTTGGGCAGTTCCGACACGGAGCACTGGGTAAACATGTTCTCTGTACATGTCACCTGCACCTTTGTGCTCGTTACTCCTTGGATTGCCTGAACACAAAAAAAAAATATCATGGGACAATCTTACAAATTGACCTAGTCCCAAACTAAGCTCTAGGCTTGTACTATGGGTACTAGACAACGATAAACATACTTATACAGGGTGTCCCAGAACTCAACGTTAACCCGCCTAGGGCTGATAGAGCAGCTAAAAAGCTATCGATTTAACCCCTCTGTATGTTCAGCGATTTTTACTAGTTTCGGATATATTGATCATTTTAGTCTGAATTTTTGTAATTTTCTCTTATGTCCATGTCACGAAAAATAATGATGAATAACATGTTTTATTTCATAAGATTTTTAGTATTATCTTACATTATTAGAATCATTACGAATCAGCGTAGTTTTTAAACCTATTTGCTCGTTTATTTTAATCAACTTTTTAAGTAATACTAGGTATCCCAGTGTTTGTTTTTTACTATGTGTGGAAAAAAAACTTTATGCGATTACTAAGACAGTTGATAAAAAAAAATATGCAAATAGGTTTAAAAACTTCGCTGACTCGTAATTATTCTAATTATGTAAGATACCACTGAAAAACTTTAAAAATAAATATTCACTGAACGATTTTTTGTGACATGGGCATAAGGGAAAATTACAAAAATTCAGACTAAAATGATCAATATCTCCGAAACTAGCAAAAATCGCTGAACATACATAGGGGTTAAATCTATATCTTTTTAGCTGCTCTATCAGCCCTAGGCGGATTAAAGTTGAGTTTTGGGACACACTGTATATAAAAAAAATACAAATATAAATAGAAAACAACCAAGACTCGGAAACAAATACACGCGCTCATCAAACCAAACCCAAACCCGGAATCAAACACGGGAGCGCCAGCTTCATCTACAGGGTCACTACCAACTAGACCAACCTAGGTGAGACAGGCAGGGTTTTCTATCCTCGAAACTACAGATAATTATTATACTTACTCTATTTTCCATATGTCTTTGGCCAATAAACTATCTCAGTACCATATTTCAACTGTTGTCGAATTTAAAAATAAAGCAAAGCTTTATAGCCATCGGCTGAATATCAATATCACATTTTATAATGTCTAAATTTTCTTACTGTGGCTCTTATTCTAATCCGTGGTCTTTTTATGGGAAATGCTGGTAAAATCATGAAATGTGAAAGTGTTTATCTACTTATTTCGTTATCAACGCCATCTATCGTCTTACCTGCGCAACAGCGGTCCTCGCGTGTTGCACGTGGTGCGCCTCCTCTTTCAACAGATGGCGCTTCACGTGCTCGATCTCAGACGATAGTCCCAACTTCTCCTTCTCGAGTCTTTGGTTTGCTAGTTTCAAGGCCTAAATAAAAAAATATATTAACAAACACTGCTTTCTTGACGGTTTTCAATAATTTGTAAGCATTTTATGGTCGCGTAGAAACGGTGTGAATAAATATAGATAAAACAGTAACCCGTAATTTTTTAACTAATGCGGAGAGAAATACCTTTCGGGATAAATAAAAATTCTGCGTACCTAATGATTAGGGATCGGAAATTCGGATGCTTTTATTGTTTTGTTTTTGTTGGTGTATTGATATTACGTAGTATGGAAGCGGACTCAATTTAATTTTGCTAATAAATTTCACGGGATTTCCCGGAATACCGGAAATTAGGATGTATATACACATACGTATTTAAAGTATTAAAATAACATATTTCAGTTGTGTCTTTTTACAAAATATGTGGTTTGTCTAACAGTACCTACACTAATGAATGAATGAATGAATGAATGATATTTATTTTCCAAAGTAAGTCACAGTATACATTGTATGTTATGTCAAAAGTATAAGAAATTACATTGGAATCGTCAAAAATATACACAAAATAATCAAAAATAGAAATAAGAAGTCAGGATAATAAAAATACAAAACTAAGGAGTTATCACCGTTAAGGATCGTCTTAAAAATAACATGCAACCAAATTAGTATTTAAAAAAAAAATCATAATAAGTCAAAACATCATAAAAAATAAAAGCAACAACACAGATTAAATCAAAACATTTTAAATAATTTATGTACCTAATTATAAATTAAGGTCCATAAACTCTTTGACTGAGTAGGTATAATGGATTTTCCAATAAAAGGTTTTTCAGCTGGCGTCCAAATGCTTCGTCGGATGGTTCATTCCTATTCACTATTCTTCAACATGAAACTAAAGTAAATTTGTTAAGTTACATATTATTCTTATGAAAACTAATAATGGTACTAACTAAACTAACTAAAATTAAAACAAATATACATAGTCATACAAAATTGAACTGCTTACCAACGTGTGGGTATGTTAACAAAATTGCTGAAAAGAGTCATAATCTAAATATTTTGACAGTTATCACTATTTCCTGATGTTTTATACAATCCCGGAATTCCACAACTTAAATAGTTAAAGTAATATTTCTTAAGAAGTTGACTCCATACTTGCTGAGCTTTTTCCGGAAATTTGCTAATTGTAGGTATAAAAGCATCCGAATTTCCGATCCCCACTAATGATACGTTCGTTGAAAGTTGAGTTGATAAAATAGGTACGATAAAACATTCGTACACTTTCTAACAAGTATGTAAGTGCGATGGCGACAAATGCTTTATCCACAGTGACATACGTGAACAGAATAGGCCTGGGGCCTGTTTTATAAAACTACAAATTACAATTTACGGTTACATGCTTCCATTTTACACAACCTCGACCAATGACGACCAGCCATTTGAGCAGTGTTGCCAGTTTACCCCTGTAAAATTGTTACTTGTAGTTTTATAAAACTTGCCCCAGTAGTGATATTTTTTGTTACAGGGTGAGAGATTTGCAAAAAAGACCTTCATATTTTCCTTTTTTTCGTAAATACACTCTTCAGTCCTCCTCTTGAGTTTTCTTTTCAACTCTTCCAGTTGATCGGACAGAGTCACCCGATTTGTCTCCAGATCTGCCCGTTGCTGTAAGATCTGGTTTATTTGAGAGAGGAGTTTGATTCCTGCGAATATCATTTAACTTATTTAATATCTTAACTTGGCGGAGACATAACCGCTCGGTACTGGATCAGCTCAAAGTGAGACATTGGAAAGTGAGCTTTGCTACTTTGTTAGGACGACACATTTTTCAGTGGACGACGCGAGGCCTGCGCCCGGCTATTGTTTTTTCTGTGTGAAAAAGGAGGCAGATGAGCTTAGACTATGAGCTTCACTTTAACTGTAAAATATGTATCGAACTAACGCAAATCAAAGCTCGATTCTTTTATAGAGCCGAATAACAATATAAAATGGAAGTATAGGAAACAAACTAGTGATCCGTGACAGATTATAAAAAATATAGGTACTCATTACAGATGTTTTGTTGACTCTTCATAAAAACTACATTGATATAAAACTTGCGACGGCGCTCAGGTAATTTCAATTATTAATCGCCTATTTTTACGCACATACCTTGTTTTTAGGTATACTTAGTCTTTGAAATACGGCTGTCACATCACAGGATCATCCTACATGTCCTACATTAACCGAATTATAGGTAAAAGTACGCGCGAGACTAGCGACATCTAGTGACGTGGAAGAGAACCATATATGACAGCGCCTACAGCGTTAATAGGCGCAATTAAGCCTGACAATAAATAATAGGGAATATGCATGGATTTTTTAAATAGCTACCTGTTTAGACAATATTTATTGTAATTGCGAGTGTTTGGATAAGGAAATATTTAATTGCTTTAATTCTGATCATAGTGGCCAGAAGGCTTCTTTTTTAAATGATTTTCATCAGGAACCGCAGGCAATAACATACAGACCCATAACTAGCAATCGTTTAGAATTATTCAAAAATAAAGTTGAGAGCAATCTCTGTGGGTTATCCTTTTCAAATAATGATTCAAATAGTATTTATAAAGATTTGTTTGATGTAATTCTTCATCAATTTAACAACAATTTTAAGATGAAAACTGTTTCTGGGTCAAAAACTAAGTTTAGTGAATGGGCTACTGTAGGCATCCATAGAAGTAGAAATAGGCTTTATGAACTATATAGAGAGAGGGAGGAGAACAAGAATGCTGACTTCTTAGTTTACGTTAAGAATTATTCGAGGACCTTCAAGCGAGTTTGCTTAACTGCTAAGTCAAACTTTTTAAGTCTTAAACTCAAAGCTTCTGATAATAAGGTAAAAACGGTGTGGAAAATTATAAATAGAGAAACGGGTAAATCTAAAACTCGTGATAATCAAGTCACCCTAAACAAGGGTGACAAACAAATCACGTCAAACAAAGACGTGGCCTTAGCGTTCGAAGATTATTTCTCCACTATAGCTATTAATACAACGAAATGTCTTCAATCATCTGCGATTGTAGCTCAAAAACTACTTTGTGCTAATGTTACTAAATGTAATGTAACCTTTGATTTTAGCCATGTAGATTCAATTTCTATTGTTAAGGTATTTAAATCGCTTAGTTTAAAAAAAACTGAGGATTTATGGGGAGCGTCAGTTAAAGTGATCCATCATGTCATAGATATAATTGCACCTCACTTAGCTTTAATCTACAATAATTGCATTTCAGAGGGGGTTTTTCCAAATCTTATGAAATATAGTAAAGTCATACCACTTTTTAAATCGGGCGACATGTGTGATTTAACGAATTTCCGTCCCATTTCTATTCTACCGGTTTTAAGTAAAGTTTTTGAGAAGTTAATGTTAAAAGATATGTTAGGTCACTTCAATAGAAATAAACTGCTTAACAGTAATCAGTTCGGCTTCACCAGAGGACGATCCACAACTGATGCAGCATCTGTACTCATTAAATATATATACAATATTTGGGAGAAATCCTGTGATGCAATAGGATTTTTTTGTGACCTTTCCAAAGCTTTCGATTGCGTAGATCATGCGACTCTTATATTAAAATTAGAACATTATGGTCTGTCAAATAATTCTCTAAATCTTATGTCTTCATATCTTAGCGATAGAACACAAACGGTTGTTGTAAACCAAACACAGTCCATTGGAGCAACTGTTAAATTAGGTGTGCCTCAGGGCTCTATATTAGGTCCTTTCTTATTTCTGGTCTATATAAATGACTTACCACCCACGGTAGATAACCTTTGTGATATTGTGCTATTTGCTGATGATACTTCATTAATTTTCAAGGTGGACCGAAAATCCGTCGATTACAGTAGGATAAACGCCACGCTGGTTAAAGTACTTAATTGGTTTACTATTAACAATTTGCTACTTAACGCTAAGAAAACTAAATGTGTTAGGTTCGTTTTGCCTAATGTTAGACCGGTAAAATCTAGTATATTTCTAAATGATGAGTGTTTGGAGATGGTGGACAAGGCGCTTTTCTTAGGGATAACTATAGACAAAAACTTGCAATGGAGTCCCCATATAGCAGTACTAGCAGGTAAATTAAGTTCGGCAGCTTATGCTGTTAGGAAAATCAGGCAACTTACCAATGTTGAGACAGCTCGCTTAGTTTATTATAGTTATTTTCATAGTGTTATGTCGTACGGTATTCTGGTTTGGGGAAAAGCTGCTGACATACAGACTATATTCGTGTTACAAAAAAGAGCCATTCGTTCCATATATAACCTAAACTCCCGTGATTCCTTAAGATTACTATTTAAAGAAATTAGTATTTTGACAGTAGCGTCACAATTTATTTATGAGAATATTATTTATGTCATTAAAAATCAAGACTCTTTTGTTAAGAATTGTGATATACGTAATTTGAATACAAGAAATAAAAATAAAATTGCTATTAAAAAATTTCGTGTCCGTAAGGTATATAAATCATTTGTTGGTCAATGCATTCATTTCTATAATAAATTACCTGACGAAGTTTTAAAGTTATCATTTCCAGCACTTAAAAATTACTTGAAAAAGTCGTTGATGTCGAAAGCTTATTATAGGGTCGAGGACTATCTAACAGATAAAAATGCTTGGCCTAAATTAAACACCTAAATAACTTAGTAATAGCTTAGTCAGGAAAATATCTAAACATTGTAGGTATAATTATTGTCTAGGGGACACGGTTTCTGTAGGAGAATGTATCAAAACTATGTGGTTGTTTTGCACCGTCATGGGTAAGTATATGTATACTATTATTATTACAATTTAAGAGTTCATCTGAACATACTGAGTTTTGACACATTTTCCTGCTCAACTACGCATGATATATATATTTTAATGTTAAATTCATTGTTTTATATAATGCTAGGTTAAGTTCTATAATTGTATAAGTAATTTTAAAAAAAAACGACTGACTGTTGAGTTTCTTGCGGCGTTTCTTCTCAGCAGTGGTCTCTTGCGAAGCGCTGGTAGATTTTTGACGTGTAAAAGTGCCCGTGCGGCCTACTTACTGAATAAACATCTTTTATCTTTTTTATCTTTTTTTAGCATTTCTCAACAAAATATGAAAATACCGTAAACGAGATCACCAAAAGTGAAATAAAAATTAAAATCGGTCAAGAAATACGGATGATACAAGCATTTTAATATGCTAACTAGACAGAGAGATCCGAAGTGCACCGGTGACGTCATCGTGCAGTACGGCCATATAAACTCCACGTAAAATTCTGTTTTGCTAGAAAGAGATAGGAACAAATCTTCGTTAGCTTATATCTTGGTTATTTTTATAGCTATTCAATAAATGTTTTTTCTCACCTGTTTGTTATATTCGAATCAGCTTTTATTGAAGCTATAAAAAAAAAACATGCTTATTCCCTATTGTAGAGGCTGGGAAATAGGTCTGTAAGAAGATAAATAATAAATAATGTTAATAGAAAAATCTTCCTCCAAGGTGTTATGCCTAGGGACCTAACTTCATTGGGATGAAGTTGGCAGTGCTATATACATAGGTCAACTGACTGGCGAAACTATCATAGCGCGATGCAGCGTCAGATTTAATAGGAAATGTACAAATAATTACCGTAAAAGAGATCACCGAAAGTGAAATTAAAAGCCGAGAAATACAAATGATACAAGCAGTTTAAACTCCATGTTAAATTCTGTTTTGCTAGAAAGAGAGAGGAACAAATCTTTGTTGGCTTATATATCTTGGTTATTTTTATAGCTATTCAAGAAATGATTTTTCTCAAATATTTATTACATGAATCAGCTTTTTTGAAGCTATGAAAAAAAAACATGCATATTCCTTATGGCGCTATCTGACGTTGGTGGCGTCTGTCATAGCAGGTTCTTACAAGTTGTCGCTAGATGTCGCTAGGTTGCTGCAGCGCGCGTTATGTAAAGGTCCGAAAGGAAGTGCAGCGTATTTTTATTTAGATGCACAGATAAGGAAACGTCTGTAAGCTAGTAGTTTAAGATTACACTAATACACTTACTTGTTTCGTTGACTCGAAGACGACTCATAGCGGGCTGGAATCCAGGGCCTTGGTGACCCTCGGGGCTTGCGGACGCCTGCCGGTAGCTCGGCATGATCGGGGGACTGGAGTCCGAGGATTCCTGGGAAACACTCAGGTTAGATTGTAGATCTCGTTTATTTCCGATTGATTAAAACAACTAATATACGTGCGAAGAAAAATGTCACATAAGTTTGGCCAACCTACAAAAGCGCCATCTCTCTGATTTCTGACAAACTACATCGCACTTAAAACAGCCTCACAGATTACAAAAAAACACAATTTGGCATTTCGAATTTTAAAAAATTGACGTCCTCGCGCTTGTAGTAGATATACGTACTAAGAAATGGTAAGAAAATGGCTTCAACCTGAGCCGGAAAGCTTTCCATATTATGTACCTATCTTTTGAAGTGACAACTTGTTATTGATTTTTTTTGTATGTTTAGCGCCTACGAGGGGTGATCAATAAGTTTTTAGAATCGGTATGAACCATCCTGGTAATAATATTATTATAATGTGGACTATACCATGTCACTAATCAACGTTAAATTAGAGAAAAAAAAACATTATTCATTTGTTTTTCTGTGATAGCTAAACAAAAAACGTCTGTATGAACAATTTTACAAGACGGCAAAAATAAGAGTTAGTTTTGTAATTATTTGGAGCGGTGTGGAGAAAGTCCTGATGCCCTAATAAAAAAAAATGTTATTGAAAATGAAACCTTGGTTTATCATTATGATTTTGAGGATAAACAAGTTATCTTTGCAGTGGAGTTTTTTATTTCCAGCTCGGTCACCAACGTTTAGGGTGGATTTTTCGGCCTTTTCCGATATTATTGAGGCCTACAAATAAATACTGTGATATAAGCTTTTAGCAATTATCAAAAAACCTAGGAGAGTTATATAACATTATTCTGCCGTATAGTTAAGGAAAAATAAATAAAAAAAAGTGCTGAAAAAAATTTACGTATTTTCGGCAGGAATTATTCTTCAGAGCCATCTAATTCACAAGGATGCTGCTCTCCGACCTAAGTTCAGAACTGATAACCGCTCCCTCTGTTATTTAGCCCTAACTTTTGACTACTACTTCTCATTCACCAATGTTCAAAAACAACTACATAAAAATCACAAGCTGATGATGACTTAGTTAAGGTACAAAATTTGACCTACAAAAATAAAAATATTTTTATAGTGGTAAAATAAAACATTTAAATGACGTTAATAAATGTTTGTAAATAAAGAAAGTGTGCATATTCCAATTAAAATATAACGATTTACATATCTCCCATTTTTTATACCGATTCTAAAAACTTATTGATCAACCCTCGTACAACACCTCATAACCAAGGGCGAAAACCTGGTGCTGCACACGCACGTACGCACGCACGCACGCACGTATGCAGGCACGCACGCACGCACGCACGCACGCACGCACACACACACACACACACACACACACACATGGTTAAAAATGATCATGAACTTATGTATGACTAACTATGCTACTTACCATGGTCTTGTACTTCGGCATGTCACCACTCGTGAACCGGACGGAGTGGTGCCGCAGGGGCTTGTGTTGGAGGGGGTTAAGCATCTTCACCGCCATCTTGAATCAGCTGGTCACCTAAAAAAATCTGATCAAATGCGACCGATTACAATTTAGGGCCCCAGTATTTTTTTAAGGTTTTCGAGATAATCGTAACGTGGGTACTGAAATTTAGATATCTCGCATCTTCATTATTGAAATGAGTTTTAGCTAAATTCTCATATTGCAATCTTTTTATCTGGTGCATCCAGTGTAATTAAATGTGTAATGCATTATGTATTATATAGCAATCTCTCTAATATTATAAATGGGTGTATAACTGGATTAACGCATAGGCTGCTTTTATTCCAGAAAATTTAGAACCTAGTCCCCGAAGGAATGACCATTATCAAAAATCGATTGGTATATAATTACGAAAAAATAACAAATAAAATATACAATTACACGCCACATCATCTCAAATTTGCATTACACACAGAAAGCACATAACATTTACAAATTTCACTTCAATAATCAACAAAAACAACGCGACGCGAATTAACTTTTGCAAGAGGCCTCTAAAGATGGGTACTTAAATACCTATTTGGTGTAGTTTTATAGCTATTCAAATTGCCCAATTACCTGGTACAACCCGCTGGCTGAAGAGGTAGCCTCGGTCTGCTAGCGAACGGATAGCCAAGCCCCATGCAAATAAGTCTACAGGGGGCTCGGTTAATGCGAGCGTATTTTTATCCGATTGCCGAAGAAAGGTTGTTTCAGTTGTTGTGTTGTTGTGAAAAAGGAGCCACCTGTCAAGGGTTTTTTTACACGTTGAGTTAAAGGAGTTCCCTCCGTCAAATATGATCCATTGATAGAATCCATTAATGGGGTCAAGTAGGCTTTTTGTACATCCAAATCCATTAATGGAGTCGACTGGGCTGCAATGAACACTTAAATCCATTGGAAGTCGTTCACACTTTTTAATACGCAGGGATCCATCAATGGATTCTGGTGCACTCTTAATTACACTTCGATCCATCAATGGATCTTAGTACACTACTATGTATGACCTATCCAACAATGGATTTTATTAAACTTTTAATACATCCAATCAATTGATGGATACTCGAGGACTTGTAGTATACTAAAATCCATTAATGGATCCCGGTGTATATAAAAAGTTCAATAGCATCCATTCATGGATCTTTGTTGACTTCATAGTATAATTAAATCCATTAATGGATCCCAGCGTCTTAAAAAGTGTAAACGACTCCAAATGGATTTAAGTGTACATTCCCCTCAGTGCCCTCTCGACTCCATTCACGGATTCGAATGTACAAAAAGTTCCCTTGAACACATTAATGAACCCTAGCAATGGATGCTAGTGGACGGAGGGAAGGAGTTCGTAGAAGGGTTACATGAAACAGTTGTAGCTTATTTGAAGCATATAAAACTTAAGCTTATATGGCTGTAAGATTAAGGTTCTTTGCTTTATTGCGATAGAAAAACACTGCTTGCTCTATATAGGGTAGAACCATACTTTTTTTTGCGGTAGCTCTTATTTACTTGACAGTAATGGCTAAGTTAAAAACAATACAACATGTCAAAAATACCCTTCGACTGTTAGATAGGAAAGATATAGATAGAGACGATTAGGAACTCATATTAGCTTTAGTACATACTGTAGCATTACCGCCCTACAAATCGCGTTGGTTCGCGTTATTTATTGTTTATTTATTTCACCTTTTTCGTTTCTCAGCCTTTTTGGTATTGCGGACTTGTTCATTGACCGGTTAGAGTTTGTAATTTCTACTGACAGTTTTGAATTTTGAATTCGTTTTTGTTAGATCCGTTCCTTGTTATGGGAATGTCATTCATTCTCGTACTCTTGCCTTGATACAACAGAAAAATTGGATAATTTCTAGTCATCCCAAGTTTCTCTATAACTGAAGCCAGCTTCGAGGGCCGCGTCCGGCCATTAAGTTACGTGAAGACCTTAGCTATTACGCCGTAGTCTCAATGGTGGGCTGAACGTTTTAGTGCTGTTGTCTTCTGTGTGTCCGGATAGCGGGTGAGTTGGTTTTTGTTGCCGAACAAGTCTTCACAGTCCTCCAATCTAAGGAAGCCTTTCTTCCGTCCTTCTCGTTCAATTTTGTGAGTAAAGGTGTCCTTTGCAGCACCTCCGCTTACCCCATATCTTCCGACTCATCGCCCCGACTGAAGATTTGAACGACTGGATTCAGCGTGTGGTTCGCCATCGAGTTCGCTGGCAACGGGTCGTCGTCTGAGGCAGCGCCCGCAGGTTTTTCCCGCTGCGACAGTTGCGACGAACGCAGCGTGGTTACATCTTCACACGGCGGCAAGCGACGACGGAAGTTCACAGGATTGTTACTATTTCGTTGATTTTTATTTATCTAAATTCTAAACCGAGTCCGCGAACTCACCCCTAACCTACCTAAGGTTATTCATTCGGTATCATTTTGGCTATAAATGTTATTAGATCCCTAGACCTTTTTTTACCGATCAAAACCACAATTTGTTATCCCTGTTTCATAATACTTCGAACATATCAGTTTTAATCATGAAGCGCTTCTTGCATTTTAACAGATTCATGTTGTTTTAGTTCGAATCAGAATTACCTATAAATTGAATACAAGTTTTGGTCTGGCCGTGTTCTAAGGTGGACTTTCACCCTTTATTAGGCAATGTGTTTTAAACTAGAAAGACTTCATTAATGTGAGAATCCGCAGACCGTTTCGTGTTAAATTGTTTTGATACTTAAGCTAAGTTCCGTAACAGCCTAGTGATCCTGTTTTTATAGTTACATTGTAAGTAGTTGTTTTAATTTAATCATTGTGTGTTCCCCTTATTATATAACCTTGTTGAATTTCGTTCGGTTTTATTTTACTTATACAGGTCCAAATTTACGTGCTGATGGTTTTATCACAACCATCCCGTGTAGTGTTCCGTACCTTTTATTTTTATGGAGCGCTACAATACATACACATACATTAGACCACGCCTGTTTCCCAGCGGGGTAGGCAGAGACCACTTCTTTCCACCTGCTATGCTACGATCCTGACAAATCTCTTTCGCTTCTTCAACATTCATACATCGAGTCATGCATGCACGTCGGTTTCGGGAACTTAAGATCCCGCCCTTTTCCAGTATTTCTCCGATTTGGTTCGAAAAAGTACGCCTACGGCGGCATCTTCCGACTCTCCCGCTCGCTTTTAAGCTCGCTGGCTTTTATAAGCTTTAGTAGTTTATCTAAATGATTAATTACCTGGTAAACTTGTCACTGAAGAGGTATTTTTTAATAATTCTATTTTATGCTGGAAAAACAGAAACATTACTGTGATTATTATAGGTTATAAGAAACGAAGAAACATGGGACTAGACTAAAGAATAAAGTGAGTATAAATTATAGTCATGCCGTTATGAAAGGACCGATTATTCATGTTTGAGTTTATATTTTGTGCGTTGACACCTGTCAAACCCGACCTTCTATAACGGCGCGACTATAGGAATGATTTTCAAATATTGTTGCATGTTATTGAGTTATGCACGATTTTTTAAACAGAAGTTTAGGGTTAAAAAGTGTGGTATTCCGTAAAAGTTAACCCTTTTATAAATCTGTCGGAATGTATGGAGTTAATAGGCGAACGACACGACAGCTAAGATGACGGCACCAATATTGGACACTTAACTCTTAATTCAAATAACGTACCTAATAATAAATTAATAACCCTTGTCTTCTGTAGCTTAAATATGCTATGGGCAAATATTTGTTTCTGAGTCTTGGATGTTGTCTATGTATTTAAGTATTAATTTTTCTATATGTATAAGTATTTATATCGGTGACCGATTGATTCGCCGACAAACGTTACGTAAACGTATAGTTTCGCAGAATTTTCGTTTCGCAGCAAGCTAATTTCAGCTTGTTTTCAAATTATCTTAAGCATGGGTTATGCAGGTTAGGTTAGGTTAAACCTGTGACCACCAAAAAATAATCTGAGAACAATAAGGTTTCAGCAGAATTAGCTTTCTTTCTTCTGCGAAACGATACGTTTGCGTAACGTTTGTCGGCCAATCATTAGGTAACCCCTTGATACATATTTTTTTATGTGAAAAAGGTGGCAGACGGGCAAGCGAGCCACCCACCTGTTGGTAAGTGATCATAGCGACCCATAAACACCCGCAACACCAGAAAAGAACATAATAATCAAGTCTCCATCATTGATCCTTGTTCATTACTGTTTCTATCACAAAGTCAAGTTTTATTCGTATTTTATTAGTTTTTACATCTTTTTTTTACATTCTTTAACATATAACTTCTACATATTTCAAAAGATGTTTACTAGGGATTAATACACATAATTAACGAGAAGTAGGCCTAGTCTGGGCCCTGCCAAGATGCATTGCGCTACTAACGTTTCTATTCGTTTAGTTTTTAAACCAATCGCGTCACTGGTAGATCACGTGACTTTTCGTATCACGTCATCTACCAGTGACGCGATTGGTTTACAAACGAATCGAATAATAGAAACGCTAGGTAGCGTAAGGGTCTCCCCAGACCTATCGACGCAGAATCGGCTTGAGCCGGTAAGAAAAAGTTTTATGTCCGTGCAGTAAGAGTGAAAAAGGCGTCGCTCGGCTCGGCTCGGCTCGATTCGGCGTTGCAAAAGGAACAACGTCGTTTTCGCTCTTATTGCATGGACATAAAACTTTTTCTTACCGGCTCAAGTCGATTCCGCGTCGATAAAAACACTGCTAAAGTTTCTGTTTTCTATCGAAACGAAATGTATGGAGTTGACCAGCCGTTGAATGCTCGCGTTAATCGCTTACGTTACGTCAATCGTATAAATTAGGTCGATTTTAGAAAATCGCTTCGATTTACCTTTTACGATTTAGGGTGACGGCACCAATGATGGACACTTTTAGCTGACAAGCACCAGTAATGGACACTTCACTCTTAATTCAAATTTCACGCGGTCCTAAATTGATTGTTGCAAAACAAATGAATAACCCTTATCTTCTGTAAAATAAGAATCAAGTGTCCATTATTGGTGCCTTGTCCATTACTTGTTCCATTACCCTACGCTGTCTTTTCAACAGTATTAAAATATTATTCGAGAAATTTTACAATTTTAGAAAAAAAATGTCACTCAAAAGTTTCAGCATCAGCCTGTAGATTCTAACGAGCCCGTACTTGGTACGGGCGTGTATCGTAAAAAATAAAATCATAACCCAGTGCTTTGCCAATAATCTGCCATTCGGGCCGGCGGCGTGCCAAAAGGGAACCAGCGAGCAATAACATTTTGAATAAAATTCCATTTAGAGGGTGAATATTTGAAACGGCGAAAAAGAGTGCTTATTTACTTTGTGATCCAATAATAACAGAAAGTCTCAATTAATGAATGTGATTTGATTCTACATTAAGTATTCTTGTGGGTGCACTTACTTAAAAGTTTCATTTCGTATATTTAAAAAATACAAAAATTAAAAACTACCCATAATTGCAATATTTCTCGTGTCACAACACGACATAAATTTAAATGAAAAGGATTACACGCTAATTTATGAACTTAAAAAAGATAATTCTATTTATATTTATAGTTTAATACTTGGTTTTTAAAATCCAAGTAAAAAAAAGAATACTTAATCACTGTTTCATTCAAAACATGAAGCTAAAAAATTGTCACAAATAATTCGTCATTCTTCTCAGCGATGCTTATTTGGCATATTTTGTTAACAAAAATACTTATAATGGAACGAATGTCGTTCCAAACAAACGGACAAACTGACAGAAGTGCGTGAAGCTAACCCCATGTGCTTGTTACGAAAATTGCCCTCGCGTGTGATATCCATGGACTCTGTTTGATTGTCTAAAACTCGATATTGGCGAAATACACCATGTAACAAGGAGTGACAGACATTAATTAAGAAAATTGAAGGGGGGCGGGTGCCCCCATTGGGGGGTTTGTGTGTGGGTCCGATTCGTACTTAGCCGTTATTTTTTCGTGCTCATCAGGTTCAATAGGTCTTTGTTAAGTACAGTGGAGATCGCATTTACAGTCTTAGGACTGCACTCTGGTGATTGTAGTTGAGAATGCAAATATCTATGATCCCACTAACCGCCAGGGGCCTGTTTTATAAAACTACAAATTACAATTTACAGGTTACAAGTTTCCATTTGACACAACCTCGACCAATGACGACCAGCTATTTGAGCAGTGTTGCCAGTTTAGACCTGTAAAGTTGTAACTTGTAGCTTTATAAAACGTGCCCCAGCCATTTGAGCAGTGTTGCCAGTTTAGACCTATAAAATTGTTACTTGTAGCTTTATAAAACGTGCCCCAGCCATTTGAGGAGTGTTGCCAGTTTAGACCTGTAAAATTGTTACTTGTAGCTTTATAAAACGTGCCCCAGCCATTTGAGCAGTGTTGCCAGTTTAGACCTGTAAAATTGTTACTTGTAGCTTTATAAAATGTGCCCCCGTGGCCTGTACCCCCTTCCAACACCATTATCAGAACAACTCTTAGTTGTAGTGGTTGTACCTACAGTTTTTTTTTGGCTGCAGTTGTGTTGACGCTGCTGTTGATGATGGCCAAATGTGAGAATGAGCCGAGCAGCAGGCTGAATGAGTTTAGCCAGTGCTTCTATCCGCGCCGGAAACGCCGATAAAACACACTGGGTGACAGACGGAAGTGCTGCGCGAGGGAGACTCGTTGGAGAAAAAGATGGCATGTGTGGGATGTTGGCTGTCAGTTTGGTTGGGGCTGGGGCTTTTAACTTGAGAGACAATTAAATGAATATTGGTTGGTGCTGGAGTAAATGTTAAGTTAAATTGTGTGGATGTGTTTGTTTCACCCCGAAGCTGCAATCTCTTGTTTTATCTCACGAGAGAGGGTGGGCTTGCGTGTGCACGTTGTCTCCGAGTGCGTATCTGTCGTCGCTATGGACTAGCGCGCACGAGCAACTTTTGCTTCCGCAACTATTTTTTCTCTGACATCAAGTCTATGGGTTAGTACGAAAGTGCGCGCATGTATGCGACGCGTCTAGTGATGGGCAGCTTGTAAGTTACAAAAGTTAAACTCAAAAGTGAAACTTTCATTTAAATTTTCATGTAAGTTACTGGAAGTTCCAAATGGAAAATTTCTATTAAATTTCTCTAGTTTTCAGGTGTACATCATCTGTTTGTGAGTAATTCTATACTCCCCGATAAACAACAACATTCTTATTAGTTATCTCAGCAACCACTTTAACATAATTCCTTTAATTACTCTTTATATTGTGTTTTCTATTACGACAAATATAACACAATATACCTACTTTTAACATACAAAACAATACCATTAGGCATTAAGTCTGCCATTTGTACTTTTTTTGTGCAATAACGGTTAAATAAATAAATAAATACCAGAAAAAAACAAGGCACTTCTTAACTCAACTGGAAAGTAGGCAACAGCCACCCTTAGGCCAAGCGGCCACTGACATATAGTCTCGAATTTTATAATCATAACCCGTTCTGCTAACGTCAGAAGTAGTTGACACGTGACGTGAAAATTAAGTGTAATTTATTCGTTAACATTGCTGTCAGAAACGTTTCTTGTCAATTTTGTAATTTTCAAAAGTTGAAATATGTCACAGTTAAGGTAATATGTGAAATGTTACAGAAATTGCCCATCGCTAGACGCGTCTACAGTATTCCCAGATTCTTGATAGCTTTCGGTTGCCTATTGCTATCACCCTTGCTCTCGCAACTGACAGTATATTTGTCACTCGTGTGTCATAGAAAAACGAAGATTGCCGATGGCTATTAAGAAAATAATGCAATGTACTCCCGGGAGACTTTTTTTGTCCGCGAGTTTGGAGACAAGCCCGCGACGCAAATATCGCCTTCTCTATTGGTTTCAATGCAAGTGCGCGCACGGCGACAGTTAAGTTGCCGGTCGGCCAGTTGCCACTCAACCGCCGCGGCGACAGCGTGTCTTTTTTATTCGGATATGCTCTCAATTTCATGAAAGTTTCCTAGTGTCAGCCTATCACTCCATAATGGATGCACCCAATATTGCTTTTTTCGTTGTCGTCTTCGGTTTCTAAAGACAAGAGCACAGACCACAACCGTCTCTTCGAAATCCATGTTGATGACTGTGTATAATTTTAAAGAAAATTGTTGATGTCACTCTCGTGTGCGCATCTTTTTAATCGCGGCGAGGAGACGGCGACAGAGACAAATAAATTGACGTGTAACTAAGTTGCTCGGGCGCGGTAGCTCTAACGGCCTGGCCACGACATTGCGCGAATTGCGGCGCGGCAAGCGATTTCCTAATACATTGCGTGTGATGCCAACTAACAGCAGAACGTTGCGCGTCTCAACCGTGCAATGAATTCAGAAAACGCTCGCCACGCCGCAATTCGCGCAATGTCGTGGTCAGGCCGTAAGGGCTTGTTTACGGAGACGCGGGGCGTCGCGCGTAGCGTTGGGCGGCGCGGTCTGCATTAAATACAAACTTATATAAATATGGTGTTGTATATAGGTAAAAGCGTTTACGGAGAAGCAGTTTTACACGCGTTTGCTTCAAATACAGCGTTACTTGCGGCGGAGCCCGCGGAATGCATCGCCGCGTTGCACGCAGCGTCGCACGCGTCAATAACTGTGGTTCCCGCCACTGCGCCCGCGGCGTGCTCCGCCGCGCGTTCCGCTACACGCTCGAGAGTCCGCCGCGGATGCAGCGGCGGGCACAGCTACTCTTTACGCCCCGCACCACGCGCCGCATCACGAACCGCATCTTCATAAACAACTCCGTCCATTGCCTTATGTTTGTGTTTGCGCGTGTGATGACGCGGTCCGCTGCACGCGCCGCCTCGCTGTAAACGGAAAGAACACCCGACGCGCCGCGCAACGCGCAACGCCAAGCCGCACGCCACGCGCGACGCTCCGCGTCTCCGTAAACAAGCCCTAAGAGTCGCCGTAGTGTGCTTGCGTGCAACTACAAGTATGGCCCACGCGCTATTGTGAGATAAAACAACCGTAGCCTTGTTTGTAACCGTTGTTTTTAGGCCTTAATATTAAAATTCGATTATGCTATGAATTTTAATTGTAAATATTTAACATACCTTTATAATACGAATCACTGTCTACATTTCGAGATTCATTGACGATCAAAATAATGCTGTTATTTTATTATTTTTATTTCTTTTAGTTTAATGGTACACGAAATTGCATAAAATGTGTGAAAATGTCAAAATGTGTCAGAATTTCTTTAATTTAAAAGAAAGTTTTCGTGAAGTTTGAAAAAGGTTTAATATTATATAACACTAGCTTCTGCCCGCGACTTCGTCCCCGTGGAATAGTTACTTTCGGCTAACGCTAACTTTAACCCGCGACTTTGTTTACGTAGAAGGTTGAAACATTCTTCATTGGTGCTCCGCTCCTATTGGTCTTAGCGTCATGATATATAGCTTTCCTCGATTAATGGGCTATCTAACACTGAAAGAGTTTTTCAAATCGGACCAGAGGGCCCTGCCAAGATGCATTGCGCTAACTAGCATTTCTATTCGATTCGTTTTTTAATCAATCGCGTCACTGGTAGACCACGTGACTTTTCGTATCACGTCATCTTCCAGTGACGCGATTGGTTTAAAAGCGAATCGAATAGAAACGCTAGTTAGCGCAATGCATCTTGGCAGGCCCCTCAGTACCTAGTTCCTGAGATTAGCGCGTTCAAGCAAACAAACAAACACACTCTTCAGCATTATAATATTAGTATAGATTACCGGTTAATGTGGGGGTTGCTACTTGAGATAAATATAGGATATAGCTATAGTTCAACCCAACTTTAACCTTTCTCTACCTACTTAAATCTCTTTTGAACGCCGACAAAAAAAACCGGTCAAGTGCGAGTCGGACTCGCGCACCGAGGGTTCCGTATTTAAAATAATATGGTTGGAAAACTCAAAAAATATTCATTTTGTTATGAACTTTATTCCTATGCAATAAGGTTCCTTTTGGTTAGTCTAAATTTTAATATAGATTTTTATAAGTTTTCCAAAACTGTAAAGTTTGACGACTTAATTTTATTTTTCGCGTAAAATATAAGTAATTGTCTTTCTTTCAGGTATTTTTCAGATTTTTTGGTCCATAAACTATGGAGATGAGGGGAACGGTCATTTTTGGCTATCTTAAATCAAAGAGTACGTCATGGAAAATTATATAAAAATGTTTTGAAATGTGCAGACTGAGCCCTTTCATATGACACCCCGCTTGCTATAATCAAATATCTTTCATTTTTCAACCCCCCTTTCTAGACCCCTTTTCAAATATTTAGAAAAATGATTTCATATTTTTTAAATAAAAACAGATGCGGGCATGGAAGTTATACAAATATGCCAAATTTCAAGATGATGGCTTCTATAGTTTCTGAGAAAAACTGCTGTGACATACAGACAGACAAGGAAGTCTCACCATAACGGTCCCTTTTTTACCATTTTGGTACGGAACCTTAAAAAACACGACCGATCGCTCCCATCGAAGTTGCTACGACATCACCCGCATCACCGACTCACCCCTCTTTTTACACGACTGCCCAAAAAAAAGGAGTGTAATGTTTTCAGGGTTCATGTTTGTATGTATGTATCTATGTATGTATGTGAGTTTCTTTATTCCACAATAACTTCTAAATCCCTTGATCGATTTAGATGTGCGAGGTATCGTTATAATCCTTACGTCATCCCGGGTCACATAGGATACCTAAACTCCTAAAATTGAAATAACAACAATGGCAAAATGACAATTATTAACATATGTAGGTGTATCGAGGACAGTATACAAAATACAGTCGGGTTTTTAAAGAGCAGTGACTGCATACCGCCGTCCCATCATGACAGCGGTTCGGCAAAAGTTAACTTATTACCTTTTGTCACGCGACGCGATCACGCGGGTTGCACAGGTATGGAATTTATTGGTCTCATGCCATTGCATGTCTGTCTAAATATCAACAAAAAAATGGGTCAAACTATACGATGTTATCTATTATTCTGCCATAGGGATCATTCATGACTTTTCCACAGCTTTAAAACAAGCGGATTCATGTAACAGTTGAGAAATAGTACATTGTTGCAGAGGATAGAAAGTACTCTAGTGTACGAGTCCATAGATTGCACTTTCTACCGAGGCAGACATAGTGCTTTTCACAACTACTGAGAGGAAATAAAATAAAAATTCATATTCAAAACTCAAATTTTAATTCATGTTAATGTGACATCACCGTTTTACCATAGATAACTTTTTTTTAATCTGGTCCCCTATTCTCGTGGCACTCGAGATTAATAAATTAACATGCGAGATGAAGATGTCAACTCCATATGAAATTGTATTTGTTTCGCCATATCTCCCATGTAATTTCATCTCTAGTGGTTCAAGATTAGGGGCCAAGTTTGAATTACATTTAAAAAAAAGCAGTGTATCTTTTAGCAAAAATAAACCTAATATTTTACGACACAAAATGGTGTGTTCTGTTGGTCGATTTCAATTTTTCATTTTAAGGAGCTATGACATAAAAATTGATTGATTGATTTTCGTTGGTTCTTAAAGTTGGACAACAATGTTCTCGACCAATCAGCAAACACGCCGACAAAAACATTCTTGGTCTGTCCTTATAAGTGACGTTTTGTGACCCCAAACAAGACCATCTAAGGCCATATTTCCGAGCAGTGTTGTGAAAAATCATTTATCTACACACATATCATAAGTCCTCTATTATGCGTTCAAAACCCGTAGGCAATGACCAGCATTACCTGTGGTAGTAGGTGACAGCGATGACAGCTGTTCATTTTGGAAGATGTTTCAAATTTGGATCTCATTACCTTACAATATTCGATAACGTAATTTCAAAATTACGTTACAGCTGACATCGCTGTCACCTACTACCACAGGTAAGGTAATGCTGGTCATTTGCCTTTCGGCTTCTGAACCCATCTTAGAGTACTTATAATATGTGTGTAGATAAAGTATTGTACGAGACTCTGCGTAATTAGCATTACGCAACCGTCACGTAAACTACTATTTTTGAATAGCTATGAACATAACCAAGATGTAAGGCATCAAAGATTTGTTCCTATCTCTAGCAAAACAGAGTTCAACATGGAGTTTATTTGGCCGACGTGTTACTTGACGTCATACATATTAGGTGTCCCAGTGTTTGCTTTTCACTTTGTATCGAAAAAACATATGTGATTACTTAAAAAATATATAAAAAGAACCGGCAGATAGGTTTTAAAACTTTGCTGATCCGTATTGATTCTAATTGTGTAAAATACCACTGAAAAACTTATGAAAAAAAACATGAAGATAATGATTTTTCGTTACACAGACATATGGAAAAATTACAAAAATGAAGATCAAAATGATCAATATCTCCGAAACTAGTAAAAATCGCTGAACATACATAGGGGCACAGATTACTATACTCTACAGATACTCAGTCGCGAATCGAAAATGGTTGCCGTCCTAAAGTCGATAGCCGCCGACACTATAAGTTTCTGTGGTTTCGCCAGCAGTGGCAGCACAATCGACATGTCTGCTAAGCTATGAACGGCACGTAACCTCGCAATCAGTTGGACAGATGGCATTTTTGTCAAAGCTTTATGAATTGCCGCCGCCGCAGCGCGCCGTCATATAAAACTAAACGTTGATTCTACATTCTTTAAGCATATTTTTGCAAAAATATTGGGTGTGATCAAGTTTTGGCGTGAACTACCTTTTGTTTGCCTATCTATTTATTCACTTTCTTGTTTCTTGTGCATCGCCGTAGTTAGACCAGTAAGTGAAAGAACAGAATAATTATTTATTATACTTGTACTATATATATATATATATATATAATTTACGTAAGTACTTTAGCTCTAAACTGATGCGGTTTGAACCTCCGTTAAAAACGAACTAATCTATTTACTTATATAAAAATCTCGTGTCACGGTGTTTGTGGTCGAACTCCGCCGAGACGGCTCGATCGATTTTTATATTTTTATTTATATAGATAGATAGGTACTGTACTGACCTCATCTCGAGTCAAACCTTCAAGCAAGAATTAAATTGTCTTTGGTATTTGACTGGTTAGAAAACGGAGAGAGTGTGGGGGTTGCTAGGAAACAGTTGGGAGTTGACGGGAGTGATCGTCGGGCTTGAAAAAATGTATTTCTTAAGATTTTTTATTTGCTTTTCTTTATAATAATAGTGGTGTATCCACAAAATTTTCCTTTTATAATTAATAATGTGCGGTGTGCATAATTGTGAATAACATATAGGAGGTGATCTATAGGAATTTTGCAGGGAGACGTTAGGAGATTTTCGTGAGTTTTCATGTAGACTAAGTCTACTTAAAAAGGTAAATATTGTAGTCCTACCGTTGTTGGAAACACTTATCTATAAGAAATCATGTTTACGAATAATTTGGTTTATGGTTTGAGAACAAGAAAATCGAACTAGTGATTTCTCATAGGTATTTTAATCTTTCGTATATGTCTTATCATTTAGAATGGAGAAGCTTGGGGATGAGTGTTCTGGTTGAGGATCTGAAAGACGAATGGAAGGGTGATAGTCGTTGTTTAGAAAGGGTTCCGTATGGTGTTTAATTTATTGTGAATGTTTGTTGTGTTTCTAGGTATAGTAATAGAGTAAGGAAAACTTTCGTAGTACAGGGAAACCTTAGTTGCATATTTAACCTTTCATTTTAATACATTTCACGCGGGAGCATGACCCTGAGAGCTCCGTCGCTTACTACGAGGGCTTCTAAGCGGTTTGGTGTCGCTGTCGGGAGAGTTCGGTTTGCTGCTGCGCGGCCTTGACATCTCGTCGGGACCCGAAGCTAAGTGTTGTCTTTTAGTGGTTACTCGATGGGTGCATCGTTGCACGTAGGGTAGTAATGCAGCTGGTTACGAATGACATTTGATGTCGTCATTTTCAAAATATTTTGAATTATGGAAGATGTCATTGCAATTTTGACAACAAGGCTATTAGATCATTCGTAGCAAAGCTGTCCTTGTTAGAACATGTTTATTTGAATATTTTTCTTTGATTTTGATTTTTTTTTATTTACGAATATTTTCAAAATGTTTTGAGTTTCGAAATTTTATTTTTTTGGAAGGAACAATTTATTTAAAAAAACAGAACAATTTTTAAAAAATAAATCCTTAGAAGCAAATCATATTGAATTTAAAAGTGATATACGCTGGTCGTCGGAAAACCAAACTAGTGATAAATTTCTTTGAATTATTTCACGGGATTTTAATTCTATTGCGAAACTAATAATTATTTAAAGGTAAATAATTTTATTGTTCATTTGATATTCTTTTACAAATGTTTTTAATCAAGGGAATTCAAAGGTTTATTAATAATTCAAGACTGATCTAATTCTTTTGGATCTTGTGTACCTTTTAGGACTCCATGTCTAATCTTCAGTTTATTGGAAGAACTTTTCTAAATTTTCCCATGCTGTTTGGCTAAGATTATTTAGCTCTCTTTCGGCTCTTATATTGGGGTTTACAGTTTTGCTTGTGTCCTGGCAATTTAAATTACAATTTATCTTTACCTTTCTCGTTTAATGCATCGGATATTATACATGTTTCTATTCGAGTCGAAGAGGGTTTAGTGTCTTGGTGAAAGTTATCAGCGGGTCACAGACGCCGATGACATCTCACCGCCACTAAACATCTTGGATTAAAATAGCAAGCAGAGACACTTCACACTGTATGACCAGTATCCATACAGACTGCACAGACTGCTTCAGTGTGTTAAAGGTTCAAGGTTAATAGCTTCAAAATTTATCTTGGGGAACCGGGGGTCGGATTTGAGTTGCGTCAAGAGTCGATCTCACCTCTGGTCGAAAGACGTTAGTTAGTTGAGGTGACTTGCTGGCTTGGTTTTTATGATCTCATGTCAGCAAGGATGCCTGCGAGTTTAGCTCGGCAACTGCTTTCTACTCCCGGCTCTCATGTCGGTTCGTGGGGACTCGACTAAGCGAAGCGAAAGCTGAGCGTGTGATATCGGGTGCCTTGACGGATTCGAAGGGGAGGAGACCTCCAACATTCTGGGTTTACTTTGATACCTGTCACACTGGATTGCAGAAAACACACACATTCCGTCGTCCTAAATATCCGAGGACACAAGAGGGGTAGTTTAGGTCAATAGTCTCTCCACCTAAATTATTAGGAAAAGAATTAAATCCTGTCTCTTGGAGTGACTATAATTTGTCGGGCCCTCTGCTCTCTTTGTCACGAGGACTTACTCAGACTGACTTGGCGACGTAATGGAAGCTCTCCCCAGACAAGTTCGGGACAGGCTGGCGGAGTGTGACCAGCCTGGAGTCGAGCACACGAGCAAGAGCGGGGAGGGGCTCTGCTTTTACCAGACCACAAAACTTGTCGAATTTCTATAAACTGAAGTTCTCTAGATGTTTCTTTTCTTCAACTAATACAATTATTTGAATTCCCTTATTTTTGAATATCTCTTTAATCAGAAGAATCTGTTATCCCTCATTCTCGCCTTAGGAACCATGGGTTACTAAAACATTTAAAAAAAACCACACAACGTTACTACCACTATTTCGATTGGCAAATATCTTTTGTCTTCCGGTCCGCCAAACAGATTAAATAAATTAATCTTTCTTTTATATTTTATAAGGCCTGCCCCTTGGGGTCAGCACAATTGGTGCCGCGTGACCAGGATACTAGGGTATTAAGCAGATTGAGGGGAAGAGATATTGTGAATTAAGGGAGAGGCATTACTTTCGTTTCTCGAGAATTATGAATAGTGCAATTTGAAAGGTTGAGGTAGCTTTTACTATTGCGATTGAGGGAATAGGGTTAGGGAAAGATGGGCATGGAAATTTATATCCCATATCGGCTAATAAGACTTGGTCAGATTTTGGTAGATGTGGTTTTGGGGATGAGAATAGAGTTCAGAATAAGGAAGTTAAGTTGAATTTAGATGCTTTTCCAAATCTTTCCCCAAGTTTATTAGATCGGCCACGTGTTTCTGAATTTTTACAAACTTTTGTTGCGGCATCCTTGTTTGATGAAGAGGTATGTTTTGATGAGGGTTCTCGCAAGGTTAGAGCGGAGATTGTTATTGAGATATTAGGGAATACAATAAATGGGTTGATAGATACTGGGAGTGAAGTGAGTTGTATTTCAGAAGAGCTTTATGAATCTTTACAAATTACTAAAGATACAAGGTTTCCATCATTACCAGTGAAACCTATACAGATTAGAGGAGCAGTAGGGCAGAAAAGTTTGAAAATACAGCAGCTAACATCTGTTGAGTTAAAAATTCAGGGGATAAGTTTCGATACTGGATTGTTGGTAGTTCCAAAATTGACAGTACCGGTGATATTAGGCTTTGACTGGTTACTTTCCCATGATGCTGTTATTAATTTACGAGATCCTAAGTCTTTAATTCTGCCGGGTAATGGGGAAGAAGTTAGTGTACCGTTTATTGATGAAGGTCAAGAGAGTGTAAACGTTAGAGCTCTACGAGTCGGTCAGGATGATAAAAGGGATTCCACTGAGAAGAGTGAGGATTTTCTGGATAGACTTAATGTGGGAGTAAAATTGACTGATAGTATGAGGATGGATTTAAAGCAAGTTTTAGAGAGTCATAAGATAGTATTCACGAAGCAAATTGGTAGGGCAAATTGTTATGTTCATCATATAGAAATGTCTGAACACACTCCGCGAATACATAGATCCTATCCGATTCCGTATGCTTATCGTAATAAGATTGATGAAAAATTAAATGAGATGGTAGAGTTGGGGATTATTTCTAGAGGGGCAACTCCTTATAGTAGTCCTTTAACATATACAAGCAAACCTGATGGGTCTATTCGTATTTTACTTGATGCTAGAGAAATTAACAAATACATGGTGGCAGAGTCAGAGGCCCCACCAATGCAGATAGATGTTTTAAATGCATTTCATGGTGTAAAATTTATAACTATCGTAGATTTAAACAATGCGTATTTTCAAATTCCTATATCAAAAGAGAGTAGACAGTATACCGGGTTTACTGTGAATGGGAGGTCTTATATGTATAATGTTTTGCCACAAGGTCTGAAGACGTCTGTGGGAAGTTTTAGTCGGGCGATGGATGTAGTGTTGGGGCCAGGAGTTAGAAGTTTTTGTGTAAATTATTTAGATGATTTGGCAATATTAACGAAAGGGAGTTGGGAAGAACATTTGGAGCAATTAGACAAGGTCCTAGAACGATTAGAGAATGCGGGTTTGACTTGTAATTTAGAGAAGTGTAAGTTTGCTTGCCGGGAAGTGAAAATGTTAGGACACATAGTTTCTACTGAAGGAATTCGGACTGATCCAAACAAAGTCAAGTCGATTCAAGAGTTTCCAACTCTGAAAAAGGTGAAGCATGTGCGAGCATTTTTAGGGTTATGTAATTACTACCGGAGATTTATTCCAAATTATAGTACTTTGATTATACCTTTGACAAGATTGTTAAAAAAGGAACAAGTTTGGTATTGGGATGAGGAGTTAGATACGGCATTTAAGAATTTGAAACAGGAGTTTTCTACAACTATTATGTTGTCACATCCAGATGTAAATAAAGTTTATTATTTGCAGACGGATAGTTCAGGGGTAGGAATTGCGGGAGAGTTATATCAATATGACGATGAGGGTAATAAACGGATTTTGAGTTTTTGTGGAAGGTCGTTGAGAGGATCAGAATTGAGGTGGACAGTTACAGAACAAGAATTTTGGGCAGTAATTTATGGGGTTAAGAAGTTTGAGACTTATTTAAGGGGGGCGGAATTAATTATTAGGACTGATCATAAAGCTTTAGTGTTTGTAAAGAACATTAAATTATTTAATAGTCGGATTACAAGATGGATATTGTATTTAGAACAGTTTAATTACACAATAGAGCATGTTAGGGGGGTCGAAAATGGGGGAGTGGACGTTTTGTCTAGATTTCCAAGGGATGGGGACATTCAAGAAGGGAAAACTTGGTGTCCATCGATAATGTATATGGGGGTGCAGAATAATACTGAATTAGAATCTAAATTAGAACAGATGGTTCAGTTTCAGGATATGGATAATGTAGCTAAAGGCATTAAAGAACGCGTGCTAGGGCAAGTGGAAGGAGGAAGTCGATTGTCTAGGATAGCGATGCGTTGTTCAGTTGTCGATGGTGTGCTATATTTTAGAAAACATGTCAACGATGTTGAAGTTTTATATTTACCAGAAGCTTTGCAAGCTGAGGTGTGTAGACAAGTTCATTTGGAGTTAGGGCATTTGGGGATTTATAAAATGATGAAATATCTAAAGCAAAGATTTTATTGGCTTGGAATGAAGAGAATGGTAGAGAAGTTTGTTAGGTGTTGTCATATTTGCCAATTATCCAAAGTGGATAATGTTAAGTATGTGGGGGCGTGTAATTCTATTGTAACGGAGAATCCAGGGGATTTAGTTATGGCAGACCTTTATGGACCCTTACCAGCGTCTAGGGGGGGAATAACATACATATTCGTAATACAAGATTCTTTTACTAAATACATTAAATTATATGGGTTGAGGGTGGCAACAGCGAAAGCGGTTATGGGTAGGATGCAAAATTTTGCATTAACAATAAAGCCGAAAACTGTAATGACTGATAATGGAAAACAATTTATAGGGAATACATGGAAATTAGGATTACGGAATATGGGAGTTAGGGCTATATATACAACTATTAGGAACCCTAGGCCAAATACGACGGAACGTGTTAATAAAGAGTTGGGAAAATTCTTTAGGATTTATTGTCATGAAAGGCATAGAAATTGGGGTTTATGGTTAGAGAAGATTGAGGAGTTGTATAACAATACATTTCATTTAAGTACGGGGTTTACACCTAATGAAGTTCTTTTTGGTAGAGTGACTCATTTATCAATAGATACCCATTTGCCTTATCTTGTACGTAGTAGGGATATAGGAGAGATTCGGGAGCAAGCTAGAGTTAATTTACAATTGGCTAGTCAACAGAGAAAGACTAGGTTTGATTTAACTCATAAATTAATTCAGTATCAGGTTGGAGATTTGGTTAAGTTGCGAAGATTGAATAAGTCTGACTCTATGAGTGGAGTTACTCGGAAGTTTGATTTAACTTATGAAGGTCCATACAGGGTAGCAGCAAGACAGTTTGATAATGTTTATGTTTTGGTACACCCCGAAACTTTGCAAGAGAAGGGGATGTTCAATGCAATACATTTAGCACGATATTATGTTTAATCAGGAAAATGAAGTTAGAAGTTGGGGAATTAGAAATTTTATAGGGACGTTGATGTCGGTTATGAATTTCCATGCAGAAGCATTAGTGAGTGTTATGTGGGGTAGGATTAATTCGGAGTAATTTTGCTTTGGAATATATTTGAGTATTAGATTATATGGTATTTGGTGTTTAGTTCAATATTATAAGGTTTTAGAAATATTAATAAAGTATTTGCTTACTGGCTAGTGGTTTTGAATTCATATTTGGTAATGGAGGTTTAATTTAGGAGAGGGGGGGGGGAAAGATGTAGCATAGGGGAAAAAGGATTGGGGGGGGGAAGAAAGATAAAATAAGTTAGGGGACTCCTTAAATAGTTTTGGGGTTCAGTTGGTGAATTGGTTATGAAATTTAACTCTTGTTTGGGATTGATTGGAGACAAGGAGTTGGAATAAGAAGGTTAAATCTTGGCTCCGTTGAATATCGTCAAGATTTAGGGGGGGATTGTACTGACCTCATCTCGAGTCAAACCTTCAAGCAAGAATTAAATTGTCTTTGGTATTTGACTGGTTAGAAAACGGAGAGAGTGTGGGGGTTGCTAGGAAACAGTTGGGAGTTGACGGGAGTGATCGTCGGGCTTGAAAAAATGTATTTCTTAAGATTTTTTATTTGCTTTTCTTTATAATAATAGTGGTGTATCCACAAAATTTTCCTTTTATAATTAATAATGTGCGGTGTGCATAATTGTGAATAACATATAGGAGGTGATCTATAGGAATTTTGCAGGGAGACGTTAGGAGATTTTCGTGAGTTTTCATGTAGACTAAGTCTACTTAAAAAGGTAAATATTGTAGTCCTACCGTTGTTGGAAACACTTATCTATAAGAAATCATGTTTACGAATAATTTGGTTTATGGTTTGAGAACAAGAAAATCGAACTAGTGATTTCTCATAGGTATTTTAATCTTTCGTATATGTCTTATCATTTAGAATGGAGAAGCTTGGGGATGAGTGTTCTGGTTGAGGATCTGAAAGACGAATGGAAGGGTGATAGTCGTTGTTTAGAAAGGGTTCCGTATGGTGTTTAATTTATTGTGAATGTTTGTTGTGTTTCTAGGTATAGTAATAGAGTAAGGAAAACTTTCGTAGTACAGGGAAACCTTAGTTGCATATTTAACCTTTCATTTTAATACATTTCACGCGGGAGCATGACCCTGAGAGCTCCGTCGCTTACTACGAGGGCTTCTAAGCGGTTTGGTGTCGCTGTCGGGAGAGTTCGGTTTGCTGCTGCGCGGCCTTGACATCTCGTCGGGACCCGAAGCTAAGTGTTGTCTTTTAGTGGTTACTCGATGGGTGCATCGTTGCACGTAGGGTAGTAATGCAGCTGGTTACGAATGACATTTGATGTCGTCATTTTCAAAATATTTTGAATTATGGAAGATGTCATTGCAATTTTGACAACAAGGCTATTAGATCATTCGTAGCAAAGCTGTCCTTGTTAGAACATGTTTATTTGAATATTTTTCTTTGATTTTGATTTTTTTTTATTTACGAATATTTTCAAAATGTTTTGAGTTTCGAAATTTTATTTTTTTGGAAGGAACAATTTATTTAAAAAAACAGAACAATTTTTAAAAAATAAATCCTTAGAAGCAAATCATATTGAATTTAAAAGTGATATACGCTGGTCGTCGGAAAACCAAACTAGTGATAAATTTCTTTGAATTATTTCACGGGATTTTAATTCTATTGCGAAACTAATAATTATTTAAAGGTAAATAATTTTATTGTTCATTTGATATTCTTTTACAAATGTTTTTAATCAAGGGAATTCAAAGGTTTATTAATAATTCAAGACTGATCTAATTCTTTTGGATCTTGTGTACCTTTTAGGACTCCATGTCTAATCTTCAGTTTATTGGAAGAACTTTTCTAAATTTTCCCATGCTGTTTGGCTAAGATTATTTAGCTCTCTTTCGGCTCTTATATTGGGGTTTACAGTTTTGCTTGTGTCCTGGCAATTTAAATTACAATTTATCTTTACCTTTCTCGTTTAATGCATCGGATATTATACATGTTTCTATTCGAGTCGAAGAGGGTTTAGTGTCTTGGTGAAAGTTATCAGCGGGTCACAGACGCCGATGACATCTCACCGCCACTAAACATCTTGGATTAAAATAGCAAGCAGAGACACTTCACACTGTATGACCAGTATCCATACAGACTGCACAGACTGCTTCAGTGTGTTAAAGGTTCAAGGTTAATAGCTTCAAAATTTATCTTGGGGAACCGGGGGTCGGATTTGAGTTGCGTCAAGAGTCGATCTCACCTCTGGTCGAAAGACGTTAGTTAGTTGAGGTGACTTGCTGGCTTGGTTTTTATGATCTCATGTCAGCAAGGATGCCTGCGAGTTTAGCTCGGCAACTGCTTTCTACTCCCGGCTCTCATGTCGGTTCGTGGGGACTCGACTAAGCGAAGCGAAAGCTGAGCGTGTGATATCGGGTGCCTTGACGGATTCGAAGGGGAGGAGACCTCCAACATTCTGGGTTTACTTTGATACCTGTCACACTGGATTGCAGAAAACACACACATTCCGTCGTCCTAAATATCCGAGGACACAAGAGGGGTAGTTTAGGTCAATAGTCTCTCCACCTAAATTATTAGGAAAAGAATTAAATCCTGTCTCTTGGAGTGACTATAATTTGTCGGGCCCTCTGCTCTCTTTGTCACGAGGACTTACTCAGACTGACTTGGCGACGTAATGGAAGCTCTCCCCAGACAAGTTCGGGACAGGCTGGCGGAGTGTGACCAGCCTGGAGTCGAGCACACGAGCAAGAGCGGGGAGGGGCTCTGCTTTTACCAGACCACAAAACTTGTCGAATTTCTATAAACTGAAGTTCTCTAGATGTTTCTTTTCTTCAACTAATACAATTATTTGAATTCCCTTATTTTTGAATATCTCTTTAATCAGAAGAATCTGTTATCCCTCATTCTCGCCTTAGGAACCATGGGTTACTAAAACATTTAAAAAAAACCACACAACGTTACTACCACTATTTCGATTGGCAAATATCTTTTGTCTTCCGGTCCGCCAAACAGATTAAATAAATTAATCTTTCTTTTATATTTTATAAGGCCTGCCCCTTGGGGTCAGCACAGTACTTATAGGAATTTGGAAGGTCGTAATAGTTATTTGTGTGTCAAGGAAGCAAAATTACATATTTACCTATGGCGAGGGCGTACATTGAATCCTGAACGAAGCGTGACGAAGCGAAGGATTCTACAAATGAATCCCGAGCGTAGCGAGGTATTCTAAAATAGAATCCTGAGCGTAGTGAGGGATTCAAGTGTTAACGCCCAAGGTGGAAATAATTATGCTACTGTGTGACACATACTGCTTTTCACATCACCTATGAGGAAAATAAAAGATCATCATCATCATCATCATCATCATCATCATCATCATCATCATCATCATCATCATCATCGTCATCATCATCATCATCGATACCACCATCATCATCATCATCATCATCATCGATCCCACCATCATCATCATCATCATCATCATCATCATCATCATCATCATCATCATCATCATCATCATCAAGTCATCACCATCATGACCATCATCGGCATCACCATCATCATCATCAATTCATCACCATAACCATCAGCATCATCACCATCACAATCACCATCGTCATCACCATCATCATCATCATCATCATCATCATCATCACCTTGATCATCATCATCAACATCATCATCATCATCAATTCATCACCATCATCACCATCATCGGCATCACCTTCATCATCATCACCATCACAATCACCATCGTCATAATCTTGATCATCATCATCATCATCATCATCATCATCAATTCATCACCATCATCACCATCATCATCATCTTGATCATCATCATCATCAATTCATCGCCATCATCATCATCATCGTCATCACCATCATCATCATCAATTCATCACCATAACCATCAGCATCATCACCATCACAATCGCCATCGTCATCATCATCATGCTAATAAAATAGGATGCACATGTATAATCGATTGTAAAAAAAATGTAATCGATTAAGTATTGGCGGCCCGGGCGCGGACAGCTAGTAGGTTTATATTGGGATTTAAAAGCTAAAGAACCTAAGTGATGACGCGTCACGCGTCCATACAACATTGTACCAACAACTTTTATGAACACTATTAAAGTACGTACCTAAAAAAATACGGACGTGTTTCCTCGTCTTATCATGAGTCAAGGTATCTGTGTGCATGCGGCAACTCGTGTACCTACCTATAACGAACGAAATTGCCGACCTTGCATGCTTCATTCCTGTCTAGCGCAACGTTACGTCCTTTTTTTTAGGTCCGTGCACTAAATATATTTTATTTATAGTTATCTAAAATAGTCAATAAAATTTTCCTTAATTTATATCTTACTTTTAAGTAGGTAGCTAACAATAAATGTAGGTAACTAACAATAAAAATGTTTAAGGACTTTTGACTGTCTAAATCGAAGTCAAAGGTAGGTATTTGTAGGCAAATGTGACCACCTATGTCACTATACAACGCAGTGTAAAGCGCAAGCGCACGTCACGTCTACGCGCACGCATCCGGTGTGGCTAGGCCTTTAATTAAACAAGTAACGCCTCGGGAAAGTCATAGTCATATTTAAACAATTAAACATTCACGTTACAATTGCTGAACTATCTTAATCGAGGTATCTTATCGCCACCCTTGAAATAGGTACCTACCGTTGAGGAGTTCAGGAGGCCATTTGTGGTCTTCATCATCAGTTCCACTTCACCAAATGATACTTGCTGAATGCAAATGTTGGACTTGTTACTAAAAATACTAAAATCGCTGTATGTACCTATGCCTATAATATTTGAGGAGCTCCCTCAATTCCTCACGGATCCCCTCATCAGATTCAGATTTAGACTCATGATTGGTGACAATGGGATTACCTCGGAAGTATACTCTATCAAACCAAAAAATATTTTTTTAACTCTGACAACTCTGTAAAAAGTTCAAACTGAGATACTCCTTTTTTAAAGTCGGTTAAATAACTAAAACCTCCTTAGTGTAACAAATACTTTTCTGAAAACCACTTCAAAATCGGTTCAGCCAAACGCGAGATAGTCGCGAACAAACATACATACATACAGGACAAATTGAGATGAGAACCTCCTTTTTTTTTGAAGTCGGTTAAAAATAGTCGCAGTTGCATATAGATAGCTATACAAACTACAATTATGTTCACTTGTTTCACTAATGAATGATGGACAGATACGAAAAACACGAGAGTAAGAAAGATAACCTTTAGTTTTGTTTGTGTCAAACGCATTGTGAAAAATACTTGGGAAGTTATTTATTGTGGTGTAAAAATAAATAAACTTTCGTATTTTTGGGATAAGAAATAACAAACGCTTTAAATGTTGTTCCATTGAATATCTATACCGGGAGTGACCGCGACGACAAAAGTTGGCGCAAACTTCCTCGTATAGCACCATCTAGCGGATCTAATGAATATCATGTAGCAAGTTCAAGCTAATGCCAAATGCTAAAAATGCCATTCTTAGATTCTAAAATAAAGCCTTAAATTTATGTAAAGAATGATGTTTGCATTTAAATTAAGGTATATCTAATTAATAAAAGCTTAACTTTTCCTTGATTAACGGAAATGAAGAAAATAATATTCCTGATGATACCGGTGGTGCCATCTAGTACAAATTATAAGCACGAATTATAATTTGTACGTGTTATGCCCTCATGATAGGGGTTCAATCGATAACTTTTTAGCTGCTCTATCAGCCCTAGGCGGGTTGACGTCGGTTTCTGGGACACCATGTATACGTATCTAAACGCCCCTATGCTACTGATAATAAGGTCTATGTACTTATATCATTAGCCATATAGATATTAGTGTTTTTACGTACCAACGCCTTAAAACCACCGCTATACCTGAGTCAATTTATGAAGATTCCAGTGACAGTTCAAATATACTATTATAACACTTATTTTGCGATGATTCGTAGGACAAATATAAATAAAACAGCCTTTTAATATATAATAACTATTTATTTAAGTATATAAACATTACATCGATTAGAAAAAAATAATTCATTTACCTAACACAAATGAAGGAAAAATAATATATCTTAAAACAACATACAACCTCACGCTACACGTATTTTAAAGAGATAAAATTAAAAAAAATCCAATTAAATTAATTAACCTTTAAAAACTTGCAGATTGTTAACTTGCATTGTCGAAATCTATTTTTTTTAAGTTTACACTAAATTCCTTACACACTAATCTTTTTAATAAACGCTGCATTTATTTTACAATTTTTGGGTCCATTTAGTGTAAATTTCGCTAAAAACTCGATATATTATCCTTTGACACATAAAATTCTATAAAAACCAATATACTCACGCCACATACAAATTGATTTTATTTACAATTTGTTAATAAAATTAAAGAATAGTGATGTCCGCATTCAGTCGAGATTCAAAACCGGTACCGGTTTCATGATTTCATTTTTGGTTCCACTAAAAGAACCCAAACTTGCTCAATCTATGGACAGAGCCGATGCTCCTAACTTAAGATCTACCTCGCCGAATCTCTCTAAGAAATAATCTAATTTATACAGATTTCCATACACCCCGAGAAAAAAATCTTATTCTAAAGATGATACCAGAAATTAACTTTCGCTATCTCGTATAAAAAATCTCCACACAGTAGGCGATGTCGAAAAACACTTGGCGAAAAGCTGATGTGACGATGGCCGAAACCGCAAATAACTTTGTCACTTGCTATCTACACACACCTATATTACTTATAATCTCATAATGAACAAGATATTATAGCGGTAGGAATGACAAATTGTCATTAAAAAAAACAAATTAAATTATTAAAAAAAAATGTTGGCCAAGCCCAGAGCATGAAAATATTCTTCAGTTAAGATACCGATCCAAACCAAGGCTACTAGTTACTTAAATTATGTAAATAGTCGAATATTATAAATAATATATTGTGTATTGAAACACCAACAATCAAGCAAGTATTTTCCGACAGCGCATCAAATTACATCTAAGCCTTGAGAATAGCTTTTGAAATCAATAATTTTCGTTATAACATGAATAAATGCAGAACCGAAATACGAATACGACCTTCGGCTATTCAAAAGAGAGCGCAGCAGCTTTGCAAAAGCGCGCTTTCTTCGTCGGCGAAGCGACGCACTAGGCCGAATATTACAATTTCGCCGAAACCAATTTCCTACAGGAACCCAATTGTAGTCCGAAATTTAAACCAGTATAAAAGTCACAAACGAGAAAAATGCAAATATTAAGTGTCCAGGTAAAATACACTGCCGTCTTTAATGAAAAAAAAACCAGCATCATTGTATAGACTTCATTATTTTACACGTACTGCCTTTTTTCAGACGACAGTATGACACATTGAGACTGTAGAGGTTGTTATTTTTAAATGTTTTGACACGTAGTTCTTTTTTTTGTAATTAAAAGTGTGCAAGACATTTTTTTGTAAATAAAAACTTAGTATGCATTGTTTCTTGCTTGTGATGAACGCTATATACTGAAATTCTTCAGCATTTTTTCATGATATTAATCTGAACTATATTTTATGGTGTGGTTAAAAATGGACTGTGACTTATGTTACAATCTTACAATTTACTAAGTAATCCAGAAACTAATACATAGTTAAATTAACCCAAGTATTTGATACAATAAACATAAATTACGTTAATCCTCAGAAAAATATGATTAAAAATAGCTGAAAAACCAGCCGCGTAATATGAGCTTAAATAATAAAAAAATACAAATCTAGGAACATTAAGAACTTACAACGAAATACGCTAAATAATTTATTTAAAAAAACACGTGGAAGATATTTAGTTATAGTGTTATCAACACACATTTAATATCGGTGCGCTCACAGACAATGAATTAATTGTAGCAAGAGTATTTAAACGATATTTTAAGTTTATGACGGCTTATACAGGGTGAAATTTTAATGACCGGCCAAATTTCACCAACAACCAAATCGCAAAAAAAGAATCAGCTGTTCCATACATTTTGGCTGTTAAGCTCTCGAAGTTTGTATGGAACAGCTTTTTTTTTGCGATTTGGATGTTGGTCCCATAATAAAAGTTGACCAGTATGACCAACAGAGTTAGTCCCTAAAATTATCCCGATCATTAAAAATTTCACCCTGTATAACTCAAGGACCTAGCAAGCATAGTATAAATAAAAAAACCAGTACATATTCGGCTCTTTACGATTTTCTGATACCTATTGCCGCTCGGGCGCTAGGGTTGTGTCGATGCGCGTCGCTCGATACTTAATACGCACGTAACCAAACGCGGCGACCGCCCCGACTAAACCGACTTGGCGTGACGTTTAAGTTTCCTTGTGGTGGCTCGCTTCGCGTACGGTCGAGGCCCGCACACATACAAGCAAGCGATATACCTTTGTTTAAAGACGAAATACTGTCTATTCTGTGAAGCAAGCAACAGGGATAAATCATCCCCAACTTGTTTCTCAGTACCACCCTTTTTTTCCGTATAAATGAGAGAAAGACCCATCCAGAACCCAGCATTTCGGACTTGAGACACGTAGCTACATGTACATGGGCTTGTATCTATGGGGGTGATTTTAGTATAGCCTGGGCGTGCTATTGAATACAAATTATGAGATAGAAAGGGACGCATAGAGTAGGCACGTTTGACCTGCTTAAAAACCGTTTTTTTAAGAACGCTTTTGCTATTTTCACCATTATATATTCTTTGCTAAAACAGTATCCAAATGTTTTGCTAGGCCCTTTGCATTTTGTCTTGTTGTAAATATTCCATGGAAAAGCATGATAATAACAGCATTAGCATATCTACATCATGCTACAATTAAAACAAATAATTAAAATCAACTTCAATAAGAATACTAAAAGTCACGCTATCCGTCAATATTTAAAAAATACCTATGTAAAATCAATACATACATTATATGTTATTTAAAATAAAACAATCTATAAGTAACTATTATAAATGTTAATACACAAATATTTACCTACCGAGTTTCGGGCATTAAATTTACCTTCGCAGTAAAAAAAAAACTGTCAAGATTGATGTAGCAATTAATTAAAATAAATATAGCTTTAGCCGAAATTCGATACCCAGATTTTTTCGGCCAAACAATTTTTTTGTTAAAATCTGATACTGAAAAATAAGATTAAATAAATCAAGGAAAAACCTATATTACTGCGGTAAAAACCCGACTACAGACCCCACGGAAACTAAAAAGGGATAAATAAAAAATAAATAAAATTGTAAAGGAAGTTTGGGGACGCTAATATAAAAAAGAAATCATTTTTTTATCAGATCGTTGCTAAAAACGAACCTACGCCAACTCACCAATTAAATTTGAGATCATGACAATACATTTTTTTTTATCATGGTTTGGGACATCGACATTATTACTTTTAATTTTCGTCCAATGACACAACTCTAGCAACATATCGAAAGATAGCCTAAGCATAGAAGATGACAATGCCCTAAATACCTTTAAGAGCAGGCATGGAGTTACCCTCATTATACCTATTTTTTTTCCTAACTCATCATATGTCCAAATTTTCATTTGGACCTAAACTGGTTGTCCAATTGAGTCAAACTTTGCAAGTTTTCAAAAATACCTGCGGTATTTAACTGGGGAATTTATTTTGTTTATCTTTTAACTTTCCTTCTTTGTAAGGTTATCTGACCATAAGACACCTGGTCATAAGAACATCTGTTACCTGTGTTAACTCACTGTGTAATGTACTATTTATTTTGTAGTTACTTTTAATGCTATTATAGTATGTGGCGTTCAATAAATAATATGTGTATGGTATTTCAATTGTTAGGTTTGCTAAGGGTTTTATTATAACATTAAAGTTTTAAAATTCAGGCGGAAAATGCTTTAGGATAAAAGAAAATTCGGACAAACAATGCATTAGAACAAATGACGATTAGGAATTTTATTTTAGACCCAGTAAATCTACTAACAGTCTAGCTCGCAAAAGAGTGCAATCTTTGAACCTTATGGTGTGACTTCACTTGGCGTTGGACATTCGCGTTTTTGCAATATTTGACAGATAATATGTGTATACGTGATAAGTGTAGGTGGCATAGTTGTCAAATATTGGCATTATTTGTCTATTTATAGCATGCTAGCGACCCGCCCTCGCTCCATTTCGGTTTATGTGAGTTTTCTCTAACACCCGTACATAAATAAGAATTTATTAGACATAAAAAGCTTCTGTGGAAAAATATCCAACTGATAAAAAACCGTAAAATGCGTTGCGTAGTTTAGGAGTTAGCGCATATACAAGCGGAAAGCGACTTTGTTTTATATTATGTAAAGATATAAGTCAATTGGTTTTTTCAGTCGCATCAAAAGAGACAAATATTCAAATACGCAGTGACGCCATCTTTATGTAGCTTTGTTCATTTTAATTCTGAATGACAATCTCATTTGACACTTGCTATATTATGATCTATGTATTGATATGTTGGTTATTTGCACCGATGTAAAACATTTGCCAAACTTAAGCCATTACACAACAAATACATCGCCAAGGGAAGTGTGACCATATTACTGACAAGATAACTCTGATGTCACCATAGAGCTGGGGACTTATGAAAAAAGATAATAAATAATAAAAAAGGCTATATACGTAAACAAAGTATAGTAGACTTAAACCTTTTTTCACTTGATCTTCAGAAGACTTGTACCCTTTCCCACTAGGACCCCAGCTGAGTCTGTCAAGTTTAATGACTGCATATTAGTGCTGGTATGTTGCTGGAATTGTCCCCTGGACATTGATAACTGAACTTAAAAAACTTTTAAATTACAATACAACTTAAGTTAATAAAGAAATGTTTTGAGATGTTTATGCATTGGGGCAAAATCATACCTATGATGTAAATTCGGCATAAAATCGTGCAAAAAAAGACGAAATATGAAGCTAAAGTTTGTATATTAGTTCGAAGACAGTAAGAAGGAAGAATGAGTAGTTATGGTTATATTACGGTTTTTTATTTTACTCATTTTTTTTTGTCTGTAGATCGCTCAAATAATTATAAAATTCAACGCAATTTTTGTATAAAAACATCAAACAGAAAAAAAAACATTACAGAATCATGATAAAATGTTTACATAATAAAACTGTAATAATTAGTGATGTCCCATACCATTTAGCCGAAACCGAGTCTGATACCGAATCGTTGGCAAGTTGGCGTCCCGTCGACACGTTCACTGCATAAAATAGTCCGGGTGGTCTGGATCTTTTTCGAACCGCTTCGCTTCTTCTTGCATGCTCTCTTTGATTTTCAGGATCGCTGCCGATTCGGTCTGGTCGTTTTGGTCTCCGCCCGGTCCACCGAAACCTACGAAAAATATCCTTTAACATTCATATTTTTTATCTAAGGTACACTTGTTCGGGTTGAAAATAAAAAGGTAATAACATAGTATAACATAGGGTTGTCCCTCGGAATCCTTAATAAAGTTCGTCTTAACTCAGGGTTGTATTATAACAATACTAAAATCTTTTTAAATTCAGACGAAAAGGGCTTTAGGATAAACGAAAATTCCGAAAAACGATGCAAAAGGACAAATAACTAAGGATTAAGGATTCCAATTTACACCCAAAACACAAACTTAAGAGGCTGCATATGCTAAACTCGACAGTGCTTGAGATCAGAATCTCAATAACCATAACGCCTATGTGTCTGTTCTTTGGATAAATTAAACATGATAATGTTTTCTTTAAAACTGTTAAAACACGTTTTATTTTCCAAACACGACACGTTCTTCACAGGTATTTGGTATGTTTGAAACTCTACGATCTTAAACGATGATTTTTGATTTAACAAACCATTTTTTTAATAAATCTTGCGGTTTTATAGTAAACAGCAATTATTAGCAACTGTCTCTATCTCACGTACTTCGCGTGGAAGTAAATGAAACTAGCCATATGCGACGTCTTTCATATATTTCTCAACTAACTGCAGAACATTTATTACACAATTTGTTATTTCTAACATGCTTTTATGAACATCACTAGTAAATTGTTTCTAACTAGAAATGTAACATAATGTTGGTAGTCGATATTAACTCATTCTAAATGTCGGCATACTTTAGAGACGTTACATTAGGGATGTTGTTTTATCGCAACCGAAGTCGGAGTCGGAGTTTTTATATTTGGGTTAAAATGAGTTGTGTGTGTAAGCACGCGGGATGCGGGGTTGGCCGGGCGACCAGTATAAACTATGATATGATGACCGCGGTCGGCGCCGCCCCCGGTGCGCTTCGACCTCCGATTAAAAAGTATCGGAATCGAAGTTGGAACCGGAGATGTAATATCAATCAAAAGTTTCCTGTTATCGGAACCGGATTCAAAGCTCCGTAACATCCCTGCTTTACATACTAATGCAATTCCGAAGGCCGAATCCCTCAATCAGAGGGAGACAGAAGGTGGCTATAAAAACTCTTCAATGGGTAATAGTAGGTCCGTAGAGTTTGGAATCGTTTATAAAAATTGCAGTGGTAGAAAATACTTATCAAACTTTAAAAAAAATCTTTCTCGATAAATGGCCTAAATGTCAGCAAAAGTAGTATCAAAATCTATTCAGAAGTTTCAGAGATTATCGCAAACACATACAGACAGACTCGGCGAAAGTAGTATTCATCAATAAAGTAAAGATAAATTTAAAGCAATGGGTTTTCAAAATGTATGTAACTGTCAGTCTTAAATCTAGTTTTAAATAGGTCTGTGTTTTTGCAAGTGGCCGTTTTTGATAAAGTGGTTAAATCACAGAAATACTATTTATCGATGTAAGTGGTATTATTTTACGATGTTTTTGTCTTACCTACTATAAATTAATTATTTTTGGCCCAGGGAAACACTTTAGTAATGCTTTCTATGATTTTCTCCGCTTTTCTCCGCTTGAGAATTTATTCAAAGTAGGGCTTCCAATCCCGGTATTCCGAGATCCCGCGCTATTTTCCAGTCCCGCTTGTTGCGGAATTACGAGCGCGGGATCCGCGGGATTTGCGGGACGCAATAGTTTGGCAGACGATACATTAGATATATGTTATATTTCCTTCGAAAAAAAAAACAATTGTGTGCTCACCAAACTAATTAAAGTTTTATTACTTTTTCAACATTCTGTTGATTATTTTCTTGGTTTTTGTTTATTTTGTTATTTTTCCTATATTTTTGTTCATTTGTTTTTGTTTCATTCACCTTGTATATCAATAGTATCAATTTCTACGCGGGATCCCGCGGGATTGAAAATGTTCAGTCCCGCAGATACCGAGATTGAAGATAGGTTGCGGGTTGGAAGCCCTAATTCAAAGTAGTAGAATTAGAAAACAAATTTTATTAGTTAACGATAAGTGAAACTAAAAATTAAATTGGTTAAACTTTTCGTTTGGTTGTCAAAATTGAAAAGGCATATTTGTAGTCAATTGTATGGGAAAAACGCATGCGTCCCTAATTATCCGCTATATATCACTCAGCTCCTAAACGTCTGGACCAATTTTAGTGATATTTCTGTTAGTTTGAGTGGGTCTCTGGATGGTTTAGATTCACATTTGGAGCTATTGGGTTTGGACAAGACGTATGTAGGGTCGGGTCTCAAATAAAGATATTTGATTTGAGTTGCTAGTTTTATATTTATTACAAAACAAGAATTCGTAAGCGTAAAATTAGTTTCCCGCTACTCCCCCTATTTTAACCCCTTAGGGGATGAATTTCCAAAAATCGCTTCTTAGTGCACCCCTAGAATATCCAAAGAATATTCCCTTCAAATTTCAACTCTAGGTCCAGCGGTTTTGGCTGTGCGTTGATAAGACAATCAGTCACTCAGTCTATTTCTTTTATATATTAAGATACAGTAAGGAATATCCCGACTCACTTAAGTTGTAATCTCCCATGCCAGAGCCGGAGTCCTCCCGCGGCGTGCCCGGCCCGCCGCCGCCGACGCCGCCCGGTGACGACTTCATACCGTCCACGCCGCCTAACCCTGCGTGATATAGAAAGATCAACACAATGGTACTAGGAGGTAAGAGGTTCTGCGGTAGTATAGGTATAGCTAAGCTTTCAGATTTTACGGCGTGTATATGTTGTGGGATGTCGTGAGAATTCCTTCTGATTTTTCAATATTTTTTATGTATCGATGTTTATTATTTTGTATGTTATAGTCTAGGTTAGTGAGGTATTTATGGAGTGCTTACATTGAATTGGATTTGGTGATACTTTGTCGGACCCCATTTTAACACGTAAATGAATGTACATGTTACCCACCATCGAATTTCACTGTATTATTTGAATCATTTCATTGAACGCTATTATCTACTGAAAGCATGATGTTTCATACGTATAAACATTAATTACGTAAGTTATGTTAAGTTATATTGGTGACTACAAAAAAAAAACCCATTTTTTTTTGGTGCGTCATGGAATATAAAATTAAGTGCTATAAATTCATATGCTCTAAAATCACTTGCGATCAGTATTCATTTGCTACAAAAGCCAGCCCCAGTCCTTATTTTCTGCTCTGAAGGACAAAAGAAAACTAACAAATCTATCTTGTAAAAGATATTGATACCGTTTATTTTTATGGCAGCGGCTGCGCCCCCGAGCCCTCCTATAATACAATTTGCCCCACAAACCCCCTGACTACCACTATGTTAGTTTGGTAAGAGCTAGTTAATATTCTAGATTTAGAAGGTAAATAAATCTTATGCCATTTAAATGCGTTTTTCGAAATAACTACAACATATTCAAAAATCGTGGAAATCAATCTTGATTTAGGGGGTAAGAAACGTTATTGCCCGTAGCTAAATTTGTACGTATTTTTTTTGAAAAGTGGTAAAGCATTTTCTTGGTCGAGTATACACCACTTGCATAATTATGCTCGGTGTGGACTTTCTCTGCATTCCTTCACCCTATCCATTGTTCCGATATACTTATGAAAATAGCATAAAAAACTGTTTTATTTTACTGTACTAAAACAAAGCGAGTAGAAAATATGGATAATTATTACTTGTATTTCGTTATGTATGGCTGGCATTAAAGACTGCTAGAGGGTTATTGTGACATACTAATTTAGTCCAGTTAAGGTTGAGAGAAAGGGACATAGCTATAGCAGTTTTACAGCTCTATCCCTTTCTCTAAACCTAAACTGAACCTGCGTTAGTATGTCCCTGTAACCCCTCAGAGATCTTAAATGGTGTGACTTTGATATAATGGAATTTGTACAGCCCTACATTTCTCATTTCTCGTTTACAGGAACAGAAGAGCCAGATACACAGACTCTCGTCTCAATATCCATCATCAAGCGAGTCTACTATTACACGCGATAAAATCCGAAAGCTTTATTAAAGCCATCATCAATTAGGTGTCACGACAAAACGACACGTTCAGATCTTTTTAACGACAGTGCCAGATATATCTTCAATACAAGTTCATCGCAATAAATCTACAATAACGCATTCACTGCAACGCATATAATCCTTATACGTGTATGTGCGTTTTTACAGTATGCGAGTTTCATAAAAACAAAAGATGTGGTCAATGGAAAGGGTGAATATCCACCAGAGGGCTCAGACAAGATGCACTACGCTAACTAACGTTTCTATTCGATTCGTTTTTAAACCAATCGCGTCACTTGAAGATGACGTGATACGAAAAGTCACGTGGTCTACCAGTGACGCGATTGGTTTAAAAACGAATCGAATAGAAACGTTAGTTAGCGTAGTGCATCTTGTCTGAGCCCTCAGAGCTGTACGAGGTAGCGGAGCGAAGTACAAGTAATAAAACAACCAATAGGAATACTTCATTTTCCTAGCCTTGCTCAGCGCAGCTCTCCTATTGGTAGATTTTTTCTCGCACACTGCTTCAAAGCCTGGATACTCACCCAAAGACATGGCAAAGGGACGGAGAATGCGTTAATGTGGTGTTTATCGCTTGTTAAATATTTTACTTTCACCTGTTTTCTGTTGTTATATCTTGACATACCTACTAAAGATCTTTAAAACGCAAAACACACAGAACTCGGTTCGGGTCGGGAGTACGGCAGCCATATGCATATATATATCGCAAATCCAAACTGTTTCACTTGTCCAAATATTCATAAGTTTTTTTCTGAATACATTTACTTTTCAAAATGTTTAAAGAGATACCTATAGAACCTACAGGTTAGTAAAGTTTGTTTTATAACAATCCTAGGATTCTAAGGCCTCTATATCGCTTTTGACGTCTTGGTTTTGCCTAGCAGAATAGTCCCTAGAAAGTTCAAAGGTTTCAGATAAAAATGCAAACTTATGAAAATTCGGGCAAGTGAAACAATTGAGAAGGAAAATTCGACCTTGTGGTCGGTCACCGAAAGACAACACACAGACGGTGTGCGTGGGTTGGGCGGGTCTATAAAGGAAATAGGTCTCGACCCGCTCTCGCATTCAGTGTTTTGCGCTTTAAGGTCGATATTGCGACGCTAGAAATTTGTCAGTTGCCACTTGCATGCCACGTTTCAGAACACTACGACCAGTTTCTTAATAGGTATCGGCACTTTTCTATATGACACACTATCTCGTGTGTATCTACAGGCAATTGCGAGTGCAAGTGAGATAGCTACCAGCCGAGCTATTAAGAAGCTGGAAGTAGTATATAAGTGATTGGTTTGGTTACACTATGATCGCGTATGACTATGATTGTGAAATAGTGGTTAAATTTGGCGGTGAAAAGATAAAATATGTTGCTATTTTAGGTGTAAGAATAATATCCGACAGAAATTTCGGTTTCGGGCTAGTTTCAGCAAATAACAGAATTTCGACTTAGGTCTATTTCAGCAGAAATCCCGCTGCAACTTCGGTCAAAACCAAAACTACGCGCTGCCTTTGGTGGCGATTAGCATATTAAAAGCGACGGAATTCACTTCCCCGCGTCTATTTTAAAAAAAGGCGTGATATGTTGATGACTTCTTCAAATGTCAGAGACAGATTATTTTTAATTTATACTTTGTACGAAAACATGACCTTACATGGAAGTTTTGGTTTCGGCCAAAACGGAGACAGAAGCCGAATTCGGTTTCGGTTTCGGCCATAAAATCTAGATTCGGTCGGACAATATCTCAAAATCTTGTTTAAACATTTTCATAATAAAATTAGTCTTCACATTTATGTTAAACATTGGCAGCTGTCATATTATATCTATTCAACGCCAATACCCTATAACAATACCAGATACCGACTCTGCCCTGAAAAAAAAAAACTATTTACTCATTAGAATCCTTAAAATTAAAAAAACTACACCTTGACAACAAACATGCAATAATATTTACGGTTCACTAAACCCTAACGGCTTGTTGCAAAAGGCATTCATTTACTTCGTTGCTAAGAATAATTGTAAATTATGAACTATAGAATTTATTGTAAAAAAATTACACCAAGCCGACGCAAATCATTTTTTTCAGGGCACTAGGAAGGGCGATAAATAAAAAAACGTTCAGTTTGCTTCATTCCTAAAGAGCTACTTAAAATACACGAAAAGAAACATGATCAAAACAAAATAAAATGAAAAATAAAATAAACATTTGATCATATTCCTAAAACTAAAATTACAATCAACTCTCAGACCATTAAGGTTTTAAATAGTCCAATAAACAAACACACTCCAATCCTTACATTTTAAAAAGGTAAATTCTTTCAGTTAAGCTGTCTTCTGAATACCTACATGTGTATAGGTGAAATACTTAAGTAAATGACCTCTTGCACGTAGTTGTGTAAAAAGTTAATATGGAATTTACGTCAAATTTCAAATATAGAAAGTCAAACGGTCTATACAGATGTGTTACAACTACATGCAAGAGGTCATTTACTTAAGTTTTTCACGTATACATAATGTATAAAGGCTCCTACTGACTAACAGTACACCTAGACCACTTCACACGCAAAACAGGTCCATATCGGCCCATGGACTATTAATCTGCAGTGCCCTTAAGTGTTTTTTTACGAAAACGCGCCTCACTATAGTGTTTTTAATCCATGAAGTCCCGTCTCACCACTTAATATTACATAACGTCGGTTGATACTCCAAAACCGCGTAACCAACAAATTTATTATACAGCGAAATAAGGTGCATATTGCTCCTCATTAAAAATGTTACTCGCGCGGTTTTGAAGTTTCACCGACGATAATGAATGTAAACGTTTAACGTCAGTTTGGATGCTGGGGTGCGCCTTCGTTCTCACCTTGTTCTAGCCCAGAAGCCTCTTCCAAAGGCTAAGGTGACAAGTCTGGCAACGTCGCTTCCACTAAATAATATAAAAGGATTGCGATGTTGCCAGTAGCCACCTCAGCTTTTGTAAGAGGGCTCTTACGGTGCTTTTCCACCGGCGAGACGAGGCAACAAAAGAATTTCAATTTGTACTGAGATAAATCGACTCTCTCTTTGCGCATCTTCGGAGGAAATGGTTTTCAGACACAAATGATTTAAATATAATTCTCGCGCCGCCTTGTCTCGCCTAGCTGGAAAAGCAGGTTACCATAAAGCACTGTGACTTGTGTACAGTACATTAAATTTGTTCAGAATCTGTTGTGTGGCTCTGCATACAAAAAGTGATTAACCTATACCAAGATTGTAATTCGGTCAATACAGGATTATGCTTGGGACAGCCATATTTTGTAATTTCTAATACTTACTATACTTAAAAGCAAGATATGTACCTATGTAAAAATAGGTGATTATTTATTTAAATTACTGACTGTCGTCGCGTCAAAATTATTTTTATGAAAAATTAAAGAAACAAGTGTAATACGAGTTTATAATGAGCTGTAACTGGGATTACCCTTGACCCAACTAAACTATAAGCCAGCTGCCGTCAGAACTCCCATTATCACTATAACTGTCGAGTGATTTGTATATTAAAAACTAGGTGCACTTGCTGTCCCCGGGCGGGTGGAGCGAAGCGATTTGCTGCCATCATTTCAGAAATCTCAGTAACGCTCACTCACTTAGCTTAAAAAGGTTACGAGAGAAAAAGAAGTTAAAATCGAAGTTTCGGCACTTTTCCCATTTTTTCCATTGAAAGTCTATGAGAACAGATTTTCGGTGATTCCTCAGTGGTATGTCCGATTTTAAATTTTATTTTTCTAAACCATCTATGACTAGATGTCGTATTACGGGCTAAATTTGATCCTGATATCTCTAATAGTTTGGGAGGAGTATGTGGACAAGCGAAAATCCGAATCGGGGAAGAATGGAAGAAAGATAAAGTTATTTTTTACTAAAATTTGACTATACCTTTTTACATATATTATTTTTATTTATTACGTTGTATTCATTTCACAAAGCAAAAAAATTATGTGCTTCTTAAATTAGAAACCTATAGCATCACCTCTTACTGGTATTTGCATTTCTGGATTTCTCTAGCCTATTAAAAGCATATTAAAAGTTTCTTCTAGTATTTTCCGACTCCTACGATACAGGCCCAGCCTAGTGTGGGAGTTAGTTCTTAAGTTTTTTGGTAAATAAATGTTTTTTTTATCATTTCCGATTTATTAAAAACAGAGTTATGTTGTCAAAAAAGTTGATTCTTGAACTATGTATTAGTAAATAGACAAACATACTTACGAGCGACACGTTAGGTCTTCCTAGACTTAGCCATTGGTCAGCCCATGTCAAGATGAATACAAAGAAAATATATGTATAGATTCAACTTCCGATAAAAAATACATTAAAACTATTGAATTCACAATATCTGTTCGACCGAGTCGAAGTCACTCGAATATGCGTAATTGAAAAACAAAGCTTGTGAAACTAACTGAAGTGAAACTTAATTTGAACTTCATGTCCAATATACGTAATTTTTACCAAATTTCAATGGTGTTTAGATTACTTATTCCTTTAAGACACTAGTTTCGCTAGTAATTGCTTTATTGTTTGTAGTTTCTATTGTTGTTTGCATTGCTAACACTAAACTTAAGACAGAACTTGACCAAACTTTGAAGCACTACCTATATATGACAGCAGTAATAAAAAATGTAAATATTTACCTTGAGTTTAGCCAGTTTTCCAAGAGATGGCTAGCCTATGCCCGTCTCCGGGCTAAAAACTATCTCTATACCAAAATTCTTCTTGAATGGATGAGGCGTTAGTTAGTCAAGATGGAATAACCCAGTGAGGCCCACAGTACTACAAATAGGGTAATTTTTGTAAGTAGGAATTTGAATCTACTAGCAAGGAAATAAAGTGCAACTACTTTTGCTCTAAAATGCCATTTTCAATCGAGAAACAAATAAAATTAATCTCATTTAAATATAGTCCTGGGTCTCATGAGGATAAACCAACACACACTTTCACATAATTGTGCGAGATTAGAATATCAGAGTTCAGTCGCTAAATCCCAACGTCCACAGCAACACGTGTCATAAGTGAACTCGTTTAATTAATTTAATACAGTCCATATTATTTATTATTTGGGGTTTTTTATTATTGATCCTTCGAGCCGGTTCTGAACCAGTGACCTATGGATATTTTAGTAAGGTTTTTGTCACATGCAGAGATGCATTTATTATAGCTGCAACGGTCTATGATAAAGAGTGGTCCGGAAAAAATGTAGCGGCACATAATATGTTTTTTTTTTATTATGTGGTAATTTTTAAGCAGTGCATTTGTTATAGTAATCTGTAGATACAATTCAATAAAATAAAAAATAACAATCGTAAAAATTAACGGGCGATTTCAAGTTTTCGCCTTTTATATTACATCTCACCTAAAACTTTTTGAACAGCGTCTTCTGAGAGAGTTTATGAGGTGTTTTTCATAAACATAGTATTTCCGTTAAGTTTGATTGGCTACTTAATACCTTATTAAATAGTCTTTTGATCAATAGTTAACTTTTTTGATTTGACTTCACTTTGAGGTAGTTACATGGAATTTCAACATTGGCGTATTTGCCATTTTTATAGAAATTTGTCTCCCATAGAAAAACCTCTGTCAGAGGTTAGATTGAAGGGACTTCCTTACTACCCAAAGTAAAATCCAGTTTATTGGTATAACTTATCCATAAGATGATATTCCTAAAAGCATAAAACAAGTTGGGAAAATAGAAATTCTATTGTGGCATTGTAGAAAACGGCAAGCGAAGATTGTCAAATTGTATTGTTCAAAAAGTTATTAAGGACCTGCAATAAATATTGAGAAAACTTAAAGTATGAGATATACATTTCAATATGATTGTATTTTTATTTCATAGTATGATATTTACAGATTACTAAAAAAAAAATGCTTCATAATTAGTAAAAAATAAAAAAATATACCAGATAATATATTGCTACTTTTTTACTAAACCACTCCTTAATATAATTAATAATGAAGCAATTATAAGTTGATGAGCCTATTTAAATGTTTTTAATCTGGTGCTTTTAAGCGTATAGAATACCCGTCTATTCTATTATGATGATGAACCAAACTGACTGAGATCGTTTTACTACTCGTATAAAGGGAATAAATAATGTTGTATGAGTTGAGATTTTACCCAGTCACATATATTCATCTATGAATTTCTCTTAATCGTATATTTTCCTATTGTATTTACAGTGGAACAGGTAGGTTGGTTTAGGTTATGGTAGTTTTGCAGCAGACCTGAGGGGCACTCAGAAAGCGGAGTTCCGTTGACTCTATACAATTGATATTTGAAATCGGCAATCATGCGACTCTGAAAAAAGCTACCAATAAATGCGTATGGTTAAAATTACGAATTGAAAAATGTGAACGAGTGAAATCAACGAATAGGGAAAAACGTGACTGGAAAAACTGCTATGCGGAAATAGAAACTGAAATAGCTACTCGAAACGAGGCATAGCAGAGTAGTCACATCGACTGATCAATGTTTTTTTTTCAAAAGAATAAATCTGTGAACCTAAAATGCAGCGAATGGTTTAAAACTGTATCGTAGTACCCATAGTAGTAGTTAGTTTGGGACTTGGTCAATTTATATATATTTACTATGTAAACATGAAGCTACACGTAGTTTAAATTTAAATTTGCGGTGTGTACACTATGCGCTTTGTTTGCTTAGCTTAGCATAAATGTAAACAAATAAAACCACCTGATATAATAGGGGTGTGTCCTGGGTTAAAAAAAACCTAATTAGCCCGTCAGTAAGATTATCAAAAAATATTGAACACGTATTTCTTGCTTTATAAAATCAATCAAAATTGACAAATATAACGCGCATCAAAGTTCGGAAGTCGGGGCTCGTGACGTCACAACGTGGTTTAAAGTGTGCCACGGCGTGACGTCACGCGAAACTTGAACGCACTTTGTCTTCGTCATTTTTTGTTTAATTGACAAGAGAAAAAATATGTGTTCAATATTTTTTGATAGTGTAAATGACGGACTAATTAGATTTTTTTAGGACACGAGCCTATTATCAGCCAATAGAAATTGAACGCTACTACGTTAAAGATAGCCAGAACGGTGCTGATTGGCTGTTTAAAAAATCCACGTGGTTTCGTATGTTTACATTTATTCTGTTCCCAAAACAAGGAGTATAATAGTGTTTTCAAGTCATTTGAATGCCTAATTGTGAGGTGACTGAACTGAGGTTCATGAGATGTGTGTATTCTGAATGCTAGACTCTAGCATAAAGAAAACATCAGTTCACTCATGTTGTACCAAATCATTTTATAAACTTTCATTTTGCAACCAGGTACTTCCCTCCGCATTATTTTTCCTTTATTTGTGGTCAAAAGTCCTAACCTAACTTATTTCATAAACACATGTAACCTATGTAAAATTTATTGGTTTGTGCACTGGTACGTTTATTGAGAAATGAAAGTTTGTAAAAAACTTACTTTTGGTAAAATTAACGAACCCAGAAAATATCTTGTAGCAGCTATAGGATGCAAACGAGCAGCTGAAAGCCTGATGGTAAGGCAACACCGCGGCTCATGAGCATTAATGATAAGATATATTTGTGATTATAGTTCAATGTGTCTGATAATTGTTGACTTTTACTTATTTAAATAATATATAAAGCTATAAAGTGCAAGTGATTTGATCGATATTACTAACTCCTCAGTTGAAGCCAGTCGCCCTGTATATTTTACTTCTATTTTTGGACTTCTGCGTGTCAACTTTGCCACCCAATGATATGATGGACGTCAGATTAAAAACTTATGACATTTCAGAGTTCAAAAGCAGAACCATTAAATCTATTTTTTCTTTATTTATTTTAAAATGTGTATATTTGTTGCTGAGAAGTTTTTAAATTAAGAGCAACTAAATATTAGGTATACATACATACATCAAGTTTCTAAGGGTAAAAACATTTTGAGGCAGAATCGTTTTTAAAGTTTACCTTAGTAAAATTTTATCTTTTTTTTAGGTAGATGTATAATTCTGCTTTCAATTATTTTTAAAGCTTATATGTATACTTACATGTCATAAATGTTCAATCTTAAGTGGAGAAGTCAGTCCTCACAAAAAGGCACTCCGACGATAACAAAAAACGTAGGGCAGGGGACGAACTCGGTTTCGGCCAAAATCTTGTATCACATCACTATTACGAAAAGCCCTTGGAAGGCGAGGACTGACTTGTCCGTTCGGCCTATTAGTGCGGTATTATTTAATATCGGGCACCTTCGCTGGTAGGCGGCTGAGGCAAGAGCTGCGATGTTGGATGCTCCCCGGCAAGCGGGAACTCTGCGCCGAGCGCTGCGCCGACCGGTTTCATCAGTGTATACATGTTGTCGCCCCCTGCCGTAAACGCTTTTGTCGGTTTCGGCCGATACCGAATTTACTGGTATCGGCCGTGTCACGTTTCTTTTATATTTACGATAGCGAAAAAAATACAAAAAAATGCAATTTAATATTTTAAACTTAACGTTCGCTTAAGGTGTGGCTTTTTTTCGATATCGTTGTATATTTTTAATATATATTTTTTAATTTCTTTATGAATAAGGTCTAAATACATAGACAAAATTACGATGGGTAAATTGAAAACGGGAAAGCAAGGTGATGAATTGAAACAAAACATTTAACCGTTTACAATTTCAACGATTTATTCGTAAAAACAAACTATTTTAAATTTTGCCTATGTTATTTAGTAATACAAAAAATGAGTATTTCATACAATTAAAAGTAAAAACTCGATTAAAAACAAATAAAAAGTGGAAGATACAAAAATAAAGTTTTTTAATCGAGTCAGACATTAACAAGACACAGAAACACTTTTGTTCTACCGATCAGAAACAAAGTATTAAAAAATAATTTGCTGTTTGTCAATTCATTATATAATTTCATTTTTTTTTCAGTTCGTTCTGACGTATAACTTAATCCTGAGATTTATTAATTTACGATGGAATTCAGCGTCTAATTCGTAGGACGGATTTACGATTCAAAGTTCTGGGGCCATAGGCACTTCAAATTCGACATACATGTAATTTTTATGGCACAGGTCAAAAAGGTAACATAGATATAGTCGAATATAAGGATCCCATGACCGACCCACCCCTCCCCCATTCCCATAAGCTAAATAAAAAGACTTAATGTCTCACTTAGATTATATATTTACTTAAAATAGCGTCTTTTTATTATTTATATAACACGATTGCGTCAATGTACGTAAAAACAAGTAGAGGGGCGTGACTTTGTGGATTAAAACAATACAATACAATAAATGCGAGTTTGTTTTCGTTTACACGGTTCTACCGAATGTGAAATTGGCACACAAATAGCTTATAGCACACACTTATTAATTCTTGAGCATTTATTGTTTGTTGTTACTTTTGAATATTTTTTATTTTTTCTATTTAACTGTTACGGTAATGTCCGTAGTGCTAACCCATGAAAAATGACCAGAAATAAAAAATATCCTTACATCATATTGATATTTATTTAACGCAGTACATCGCAAAATATCAAAATAATGTAAAGATATTTTTTATCTCTACTAATTTTTGATGTGTGTAGATTTACTCTATATTCTTAATATACTGAATAAGTAAAACATTTTTGCATTTTTCAGGTCTGTCCATAGTTGTACTTAGCCGGTTATAAAAAAAACATACTTCTCTTGTAAATATTTTACTTAATAACAGATAAACTGCTATTTAAAGTATATCATAGTTTGTTTCTGATCGAACATAAAGAAGAATCGATACAAACATAAAAGAAAAGTTAATTACAACAAATTAGGAATAACTTACAAAAAGAAACATAAAAAGCTGAATGATAGATTCACAATGACTAGCAATCGGACGTTATAAGTTAATTAAAAACACATTTTGTTTGTTATTAATCATGCCAGTGAAATGTCAATCTGTCATTATACAGAAGAGACCCAAGCGTGACGAAATATGTTTAAGCAAGTGTGAAGCAAGCGGAACGAACTAAGGAAAACGAATTTTGACAGAATACTACCGATCCCCCCACGATCACATTATCGTGAGGAAATCCACATACAAGGAAGTGCCACAGTCAAATACCTGGTTTAGTGGTGTAACGTTACAAATACCTGCAAATGTCTAAATTATAATGATAATTGCTGTTAATTCAATTGTAATACGCATCGGTCGAGTAAAAAAACAATGGATAGCCAAGTACAATCACATGAAATGAAGCTCGGATACCGAATAACATTGCTTTACGACACCGGATTTCGTGTAAACCGGTATCCCGTTTCCGGTTTCGGCCTAAAAACTGGTATCTGGTATCGGCCAAAAACTGGTATCTTCTAAAAAAAATATTTTTTCGTGAGCAAAGTTCGGTATTTACAAAAAAATCCGGTATCAACAAACCGCCACCGCCACCTGCGAAATCATCTGAGCTCACCTGAGTTGGACGAGTCTTGAGGGCTTGGCATGATCGGCGTGGGGGGGCCTGGGGGCCCGTTGGAGCCCGGGGGGGCCCCGTAGGCGCCGGGGGAGCCCCCGCTGTAGTTGAGCGGCGCCGAGCCGCCGCCGCCGCCGCTGGCGCCAGTCCAGGCGCCTCGCGGGCCCATACCCATTGGTGGCATACCTATTATAAGAGGTTGTTTAGTATATACAAAATGTTCCGCATCGACTTAGTTATACAAAATAACAAGTCGATTTGGACGGCTGGTATTTGTAATTGTGTGAAGGGTGTTTATGTGTGTTGTATGTTCAAGTATATACATAATAGTAGTTTATGTGACTGTACATAATGAAGGGCATTAAACACGAGTGTGGGTTGGCGGTAATGAAAAGACTGAAGTTTTCTGGCAGCTGTCATAGTTTTTTTTAATTCAGAGACAAACTAGAGTCGGCTCCAACTTTCATATCGTTCGATATCTTACGTGCGACATTTGTCAAATTTGTATGCAAATTGACAATTCATTTCGAACTAAACGTCATCTCGACTGAAATTAGAATAGAGGTCAAATCAAATTTCTTTGTTTTTCAGATATGTTCGAAATTTGAATGTCATAGGAACATTGAAATTGATGTTCTTATGAATCCATAAGCTTACTGCCGCAGATAAAAAAATTGCTCTAACAACAGAGTTGATTATTATGCTGGTCATAATTTGCGGTTTCTGAACGCATCATAGAGGGTTTATGATATGAGTGTAGATAATAGTACATTGTGCATCAAGGGTAGTATGAGGGGAATTACTAACGAGAGTTTTAGAAGCCCGACGCCGAAGGCGGAGGGCTTTTAATGACTCGAGTTAGTAATCCCCTTACTGCCTGTGATACACACAATGGTTTTCATCACATTTGCGAGGAAAAAAAACAAAGAGAAAACACTTTAACTCTGCAAAATATAAAGAAATAACTTTTGACGAACGGGAACGTAAATGGAAACGATATTTTTTTTGTGACCTCTACCACAGATAATAACTGCGTTTAGTTTCGACCTGGATTCGAGCCAGATTTAGCCAATTTGATAAAAATGTATAATTACTAAAATTAATGATAAATGTTGATATAAAAACTTGAAATAGGTATAAAAATAATGAAGTTTAATGAAGCGTATAGGTTTTGTGTAATGTAAGTTAGTCTATAGCTAATTTTTAAAGATGAAATTAGAAACCGATTTAATTTTTGGCTGAAAATTAAACCTCCTTAGTCAGAAATAATGTACGAAAGAGTTGCAAATTTTAAAAAGAAAGTCATTACTCCCTAGGGATGACAAACTCGCCATAATTCCCGCGGGAACAATTTAGGCCATTGTCCTTCTGTATACAGGCATGGAATAACACCATTTACGAGCAAGTGTGATGAAAAGAAATTTAAAATGGCATATATTCAGACTTTAATATGATATTGAGCATCGTCGCCATTTTTTCCGCGTGTTGCGGCTTTAGAGAATTGCATAATCATGAAAATTTAATCAAAATATATAAAATAAAAATTGTCTAAGTGCGCAACCCCTAAATACAAACAAATTTTATTATAATTTTGAATACTGTTCATTTAGATAAGTAGGACCAAGAATTCGACCGAATTCATTAAAAGTTGTAATGGGTCAAAAATGAAACGCCCTGGTACGGGTATTACAGAAAGTCACGTAACCGAAGCGAAGCGAGGGTAAGAACGCTAGGCTATAAAATATGATTCTCCTATTTAACTCAGAGCTTTCAAAAAAATAAAAAAAATGTCAGGGGACAATCAATGTCACACCAATTGACCTAGTCCCAAACTAAGCTCTAGGCTTGTACTATGGGTACTAGACAACGATATACATACTTAAAAAGAGAAATATATACTTAAATACATAGAAAACATCCATGACTCAGGAACAAATATTCGCGTTCATCGCACAAATATCTGCCCTTACTGGGATTTGAACCCGGGACCGCTAGCTACGTAGGCAGAGACACTACCAACTAGGCCAGCGCGCAACTCTAGGAAATTTACTGCCAAAATAATTAATTAATATTTCATTTGTAATGATTAGGCTCTTCTTAAACCACTAAATACTACAGATATTCCAAATTTCACCTCAACAGCTATAGCCGTTTCAGAGAAAAATGGCCTTAACAGACAGCAAACGGACGGACAACGGTTATTTAGTATGTTTTGTCAGAAACTTATTAAGACCTTGGCTTGGGAACAGTTCGAAAAATACCGGTTAATTATGGTCCTTCAGGATTTTCGTAAACGCTCGTGCGGAGCGGAATTTATTCGCGAGCGTTAGATCGATAGGATTAACCTGGTATTTCTTCCTGCAGTTGGTGTGGCGACTAAAATAATAAGGTAAAAGGATAAATGCAATCATAAGACCACAAATGCGTTGCCAACGCTTAAGACCAAGATGGAATGCCTCTATGCTAGTAATTAAGGTCTGTTCCTATTCGTCCCGTCACTGTTATAAACAAATCAATTTACCATTTTTTTTTTTTTTTAATTTATTTATAGATAATGAATGTTGAAGAAAAAAATGGCTTGACAGCGGACAAAACAATACAAGTTTATCTGCCGCTGTGTTCACTCGTGATTAACAAATAACTTAATTAGCATAGGTACTTAAAATAAATTTCGGTATAAACAAAAACAGTTCCCCAGGCTGATGCAGGGTGTAGACTTTGCATGTAGATCAGCATAAGAAAGCTGTTTTTATGATGCTCTTACAACGGTGTGGGTTACTACAGACTCGTGCATATATTTCGGACGATAATCCATTTAAAATATTAGGCAGTAAATATTGCCACGTACGCTTCCCATAAAAATTATTCATTTTCGGCAAAACAAATTTGGGCAAATGTTTCAAAATTCTAAGGTGTTGTGGCCTGGAGGTCTTCTTAAGGTCATTTAAGTTACTAATTTCTTCACTAACAATTAGCATTTTACTTCTGTTATAAACACTTATAACTCCATAACTCCATATTCGCGAACTTTTGAAGGTTGAGCCTAGTCATATTATTTATTTATACACTTTATCATTGTCTTCATGTCCATTTTAAGGTAGTAATCTCTATTTAATATTGTATTTTTTGATGAAAAGCACATTAGCTGAAAACACCATTACACTGACAGAGTCTTGTCATAAAGATATTTATTTTCAAACTATTTCTGACATTGAAAATGTAGTGAGGTTTGATAGATTTGATTGAGAAGTGAGGTTTTCGTCTCTGTCGCACCCAGCATAATAACACGATGATGATGATGAATATAGTATTCAACCTTTTTAATAAACTAATTAGAGGTAACATTATTCTCATTACGATTTCATCCTCTATCTAAAGACAATTACAGAATAGGAACAGACTTTACAACGGTTGTCTTATCCCCACACTGAAACACAGCAATGTGGACGTTGCTGCTTAGTGGTCGACTGGTTGGCCGACTTAAGAAGTTTGACCATTAATCAAAAATTACATTATTTTTACTGCTAGTACACTTGTAGCTGCACTTGAACTGAAGATCATTAACTAAGGTCTAAACGGATGTACGGTCGAGTTCAAAGACATGTTAGCACCTTATTTCAATGTATTAAGGTGCAAAACATATCGGGTCGCCACCTTCCCGAACACATGGTTGAGGGAGGCGATGGCTGAGATACGCGTCATACTCGTGAACGGGTGCTGTCTGTGGAGTCCGGTCTGTTCACGCTTGCAAGGACCTGTTTTCCAGTTCGTTATTTTAATTATTGTTCCTGACGTAGATACCTCGTCATGTTGTTCTCCGTGTCACTATTGAGCTCAAATTTTTAATGATTTTATTTGTGTTAGTTTTAAAATAATTATTTATTACTTTATTACCTTGTAATGTAACTTACTTTTAAGTATTATTGTATTGTATGATGGGAAAAACGAAATACTGACGCATCCATATTTTTCTCAAGTTAAGTAAATATTTTTTCAAGTCTTTTAAAGTTACGTTTTCAACAGAGATTAATATACTAAGATTAGTTCATAATATACTAAGATTAGTTCATAATATTAAACATTAGTTATATAAGTTATTTATTAATATATAATAAATGTAATATAGTCCCAAACTAAGCTCTAGGCTTGTACTATGGGTACTAGACAACGATAATAGATATATATAAATAAATACTCAAATACAAAGAAAACATCAGAGACTCAGAAACAAATACTCGTGCTCATCACACAAATATTTGCCCATACCAGGAATTGAACCCGGGACCGCTAGCTTCGTAGGCAGGGTTAATACCAAATAAGCAAGCATTTCCAATTTACCGCTGTAGTTGATGCTAGTGGTGTTACAAGGCAAAATATTTTAAATAATCCTTTTTATAGTTCCCAAAACGGATGAATCAGTATCTACTTTTGGAGAAATATTTTCATGATCATTTGTAGCTTCCTGGCTTCCAACTTTGACACTGGCAGAATGCGCCCACTGGACAGGAGCATTGTTGCAGAGGCGAGAAAGTTTGCAATATACGGCTGAGTAGTGTAGAAAATAGTTGAGGCCCTCTGAGTAGGTATTGTGGGGGATGTAGGTGTCTCTAAATTTTACTTAGTAAAACATTTAAATATCTATCTATATATATAAAAGGCAAACTTAAATGACTGACTTATCAACGCGCAGCCCAAACCGCTGGGTCTAGAGATTCCAAATTTGGCATGTAGATTCCTTATGAGGTCTATAGGTACACTAAGAAAGGATTTTTCAAAATTCACCCCCTGAGGAGTTAAAATAGGGGGAGTAGCGGGAAACTAATTCTACGCGTACGAAGTCGCGGGCGTTCTCTACTTTCTTATAAATCTGAAGAGGTTCTCTCTAGTTCTGCCCATGACCGCTATCTCTTATTATCAAGAGTGTTCCTATTTTAAATATCGAGCCATAGAGGTGACGTGGACGTCTTCAACCTTCACAGTATACAATTTATATATTGCCTTTTCCGTCAGAACAATAATACTTTTCACAAGTACTGTGAGGAAAAAAAACTATTTACGGAAATAGATTAATAAATAGCACATTTATGAAATAGGCCAGAAATATTTTTGTCGGCCTGTTTACATATTGGAAACATACAAAAGTTTTTTTTTTCTATATGTTCGGAAATGTGTACTGTTGCAAAAACAGCACTGAAATTTAATCATTCCATGCCACCGTAAATTAAAAAAAACTCTAATGGCAGCAGCCGCGAAAATGTACTAAAGTCCTTTTAAAACCTTTTTTTTTGATTAGGAAAATTAACTCCAAAGTTGCGAACAGCGAAATCGTACAATTAAAGTTCTCCCAATTAAATTAACTATTTTGTTTTACTTGGACTTGCTGGCCAAAAACATCATTGCCCCGTTCATATAATTCATGTTTTGTGACCAAGGGCACTAATGCGGTTGCGTTTATCGCGTGACAAAATGTGGATAAAACATCTGACACTCATATAAGTACGAAAGTGACGGATGCCTCATTCACATTTTGCCACGCGTTAAACGCAACCATATTATACTATATTTACTCTAACAACCTAGTACTGGAAAAATGCACGTGATTGGCTAATGAGAATCCGCTAATGCCGCATTCACAATGGAGCAGGTAATCAGTCGGCTCTTACATTTGTACGGTGCGGACGCGTTTGTTTTTTCTTTTAGCGACTTATTGTTTATTGTTTTCTGCGAATTATCTTTTGAAACGATGTCTCCTTAATCTGTACCATTATGAACGAGTCCTAAGAAGATTATCGTTTGTTGCCGCCCACTTGGATACCTGGGTTATTCCCAACTGTTACCACCAATTTGTTACCACTGGTAACAGCTGGGAATTTTTTTCCCACCTGTTACCACTGGTAACTACTGGGACACAACAACTGGGTAACAAATGGGTAATATATTCACACTTGTTACCATTGAGTACTTAAGTGGTAACAGGTGGGAAAAAAAAACCCAGCTGTTACCAGTGGTAACAAAATGGTGGTAACAGGTGGGAATAGCCCGGATACCTGCATCTATCTTTTGTCCTTGTCTTTTGTATGACACTGTGCGAGGGAGAGAAGACAATACTAGATCGTTAAAGTAAATGGAGGCCGCAGACCATTTTCGGTGATACTTCTGAGCAGCACTGTGAAAAGAATACAAGTTGAGTAGTGGTCGACTGACCTGGTCCCTGGGGCGGAGGGCCGCGCATGCCGGCCGCGTAGGCCCCCGGGCTCATGGGCCCCATGCCGGGCCGCGGGGGCGTCATGCGCGGCCCGCCCAGCAGCCCCGCCGCGCCGCCGCCGCCGCGCTCCATCGAGTTGCCCATCATGCCTTGACCTGGGGAACGACATGCTCATTGTGATGTTGCGGTTCTTGTAACAATGAAGTAAGGTCCGACTGAGATCTCGGTCTCGGTCTCGGCAAATCTCGGCCAAAAATCGTGCCGAGATCTCGGTCCCGGTCTCGGCCCAAAACGGCCGAGACACCGCAGCATTCGTTTTTTTTTTTGACATGGTTCAATGCCGAAGAAATCCTTTGTTTTGTCGTACAATATTGTTCTTTTCTATTTTGAGTACCTATTAAGTTTGTTAAACCATAATAAAACCTTTTTTTCATTAATAACGGGGTTTTTTTTAGTTAAAAAAATGCAAATATAGAAAAAATACCCCTTTTTCCGTGTCTCGGTCTCGGTCTCGGCCGAGAATTTATTTTATTCTCGTTCTCGGCCAAGATTCAAAAAGCGGTCTCGGTCGGACCTTACAACGAAGAGACCAGCGGACATCGCACCTTTAGAACAATAGTGACCTAATTCAAAATTTGTGCTTTCAAACTTTGAGTCATAAATTTATAATCATAGAGACCTAACTCGAAATATAAAATTTCTCAATTAGGTCACTATTGTTCTGAAGGTGCGATTATTGTAGACGGTTTTAATCCTTATTAGTTCTGAAACGTGATATTCAGAGTTCGCGCTCAGCTGCGAATTAGGTGAACACCAGGGTTCAGCTGAAAACCAGCGCTGAGGCTCCGGCTGCAGCACATGCTGAGCTGAGTCCTATATGACTTCACACTACAGTGCAGTGTTTGATTCCCGCATTTTACCAGTAATGACTTATGGATGCCAAACATGGGCACCAACAAAAGCACTGGAAAGGAAACTTCAAGTATGTCAACGATCTATGGAACGAAGTATACTAGGCGTTAAGAGTCAAGACAAAATAAGAATCAGTAAGCTCAGAGAAGAAACGGAATTGCAAGATGTGAGAAAAACTATTAAAAGGCTTAAAAGGAGATGGGCAGGCCACATGATTAGAGACAACGACAAATGAAGCAAAAGAACAACACTATGGTATCCAAGAGATAAAATAAGAAAAAGAGGAAGGCAATACCGAAGATGGATAGATGAGCTCAAACAATTTGATGGCAAAACATGGACGAGACTTGCAAGAGAAAGAACGGAGTGGAAGGAGAGGGAGGAGGCCTTTGCTAAAGAGCATCCGGACAAATTCGGAATTCGGCCCGTTCTGGACGCCGAAATGTGGGCAGGCAGCCAATGAGATGGACCGACGATCTAGTCAAAATAGCCGGTAGAAACTGGATGAGGAAGACCCAAGACCGTAGAGAATGGAGTGCAATGGAAGAGGCCTACACTCAGCATTGGGTGGCATCAGGCTGAAGAAGAGAGAGAGAGAGAGATTCGGACAAAGATTAATATCAATTGTAGTACTAATATATCTTATTGTTATGTATATTCCGAAATAAAGAGGCTTTATTATTATTATTACAGTGCAACAATTGTAATTCTGCTCTAACCTTATTTATTTTTTTGTACCATGTCTGTTGTATTGTAGTGTCAAATAAACGTTATAAGTTTGAATTTGAGAAGATAGAAAAATCCTTTTTTAATAACTTCAACATGTTTGTCCTTTTTGTTGTCGTTTTCTAATAAACTAAAGTATTGTCTTGAAATCAAAGATGGTTTTTTTGTTGTACAAATAAATTTGACAAAGTTTAATAACCTTTAACCTTCCTGTAGTCAACTTTACAGAAAAGGTGGCCATTTTTTTGTCTTGGCTTGCAACCTGTCACTAATATGCTGGTAAACATCTTAGCCGAATTGTGCAAAATGTGATTACAGAATTATCAACTAATTTTTATAGTTGTAGGTACTGCAACTCTGCCTACCTCACTCTGTGAACGAAAGCGGGAGTTTATTTATGGCATTGTATGTAAGTGTGTGTCTTCATCATCTTTATAATTTAAGAACTACGATCTTGTCAGTGGCGTGACTGCCATTCTTCAAAATTCTCGCTAGGTTTTTGACATCTCTGTAGATGTAATAAGGTAATTTTTCCCTAAATAAGTTGATAGTGAGTTATAAAAGAAATGGACTGAAAACACCCAATATAGAAAAAATAAATGATTGTTTACTTTACCTAACAATAAAATTCTATAACTTTTTAGGAATGTCTTGTTTTTTTTAAAATCAAATTGTAGTCATATCCATATTACGGATATTGTTCGACATTATTTTGAATTAATTTGCATCCGTCAGCCACTCATTCGAATAGAATAGAATATAGATAAGAATAGAATAACGTTTATTGTTTAACCGTTAATTATCAACATACCTGGAGGCCCGTTGAACTCGTTCCCCATCCCCATCCGGACGGCCTGGCGTGGCCCGCTCGCATACCAGGGCCCGATGAACGGTTGGGAGCCCATGAGTTGCGGCTGTGGCCCGTGCGGTGAAGGCTGCGACCCGGGGTGGGGCGCGGGGGGCGACGGGCGCAGCGAGGAGTTCGGGAAGAAGCCGGGGGGCATGCCACCACCGCCCATGCCTGGAGTAGATAATATATCCGTAAAACATGTGAAACAAAGCAGAGTGCTTTTGTAGGATACGGATATTTTATTGCAGCATCAGGATTGTAATCCGACTCGGAGTTGGAACTTGATGTTATGTGAAAAAGTTTTTTTTTTAAATTAACATCTGTATGATTGTAAGGTCAGCCAGTTTGGACCAGACCCTTACAGGTTCTAAACTCCTGGTAGGATGACTGAACATTCTCATCTGAATGATAGTCAAATTAGAACAGCTTGGTGAACTGGATTCCTTCACGGAGACTTGACTTTGCTTCACATATTTATCGTGAAATTTAAATTATCAAACTTTAAACCATTTAATTTAGGTAGGCATCTTATCTTTCTAGGTAGGTAAGTTTTTGCCACCCAGCAAAAAAAGAGGGGTATAATTAAAAATAAAATGTGCCCCTGAAGCATGGTTCAAATCTTGGTAAGGCCATATTTGTTCCTGAGTCTCGGATGTTTTCAATATATTTAAATATTTATTTCTCTGATAGGGCAGATATTTGTGTGATAAGTGCGAATATTTGTTGCTGAGTCATAGATGTTTTTTATGTATTTCAGTATATATTTCTCTATATAAGTATTTATACTGTTGTCTAGTACCTATAGTTCAAGCCTGGGACTAGGTCAATTGGTGTGACATTGTCCCCTCATATGTTTATTTATTTATTTAAAATTTTACACAAATAAAGCCAGAACAGTTGGACACCAGTTCTATAAATCAGTGAAAAGTAACACATGGTTGTGTGCGTAACAAAATACTTTTTCCTAAACTAACATGTTTTCCTCCTACGTGACATCACTGCATCTGTCTCTATGTTTGTGATGATACTGATGATATCTACAACTACTGAACGAATTTTCATGGCTTTTTTTAAGGTGAAAAAGTAGGCAGACGAGCCAGCGTGTCACCTGATGGTAAGTGATCATCGCAACCCATAAATATCGGCAACACCAGAGAAGCACAGGCCGGAATTTGATAAAAGAGTAGTTTTAACCATAGGTTACATAATTTTTCATCAAAGGTTTTTTTTGTTTAATAAAATCTGTTTTATGTTGGTGTTACAGAAAACTCAGACGCCTGTGGAATCACCCGCTTGGCTTTTTAGTAGGATAGAAAAACAATGTATTGTTTATGAATTTAATTTAAATTAAAAAAAGTTTACAAAACCAAAATGTTAACTTTTAGATAATTGGATATTCAGGGTGCGAATCCTAGATCTAATAATGACTTGTGGGAAAGTCTCGCAAGGTATGCATTTTCAGAAATGTCCCATTTTCTGCTGTTTATAAAACCTTTCAACCTTAAATCTTAAAATAGGAAAGAACTTATAAAAGCAGTGTTTTTTCAAGGGCATTGACATCTTCCACATCTTTATTTTATAAATGCTAGTAAAGCCTTCCAAAATGCAAGCCGATAAGATGCAGTAGCTAGATGTGAATAGACCAGGCGTTTTTTGTAGGGCATACAGGAGGTAAACCAGCACACTGGACATCTGATAGTATTGATCTGAGATCCATAGACATTTGTATTTTCAAGACTAGTAGAGATGTGAAGTGGTCATGATAGACTTTTGGGGAGGTCTATGACTCATTTCAGCTAGCATGAAGATGATGACTTCTTACAATTACTTTACCAGTCATATTGTAACAGTAACAACTTAATTTTAATCAACTTGCAAGTATAGAGTTTATTAAGAGAGAAAATATGTTTTAAACATTTTTGTTTATTTATCTAAATGTCTCCCATTACCCATGGAGTTATTTTGGAACTTATTTACACAATTATAGTTATAGTATTACATGCGTTATAAAAATCATTCAGTTGCAGGAACTGAAGCTAAAAGAAGCAAACTAGAGGAAAAAACATTACTATACTAAGTAGTCAGACAAAATTGCAATTTTAACTGAAAAATAACATGATAAATAAGTAACAAGATCTTTAAAACGTTATTCCGCGGCAAAACTGCGACTTTATCTTGCCGCAGACCGCTATTTACACACCATGATAAGCAAACTTGTGCCCTAGATATACCTACAAAATGAAAACTGAAAAATGTGTAAATATATGTTTATTACAAGTATTTAAGGTTCGTACCGTCGTTAGGTGGCGCCGGGCCGGCATTGTGGCCGATCCCGTTGACTCCGTAACCAGAATTCACGAAGCCGTAGTCGTGGAATGCCTTAGCTTCCGAGGAATGCTCGCAAGTGTCTCGGCGCTCGGGGGCAGCGCAATACAGGTCCCAGAACACGCACCACCACGAGTGCAGGAACCCCGGAGGCTCTCCGAGCGTTATGTTCTTCTCCCATCGTATTTCTGAGAGAAACGTTTGAGCCGCCTTCTGTGCCCCAACATGAAGCAAGTATTCGTACACATACAGTGCCAACTTCTCGCGAGCCTGAGCGTCCGAAGGCACCGTAGAGCCTTTGCCCTTGGCATACATATCGACTGGAAGCCGACGTTTATGATTAAATTGTTTATTATTTACATTAACGCTTTATATCAATAAATTCAACTTTACAAAATGTCATTGATCGATGGCGACATTTGGCGTCTGTGGCATAGAGAAATCGGATTGTTCTCAATGTAAACAGCGAACTGTCATAAAAATGTCTATGATTAGGAAAAGACAATTTGGCGTTTCCGCTTACAATACATAAATTATCTTTTGAAAGCCACAATCAATGTTTTTAGACTTAATAATGTAATTAATGCTTAACAAATATTAATTAACGATTATTTTGAAATTCGTTGTACCCGTTATATCAGGTTATGACTAATAGTAATTATAATTTAAATTAGCAAAAAAAACATTTGAAGTAAGCATTATTAAGCGGTTGTAGAAACATGAAAAACATTGCACAATTTTATTCATTTAATTTTTTTTCTTTTAAAATATTAATCATCGGTTACATTAATTTTAATAAAAGCTGTAATTGAAAACGGACTGAAACTCTATAAATGTCTACCATTGTCTATTCCTTCTTCCTTTTCGTGTGGCCGTGTCACCGCGTGGTTCACTGCCGCGTTTCGCGTGAGATATATCAAAATGGCTATCAGACCAGTTTACAGGCCGACGATCGTTAAAAAGAGGACGAAAAGGTTTATTCGTCACCAGTCAGACCGATATGACAAACTTAAGCGTAACTGGCGTAAACCTAGGGGTAAGTTTGGTCAAATTTTTCGGTAACCATGCCTGCTCTGTGATTCCTATTTGGTAATTTTATCATCTCGTTTTGAGTTCTAAATGCTTAAAACAAAGCGTACCATATTATGACCCCTCTTTACACCTAAGTATATTTTTTACTTCGCACTTACTCAATATTTTGTTAGGTTATATTTACTGAAAATAAATACGTATAACCTTTTCGAAACAAGCAAATCTCTCAATCAATATAGGTCTCTAGAAATATCCATGCTTTTCATATTTTTTTCAATTGGGATATCAATACGTTTTATGTCCTACGTTATTTGTAACTAATCTTTCCTGCACTGTCCATGATACTTCAAATACAATAAGAAATGTGCATATTGCAACAACGTACTTTTATAGTTAAATAATCATTCCTGGTCATAATATTTTCATTTCTATCACAACTGCATGTTCAATTAAATTATTATTTTATTTTATCTGTATTTTGCACATGATGAGTGCTCTCTAATAATAGCTGTTACAATGACTTGAACATGATGTTTGATTTTGTTCACTCTTCTGCCTCTCATTTGGTCTAGGGGTATGTTTCCCTGCCTATGGATCTATGATCCAGGGTTCAAACCCATTTGATAGTCACATTTGTGTATTTTCAATATTTATATTTATTTAAAAAAATGTATGCAAGGGCACTCTGTGTTATTAACTAAATGTAATAATTACAATTTGTTACCTTGCTATATTAGAACTACCAAACCCTATTCCGGATAGCTATTATAGCTAATTTGGTCATAGTGGTAGATACATTTTTATTTAACACAAGTCCAATTAGTTGAAATTATTCCACAAACTTGGTAATATTCAAATGAATGATAAAAACAGTGAAAACATGTTTTATTTTTCATAAAAACTTCTCTTGTTTTTTGGTCTATATCCAAAAATGGCTTAAAAAACAGACTCCCTGTGCCACACACTACTTGATTTTTACCAAAAATTGTATTAAATTTTCTTGATTTTATTCAACAATATATTTCAATAATTTGCTCAAAACTCTATTCTTTCTTCAAACGTTTCCAGGTATCGACAACAGAGTGCGCAGGCGCTTCAAGGGTCAATACCTGATGCCCAGCATCGGTTACGGATCCAACAAGAAGACCCGCCACATGCTGCCCAATGGTTTCCGTAAGGTGAGAACTTTGAGATGGAGCATTTTTAGCCAAATGACGAGAGTTCTAGCCCAAGATATTAAAAAAAACCAAGGCTATTTATATTGAGCGTAATAAATAAAGGAGGTACTCAATTTTCTCTATAATTATATTTTGAACTGATTTTAAAGATTCCTTTTTTTATTCTATTTAAATTTTGTCAAGCTCTGGTCATGAGATCTATGGAAATCTATGGAATTCCTTAATAATTTAGTCTGTTTTTTATACATGTAATAATCATTCATGTATATAAAATATGCCATTTTACAAAAGGCGTAATGGCGAGAATACATATGTTTGACAAAATAATTTTCATTGTTTCCCTGACTATGTGGTTTGGTTTGTTAAGACCGAACCAAGCGCCCAGTGGCATCCTTATTAGTATTATTGTGTTTCTTATAAACTAAAGTATTGTCTTGAAATTGAAGAGCATGTTTTGTTCTACAAATGAATACACAAAAAGTAGGGTATATGACACAATTTGATAACAATTTGACCTATGAGTAAGTAACTTAACAGAAAACTGGCCACCTTTTTCCGGTAAGTTGACTAGAGAAAGCGTATAGGTTAGGTTTGTGTATTAATTTGTACACCAAAAAAACCACTCTTCGATTTCAAGAGAATACTTTAGTTTATTTTATTAGAAACAATAGTAATGAGGGCGCCCCACCGGATGCTTGGTAAAGTCTTAACATTTGTTACAGTAAGGTCAAGGACTTTAATTGTTATGCCACTATGGAAACGTGTCATAATGACAGCGTCAAACCACATGACAGAAATTATATACTTAGCTTAAATGAATGATTAACATTCTGCGACAGGGTTCCATAGTGGCATAACAATTAAAGTTACCTTAATATGTAATGGAGTATAGAACCCGTACTTATTACTAGTCTAGAGCTAGTTTGAGACTTGATTGAATAGCGTGAGATTGCCCCTGATATTTATTTACCTAGTGAATTTACAGCGCCTCTATTCTAGGCGGTAAAATCCAAATCGTATTTGACTTGTTACGGTATTGTTTTTAACTCGGCAGCCATCACTGTCAAGTAAGTAAGAAAACGTTGACAATACGATAACAGGTCAAAAACGATATAGGTAGTTTTTACAGTGTTGAATAGAGGCCCTGATGTAGCGCATAATCATAATAATATGACTTCATATATGGTCTGGTAAATTTGTATAATTGTCTTGCTCTCTTAATTAACTTATGGCACTGGTCCCACCGCCGGCGAGTAAGCGATGAACTATCGGCGATTTTCTTGCCCAAGAAAGGAACAAAAGATAGTCTCACCACATCAGGTCTCCTGTGTTCATTTGCTTTACCATGCCAAAAATTAATTAATCCTTATAATAATATTACAGGTCCTGGTACACAATGTCCGTGAGCTAGAAATCCTGATGATGCAGAACCGCACGTACTGCGCCGAGATTGCGCACGCCGTCTCCTCGAAGAAACGCAAGGCGATCGTGGAGCGCGCTCAACAGCTCAGCGTTCGCGTGACCAACGCCGGCGCACGCCTCAGGAGCCAGGAGAGCGAATAAATTAATATACTTTAAGTATACTGGATCGTTTTATTGAATACCACCGTTCCTAATTGATTACGGCTTAGTAGTTTCTCATTTGCGTCAATAGATGGCGCTGTCTACCAAACTAATGACAAAGCAGGGGCTCATTAAAACCCTTTCTAAAACCTTATTGCTATTCACATGTTATTGTATTGTAAAAAAATAACTATCAAAACGGTGACATTACGATATCAACCCAAAGTGAATGTGGTTTTATCTAGCCCCTGTAGAGTACAAGTACAGAAGATTTATAGCGTCATGTTGCCTTCGGTAGCTTTTACGTCACTAGATGGCGCTATTGTCTTTGAAAGCCAATAAAACTAGACAGTCATTTCCTCAATATCTTCCACATATAGCTCAGTGTTCGCATTACCAGCGCGGGCGCACGCCTCAGAAGCCAGGAGAGCGAATAAGCTAAGTATACTGGATCGTTTTATTGAATACCAACCTTGCCATTGATTACGACTTCGTAGTTTACCATTTGCGTCAATAGATGGCGCTAGTGTCTTCCAAACTAGTGATAAAGCAGGGCTCTATTCTCTGTAAAATCATATTGACATGTTTTTGTATTGTAAAAAAAAGACTTATCAAAACGCTGACGTTACGATAACAACAAAAAGTGAAAGAGAGTGCTTTTACTCGGTTGATAGACCCCCTGCAGGGTACAGTAACAGGAGGTTTATAACGCCATGTTGCCTTTGGCAGCTTTTACGACATCAGATGGCGCTAGTGTCTTTGAAACTCTTAAAGCTATGCTTTCTTATATTTGAGCCAATTCCGCAATACTTCGATATTTCCAGACCTAAAAACTACGACTCAATTAAAAAAGTGCGCTCCGCTCCGAGAATTCAGTCTAATAATGCCCGAGTTGTTTGCGCCATCTGTTGTTATGGAAATTTTGCCATGTAATTTAACTATCGCGCCAGAATGAAGTTGGATCTTTAATCCGTATTTTAGATGGCGCTGGGCGCCCTCGTTCCCGTAAAAAATACTTGAAAACCCATATCTGAAATGAGAACTGCTAGCGCCATCTGTCGTCAAGTAGCTAAATTACATTCGTTAATAATTATTGTTGTTTTTATTTATGTGGTAAATTTTGCCGTGGCCAGAATTAAAACTTTAATTTGTATCATAGATGGCGCTTTAATTTCACACCGAAAATGAGTACAGTTTGCGCCATCTATCGTCATCTAGCTAAAACTAGCTAATTTTTTTAACATCTCGATGACATTTTTATAGACTTATAAATAAGTAGATGTGAGAAAAACTGCTGTGACACACAAGCAGACAGACACCGAAGTCTCACCAAAGGGGTTCCTTTTTAGGAAACAACACCTGTTTTATTTGTTTGGCGTATTTTATCGATTTTTGTTATTAACCGTTTATATCATCTCAATAGACCTCATATGAGGCGAGATATTTCACTTTGTTCCGAAAGTATTCTTACACTGAAATCAACGATTTTTTTTCTAAATCTTAAAAAAAAAACTTTTTTAATATTTTGTTGTTGGTGAAATTGCATCTGGTATCATCCCTATTCATTTGTGCCCTTTATCTAGGGACACACTGTAGATATTTAAAAATATTTTTTGTCAATTTGTATGGGTCTGGGTCAACAAGATGAAAATTTAAAAACTTTAGCTTTAATCGTTTGACTGTAAAACCTGTGTGACATGACAGACAATAGACGGACAGACAGACACATGACAGCAATAGGGTTCGGGTAGGTACCGTACAAATGAAAAACGATTTGATCTGCTTAAATATTTATTTCTCTGAAACGAGACACTGTACAAATAAAAAAAGCATGAACTGCGTCCTGATCCCTAGCCAATAATCCTGTTGTAGGTATTCTTGATTATTCCGTCGTTGTTCCGCCAGCGGAGCCCTACGTCACCAAGGCCGAAGAGCGGAGCGCCATCTGTCTGTAGGAAGTAGCGGCCGGTGACCCCTGGCTGGCACAACATCCCCATGTACCTGTAAGATGGTAATTTAATAGATAATAATAGTACATTACGGCACAGACCGGGAAGTAGGCCGTTGCGGGACGAGTAGAGTTGTCGCCCGAGACGCAGTCGAGGCCGCGCTATATACGAGTCCAGCAACCGCCCTTCCCGGTCGAGGCTTGTATAGTGCTTTTCTCCAACAATGTGAGGAAATTTAACACAATTGTTAATAATATTAAACACAGTCCCAACATTTCCTTGAAAAAAAAAAAACAGAAACATACGATTTAGTATGACACTGAAATAAAGCATTAAATAAAATCACAAATTTAAACGTAATAAATTAAATTTTCTTGGAAAATCATTATCGTATCGTATGGAATTTGTTTGAAAATGATCACATTCTTGCCTTGCTTGGCTCTTCGAAGGTTTCTTTTATTAAAAAAAAATCCATCGATTTTGCTACTAAAATAGGTGTTTTGTTTTTTTTTGGGTCCTAATGAACATATAGACATGCATCCTGTTACTGTTGGAGGGTGGGGACGGGTCCATACAAAATTGGGGGTGTCCCTCACAATCCCTAACAACGTTTGTCCTAACACATCGTTTGCCCGAATTTTCATTTGCCCTAAACTGGTTTTCAGGTGAGTCAGGCCACTTTTTAAGTTTTCCAATTATATCTTTGTTTCGGTTAGGTTAAGGTTGTATTATAACAATACTTAAAAGTTATAAAATTTAAGCGAAAATGGCGTTAGGATAAATGAAAATTCGGACAAACGATGCATTAGGACAAATGACGATTAGGGCTTCCATAGGAGAACCCAAAATTGGCCATCCCCCTTCCCAACTCTTTTTTGCCCACGCTACAAGTTAAGTTTCTACTAACTGCTTCTCTTCTCCGCACTGTCCGTTTTTGAAGGCGTTCCAGTCTTCGCACTTGAGGGCGGGGAAGGCGTCCGGGCGCTGCAGGGCTTCGGCGAAATAGTCCAGGGCTCTGTTGTGGCTACATGTGAGTGAGACGCAGTCTGGCTGTTGCTCTCCACCATTGGGGTAAAACTCAACGTGCCCTGTGAAAGAGTAATATAAGCATTGACAAGAATTATTAGATAGATAAAAAAAAACATCGATTTAATGGTGACCCCTTCTCGAGCTGATATCTCTTAAATGGCTCGACCAATTTTCATGAAACTTAGCTAAGAACCACCGCTAGAAAACCTGCTTTCGAATAAAAAAAATCGCGTCCAAATCCGTTCACCCGTTTAAGAATTACGGTGCCACACAGACCATATAAACAAATAAACATCTTGATACTGTGCACAGACTGACAGACACACACACACACACACACACGCACACACACACCCCCCTCTTTTTACGTCGGGGTTTAAAAAGCAGGCAAGAGCATGTCGGACCATGCTCAGTGTAGGGTTCGAAAACCGTTACTACAAACAAACAACTAAGTATCTCGAAAAACAAAGTACGAACGAATTTTCTTTAGTCGCCACGCAAATGCGTTGAAACCCAGAGAAATAAGATGGAAGGCCTCTATGCTAGTAATTTCACCGGTTGTGTTATCCCCACACCGGAACATGACAATGCGAACACTACTGCTTGGTGGCAGGTGTGGTAGCGATCCGAACTTGCACAAGGTCCTACCACCACTATCTTATCTTATTAACCGACTTCAAAAAAGGAGGAGGTTATACGTTCCACTGTATGTTTTTTTTTTTTTTTTTATGTATGTTCACCGATTACTCCGTCAATTGTCGACCGATTTCAAAAATTTTTTTTTGGTTTGATAGAGTATACTTTCGAGGTGGTCCCATTGTCACCAAATCTGAATCTGATGAGAGGATCCGTGAGGAATTGAGGGAACTCCTCAAATATTGTAGGCAAACATATAGCGATTTTAGTATTTTTAGTAACAAGTTCAGCATTTGCATTCAGAAAGTATCATTTGGTGAAGTGGAACTGATGATGAAGACCACAGATGGCCACCGGAACTCCTTAACGGTACCGATTTCAAGGGTGGCGATAAGATATCTCGATTAAGATAGTTGAGCGACTACAACGAAGAATATTTACTTGTTAACCGACTTCAAAAAAGGGGGTTATTGAAATATGACTATGACTTTCCCGCGGCGTTGCTTGCGGCGCGCTTGAAATAACTTAAAGTTTCATTTCAACTAAGAAGTGGGACAACGTAACAGCGTAATATGATCACTAAAAAGTATAAAATAAAATAAATGTTTTAAAAAACAAAAAACCGCCTTCAAAAATGCAAAAAATAACTTCTTTAAAATTGTAGGCACCTAATAGGTTAGTCCAACTGAAGTCGGCGACCACAACATTTTCAACAAAAAGCCGACATCAGTTGGACTAACCTATTAGGTGCCTACAATTTTAAAGAAGTTATTTTTTGCATTTTTGAAGGCGGTTTTTTGTTTTTTAAAACATTTATTTTTATCTAACAGATGGGCCCTTTTCGGATATACTTCGACCGTTTAGGATCTTTTGTGCAGTAACTCTGGAAGAGACCTCGTCGTGTTGTTCTCCTAGTCATTATTTTTAGTTTAATGTATTTATTTATTATTATTTATTATTTGACCTTACATTTTTAACATTTTTATTTGAGTTAGTTCTAATAATTAATATTTGTTATTTAATTACCTTTAACTTAATTTTAAGTATTATTGTTTTTTTTGTGATTGAAAACATGACCTGCTGGAGTTTCTTGCCGCGCTTCTTCTCCGCAATGATGGTCTTGTCCGAAGCGCTGGTAGATTCACTCCATACCGACGTGTGAAAGAGCCCGTATGTGACCAATTTACTGAATAAATATTTTGATTTCTCTTACCTCTTACACACTCAGCTGTTCGAATGTTCGAGAGGCTGTTACCCTACAGTGGGTGGATGTGGGCTGAAATGATGAAGATGAATGATGAAATAAATAATAACTTACCAACAGGATCCCTCAATCCAAACACTCCAGCATCTGTATGGACCACATCAATAAAATCAGCATCATCTCGATGCAGCCTGAGTTCGGGGTCCACGTGGCCAAAGCATACGTTCGAGGGGTCCAGCCCGGATATCCTACCCATCTTCATCTGGGTGAGGGACTTGAACCTCTTTCCGGTGAAGCCGGATATGTGAGCGCCCAGGCTGTGGCCGATCATGTGGATAGCGTTCGGGTTTAGGCCATCTGTCGGGAAAGGGAACGGTTAAGTTAGTTCTATTTCTAGTAAATGTGCGGCAGCTCTAAATGCTTAGAAATATTAGTCGGTTGTGTTCTAAACAAAATGGTGGTGGCGTCTTAAATTCTGTACTTACTGTTGACCAGGGCAGCCAGGACCTGGCCCAGACGCTCTCCGATGAACCGCACGTAGGTGGTGGAGCGAAGGTACAGCCCACGAGTCAAGGAGCTGCAGTCCAGAGCTAGCACCAGGCTGTTCCCTGAGGATATGCAGACTCAAGAGTCTTTAAAGGAATCCAGTTAGTAAAGCTGTTTTTGACAATCATTCAGATGAGCGTGTTTAGTCACCATGCCAGGAGTTCAGAAATCTGTAAGGGTCTACTTCAAATTGGCTGGCCTTACGGTCAAACGGAAGTTAATTGATACAAGGATTGGAGGCAAGCCTCTTTGAAGGAATCCATTTCGCCAAGCTGTTCTAATTTGACAATCATTCAGATGAGGGAGTTCATTCATCCTACCAGGAGCTCAGAAACCTGTAAGGGTCTGCTCCAAACTGGCTGGCCAAATAGAAGTTAATTGATATTGCGTTGCCGGTGCGTTGCGTAGTCGCAACGCTGTGATTTAAACGTAGAGCGACGCAAGTGTTTCAACGCATCGTGTGGCATCCCTCGTAGGTTAGTTTTTTAATAATGTACCCCTTGCGTTTGAGACTACTGGACTGGGGGTCGGAGGCGCCTTCATTACGGAAGTGGGACGCGGAATTAGGGCGAGGGGGTCTGACGCCCGCGCGGGTTCGTACCTGGTGCAAAGGTTGTCCATCGCCATTCAACGTGGTAACGCGGCCAGTGTGATGGGTACCTTTGGGCCAGGGGAAAATCGAGGGGGACATTTTAACTAGGCTTAAAGTCTTAAGTTAAGAGATGATTGTAATTTTTTAATTAATATTTTACTGAATAAATGACTTATATGATCTACAGAAGTGAAATAAATATAAACAATAATAAAACCCTGACAACTTACTTCGCATGAGTGCCTGGCTGATGCTGTCGAAGACTCCAGGAACTTGGGCGAAGCCGTGAATGAAGATGTACAGGTTCTGCGTGTTGTTGAACCTTCGATCCTGCGGGAGCTGGTCTGCCGCCGTGACGATGTTGTACGTGACGCGGAGCCCTCTGAGGATATACAAGAGATTAGTTCCAGAACGGATGGCCCGATTTTGACAAACGAGGTGTCATTCGATTCTTGGCATCGCAAGTGTTACTGGGAAGGTATTTTAGCGAAGTGTTTGCAGGCCTTCCACAAGGTGGACAGACTATATGGTGAAAGTCACGGGAAGCTAATGGATGTGAGTAGCGCAAAGCCGACAGTCGTGGAGATCCTTGGGGAAGGCCTATGTCCAGCGGTGGCCGTCTTTTGGCTGATTGATGATGATGATGAAGATTGCTATTAACTCTGGAACTGTACCTTAATCTGTAATTTTCAAGTCTACTCTAATCTAAAGGTTGGGAAAGATAGATGACCTTGGCACAGGACTGGGTAAAGTGGATAGAAATCGAAGAGGTAAACCTTGCTGTGGGTAGATTTGGGCAGAAATGACCATTATGATGTACTTTGGCCATACTTACGACTCCCTGTACTCCAGAATGAGCTTGTTCAGCTCTTCCTCCTGTTCCCCATTGTACTGATCGTACGCCACTCCTTCTATCCTCTTTACCAGCCCGCCTGAAATTAATTATTGTTTATAATTAACTAGCGCCGCCCTCGCTTCGCTTCGGTTTATGTAAGTTCGCTGTAACAACTCGTACATAGCTTAACCAGATATTTTTTTATAAAAACCTTCCGTGAAAAGTTATCTAAATAGATGATGAAATCCGCATCAAAATCCTTTGCGCTACGTGGTTTAGGAGTTAGTGGATATACAGAAAGACAGACAGACGCGGTAAGCGTTTCTTTTAAAACTAATATGTGAAAAACTAGCGACCCACCCGGTTTACGTGAATTTTCTGTAACATAAAACTTTCCACTTGAATCACTCTATCTATTCAATTAAATCCGTTGCGTAGTTTGAAAGATCTAAGCGTACATACGGATGGACAGACGGCGGGAAGCGACTTTGTTTTATACATACATACATACATACAATCACGCCTCTTTCCTGTAGGGGTAGGGCAGAGACCATTTTCATTTCTTTCTACGATTCAGACCAACTTTCCTCGCTTCCTCCACACTTTTGAGTCACCTGACCTGGCCCTTTCTAAATACGAAACGTTTTTCTTTGATGTTATACTATGTAAAAAAAAACGTGTGCGTCTCGGGACGCCCGACAGAAGTGATAACTTAAAGTAATCTAAGTTGAACTATTTCATATTGAAATTGTTTAACTGACTGCAAACGTACGCACACTAATGCAGAGTGACACACACTAACAAACCTAAAAAGTGGTACACTGTTGATAGACGTCTCTTTATAACGAAGGGAATTTGTAACAGGCGAAGACTACTATTCTATTAGCTGTTTTTATACTCCCTCTATGCTTTCCAACCTCTATGCTGGCGCCGTAACGCGTTACGTACGATTCGGTTTACCCTCCCATACGAAGTTATCACTTCAAAAAAAATTGATACTTACAACTACCGTCCAAGACGTGTATCACTCCTCTCTTAATAGGATTCAAGAAGACGCCTACTTCGTTCGCAATTGCCCTAGCAGCAGGAGCGGTGACATTCATCAGACCCCTGGAGATGGGGTTGTTGACGGCGACGTTTGCCACAGCTGAGGCGGCACCGATGGCCTTGTCTCTCAAATAGCTCGCTAATGATGGAGCTGAAGATCCCAGTGTTAGGGAGGCCAGGAGAAGCAGTATTGTGAGCTTCATGGTTTTGTCAACTAGAAAAAATTAAAAAAATGAAATGAAATGAAATAATCAATGGTAAATTTTTGACAATTTGCTGTGTTCCGGTGTGGGGATAAGACAACCGGTGAAATTACTAGCATAGAGGCATTCCATCTTAGTGCTCAGGGTTGGCAACGCATTTGAGGTCTTAGGATTGCAGTTTTGAGATTGTAGTCTTGAGATTTCAAATGTCTATGGGTCTCAGATCCCACTTCCATCAGGGGCACGATTTATAAAGCTACAGGTTACAATTTTACAGGTCTAAACTGGCAACACTGCTCAAATGGCTGGTCGTCATTGGTCGAGGTTGTGTCAAATGGAGACTCGTAACCTGTAAGTTGTAATTTGTAGCTTTATGAAACAGGCCTCAGGTGGCCTGAGTGCTCGCGTGCCTTCTCCTTGCGATAAAAAAAACTTTGTTTTTTTTTCAAATTAATTAACTACTAAATGGGAAATATGATAATTAAAAAAGATAGTAGAATAAACTGATATTATCGGTTTTACTCACTTTTCGTCATTCAATCATTAGATCTTCTATCGATCGATACATATAAAACCCTTAAATCACTGATTAACCACCTGCACGGCTAGCACAAGTTGCCCGCGACTTGTTTTTCGCTCGGATCTCCCTTTCCATCTTGTCAGTAACGATAGAGAAGCACTGAGCGACAAGCGAGAAAATACAACTTGTGCTACCCGTGCTGGCTGTTTAATTGAGAGACAAACAAAGTACAGTGCTTCTATTTTCTTAATGTACTTCGGCAATCTACGTTTTTCTATGACATACGACTGACAAATATACTGTCAGTTGAGAGTGCAAGCGTGATAGCGATAGCCAGCCAAAAGCTATTAGGAAGCTGGGAATACTGTACAGCCACTGAACGTAGGGACTCGAAATTTGCAGGTTATATTCCTAGGGTACCCTAGGGGTACACTAAGAAACGGCTTTTAAAAAAAAACGACGCCCCACAGGAAAAAAACACGATAAGTCGCGGATAATAAAAAAAATTAACAGTCCGGTCATCTATTATAAATAAACGATGAAATTAATAGTTAAAATACTATTCAATATAATGTAATTTCAAGACGCGTTGGCCTAGTTTGTAGTGTAGCATATAGTCATGGATGTTTTCTATATATTTAAATATATATTTCTCTATATAAGTATTTATATCGTTGTCTAGTACCCATTGTACAAGCCTAGAGCTTAGTTTAGGACTAGGTCAATTGGTGTGACATTGTCCTCTGATATTTATTTATTTTTATTTATAAAAATATTATTTTAAAATATAAAAAATCTGTTAAAAATAGAATAAAATATTCAAAAAATATACAAAATGTGTCTAAAACTACGAAAAATACAAGTAAAAATTCCAAAAAGCTTTCACCTAATTTAAATTAATCATAAAAATAAACTAAGATACTCACCCGTGCAGCCGTGTAATAAAGTACTAACAAAAAACCTCTGTTAAAGAACAGCAATTATAACTCTTTTATGGTAATCTGTAAGTCCCAGACTGAAGCTGGGATTTTAGCTCAGTGTTTATAAACGGACGTTATCAAAAACCTTATCAGGATGTAGCACCAGCAAGTAATTCAGACTTATTTCTGGAGTTCAAGTTCAGGTGATAACTTACAACTATCACCAAAGTTATCGTGGGAAAAACCGGACAGAAAAAGCCTTTAATTATATAAACAGGATAATTGTACTGATTTTAATTTAATTAGTGTACGATGACACGATGAGTACCTATCCTTCTCTACATAGTATGAATAAAGCTTTCCGCATCTGTCTGTTATAGTACATTGTGGCAGAGTACCTATAGAAAGTACGCGATTTTAGGACGAGTCATATGTACGAGTGTACGAGTCCATAAATTGCACTTTCTACCGAGGCAGACATAGTGCTTTTCACAAATCTAAGAGGAAATAAAATAAAAATTCATATTCAAAATGCAAATTTTAATTCATGTTAATGTGACATCACCGCCAATTTTACAATAGATAACTTTTTTTAAATCTGGACCCCTATTCTCGTGGCACTCGAGATTAATAAACTAACATGCAGCATGAAGATGTCAACTCCATATACAATTGTATTTGTTTCGCAATATCTCCTATGTAATTTCATCTCTAGTGGTTCGAGACTAGGGGCCAAGTTTGAATTACATTTTAAAAAAAAGCAGTGACAGTTTTTAGTCTGTGTATCTTTTAGCAAAAAAATACACCTAATATTTTACGACACAAAATGGTCGTGTTCTGATTGGTCGATTTCAATTTTTCATTTTAAGAAGCTAGGACACAAAAATTTATTGATTGATTTTCATTGGTTCTTAAAGTTGGACAACAATGTTCTCGATCAATCAGCAAACACGCCGACAAAAACATTCTTGGTCCGTCCTTATAAGTGACGTTATGTGACCCCAAACAAGACCATCTATGCCCATATTTCCGAGCAGTGTTGTGAAAAATATTTTTATTTAACTTGCAATGTATGTATGTATTTAAGTATGTATGTATGTACGGGTCAAATCTTGCAAGATAAATTTGATCCCTTCCCGGTTTCCGATGAAGCTGGAAACATACGCCTTTAGTTCTGATGACAATACAATAATATAGCACCATCGAGCTGGTCTGATGACGGAGACTCAAGGTGGCCATAGGAACTCCTAAATTACACACGATAAACCCGTCGTGTTAGGGCTCGTTAGAATTGTCTTGAAGAGTAGATGACGACTGTGCAAAAAAAAGTACAGTCGGTAGCAAAAAAATGTTAAAAAAATGACATTTTTGAGAGAAACTTATTTTACGGAAGGTTTTTTTATAAGCGTGATTTAAGCGCCGGTTCAAAATACTCTTAATTTTAAGGTAATAACAGTACCTAATCGAAATTTATGCGGACGAAGTCGCGGGCAGAAGCTAGAAATAAATGTGACAGTTTGTGTGTTCGTTTTTTAATCTTTCACGCTGTAACGGCGGGACAAATTCGGATGAAGTTTGAAACGAAGATAGCTTATACACTGGATTAACACATAGGCTACTTTGAAACCCGGAAAATTTAAAAGTTTCCGAGGGAATCACGATAATCGAAGTCTACGCGGACGAAGTCGCGGGCAGAAGCTATCAAATTTATACAGGGTGACTGCGGGGTCCTGATCCTAACCTTATTTTCCCAACTCGGTAAATGGTTGAGATTCTATTAGTAAAGTGGTTTTTGAAACAATTAAAGTTTAGTATTTTATTAAAATAATATTATGTTCCCTTAATTATTACTAAAATTATGGTCACCTAACGTTTTCATGTTAAAAACTTTAAACCTACCTATTTGAAAATCAAACGATCAGACGAGTAAGAAATTGCGTATGTAGGGTGGCCATGATCCCGAATAAAATAAATTCATTCAATGTTTATTTGAATAAAAAACAAAGTAATTAAGAATAAGAAAAAGAATATTTTTTATTTACACAAGTCACATAGTTACAAATAGAGCAGTATCCGGTGGATTTCAAATTAGGCTGAGCCTGTACCTTGAAACCCATGGAGTCGGTTGACTTTATACAGCGAAATCACAATCACAAAAGAGTTCACACGGACATGTAAAGTAACATAAAACAAAGTAATGAATAAAATTTTAACAAATTATTTTAAAGTTTTTTTTTTATTATATAATTTAAGGTTTTATTAATACTGATTGACTGTCTAATATTGTGTGTGCGGAGTGTGTGTGTGCGTGTGTGTGTGTGTCTTTATCTTAGCGCTTTTAAATCTATTAAGGACGTTATGTTCCTAATGGTGAAGGTTTAGTTTACTTTGTTGCTACAAAACCCCGCAGTCACCTGTATAACGTCGATGAAACTGCAATACCGCGTAACCAACAATGGCTAATGCCGCGTAACTAACAAATGTGTCAAATTTGAGTTTTCGCGGCTGTAGGTAGAGCACTGTGATAGGCTCCAGACGGCATTGACAGCTGTGTCGATAACCAATCAGAAAGCTCCAAAGTCACGTCATGTCGATACCGCGAGAGAGCATGTCGTTTTTACAATTCCGCGAATGTGCATACAAGAGATGACGTATTATTCAATTGTGTAATACCGCGTAAGTGCTTTATATAAATACATACTGGTAAATTTGGATGCTTAATATAATAAACAGCTACATTATGGGGTTAACAACGTTATTTAGCGTTTGGGTAAGTCTAACCTCAATAAACACAAAGATATTCAATTTTAATGCTCTCCTGTAAAATTTGCCACAAGTCAGTTACGCGGCATTAGCAATTGTTGGTTACGCGGTATTGCAGTTTCATCGACGATAACCACTTCAGGTTATTCCTGTAATGTTGCATTTGATATTAAATAATAATATGAAATACAGAAAATCTTTCATGTTCCCCGCCATTACTGTCAAGATCATCGCGTGCAGTAGTCAGCTGTCAGTTCCCACGTTCATTGCTAGTAACGGATAGACGGTTATGACAAAGACTTGAGTTAAATATTCAGCAGTACAGTCGAGTGCTACAGCGGTTTAGAATTTATTGAAAATATAGGGGTAAAAATAGACGGTATTTAGGTCATCATAATCGGTCTTATGTAGCAAGCGGTCTAAGTTCGCAACGTCCCTATGTATTTTCAAAATTTCTGTATTACACAACAAGTTGATGGAGCCCCGCTGAGCGGAGCTCCTATTTCTGGGCGGTTTGCCTTTCTGGCATCTGAAGCTACCTAACGAATCTAACCTACCTACTTTGTGTGTGTCTGTTTTTTGAAATGCACATCGTGCCTATTGTAAATATTTTAAACTCTACATAGACAAGTGGTGATTTAGACCACTTGCTAATTACACCATTTGCAATTTGGACGACTTGTTGATACTTGTTTAGACGAGTTGCTTCTTAGATCGCTTACTGCTGTACACCAGTTGCGTTTTAGACCATAATACTAACCCGTGAAATTGAACGTTTTCGTACAATTTTTTTTTTCTTTTTTTCTCCCCTTATACTTAGTTAGATTTTTATGAGTTTTTAATATATTGTAGATATTATAAAAAACTAAGTCCGCACGTCTTCATTTTCAACAAAAAAATCTTGAGTAGAAACAAATCCGCATAGTTGTGTTTGTGGGGATAGAATAGAGGCATTCCATCTTAGTCCTGAGGGTTGGCAATGCGTTTGCGGTCTTAGGATTGCAGTCTTCAGATTGTAGTCTCGAAAATGAAAATTTCTATGTGTCACAGATCCCCTTACCATCAGTGGCCCGTTTAACGAAGCTACAAATTACAAATGGAACTCTCTTTCTAGCAAAAGGAGTTAGAAAGGGACTTCCGCTTGTAATTTGCAACTCGTAGCTTCGTGAAACGGGCCGCAGGTGGCCTGTATGCTCGTTCACCTTCATCCTGGCATTAAAAAAAACTAAAACGTACAAACCCAGTTTTTAACCGACTTCAAAAAAGGAGGAGGTTCTATGTCGGGCTGTTTCTTATTAATTTGAGAAGTGGAACTACACAACAGCATATTAAATGATCACTGAAAGGTATAAAAAATAGAATAAAATAAAAACCCGCCTTTATAAACGCCGGCTTTAGTTGGACCGACCTACCTACTTTATTAAAAAAGTTATTATTTGTGATATGACGGCGGTTTTTGGTTTTTTTAAACATTAATTTTTTAGCCTACAGAAAATGGTTTGTGGGTAATTTCGGCAGCTTAACTTAAAATTCCGATTTCAATTAAAATATTTTACTTATGACTTTCGTACGCACGTGTCCTCAAGTAAACAGTAAATCAATTCAAATAATACCCTGACAAGACATTGTTTAACCGTTATTTTGGTTTCCAACCCCTCAATTATTTATGAAACAATACTCATTACGATTTCTCGTACAACGCCATCATTTCACGGCGGGAATTCTAATTCAACTGACATTTCTAACGCGTTCAGAAATTTTAACTTTTTAATTTATTTTCTGTCAGTTTCAAATATGTCTTCTTAGTTTTAATAATGTTTGAAAAATTACGCATTTTATTTTACGTTTTCATAACCCTTTTCATACCTTATTTGCTACAAGAATATATTTCCGCGATTTTATTGAATAAAGTTAGAAATTGTAATTCTTGTTCATCTTGCCGCTATTAAAATGGATTTATATTGTCTTTTTCTGTTGATTTTTGTTTTTAATTTGGCGTGTGTCGCTTCGGAGTTGAGTTTGCGTTTTGGTAAGTAAAAGCAAAGACCATTATCAAGGAGGTATTACTTAAGTAGAAATTAATAAAAAAAGAGAATCTAATCTATCTTACGAAAAATACGGAAATTTAAACCGCATAATTACACAATCTTAAATAAATGAAAACCTAAAGCGAACGGTACTTCTCGTTGATTTAAAATGATTAAATTGTACAAAACTAAGTTTTTACAGTTACTAACGAATATCCGAAAATCTATAATTTCTAGTTGCATCCCAAAAAATGCGCATTTAACCCTCAGTGCGCAGGTCTCGAAATTGTTCGGTTTTTTTGATAGTTAAGTCAGTCTGACCATAGTTTGCGAAGGAGTCTGACGTTTTCCGGGAGCACACTTGAATTGGCGAGCGAGTAAAATATTAGTTTCATTTTTATTCTTAGAATAAAGAGAGTTTAAATGTCTATTAAGCTTTCGCCGTTTAAAAGACGTCTGTCTATCATGAATATGACCTTGAAAACAGATCAGACATTTAAAAAAACGTCTGTCCAAACTGATACGTCATTTTTTTGTTGTTAGTTGGTGAGGATAGTTTTTTCAATTAACTTTAAAAATAACACTTTTAATTATGAAATACTGGAAATGAGACCCATAGGCTGTTCTTTCGAAGAAAAATTAAAACACATGCTGTGTTTTAGTGCCTCATGCTTTATCGTCGGAGGAACACCTATTCTTAAATGAAAGTTTAACAGTTCCTAATATTTTGACATTCAACGTGGCAATGCTGCCAGCATTTTAGGAACGATGCTCTCTGGGAAAGGTTTGTTAGATTAGAGTAGTTTTAGTAAGTTTGCAAGTCATTTTGTTTGTTTTTATTTATTTACGTTGAATGGCAATTCTTGTGCCAAGTACAGGCCAGCGTTTTGGTCACGAGTTGCGTCGACCTGAAAGATTTTTAAAAATACTGTGTGGTCCCAAAGATATTTTATATTAAGATACGTCATCTGCGCGCAAAAGCGTTCCTCGAAAAGGACGGCAATTGCCTTACTATCGTTCAGTCGCGCCGTGGCCGCTGACACGCACGCGTCAAAAACAGTAAAGTTTTATTACCGAAATGCAACATTTATAAGTTTTAAAAATTGCCGTCTTATGTTTTTCGATGCTGCCAAAATTATACTGTAACTATAAAAGGAAGAAAGGATGTCTCATTTCATTCGTAAAGACCGTAAATATTTTTTACATTTTGTTTTACATCGCCATACTTTGTTTAATTTGCACCGGTGGCGTCACCGTCACCTGTGAAACATGCGATACACAATTAGATATCGCATGAGTGCGATAAAGACGTGTAACTATATGGCAGCCATGAGCGGGCACGCCGCGTCATTCGGGTACGCAATTTGAAACAACCATTTATCTCTTTCTAACAATAGCGTTCGCTACGAATTGCCGGTTTTGTCTGTAGAAATATGGCAACGTAGCAACTGTCAGTAATTGGCGACGGTTTTCGAATGCGTTTAGTATGAGCATAACGTATCTAAATATAAAATATAATTGTGTGCTCCTGGTCCCTATGGTTCTAAAGTTTGTAAATGTTCATTCTTACTTATTTTTCTTAGATTGTCCTTAGGTGAAGTACCAAGGGTGGTGGAACCAGTAATGGACGAGGACCCCATGATGGACACTTAATTCTTATTTACAGAAGATAAGGGTTCATTTGTTTTGCAACAATCAATTTAGGACCGTATGAAATTTGAATTAAGAGTGATGTATCCATTACTGATGCCTGTCAGCTAAAAGTGTCCATCATTGGAGCCGTCACTAGTGATTGTTCTTATGTGAAGAACGATAAATATTCATTAGTAGTAATAATAAAAAGGTACGTAGGGGAGAACTCCCACAAATAAACTTACTTCCAATTCCTAAACTAAGCTCTGGGCTTGCACCATTGGTATGCTATAAGCACTATACTATTCACAGCCAGCACAAGCTGAGCTGGGACCGATCGCAAAAATACAATTCTTCATCTCAGTGTTGAGAAAGAAAAAACATTATTATTGAAGGGGGTTTTTTGTTTTTTAAAACATTTATATAGCCTCGTGTGGTTGCCGAGTTAGAATAGTGCCACTCCATGTCTTCCCGTGGATGTCGTAAGAGACGACGAAGGGAATAAAGGCTTGTAGTACTGTTAGGCGATGGGCTTGCAACCTGTCACTAATACGCTGGTAAACATCTTAGCCTAATTGTGCAAATTGTGGTTATGGAATTATCAACAAGTTTTTAGAGATGTTTGTAATTCTGTAGCTCTGCCTACCCCACTCTGGGAACGAAGGCGTGAGATTATGTATGTATGTATGTAAAACATTTATTTTATTTTATACTTTTTAGTGATCATAATACGCTGTTACGTAGTCCCACTTCTTAGTTGAAATGAAACTTTAAGTTATTTCAAGCGTGCCGCAAGCAACGCCGCGGGAAAGTCATAGTCATATTTCAATAACCTCCTTTTTTGAAGTCGGTTAACAAGTAAATATTCTTCGTTGTAGTCGCTCAACTATCTTAATCGAGATATTTTATCGCCACCCTTGAAATCGGTACCGTTAAGGAGTTCCGGTGGCCATCTGTGGTCTTCATCATCAGTTCCACTTCACCAAATGATACTTTCTGAATGCAAATGCTGGACTTGTTACTAAAAATACTAAAATCGCTATATGTTTGCCTACAATATTTGAGGAGTTCCCTCAATTCCTCATGGATTCTCTCATCAGATTCGGATTTGGTGACAATGGGACTACCTCGAAAGTATACTCTATCAAACCAAAAAAAAAATTTTGAAATCGGTCGACAATTGACGGAAAAAACCTCCTCCTTTTTTGAAGTCGGTTAAAAATGCTGTCACATTCGGGTGTCGGGGCAGACTTAGAGCTGACCCTGACCGACTCCATCATTCTTTTGGACAGGGAGAATGATGGAGTCGGTCAGGGTCAGCTCAGGAGTGGAGTCTTCTGCCATCTTCAGAGCTCGTCCCACCAGCTGCGGAAGGTCTTGCTCGTGGACCTCGACGATGAATACTAAAGAAACGAAGGTAGTTTTTATTAAACTATTAAATACACAAAGTCTGCCCCGACACCCGAATGTGACAGCATTTTTAACCGACTTCAAAAAAGGAGGAGGTTTTTTCCGTCAATTGTCGACCGATTTCAAAATTTTTTTTTTGGTTTGATAGAGTATATTTTCGAGGTGGTCCCATTGTCACCAAATCCGAATCTGATGAGAGAATCCGTGAGGAATTGAGGGAACTCCTCAAATATTGTAGGCAAACATATAGCGATTTTAGTATTTTTAGTAACAAGTCCAGCATTTGCATTCAGAAAGTATCATTTGGTGAAGTGGAACTGATGATGAAGACCACAGATGGCCACCGGAACTCCTTAACGGTACCGATTTCAAGGGTGGCGATAAAATATCTCGATTAAGATAGTTGAGCGACTACAACGAAGAATATTTACTTGTTAACCGACTTCAAAAAAGGAGGTTATTGAAATATGACTATGACTTTCCCGCGGCGTTGCTTGCGGCACGCTTGAAATAACTTAAAGTTTCATTTCAACTAAGAAGTGGGACTACGTAACAGCGTATTATGATCACTAAAAAGTATAAAATAAAATAAATGTTTTACATACATACATACATAATCTCACGCCTTCGTTCCCAGAGCGGGGTAGGCAGAGCTACAGAATTACAAACATCTCTAAAAACTTGTTGATAATTCCATAACCACAATTTGCACAATTAGGCTAAGATGTTTACCAGCGTATTAGTGACAGGTTGCTAGCCCATCGCCTAACAGTACTACAAGCCTTTATTCCCTTAGTCGCCTCTTACGACATCCACGGGAAGACATGGAGTGGCACTATTCTAACTCGGCAACCACACGAGGCTATATAAATGTTTTAAAAAACAAAAAACCCCCTTCAATAATAATGTTTTTTCTTTCTCAACACTGAGATGAAAAATTGTATTTTTTGCGATCGGTCCCAGCTCAGCTTGTGCTGGCTGTGAATAGTATAGTACTTATAGCATACCAATGGTGCAAGCCCAGAGCTTAGTTTAGGAATTGGAAGTAAGTTTATTTGTGGGAGATTCTCCCCTACGTACCTTTTTATTATTACTACTAAGTAATTAATATTTATCGTTCTTCACATAAGAACAATCACTAGTGACGGCACCAATGATGGACACTTTTAGCTGACAGGCACCAGTAATGGATACATCACTCTTAATTCAAATTTTATACGGTCCTAAATTGATTGTTGCAAAACAAATGAACCCTTATCTTCTGCCTTCGTTTCTTTAGTATTCATCGTCGAGGTCCACGAGCAAGACCTTCCGCAGCTGGTGGGACGAGCTCTGAAGATGGCAGAAGACTCCACTCCTGAGCTGACCCTGACCGACTCCATCATTCTTTTGGACAGGGAGAACGAGGAGGAGAGTTATAGACAGCGTAAGTAAAAGAGAGATGTTGGACAACATTACTTTGCAATATTGTCAATAAGCAATGATTCGGATGCAGCAGTTTACTGCGTCATTTCTTATTCGCGCTGCCAAGGAGTGGAATTCTCTCCCTGCGTCTGTATTCCCGGAATTGTATTATAACCTTGGTGTTTTCAAGACAAGAGTAAATAAGTAGGCTTTTTTCAGAGTAAGCGTTACCTAGTTAGCGTGTACCTCGTCGTTTTTTAACATCAACAGATGAGATTGAAGTCAAACGCATGTCCATTTTGGAAAAAAATCCTTCGCTTTCCGCCCGTCTGTTAGCGGGCTGTATCTCACGTACCGTAATAGGAAGACAGTTGAAATTTTCACAGAATGTGTATTTTTATTGCCCCTATATCAACAAATAATAAAAATTAAAGAAAAAAATATTAAAGTACACATGTTTAATATGGTACTGTGGTGTATTTTTGTTAGAGTCAAGTGTCCCCCCCCAACAGCCAAAACTAAAATAAAATCTGAAAATATCTAAAATATCTTAAATGAAAGCACATATAATTAATTTAATAGGAAAACTATCACGACTAAGTACACTTCATCGTTTCTTGAGTAACAAACGGTTTAAATGTTTATACCTACCGAAAACTTATTTGCGGTGTTGGTAAACCGACCGCGACCTATTTCGATGTATGGAGCGAACAGTTTTCCAACAGCAAAGTTAAGTTTGTCAAGAGGTGTAATGTGTTTGTAGTAACGGCTTCCGAACCCTACACTGAGCATGGTCTGACATGCTCTTGCCCGGTTTTTTATTTAAGTTTGTATAACTTAAGTAAAAAATAACTTAAGTTGTATGTAGGATACCTTGCACCTTGGAGTTAACGAAGCAACCAAAAGGTTCTCTTTTTTTTAAGTATGCTCTTCACTCTCCAATGGCGTCTCCACAATCATCGACCTCTCCTGGTCTCCTTGGGACTCCGCAGACCAGCTAGCCTCTGATGCTGGGGTGCCTTTGGTCCGGACGCTACTAGGCTCCCAGCAACTTCTAAGCGCTCTTGACGAGTATTTGGAAACGAGGAACGCGACCGACGCGGCGCTGTTGCTGGAAAGCGAGAGTGGTATGTCTTTAGGTTTATGGTAACCTGGTACTTTTTAGCTCAAACATTTTTCTGTTTGCTACGTATGCAGCTTAAAAAAGGAATAAATAAATATCAGGGGACAATGTCACACCAATTGACCTAGTAACTAGAAACTAAGCTCTAGGCTTGTACTATGGGTACTAGATGACGATATAAAAACTTAAATAGAGAAATAAATATAATAGGTTGTTTTATTTTCTGAAACTTTTCATTTTTAGGGTTCCGTAGTCAAACTAGGAACCCTCATAGTTTCGCCATGTCCGTCCATCCGTCCGTCCGTCCGTCCGTCCGCAGCCTAGCTCAGAGACTCTTAGTACTAGAAAGCTGTAATTTGGCATGAATATACATATGAGTCACGCCAACAAAGTGGTATAATAAACTATTGAAAAAAAATTTTTTTAGTGTACCTCCCGTACTCGTAACGTGGGGTTGTATTTTTTTCTCGTCTACCCCATAGTGTGTGGTGTCGTTGGATAGGTCTTTCAAAATATTGCGGCTTTGTGGAAACAATTTTTCGATTAAGGTATCCGTTTATGAAATATTAAGCTTTAAAGCGCAATTTTTTGTTATAGTCAAGTCCCCCCCCCTACAGCCAAAATTACAAATACTAAAAATCTGAAAAATATCTGAAATGAAAGCGCATATAATGAATTTAGTAGGAAAACTATCACGACTAAGTAGACTTCATTGGTTCTTGAGTTACAAACGGTTTAAATGTTTATACCTACCGAAAACTTATTTGCGGTGTTGGTAAACTGACCGCGACCTGTGTCGATGTATCTGGATAACAGTTTTCCAACGGCAAAGTTAAGTTAGTGGCGATGTCTAATTTGTTTGTAGTAACGGCTTCGGTTCGGAACCCTACACTGAGAATGGTCCGACATGCTCTTGCCCGGTTTTTAATGACTTTGCTCGAATTCTTGGTCCTACTTATCTAAAAATCCCATGTTCAAGAGTTCAATCAAATCAGTTAGTGTTTAGAATTTGCACATATTGACAACTTTCTAAACCCATTTTCGCAGTGCCGGATTAGCCATTAAGCAAAGTAAGCAGCTGCTTAGGGCATCACGAGTCAGGGGGCACCAAAATTTCAGATCAAAAATCTTTTTTTCTTTGCTTGTAAAACACTTGAGAATCTCGAATCTCAATGTAGCTTATAAGAAAAAATACAGTGTGTAGCAAGCTTCATAAAATTGCAATCGCTTTATGGACTTTTAAACGAAACTCTTTCGGATTCAGAACGAGACATTCAATTTTGGTTTCCCCGCGAAAATCATAAATTGTCGAATCAAAATCGATTGCTTAGAGACCAATTTAAAGGTACCAATTTCTGTGGATTATCTATGAATGATACAGTATAATTGATAGATAATATACCTGATATACACAGAAATTTTTAAAAGAGGAGAAAATTATCATCAAATAGCAAGCAGATTTTCATTTTTAAATTTAATTCCTGATCCTGGCAAAATTATGTGTCGGGACACATAATAAAATCAAACCATGGAATACCAAAAAACATAGTAGGTACAAAATTAGTAAACTTATTTTCACAGGACCTCAATACTGAGTAATCCACAAAAATTCAACAGTTTCACTCATTTATGTCGCCCATAAAACTAATTCTAGTGATGTGTCTACTAAATTTTAGAAACACGCTGCGCACGCACAAATTTTTAAAATCATTCACGATGACCCCCTTACTTCTACGTTCAATAATGTGGACACAGTGTTACGGATATTTCTAAGTTTAATGATGACCAATTCAGCAGATCTTTTTCAAACATGAAAATAAACGTTTTAAAAAACAAACACACGGTTTTTTTGTTTTTAACCGACTTCAAAAAAGGTGGAGGTTCTATGTTCCACTATATGCATTTTTTTTATATATATTGACCTATATGTATGCCTATAATATTTGAGAAATTTCTCCATGGATCTCCTCATCAGATTCAGATTTGGTGACAGTGGGACGTGGGACCACCTCGGAATTATGCCCTATCAAACAAAAAAGAATTTTCATAATTCGTCCAAAATTGTCAGAAAAATCGGTGAATATATCTACATAAAAAATACAGTGGAACATAGAATCTCCCCTATTTTGAAGTCGGTTTTAAATACTGAAAAATTAAAGGCGTTCTACAATGAGGCAGGAGAGGCTCGATGCATATATATATCGATAATACATAGAATCTGATGTTCTACGAAAACTTAAGTACCTACCTATAATGTTATTATTCGACAATTTGCGTCCCTCAAAAGTCGCAAATTAGAGTTTATAAAAATAAGTTTAAAATAAATCTCTTTGATTTTTCTTCTTCTTCTTATCCTTGTCTAAAAGGTTAGGAAGTCTTGGCGTACTGTGTGGTCAAACTGAATATTTGTACACTCCGCACACTTGTGTTTGTATGTACGTAAGTACTTAATTGTACAAAACGTAATAAAATACGAAGATAACAGATGCGAACTCATCCCTATAGGTTGTGGCGGGCTCTTATCCGTAACTTGACGACTTAAAAATGCGCCTATTTTGCGTGAAACTCCGTTAACCAATGGGTGATTGAGAAGAAAAGTAATTGAATAGTATCCATCAATATGAATATCATGTGTAGAGTAGATATTTTTCCTTGGGTTAAAGAACGGCAAACGAAAGTATAGTTTAACTATGAAATCTTAAAGAAGGCCATCGGGTATGTAATGCTAATGGCTAGGGTCACAGGGGGCACCACACACGAAAATGCTTAGGGCACCACGGAGGGTTAATCCGGCACTGCATTTTCGTAATTACGCGATTCATCGGAGCCACAATAGGCCGGAAAACTGTTGTTGATATTCGGTATCACTCGTGTTTGACATAGGTGGACAGGAAAATTATAAATTGTTTGTTGTTTCTATAAAAATAATCAAAATTGACAATCTGCTATATGACTTAAGTGTTCATTTTGTGCAACCCCTAAACATTGTCCTATCACCTTTAAATTTGACATTTACATTCTTAACTACAGAATCGGGGCGTAATCAAAGTCTGCAATAAATAAAACATTTATTTTTGTCCATACAAATTATGAAACACCCTAAAATAGGACACAGAAGTCTATGATTACATACTTCTAAAAATAAAAGGTTGTTTAAGTACCTTGACTTGGCTCACGAGGTGACCGCCATGTGGGATGTTGACTAGACTATCATTGTCCCGATAGTTGTTTCGGCAAACGGTCATATAGCGAAGAGTCTCGAACAACACCTCAAGAGACTCTCGCTAGACGGCTGGATCAAGGGCCAGATACAGAAGGCAGTACTCCTCGACACGGCACGCATTGTGAGGAGGTTCCTCTCTCTGCAGCCCTAATCACCGGTAGCTTGAGCCTTGCCCCGCTGCCGGCGGCACGCGTAGGTTAGGTTTTTTATAATGTCTATTTTTTTGTATTAGTATTGTTATTTTACTTTTATATTTGAATATTTGTTATAAAAAACCTAATGTACAGAAAATTAAATAAATATCTATAATAATAATAATAATAATATCACGGGACGATCTCACACCAATTTACCTAGTCCCAAACTAAGCTCTAGGCTTGTACTATGGGTACTAGACAACGATATAAATACTTAAATACATAGAAAACATCCACGACTCAGGAACAAATACTCGTGCTCATCACACAAATATTTGCCCAAACAATATTTGCCCAAACAATATTTGCACAAATGTTTCCCTTCAGTACTACAATATCTTGGCTTGGTAAGTACTTCTCCTCCAGGAGATTTGGGTACTCACCCAGTTTGTATGACACCATACAAAATTGCTGTACATAATTCCCTCCCTCCAGACGTCGACCGCTCCCTCTACGAGCTCCTGGGAGAGTCCAACATCCGCGTTTGGGTCCACGCTGGTCTGACCCGGGACTCCACTCGTGCCCTGAAGACCATGAGACCTGAACCTAGCTTTTACGCTATAGTAGGGAGCAATGCCTTTGTCACTGATACATATAAGAGGGTAAGTTTTTGTATATACGTAAAGGGTGCCAAAACTGCCAACGAATGCATTCTCAAATGATTTAGTTAAATATGAAAAAATGCGTGACGATGGTAAAAGACCTGATGGGATGACCCTTATTCCGTGGAATTTCGGACGGCCATTGGAGTGGGATGCTACTTGCGTGGACACCCTTGCGCCGTCACATCTTCCCGGATCGAGAATTAAGGCTGGATCCGCGGCAGAATCAGCGGAGACCCTGAAAAGGCGCAAGTACAGTCAGCTCGATAGAAGCTACGTATTTGAGCCTTTTGGGGTCGAAACTTTAGGACCGTGGGGACCAGGAGCTCATAAAATTTTTAAAGATCTTTCCAAGCGCCTGGACGACACATCTCGTGACCAAAATGCTGGCCTTTATTTGGCACAAAGATTAAGCATTGCCATTCAACGTGGCAATGCTGCCAGCATTTTGGGAACGATGCCCACTAGCAGCGGTTTATTAGATTAGTGTAGTTTTAAGTTAATTTTAGGTATATTTTATTGTATATATTTTTAACAGTCCTAAATAATTGGATTGCGTTGTGACAATTAATATTAAGGCGTTTTAAAAATAAATTTTTAATCAGTTATAGTACATTATGGCCTAGGCATGGAAGTAGGCAATTGCGGGCCGAGTATTGGATTAAACGGACGAGCTTGCGAGTCCGTTTAAAAATACGAAGCCCGCAATTGCTGTTCCTGCCGAGGCAAATATAGTGTTTTTCTCAAAAATCGCAAGAAAAAATTTGTGTTGGAGTCAAATCTTCATTGCATGAACTCATTTTTTGAATTGCATACAAACAGAAATTTCATGTGAAAAAACCATCACTCCTTACCGCCTTTTTGTTTATGACAAGGAGAAACGCAATTGTTGTTTTTAAAAAAACAAGCTATTCCAGCCACAAATAAAAAAGTTATGTTTCGAGTAAAATTTGGATGTATAAGACTTGTGCCCTCATTCTATTATGGCCCTTTTCACTTTTTAAAAAGTTACAAGCTAGATAGTAATGGAATTTGTATGCAACATTGCGGGCTTGTGTAGCGAGCACGCAATGTTTTTTTTTTTAAATTTGAGAACTGTCAGTAAACTATGTACTTCGCGTCTCAATATGTAGATAGGAATGTAAACATTTCCGGGCATTTTTGAGAAATAGTACATTATTGCCTAGGCATGGAAGTAGGCAATTGCGGGCCGAGTATTGGATTAAACGGACGAGCTTGCGAGTCCGTTTAAAAATACGAAGCCCGCAATTGCTGTTCCTGCCGAGGCAAATATAGTGCTTTTCTCAAAAATCGAAAGAAAAAAATTGTGTTGGAGTCAAATCTTCATCGCTTAAACTCATTTTTTGAATTGCATACAAACAGAAACTTCATGTGAAAAAACCATCACTCCTTACCGCCTTTTTGTTTATGACAAGGAGAAACGCAATTCTTGTTTTAAAAAAAACAAAAGCTATTCCAGGCACAATTAAAAAAGTTATGTTTCGAGTAAAATTTGGATGTTTAAGACTTGTGCCCTCATTTTATTATGGCCCTTTTCACTTTTTAAAAAGTTACAACCTAGATAGTAATGGAATTTGTATGCAACATTGCGGGCTTGTGTAGCGAGCACGCAATGTTTTTTTTTTTTAAATTTTAGAACTGTCAGTAAACTATGTACTTCGCGTCTCAATATGTAGATAGGAATGTCAACATTTCCGGACATTTTTGAGAAAAATATATTGTTGAGCTGACATAAAAAAGTAAAAATGACGTAAAAAGAAGGGAGTTAAGAGTTTAAGGGTGCGGCTACACTGAGACGGAGACGAGAGGAGCGGGGCGGAGCTGTGCCAATATTAACCAATAGAAGGCGCATGCGGTCACGTCGAGCGCGCCTTGCGCACTTTAGTTTATATTCTATTGGTTAATATTGGCACAGCTCCGCCCCGCTCCGCTTGTCTCCGCCTCAGTGGAGCCGCACCCTTACGCATGTCTGTGTATCACACAAATACATAGACACATAGATACACGGATACGCAGATACACGAACACATGGTCACACATACAAACTGGTACGCCAACACTCAAATACACAGATACACATAGTCACACAGTCACAAAGGTACGCAGGCACTTAAATACTCAGAGACACGGACATATAGTCGTACAAACACAGATTTAAAGATACACAGAGAGACATGGTCACACAAACACACAGGTACAAAAACACTCAAATACACAGATACACGTACACATAGTGATATAGACACACAGAGGTACAGATACACGGACAAGAGATCGGAATAGGCAGAGCTAATTTGCCTAAACTTGATGCATGTTCATTCAATAGTGTATTCCCATCTCACTCACCCATGAATGAATATGCTTCAAGTTCTAGGTAAATTAGCTCTGCCTATTCCGATCTCTGACAGACACACACAAGTCGCACAGACACACACACACACACACACACACACACACACACACCCACACACATACACAAAACTTATAATACCTCTTCTTCCTCCTTCCGCCAGGCCGTAAAGGAAAAGCTGGTGCGTCGCGACTACCGCTGGAACCTCGTCCTCACAGACTACTCCTCACTGGAGCTGCAACCAGTGATTCCAGCCATTGTGCTGAACGTGGATCCAGCTGAATGCTGCAAAATCCTGGGACAGAAGGAGTGTAGCTGTTCACAAAACCTGGAGGTATACTGATTAGCAAACAATCCGTTACTTCATTAAAAAAAAAAACTACACTGGAGGAGTACTGACTTGGCTGGTTTCTAATCTAAGACTTCTTTTTTACTCTTCATATATTATATTATATTTATTTACTAAGTAAAATAATAAATAAATATCAGGGGACAATCTCCCACAAATTGACCTAGTCCCAAACTAAGCTCTGCTTGTACTATTGGCACTAGACAACGGTAAATATACATAAATACATATAAAACATCCAAGACTCATGAATAAATACTCGCGCTCATCACACAAATATCTGCACCTTATTGATTTCAACAATAATACAATTAAAAATTAAAACTATACGTATATAAATTAAAATAAAACTAAGCTACTCAAATATTAAAGAAATAAATAATAATCACCACTATAAAAAGAACACCCCCTCTAGCAGGGGCACGTTTTATAAAGCTACAAGTTACAATTTTACAGGTCTAAACTGGCAACACTGCTCAAATGGGTGGTCGTCATTGGTCGAGGTTGCGTCAAATGGAAACGTGTAACCTGTAAATTGTAATTTGTAGCTTTATAAAACAGGAGGACCATGATGTGAATGCGGCCAGTGTCATGAGGACCATGCGAGCGGACCCCCCAGGTCCGCTCGCATGGTCCTCATGACACTGGCCGCATTACCTCTCTGGATAGCTCGCCCAATCCTTTGGCAGTGGTACACATTTGATTGATTGTTGCAAATCAAATGAATAACCATTATCTTCTATAAAATAAGAATCAATCATTGGTCTTTGCCCAAGGTTCCATAACTCCAACATCCATCTAACTAAACCATGATCGATTTCCCAGAGGAAGCAGCCGATCCTGTTCTCCCTGATCCAAGTCCTCGTGGACACATACTCCAAGCTGGACGAACCGCTGACGGCCCGGGTGGACTGTGAGAACGTGGTGCCAGAGCTGAACGGCACCAGGGCGAGGCTGTTCCGGCAGCTGGCTGAGGATGCTGGAGCCAGCAACGAGAGCCTCTTCTACTGGGATGGGGATAGGTAAGATTACTATTTCCACCAAACGGCCCGCAACGGATCGGAACGGAAAGGAACGAAACTATTTTTGTGGGTGCGGATACGTTCGCAAGCAACCGTACGGTGCAGATCGTGTGGGTCGACACCCTATCGACCGCGAACGGCTGTTACCGGCTGATCGTATGCGTCGACATGCTGCCGGACGCGATCGGCTGTCGCCGCATCCGTACGTATCCTTTCCGATCCGATGCGATGCGAGCCGTTTGGTGGAAATCATCCTTATAAGGGTGAAGTCACACGAGCGAACTTTTTGAGTGTGATTCAGATTTGGTGGCAATGGGACTACTTCGGAAGTACACTCTATCAAACAAAAAAATAACTTTTAAAATCGGTTCCCAATTCAGTATTGACAGAATCGGTGAACATACATAAAAAAATATACAGTGGAACATAGAACCTCCTCCGTTTTTAATGTCGGTTCATAAATGAATTTTTAACTTATAAGTATTTGGACAACTAAAACAGTTGGGAAAAAACACTTTCGACTTGTGATGTTACCCTTTGTTCTTCTACAACCAGGTCTGGCCTGTTCCTCCGCTCCCGCTTCATCCTGTCGACCTTCAAGCCTGACTCTGGACTGCAGACTGCTGCCACCTGGTCTGCTGATGAAGAGTTCAAACTACTGCCTGGAATTACCCTGGAACCGTTACGGCAGTTCTTCAGGATTGGGACTGCACCAGTAAGTCCATCTTCTACTCTCTTGCTCGCTGGTTTAATCATCAGAAGCGTTGCAGCTGACCGTAGACGGCTAAGGCAAGCGTCCGAAGCCTTCTGCTGCCGTTGCCGTCTGCGGTCGTAATTCTGCGCCCGACTGCATGTAAAAAGTCCTCTACTGTCCCCAAAAACCATCTAAGACCACGCTCCCCTAATCTTCTTGCATTTCCAAAAGCAAGAACCGTTTCACATAGAAATTCTCTAAATGCTCGGGCACTACGAACGCTTAATGCACTTTTGCTATCAGCACCGGAGTGCGATGTGTTTGACAGTCGGTGGGTGGTTATTTCTCGTTGGTGTCTCAGATTCTGTGAGGAAAAAGATAAATGATGAAGGGATAGATTATTCCTATTAAGTGCATTGTGAGCATTTTTCGTTTTTTTAACTTGTTTTATTTGTGTGAGTATAATCTCTTATTGCATACTTATCGGAGTGGTTAATTGAATCTCTCAGCGCATTAGGGAACTGTAATGCTTGGTAGATTATACATGATTATAAATAAATAAATAAATGTAGCAGACGGCAGTAGCAGGCGTCAGACGTCACCGGTTTCTGCCGACTGCAGTCGGCTATGGGATGGGGAGTATTTCTTTGAAATACATAGAAACCATTAGTGACGCCTGCCGTTGCCGTCCGCTGCTGCCGTCGGCGGTTGGCGTCACTTCGGGATGCGGTCGGGCGTTAGCACCGCGGGCGGTTGCGGTCGAGCGGCAGACGTCGCGACGCTCGATAACGAAGGTATTTCATTAGATAGCAACCAGTACTGACGCCTGCCATTCCGTCTGCCGTTGTCATCTGCGGTCGGCTGCGGAATGATACCTTTAGTTAACGTACACTACGCCATTTCGTAACATTATATTGAATGAGTTTTTTGTCCAAAGGCGGTGCCATGGACGATGCCCAAATTAGACCCTGCTACAGGAGAGCCCATGTTCAACGAAGATGGGCAGCCGATGTACGAAGGATATTGTATAGATCTGATCCAGAAATTGTCAGAGGTAAGGCAAGCCAGTATATCGAGGAGATACTGAGGAGAGCACTGGTAATCAGGTCCCGCGTTATGGTATGTGGTGTGTGTGCGTGTACGTGCGCGTGTGCGTGCGCGTGTGCGTGTGCGTGTGTATATGTGTGTGTGTGTGTGTGTGTGTGTGTGTGTGTGTGTGTGTGTGTGTGTGTGTGTGTGTGTGTGTGTGTGTGTGTGCGTGCGTGAGTATGTGTGTAACATAAGTCCGTCGCTTCACTGCATCATGGTGTTTTAGTTTTTCTTGAAACAGAGGTTCATTAAGTAAAGCATTTTGTTACAGACCATGGATTTCGACTACGAGATAGTAAGCCCAAAAGTAGGCTCTTTTGGGCGCAGGCTGCCGAACGGAACGTGGGACGGCGTGGTGGGAGACCTCATGAGAGCTGTAAGTTGCACGAAGTTGTACGAATTAATTAAAAATATGGCACATAGAAAATAAACGTAGAACACACATACACACACACACACACACACACACAAACGTTCATACACAATTCGCAAGTTTGAAGATTTAGTTAAAGCTTTGGTTTTAATAAACCTGAAACCATTATGTACTGAAATTGGGTACACTACATACCTACCTAATATCGAAATACATAATTCCGAATTTGATAAACACGAACTTCAGAATTCCGATTTGGAAATTTCCGAATCATTACAATTCCGGTTTTTTAGTTTCACGAAGCATTACAATCAAGCGAAGCATTTTTTAAATTCCGAAAGTTCACATTTCCGAATTATTAAAATCCCGCAAAAAAAAAAAACCGAATATTCCTATTCCGAACCCCGAATATTTATTATTCCGAAATTTTAGCAGCCCGAATTCTTTAAGATTATTTATTTCAAATAAGCGCCTGATAAAATATTATATACATATTAGCGTGTATAGTGTTTAACATGCATAATGCTCAAAAACTGTAAGAAATGTCATGTCCGACAAAGTCCTGTTCCGCGTAGCTAAGGCGCTCCGCGCCTTGATGCAACTCTAACCTAACCTAACCTATCAATACCTAATGTGCTCATCATCGCACCTACCTTTTGTTTCAAGTAGAATACTTCAATTCAATTCAAGTGGTTAGTTTTATAATTCCGAATTTTATATAACCGATCTGGTTTGTGAAGTTTGGAATTCAAAATATTCGGAATTAAATAATTCGAGATTTTAGGGTGTTCCCACTGAAATTACTTTAAATTGCAATTTTAAACCTACCTACTTTTTAAAATGCTTTTATTTTTGACTCTTGTGTTATGTTACGTTCATTTTATTTTATTTTATATTCTTTCTATTTTTTTTCTCACTCAATAAGTGTCCCACTGTTGTGCAAAGGCCTCCCCTTCATTTCTCCAGTCATCTCTTGTTCTGGCCAATACTGTCTCGTCGTTTGGTCTGCCTCCACTCCGGCTGCCGTTACTCGAGATCCAGTCAGACGTGATCTTGATCCATCGGTCCGCATGCTTACGGCAGACATGTCCAGCCCAGTTCCATTATAGTATGGCGGTCTTCTTTTCCACATCTTAAAACCTAACCTAACCTAACTTAGAAAAATTCTTTCATTTGTTAACAGGAAACTGATATGGCTGTCTCAGCGCTCACTATGACAGCAGAAAGGGAGGAAGTGATCGATTTCGTCGCCCCCTACTTTGAACAGAGCGGCATACTTATTGGTAGGCGATCCTTAAATAGGATTTAATTTTAAGCATTGGATGGTATCTCGAATCTACTTTCTAAGGATGGTGATTAGTAGATGAGGTCAATATTAGATTTGAAAATGGCGGACATTTGCGGACGCCTTTTTTCTAGTATGTATTTAAACGTTCAATATGCATTGAATCAACTCTATGAAAATAGGTAATATTTTTACACGATATTATAGATTTGTTCTATGTATGGATATTTACTCGTGTGGCGGAAATGACGGTTTTAAAAAGTGCTAAATAAATTTAAAATACTTTTTTTGACCGCTACGTCATTTTAACAGCAAAAAAGGAACACCATATGATAGTATATTATTTGGCATAATCTTACAAAAAACAGATTTTCAAAATATTTTGAAACACGAGATTCGGGTGAGGACCAAAAAGTTGGACCAATGTTAAGCGTAGGTAAGCATACAAACAACGAAGATGAAAAAACTCGTGCTACGAAAATTATTCCTACAATTGTATGGCTGATTTTCGTGTAACAACGGAAAAGCTTCATAGAAAATTTAATTGAGTGGGTTAGCATGCCCAAGTTTTTGGACCTTACCTCAGTTTTGGCGTTGTAGCCCAAGCAACGAAGACCAAAAACTGCCCTATTCAAGTGATTTGCTTTAAATTTTGAAATAATGTTCTTTTCATAGATTTGCATCGCGTCCCAAAAAACAAAAATTAGTTATCATATAAAAAAGAAATGAAGACCAAATAAAAAATGTACATTATTTTTTATATGGTTAAAACACCTCTAGATTTTTTTTTTCAGACTAGTCCATAAAATGGCCTTGTACTTGCCAAAATATCAAAATTGTCTAGGCCGTACTTCCTATCAAAAACCAGCAAATATGTGTATTCAGTTTTGTATTCAATCGGTTCTGTTTTCTTTTTTTTATATGATAACTAGTATTTGTTTTTTGGGAGGCGATGCAAATCTATGAAAAGAACATTATTTCAAAATTTAAAGCAAATCACTTGAATACATCCCGAAAAACAGTACATCAAAAAAAAAACATAAAGTAATCATAAGTCGAGAACTGTCACAATTAAGATGTTGATACTCAGCATAAATATTCTTCACTATAAGAGGTACTCACAAAAAAACCCGAGCCCATTTGATGAAAGGGCCGACTTACTATGCAAACCCGCCTTTCGGGAATCATTTTTCCCTCCACATCTCATTAAATATTGATCCCAGGAAAAAAGTGTATTTTATCTTTTTTGTAGAGAATTTTATTTAGATTAATTATGTAACGGATCATTTTTTGCTATGGGCCACCGTTTACGAGTCATTTACGAAAAGCTAAAAAAAGGGACCTTTACACCCTCCTCCACCCGTTAGCTCCACCCCCACCCATCAGTACTTTCAGTATGTGGTTTAAAACACCATTCCATACAACTATGCCAAAACTTGCTTATACACGAGTTTTTTCCACTGATTTGTCGTTTTAGGAACGCGTGTAGGCACATGGTAGTCAGACGATATTGGCATCTTGAGTCTTTGTTCCAGTGATCCGCAAGCCAACGCGCAAGACCTCCCTCTTCAAGTTCATGACTGTTCTCCGCACTGAAGTGTGGCTCAGCATCGTGGCAGCTCTGCTGCTGACTGGCTTCATGATCTGGCTGCTGGACAAGTACTCGCCGTATTCTGCCAGGAACAACCCCCAGGCTTACCCGTATCCTTGCCGGTCAGTACATATCATGCAGTGCTCATGAAGAGGGCGGTTTCATAGGGGTACCTAATGTACACCAGTAACCACCTCATTCAAAGTCAGCCCGTAACGATTAAAGCTGTGCGTCCACTTGCGGTATTTCAGACAAAACTCCTATAGCATGTTTAGACTCCACTCCTATAGAGAGGTTTGTTTATTGTTTAGCTACCAAAATAGTTATTTATGTAACTGGTTCATAATGAAGCTTCTTAAGGTACGAGTGCCGAGGTTAGAGCGCGAGCTTGCGAGCGCTCTAATGACAGGTACGAGTACCTTAAGAGCTAATTATGTACCGTTGCATACATAAGTTTTTCTACAAGCCTAAAATTATAATGACAACAAAATAAACAATCGCTAACTTTTCTTGTATACTTTCCTCGATTTTTCTGCTAGCAAATTACTTGTCAGCAAAGTCATTTTCTTTATTCCTATTGGCGTTAATAATTTGTGAAATTTATTGTTATATGTTTAAAAATTTCTTGCCAATTTTAATAGTTAATAAAACAGTTCTGACAATTTTTATCACAAAAGTTGGAAAGCCAAATGAAACGCCATTTTGTTGGTATCCATATTCAACGTAACCATGGTAACCAAATAACAAATCGGTGGATATTAATCATCTATGTTCAGTATTTTGATAAAAATGTAATTTTAAACTCATAATTAGTCTCAAAATTAATTTTGTTTTTTATAGGTACGTCATTTTAATCGGTATTAAAATATTTTTAACGGTTTATTATACAAATTAAGATGTCAAGTGTTCACTACACGCCAAGACTGATATCTGGAATGACTGTAACCATGGTAATAACAATGCTATAATAATTATTATAGAACTGTTATTACCATGGCAACGCTCATTATAGAATACTTTTCACGTTTCGGTTACGCTATATGTGGTATTGTGGTACCATTAACGATATCAATACTAGCGGTTTATAGTACGCGAGTAGAAAAAATAATTTGAGAACCAAATTTCTGATGGTGAGGCTTCGTTTAGACCACTAAATACTACCTAAATATATTCTAAATTTCAACACGATAGCTTGAGCAGTTTCCGAGGAAAAGGGCTCTTGACAGACTTACAAGGAGGCCAGACGGACAAAAAAATCATCTTAAAAGGGTTATTTTTTTCTATATTTGGTACGGAGCCCTAAAAAATCATACCAAGCCACCTTTTACACTAACATTATTTGACAGGGAGTTCACCTTAAAGGAAAGCTTTTGGTTCGCCCTGACTTCCTTCACCCCCCAAGGGGGCGGAGAAGCACCTAAAGCCCTGAGTGGGAGGACCCTGGTAGCAGCTTACTGGCTGTTCGTTGTGCTGATGCTGGCCACGTTCACTGCCAATCTGGCGGCGTTTCTGACGGTGGAGAGGATGCAGGTTAGTTTAGACGCAGATATGAATTAAGAATGCTGCGAAGCGAAGGGGTTTTTTTACACGATTGCCCAAAATAGGGAGTGTATTACACGACTGCCCAAAAAAAATAGTGCATTACACGACTACCCAAAATAGGAAGTGAATTACTCAACTGCCCATAAAAGGAGTGTATTACACGACTGCCCAAAATAGGGAGTGTATTATACGACTGCCCAAAATAAGGAGCGTATTACACGACTGCCCGAAATAGGAAGTGTCTTACACGACTGCCCAAAATAATAGTGCATTACACGACTACCCAAAATAGGAAGTGAATTACTCAACTGCCCATAAAAGGAGTGTATTACACGACTGCCCAAAATGGGGATTGTATTACACGACTGCCCAAAATAGGGAGTGTATTACACGACTGCCCAAAATAGGAAGTGTTTTACACGACTGCCCAAAATAGGGAGTGTATTACACGACTGCCCAAAATAGGGAGTGTATTACACAATTGCCCAAAGAAAAGCGTGTAACACGACTGACCAAAAAAGGATTGTATTACATGACTTCCCAAAATAGAGAGCGTATTACACGACTGCCCAAAATGTGGAGTGTATTAAACGACTGCCCAAAAAGGGGGTTGTTTTCAGTTTATGAATGTGAATATGTTTGTGAGTTTCTTTAAATATTCAACTATACCTTACCTTATAATGCCTGAACAGAATCTGTGTTGATTTTTACCTAAGTATATGTCGTACGTTATCATTTCGAGAGTCACAAATTTCGTCTCTTTAAGACTTACATAGTTCTCTCCACGTTCTTTCGTCTGATACAAGATGATGAAGAGCCTCATGATGTTCGCAGACGCCAGTATCTTCGCTGGAGCAGTTGGCTCGGCAGTCCAGAATAAACTACACGGTCGTGGAAGGATCTACAATTCACCAGTACTTTATCAACATGAAGTTTGCAGAAGATACTTTGTACAGGTACTATAAGTTTACTAAGAATGAATTAGACATGGAATTACATTGTTCTAAAACTTCACCACGTAGGTAGGAAGAGGGGGGGTTTAAAAAATTGCTAAAAAAGATCACGTGGTTAATGGACGAACCCTTAGATATGTAATATAAGTAAAAATTTAATTACATAATATTTACAGAATTCAACATTTACACAGTAAAAAATTAAAACTTAACGTACAGTCAACATCATAAATACGTGATCATTTATGTACCTTGTCACTTTAACGTCGTGTTTGAAATGTCATACAAAATTGTGATACAATTGAAAGCGACAAGGTACATAAATGATCACTTATTTATGCTGTTGACTGTACGAGTATTTAAATTAAAATTAAACTAAGCTACTCAAATATTAAAGATATAAATAATAATCACCACTATAAAAAGAACACCCCGTCATGGTCCCTAATACACGGCTGCATTACCTCTCTGGATAGCTAGCCCAATCCTTTGGGAGAGGTAAGCACCAGCTCTAGGATCTCCGGAGGAGTCTATGAGCCGGGAGGACAGGGCCTTAATAAAGCTTTTCATATCAGCTGACCAAGGTCCCATGGTCTCCACTGCAAGCGCCACAAATTCGTAATTAATTAATTAGCCCTTAGATATATTCATCTGGATGTGAGAATGCTGACTCCCATTACCCCTTTCCCCCTTAATCCCAATTGCAAGAATGGTGCCGTCTCCCCAGGGTTTGGAAGGAGATTACACTGAACGCTACTTCAGACCAGTCGCAGTACAGGGTCTGGGACTACCCCATCAGGGAGCAGTATGGACATATACTGCTCGCCATCAACGCTTCCAGTGAGTCTCTTTTTTTTATGGCTATGAGAAGGCAAAAGAGCTCATGAACCACCCATTGCTAAGAGGGATCTCAGATCTATAGACAAATGCGTTTTCCACCTTGAGGACAAGCAGGAATGCCTTTATCTGTGCTGTTAGTTAACTTAAGGTTTGTTTATTCTTACTTGTCTTATATAGTAAACAACTTTCTAACCTCAAAATGAACCTTTTTTTGGCTAGTAAGAATGAACAGAACTTAGGTTAAGTTATATTTTTTGATAATCATTACAACAAGTTTTTAGAGTTGTTGGTGATACTGTAGCTCTGCCTACCCCACTTTGGGAACGACGGCGTGAGTTTTTGTATGTATGTAAATCGACCAAACAATTCCTACATTAGGACTAACAATGATTATGCCATTCAATAAAGACCCATCTATACTGCCGTAATACTAAAGAACTTAAGTGCAATTTTGTAATCAAAGCATTTTGTACTCTATCGTAAATCACATTGAATTTAAAATGCTTAGACTACTTCGCAGTTCACCAACTTTTTTATTACGGAAGCAAATCCTTTACTGACTGGAACTTAGCCTGTTTAAAACACGTTAAATTAAAACACTATATATACCTGGTTGATTGGAACGCCCAACAGCGTTTAAATTCCTCTCTCTATCTCTCTTTTAATATTTTGGTCATGTTTTCCTTCTGAACTACGCATGATATTTGATATTAACTGTATTTAATTTAATATTTATAGCTTTATTATAATGGTAGACTAAATAAGTACTTAGTTTTGCGGGCCAGTGTATATAAAAGGCAAACCTGACTGACTGACTTAGATATCAACGCACAGCCGAACTACTGTACCTAGAAACTTGAAATTTGGTACAGGCGTTCCTTTAATGATGTAAGTGAGCACTAAGAAAGGATTTTCCGAAAATCGACCCCCAACGCGAAGAAATAGGGGGAGTAGCGGGAAACTAATTCTACGCATACGAAGTCGCGGGCGCGTCCTCTAGTACGAAATATGTTTAAAAAATAACTGACTGCTGAGTTTCTTGCGGCGTTTCTTCTCAGCAGTGGTCTCCTCTTGGGAAGTGCTAGTAGATTCTTGACGTGTAAAAGTGCCCGTGCGGCCTACTTTTAATGATGGTATGTTTCAGTCCCGGTAGCTGACGCCAAAACAGGGTTTCGTCAAGTCGACGAACACACAGACGCCGACTTCGCTTTCATTCACGACTCGGCTGAGGTCAAGTAAGTTTTTTTTTAGCATGGCGAAGGCAAAAGAGCACACATCTGCCCTGCAAATATAATTGGCGGTATCTCAAACAAAACTCCTGTGCCAATTCCAACCTTATTACTAACAGGAGAGGATTGAATTTGCTTTGGCTATTGAATGCGAGATACCGCCTGTTTGATTACAAAGACAAAGACAAAGACATTTATTGCCAGAACATAGTAAATAAACAGATCTTCGTGGAACAGGATGAGCTTATGTTCTACCTTAATTAGGCATGCAATGTTATAATACAGATCGTTTTTCATCAAGGAACTCCCGAACCGAGTAAAAACATTTTCCCAATAGCCACCTTGTGATTTAATGGTCAAATTTATTCCAGGGATATTTCTGTATTACAATTGGTAGATGATTGTAAATTTTAATTGCCATAAAGTAAGAATTAACTTTAAAAATATTACATTTAGACCGAGGCAAGTACAGTTTATCCTTGTATCTAGTAGATCTTGTGAAAACTTCAGCATGAGTTGCGAACGTATTAGGGTTTTTCCTAGCAAATAATGCAATCTGCTTAATATACATGCACGGCAGAGGCAGTACACCCATGGCTTGAAATAAAGGTTTACATGGAGTTAGAAAATGAGTGTTGCATACAGCTCTTATACACCTCTTTACGAGGGCAGACATGCCACCTGGGGCCTATTTTATAAAACTACAAATTACAATTTACAGGTCACAAGTTTCCATTTGACACAACCTCGACCAATGACGACCAGTGGCCCGTTTCACGAAGCTACAAGTTACAAATTACAAGCGGAACTCTGTTTCTAGCAAAAAGAGTTAGAAAGAGACTTCCGCTTGTAGTTTGTAACTTGTAGCTTCGTGAAACGGGCCTCAGCCATTTGAGCAGTGTTGCCAGTTTAGACCTGTAAAATTGTAACTTGTAGCTTTATAAAACGTGCCCCTGATAGTAAGTGGGATCTGTTACCCATAGACATTTGCATTCTCAAGACTTAAATCTTACAACTGTAATCCTAAGACCGCAAATGCGTTGCCAACCCTGAGCACTAAGATGGAATGCCTCTATACTAGTAATTTCACCGGTTGTCTTATCCCCACATTGGAACACGACAATGTGACCACTGCTGCTTGGTGGTAGGTAGGTTAATGTAATAATGATCCATAAGGGCTAGATCTTAACCAGCAGCAACTTGCCCAGGAGTACCAAATAACTATCAACGGACAATCTCACACACAGTAACGTAGTACCAAACTGAACTGAAGAGCTAACCTCGACTATCGAAGCTTCGTTAACTCTGTCCCTGTCACTCGTCATTCGAGACTAAATCGAGAGAAAGGGATAGAGCTAAAAGGGGTAGTGCCTCAGAGATTTTAGTACTCGGCTCCGCTACTTAGATCGATTTTTTCGCATGTTTTTTCCATAGATATGAAGTGACCTTGAACTGCAACCTGACTGAGGTGGGGGACGTGTTTGCGGAGCAGCCGTATGCCATCGCCGTGCAGCAGGGCTCACGGCTGCAGGAAGAGCTGTCGCGCGCACTGCTGGACTTGCAGAAGGAGCGGCTGCTGGAACAGCTGGCCGCCAAGCAAGTGATCCGACTACACCAACTTCATGATATTTGTCTACAATCAAAGCTACATTAGAAGGGGCTGCTTGAACAGCGGTCTTCAGCAGCCTGGGGAAAATCTATGGCACACTTTGTGAAGCCCCTTCCCTCCTCCTCCTTTCAGTGTGACTTTATTTATCGATAGTCAAGCTTGAAAAACTTTGTCTTAAACCAAAGCTACACTAGGCTAGAGGGGGCTGCTTGGACAGCTGCTTGCCAATCAGTTGATCCAACGAGACGAGCCTCATCATCTTTGTCTATAACTGTTTTGTAATCCGTGTATGTTTTGTATATGTGGCCTGTGTATAGCATAGCTAGGTAGCATAGGAAATTAATTAACACGCACTATTACGAGGAGACGCTTGCGGAGACCCTGTGGAATTTGTTAATTAATTTAGATCTTATTTCAACACAGCCAAAGACTATTCTCTATATGCTATGCTATACAGCTTCGCTCTATGCGCCAGCCCTCATCATCATATCATCATTTCAGCCCGTAGTCGTCCGCTGAACATAGGTCTCCTCTGATTTGAGAACGATCCAGCGGCCTGAATCCACCGACTTCCTACCACCTTTATCAGGTCATCTGTCCATCCTGCAGGCGGTCGTCCCACGCTGCGCTTGCCAGATCGTGGTCTCTACTCAAGAACCTTTCTGCCCCAATGGCCGTCGGTTCTTCCAGCTGTCACCTGCCCATTACCACTTCAGCCTACTAATGCGCTGAGCTTTATCATCCCTCATAGTTATAATTATTGTGTCGTAGGTATTGGAACGAGACAGCTCGCCAGCAGTGTCCTGATGCAGACGAATCCGAAGGGATCACTCTGGAGAGCTTAGGTAATAGCTACAACTTGAGTTATTTTACAGATTTTTAGTGGATTTAGTCATATTCTGCTATTAGACGAGTCTGATAGTGCAAAATGTGATTACAGAATTATCAACAAGTTTTTTGGAGTTGTTGGTAAGTCTGTAGCTCTGCCTACCCCACTCTGGGAATGAAGGCGTGAGTTTATGTATGTATGTGTATGAAGACGAACGCGTTATAGTTGTTAGTGACCCTGCCTACGAAGCCAGCGATCCTGGGTTCAAATCCCGGTGTGATGAGGGCGAATATTTGTTCCCGAGTCCTGTATGTTTTCTATGTATTTAACTATATATTTCTCTATATAAGTATATTTATATTGTTGTCTAGTACCCATAGTACAAGCCTAGAGCTTAGTTTGGGACTAGGTCAATTGGTGTGACACCGTCCCCTGATAGGTATTTATTATTTATTTAAGTTAGAGATTTTCGGAACGAACAGATCGCATCAACCGCCTATGTCAAGTTTATAGTCTATGTCAATTAAAATTGCCAAAAATGTTAACAAATTAGTACTGATGACAAATAACCTCTAATATTCATCAAACGTGTTTTTATTTAAAATAACATACAATTAATAGTTATTTAATCTGAAACTTAACGTGTTAGTAAAGATAAAGTGTATAAATCATTAGCCAGAGATCGGACAAATGGGTGTCATGACTAGCAATAATGTGGACATGACTCCAAAGATTTTAATTAAACAAATTAAATTACATTAATTGATTACTTACTCGAAAAACAATTTTGAGCCTTTGCAAGGTAGTAATAAATAAATAATACAAAGTGGATTTACAAAGCAAATAAACAGTATTTTTTATATTTTTCCGTGGTTAGTTTATTCCTTTTTACGGCTAAAATAAACGTGAAAAGCTCCTTTCGCAATCCACGGATGTTAATGGAGCAAACTTAAGTAGATTATTATTAATGGCCACTCCTCACGTCTTTGTATTATTAATTTATTACTGTCCTGCAAAAAGATCAAGATTAAAGTTCAGGTAAGAATTGTAAGAAATCAATTAATGTAATTTAATTTGTTTAATTAAAATCTTTGGAGTCATGTCCACATTATTGCGAGTAATGACGCCCGTTTGTCCGATCTCTGATCATTACTAAGACCTCAGTTGATATTTAAAAGCACGTGATTATCGTGTAATAATGGTAAATTGGTTCGTTTGGTTGTGTACATCTTTGTCAATTTCAATTGGTACAGACTATATATACATTTCGATAGAATCCAGAGGGCCCTGCCAAGATGCATCGCGCTAACTAGCGTTTCTATTCGTTTCATTTTTAAACCAATCGCGTCACTGATAGAAGTGATAGATAACGTGACTTTTCGTATCACGTCATCTGCCAGTGACGCGATTGGTTTAAAAACGAATCGAATAGAAACGCTAGTTAGGCAGGGCCCTCAGAAACGTAGGCTTGCTGGACGTCAATTATTATTATTATAACCGTGATTATTGACGTCCAGCAAGCCTACGCACTATCGTTTTGCGTCGTGCATCGTGCCCGCAGGGATGGCACGGAAGGATAATGCGTAGGGGGCTTTAGTGGCGTTTGTCGGCTAAGCCTTCACCATTTCTAAACTTTATTCCAGGTGGCGTCTTCATAGCGACGCTCTTCGGCTTGGGTCTTGCGATGATCACGCTCGCTTGGGAGGTGTTCTACTATAAACGAAAGGAGAAGAACAAGGTTCAAGTCTTGGAGGACAAGGAGAAGATACCCAAGATTCCCAAGAAGGCGTTTGAGAAGGACCTGGGGAAGAAAATCACTGAAGGTGTAGCCAGGTATGGTGAACATTATAAGTATTGTTGAAAAACGTGTAGAAAGAAGCTAGAGCACGTATTTTTAAATCAAACGTCTCGTTTTCGAATCGTCTTTACTATTCGAAAACGTGTTTAGAAAACATCAGTAGCAGGAACCCCTAAGAGTCACATTTACGTCAAGTGTCAAAGTAACCGTCCGTAAGTAAGCTTAAACCATGACATCTCTTGAGTGGCGTCCGCGGATCGGGAGACGAGCTGTAGGTAGGCCTCCAACAAGATGGAGTGACGACCTTGTAAGGATGGCGGGAACGCGGTGGATGAGCACAAGACCGGTCTGAGTGGAAAGCCTTGGGGGAGGCCTATGTCCAGCAGTGGACGCCTTTCGGCTGACATGATGATGATGATGATGATGACATCTCTGTCAGTAACTGCCGGCAGTAACATTTTACTGAAATATGACTAAAGAACCGTTATAAGACGCAAAAAGTGACCAGTAAGTATAATTTACGTCAAAAAGACCCGAAAATTTACTTATGGACTGTTATAAAACCGGCCCTAAAACAGACTCATGTCATAGTCATGACATCTATTATTACTTCACCTCTAGTACTCGATGACAATACAAAAGGTCAAAAGGTTATTGCTGTAAGTCTTGAAACAGCTACATGCAAGACAGAGATGCTGATATTTGCCACTCACTTTTACCGATAGTTGCGTCTCAATCCTTACAGTACGTAAAGTCAACGTCAATGTCAGTTAGCTATTAGTACGATATACAAGTTAGACGGCGCTGATATCAATATACATTTTCTCGATAGCGATACGACGATAAGTTTACGTTACTTACTCGATAGAAGTTAAAGTAAAAGGAACTTTGAAAATCGAAGTTCGAAGTTACGTTATCTCCATCCCTTCCTCCCATTTAGACTCGAATGACACGTGAAAGGGATGAGGCACCCGGAGTTTTAAATTTAGTGCTTCAAAGGCCAGAGGACCCTGCAAAGATGCACTACGCTAACTAACGTTTCTATTCGATTCGTTTTTAAACCAATCGCGTCGCTGGTAGATGACGTGATACGAAAAGTCACGTGGTCTACCAGTGACGCGATTGGTTTAAAAACGAAGCGAATAGAAACGTTAGTTAGCGCAATGCATCTTGGCAGGGCCACCACGGCCTCTATTCTGCGACGACAAACGATATCGCTTTTATTTCGTTGTTCGAATGGTTATACTTTCTAGTTGGTCCCATTGTCACCACGTCAGGATCTGATGATGGGATCTTGGAGAAATCAAGAGAACTCCTCAAATATTATAGGCACACCTATAGCGATTTTGGTATTTTTCACTGTAACTCATGCATTTGCTTTTGAAAAGTACTATATGGTGAAGTGGAACTGATGATGAAGACCACAGATGGCCACCGGAACTTTTTCAAGGGTGGCGATAAGATATTTCGATAAAGGTAGTTGAGCGAATATGACGAAGCACATTTAGGTTTAAATATGACTATGACATTCCCGCGGCGTTGTCTGCGGCGAGCTTGAAATGTTCTATAGTTTCTCATTAATATTTAGAAGTGGAGCTACGTAACAGCATAAATAGGATCACTAAAAAGTATAAAATAAAATAAATGTTTAAAAAAACAAAAACCCGCCTTCAAAAAACAAAAAATAACCTACCATTTTATAAATGTTTAAAAAAACAAAAACCCGCCCTCAAAAAGCAAAAATAACTTCTTTAAAATGGTAGGTAAATAGTTCAGTCCAACTGAAGTCTGCTTTTGGTTAAAATATTGTTGGACGCCGACTTCAGTTGGACTGACCTATTTACCTACCATTTTAAAGAAGTTATTTTTGCTTTTTGAGGGCGGGTTTTTGTTTTTTTAAACATTTATAAAATGGTAGGTCAGTCCAACTGCATTCGGCTTTTGGTTTAAAATATTGTGGGACGCCGACTTCAGTTGGACTGACCTACCATTTTAAAAGAAGTTATTTTTTGCATTTTTGAAGGCGGGTTTTTCTTTTTTTAAACATTTATATCATATATGTCAACGTTTTGATAGCTCTGACAACTCTTCTTGTGTTGCTAATGGTTATGTGCCGTGGTGATTACTTCCCATGGTAACCCACATGCTCGTTTGACATCCTCTCTTACATACCTATAATATAAAAAAAATGGATGGAAATGGCAACCGAGTTAAAAACAGTACGATAACACGCCCGAAGGACTGGGACTTAGTTTTTAACCGACTTCAAAAAAAGGAAGAGGTTCTCAATTCGTCTGTTTTTTTTAATGTTAGTTACCTCAGAACTTTCGACTGGGCGAACCGAAGGCGGGTTTTTGTTTTTTTATGTCAGTTCGTCTCTACGCGTATTGTTATGGCATTGTTTTTAACTCCTCCGCTATTACAGTCAAATAAATAAGAGCTATCGTAACGTTGACAATACGATAACATTTCAAAGGCGATATGGTTTTACCGAGATGAATAGAGACCCTACCGACTGATGCACTACGCTAACTAACGTTTCTATTCGATTCGTTTTTAAACCAATTGCGTCACTGGTAGACCACGTGACTTTTCGTATCACGTCATCTCCCAGTGACGCGATTGGTTTAAAAACGAATCGAATAGAAACGTTAGTTAGCGTAGTGCATCTTTGCAGGGCCCTCAGTTATAGGTCGACACACGTAAAAAGAGCCCTGAGCGAGCTACCTGCGCAATTAGCAAATCACGGACCAAATTGGTGGGCGCGGCGGGGGGAGCGTAAACCGCTTCGCTTTGCTGCCACGCTATTGGTTCCCAGTAGTAAGTCTATGATTGGTTTGTTAGTAGACAACATGCGCAAAGATATCCCTTCTACTAGCCGCTCGGAGCTCTTTTTACGTGTGTCGTCTACCTGTAATTACCACTTTTATAATAATTTACAATGATTTCTTAATTTCAGATTAAGAAAACGGGATAGGAAAGCAGGAAGGGTGACAATAGGGGACACGTTCAAACCAGTGTCAGAGAAGGAAGGAGTGTCGTACATCAGCGTATATCCCAAAACAGAATACAACCCTTGAAAATTCACAGCATATTTATTACGAAGTTAAACTGGGTTTGCAAAGAAAAGGGCGCTTACGTTTTTTTTTTACGTTGTTTACGTAGTTTAAGTACATTTTTTTTGTCCTTATAAGTGTCTAAAGGTCTCCCTAAATTAAATTTATAATATTTAAATATTATGATTTTTTCTTTGCAAATAATATACTTTCTTCATTTTGCGGAATAAAATCTGATTTTCTGACGGAGACAGTACCTATATTTTAACTACTTGAAGAAATTAAGACTACGTTTTCATTGCTAATACACACAAGTGCAATATTTAGTATTTACTTAAGAAAACAATAAGCACTTACCTAACTAAATACTAGGTACAGTCACGTGTAAAAATATGGGAAAACGCAACACCTCAAAAGTATGTCCCAGTGCACCTTATTCCAGCGTAATAAGATCTTTGTAACATATTTATGAGAGGATTCTTTCGATACATATTTTTGCACTTGACTATACTGAAATTATTTGATTTACTCTTTGATTTTTTAGCACTTTAGAATATAAATAAGCGTCACAATGTTTAATGGGTATTTTAATTAACAATAAAAATATAACACTTTAAATTATATTAGTTTTTTTACCTTTATTGCTTGCTTTTTGGGTTAGCCGCCATCTTAAATTGAAGGTGCCAAAACCGATAAAAAGTTACTCATTCCTTATTTTCCGGCGCTGCTGTAATAATAAACAATATAAACTTCTGAGCAAACTTGTTTCATTATTTATGTGTGATCGAAATAAGGAGAGTCCAGTAAATTCAAACTTGCTTTATTTACAATAATAGTACATTATTGCCTAGGCATGGAAGTAGGCAATTGCGGGCCGAGTATTGGTTTAAAAATACGAAGCCCGCAATTGCTGTTCCTGCCGATGCAAATATAGTGCTTTTCTCAAAAATCGCCAGAAAAAAATTGTGTTGGAGTAAAATCTTCATCGCTTGAACTAATTTTTTAAATTGCATACAAACAGAAACTTCACGTGAAAAAACCATCACTCTTTACCGCCTTTTTTTTTTTTTCTTCCCCGTGTTGCCGTGGTGTGGCAATCTATCGGATTTGCCAATGTCTAGTATTCAACCTTTTTGTTTATGACAAGGAGAAACTCAAGCTTTGTTTTTAAAAAAACATAAGGTATTCCAGACACAGATAAAAAAGTTATGTTTCGAATAAAATTTGGATGTATAAGACTTGTTCCATCAGCCCATCATTTTATTATGGGCCTTTTTACTTTTTAAAAAGTTACAAGCTAGATAGTAATGGAATTTGTATGCAACATTGCGGGCTTGTGTAGCGAGCACGCAATGTTTTTATTTTTATTTGAGAACTGTCCGTAAACTACGTACTTCGCGTCTCATTATGTAGATAGTAATGTCAACATTTCCGAACATTTTTGAGAAAACAAATTTTATCTACACTCATTATCATAAGTCCTCTAAGCGTTCAAAACCCGTAGGCAATGACCAGCATTACCTGTGGTAGTAGGTGACAGCGATGACAGCTGTTAATTTTGGAAGATGTTCCCAATTTGGATCTCATTACCTACCTTACAATATTCGATAACGTAATTTCAAAATTACGTTACAGCTGTCATCGCTGTCACCTACTACCACAGGTAATGCTGGTCATTTGCCTTTCGGCTTCTGAACCCATCTTAAAGTACTTATAATATGTGTGTAGATAAAGTATTGTACGAGACTCTGCGTTATTAGCACTAAGTACAACACTCGTGTGACTCGACACTCGTCTTGAAATGCCTGTCATTACGCAACCGTCACGTAAACTACTATTACAAAACTCTACTCAAATCTCTACGTCTATCACCGTTGTTGCCATCTTTAAATCCAGAGACCCGTTCATTCTGTTCCCATTCATTATATCCCTTCACTCCCGCTCAAACATCTCATTCATTCTTCAACCATTCGAATAAGGCTCGGTTTACAATCCTACATTTATCTAGCCACACTACAAGCACAAATTAAGGCAGTTAAAAAAAAAACGTAAGTCAGTCAAACTAATTTCAGCGTCCCACAATTTTTTTACCAAAAGCCGACATTAGTTGTTTTGACCCACGATTGACCTAGTGCCATTTGAAAATAAGTTTTTCTTAATTCTATGCGTTTTTTAAAAGCAGTTCATTGTTTTTTCAAACATTTTATTTGAAACCGTTCAAAAACCAACTTGCTTTCCTATTTATAATTTATAGTATTAGTAGGTAGGCTTCTTTTTAAACCGTGACGCAAAAACAAGTTTTTAGAGTTGTCGGTAAGGCGTGAGTTTATGTATGTACCTATGTACTTATTGCACAACAAAATAATAGCACAAATGGCTGACTTAATGCCTTAAGACATTCTCTACCAGTCAACCAACTGGCCAAACAACACGTCAAAGGTTGTTTATGAATTTTTAGGGATTACGATACATTAAGCTTATTAATTTTAGGCGTTCTGATACGGAACTATTAAAGTAGGGGTCACCATCGTTTTTTTTATTTAATAGTTATTATAGGATGGGAAGGATTGGATGCGGAAAACACAAGACCGCTCTAAATGGGCTAGAATGGAAGAGACCTTTACTCAGTGTAGGAAGACGATCACGTCGGGGTCACCAATGTAGGAGGACGATCACGTCGGGGTCACCAATGTAGGAGGACGATCACGTCGGGGTCACCAATGTAGGAAGACGATCACGTCGGGGTCACCAATGTAGGAGGACGATCACGTCGGGGTCACCATTGTAGGAGGACGATCACGTCGGGGTCACCAATGTAGGAAGAGAGGACAATAGAGAGATCTCTCTCCAGGCGGGTGTTATGCCTGGGGACCGAAGTCCATTAGGATGAAGTTGGAAGTTGTATATATGTCAACTGACTGGAGAAACTTCGTTAGCGCGTTGTAGAACACTTTAGCTTGCACTGTCTGACACTGGTGGCGCTAGCGAGGTAGAGAGTTGGTTGATACAAGTTGCCGTTAGATGACGCTAGGTCGCCACACTCGGCATTGGGTAGATCAAGGTTGAAGAAGAGAGAAGAGAGAAGATAGGTACTTATCTTGTTTACATTTGCGTTGGCCTTTGCCGTGTGGTTTCCCCGCGATTAACAATGCCGATAACAAGTTATCACCTGAACTTGAGTCGGAAATAAATGTTGAGAGCTTTGCACTCCGCCATTTAACTTAAAGTATATCAGTCGTAACCCTTCATCGATAACCCCCGACACAAAAAAAGATGTTATAAATTTGCCCGCTATGTGTCTGTCTGTGGCACCGTAGCTCTTAAACGGGTGAACCGATTTGGATGCGGTTTTTTCTATTTGAATGCAGGTTTTCTAGCGGCGGTTCTTAAAAATCGGTTGAGCCGTTTAAGAGATATCAGCTCTGAAAGAAAGAGTCGACATTATATCGGGGGTTTTTATACAATGTAATAATAGGCAAGAGGCCTTTGCCCAGCAGTAGGATACTCATATAGGCCAGAAAAATAATAATAAATTATTATATACCACTTATAGATAAATTATCGAGAGCGCGGAATTGTATTTTCTCAAACATGCAATGGAATGTTGGCGTTATGTTAGTTATACTCGTATTAGGCTTCAAAGTATCACGTTTCAGGCGGATCAACTCGAGAGAACTGTAAAGGAATTTCATACGAAATTAAAGGCCTAGGCCGGGAAGTAATTTTTTTAAAATTTTATTGTATACTTGGCGACTGCGTTTATGAACAGGCTAAATAGCTTTTTTTAATATACTAAGCCGTGCATCCAACCAAATCGTTTGCATGTTTATTTAAAGTACCAGGAGAACAAAGGTAATTAGGGGTGCGTAGCGCAACTTAGATCGCAGGCGGTGCGCTGCGGGGCACCGGCGGGCGGGCGGGCGCACACGACACAGCGCGGATGACTGAGCATTGTAGGATATTTTGCCAACGTCTGAGTAGACTTCGGTCACGTCCAGAGAGTTGGGTTCAAAAGAATTGACGATTTGTGGGAGGGTCGGACCGGAACCTAAAACAAGTAATAATAAAATAACATAAACGACACAGACGAAACAGGACGATAACAAACAAGCGAAAGTTACAGGTAGGGAAGAAAGTTAGACACTAATGGACAACAACGAGATAGAATAATAAGATGAGTAGTAAGAGTAGTTATAATTTTATATTATGTACATGAACATATTTAACAAGGAATTTGGTAAAAGGAGATCCTACAAAAGAAAGAAGGGACTGAAAGTTCTAGAGGTCTAGGGATGTCTTTTGGGAGAATGTCATAAAGGGACTGGGTATATTTAGTGCAGCTGAAAAATATGTGCTCAGGTGAACCGACGTCCAAGCCACATTCACAAAGAGAGTGATTCCGGATTCTAATTTTGGCTAAAAAGACAGGTGTGCACGCATGACCGAGTCGGAGTCGGCATATGGTGGATGTTGCTCGTTAGTTATTATTTATTCTTATGACATCGGTTTTGAACCGATATCATAAGAACGGCACTGACAGTGATAGGTGACATTACTCTAGTTCATTCCATTCGTGCCAGCTTTAGTGAGTCTACCTCTATAGTAGGTATCAATTCTCCTCACAGAATAAAGACTAAACAAAACCGTACTAAATAAGCAGAAAATACATTATGGTTCACTTCTTTTTACTTATGGTTTTCATAGTGAGTTGGAAAGAGATGCATCTACAGCTGTTCTTTCGTTATTTGGTACATCGTCACAAGTAAGGCGTGTTTTGGACCTATAAGCACCTATAGTATTTGGACTTATAGTATTGGAAGGCCAAAGAAGTCCCTGTTTAAAACTGTGATAATGACAATTAAAGAAAAAACAGCCTACTTTTTCTTTCATAATTTTCTCATGTAATACGTAATCTAAAAAGTAGAGAGAGATAGATGACGCAAAGTACGTCTTATAGTCCGGTTTCTATGCTATATGTTCTTATTCTGTGATTCTCCTTGACATGTTATAGTACTGTTAAAGTAATTGATAACTCTTATTTACTTGACAGTAATGGCGGCCAAGTTAAAAACAATACGATAACATGTCCAAAGCAATATCGATTTACCGAGTAGAATAGAGCCCCAACCCTGGCAACTAATAGTTTTATAGGTTTCCGTACAAAAAATGAAAAAACGGAACCCTTATAGGATCACTCGTGCGTCTGTCCGTCCGTCTGTCACAGCCAATTTGCTCCAAATCTACTGGATTAAATCAGGTGAAATTTCGTAGGATGGTGTAATCCTATGACCCAAACACAGATGTGCAAAGTATTTTTTTTTTAACCTTTTGAACGCCATACGTCGAATACAAAATGTGCCACCCACACGCCAAACATGTTTGCTATGCTATGCAAATTACACCTTATTGCTACCAAACGAAGTCTCTTTTACTCTTGAACTCTTGTCGGCTGTAGCCGACGTGGCGTCAGTGGCGCGACTTTTAGTTGACGGCCAGAGCCGACTGTGGCGTTGAAAAGGTTAAATAAGCGTCATTTCCGGGTGACAAATTAGGAATTTAAAAAAAAAGTTTTGGGTCAATCCACGGTAACACCCGAAACGGCTACTTTTTATTAGAGATTCTCTCGTTATTCTCTTATACTTTTAATTATGCGTGTTAAGGAAAAGAAAATATTATCCAAATAGTAGACCAAACACTAGTCATTTTCCTAGTTTCTTATTACAATATCGAACTAAACCTTAATACAAAGTAGCTGTAACGGGTGTTACGGTGGAATAACCCTTTTGCAAACCTTACTATATCAAATGAAAGGGCTCGTTATGAGGATCTCAAATATATTTTTGTTATTATTGTAAAATAATGATTTCATTCATGAAAGAAGAGGAAAATTGAAATGTTTTGTAATTGTTTATGTGCAATAAAGAGTTTACATACATACATACATAAAATTGACCATTCCCCCTGATCTCCGAAACCACTGAGCCTAAAATTTTGAAACAAATACGAAATATAGTTCATTGCTTTTAGATTGCAGGAAAACCTATAAAAATTCGATCAAAAAAAGTATTCACACGAATTCAACTCGTACTTGACCGGTTTTTTTGGCATAATCATCTTTTAGCATAGTCTTTTTTTCTGAAACCGTATAATTTTCAGGATTATTTAAAATATAGTTGCATAGAACCCATTAGGTTAGGTTAGTTTTATTTTATAATAATAATAATAATAATAAACCTACAAATACTCGTATCTTGGTATGTCACAGGCTTTGGGTATTGTGGACGGTGATGTCAAGCAGTCAGTGAAGGAGCGCTTCTTCTGCCGCTTGACAAAAGTTCTTAATAGTCTTTTGTCGGGTGGCAATAAGGTGCGCGCCTTCAATGGCTGGGTGATGCCGCTGCGCACATACTCCTTTGGCATACTAAGGTGGACTCAGACTGAGCTGGACGCCCTGGATAGGAGGGTCCGTCTACTCCTTAAATCACATCGCATGTTGCACCCACGCTCATCTGTTATGAGATTGTACATCCCGAGGAAATGTGGAGGACGAGGCATGTTAAATGCTAAGAATCTCCACAACCGCGAGGTGTGCAATCTCAGGGATTATTTCCTTAGCAATGAGTGTGGGATGCATCGTGATGTGGTTGCAGTAGACAAGAGCCTCACGCCTCTTTCCTTGGCAAACGAGAACTGGCGCAAACCAACGGTGTTGAGCACTGAAGACCGCAAGAACGTATGGAAGAGCAAGGAGCTACACGGACGCTTCTACCGGGCCCTAACAAGGCCCGACGTAGACTTTTTAGCGTCTGTGAACTGGTTACGATTTGGTGACCTCTTTGAGGAAACCGAAGGTTTTGTCTGTGCAATTGCTGACGAGGTCATAATGACGAACAATTACCGGAAATATATTCTGAGGGATGGCACGGTTGACATTTGTCGAGCATGCCGTTGCCCCGGCGAGTCCCTCAGACATATAATTTCCGGTTGTTCGCATTTGGCCAACGGCGAGTACTTGCACAGACATAACCTCGTAGCCAGGATCATCCATCAGCAACTTGCTCTTCAATATGGTCTTGTTGAGTCTGAAGTGCCGTACTATAAGTACACACCGGCGCCAGTTCTCGAAAATGGTCGTGCTACGCTCTATTGGGATCGATCTGTCATCACGGACAGGACTATTGTTGCCAATAAGCCTGATATCGTGTTGACAGATCGATCTCAACGCCGGGCAGTGCTCGTCGACATCACCATCCCGCATGACGAGAACCTCGTGAAGGCCGAGAAGGACAAACTCAGCAAGTACCTTGACTTGGCTGACGAGGTGACCGCCATGTGGGATGTTGACTCGACGATCATTGTCCCGATAGTTGTTTCGGCAAACGGTCTTATAGCGAAGAGTCTCGACCAACACCTCAAGAGACTCTCGCTAGACGGCTGGATCAAGGGCCAGATACAGAAGGCAGTACTCCTCGACACGGCACGCATTGTGAGGAGGTTCCTCTCTCTGCAGCCCTAACCACCGGTAGCTTGAGCCCTGCCCCGCTGCCGGCGGCACTCGTAGGTTAGGTTTTTTATAATGTCTATTTTTTTGTATTAGTATTGTTATTTTACTTTTATATTTGAATATTTGTTATAAAAAACCTAATGTACAGAAAATTAAATAAATATCTATAATATAATAATAATAATAATAATATCTTTATTACCAGGCAACTGGGCCCATCAATTGTTAGTTACAGAGAAACCTTACAAGACTAATGTTAATGAATATAATCTTAACCTAGGTCTTACATAGCTACTTGGGGTCTCTATATATTGGGAGATGAACCGACACCCAGTTCCTGTAAAAAGGATTGTCCCATCTCCCCTCTATATCGGACAGCAGGGTGTTGGTGCTGCCCCGCAAGCGACACATCTGGGAGGCAATTCTATAACAATCCTGAAAAGTATACGGTTTCAGAAAAAAAGACTGTATGTAGGTATGCTAAAAGATGATTATGGCTAATACATCATTTGCAGAGATCGGACTAATGGGTGTCATTACTCGCAATAGTGTGGACATGACTCCAAAGATTTTAATTAAACAAATTAAATTTTATTAATTGATTTCTTATTTGAACTTAATTTTTTATCCTTTGCAAGGCAGTAATAAATAAATAATACAAAGACTTGTAATTGTGTAGATTTATTAAAGCAAATAAACATTATTTTTTATAATTTTTCCGTTTAGTTTATTCCTTTTCACGGCTAAAATAAACTAATGAGGTTAAAAGCTCCTTTCGAAATCCACGGATGTTAATGGAGCAAACTTAAGTAGATTATTATTAATGGCCGCTGCTCACGTCTTTGTATTATTTATTTATTACTACCTTGCAAAGGATAAAAAATAAAGTTCAGGTAAGAAATCAATTAATAAAATGTAATTTGTTTAATTAAAATCTTCGGAGTCATGTCCACACTATTGCGAGTAATGACACCCATTTATCCGATCTCTGATCATTTGGCATAAGGGTGATTCCACGGGCGTTTCAACCGCCGTCAGTCCGCTGTCATAAATATTGAAAGAATGAGCTACACCAAGCAGCTAACATTCACACAGAGCTATACTGTTATCGTAATTATTGCCACAATTGATCGAATTTAAAGTATATTATCGCCTATTTCTTAAATACTTAAGACAGCGGACTGATGGCGGTTGAAACGCCCGTGGAATCACCCTTATGCCAAATGATGATTATGCCAAATGATTATGCCAAATGATGATTTATGCCAAATGATGATTATGTCAAATGATGATTATGCCAAATGATGAGTATGCCAAATGATGATTATGCCAAATGATGATTATGCCAAATGATGATTACGCCAAAAAAAGTTATGCCAGTTGAATATAAACCGTTTTTTTTAAATAATAAAACCACCACAACATTTCTACATATTTATTCTACCAATAAACTCTCGCCGTAGCTTTATCGAACACAGTCGACTTGCTCTCTAGCACGCGCTTCCCGAACTGCAGCTTAAAGTGGTCCTTATTGATGAACTCCCCATCGTCCAGCTCTTTTATCAGCTTTCTCACTCGCTCAGTACTCTGCTCGACGAAACAGGCTGCTAGTTTCATCTCTAGTTCAGCATTGCGAATGCCTATACAGTAAGATCTGGAAAAAAGGGACAAAGTCATAGTAAATCATAAATATAATTATTAGCTATTCGCCAAACTCTATAATTAAGCGTAGCAATTTTTACAGTCGCATTTTTCCCCATTAACTTTGTAGTAATTTCCGAGTCATATAGAAATAGAAACATTTATTCGACGATCACAAGAAAAAAAAACAAAATAAATTGAACATAAAACAAACAATGGCAACACAGAAAACAAAATTAAACAATGAAGAAAAGGAATAAAATACAATTGTAACATAATGTTGCCATGGGTGATTCTGTGACGTCGAAATTGACGCCACTCAGCACTATGTCACGGCATGAACCGCGACGCTGATTTTCAGTGGTGACGTCGGCGATATGATTTTCTTAATCAAATTTAAATTTTACAGAGTCGACGGCGGTCCGCATTTGCGGAGCTCCTATTTCTGTGTGCTTCGGCCCTTCGGGCCTGCTGAAAATCTAGCATAACCTAAAGCTACCTATCTGTTTTATTGTAAAAACAATAAGCGAGTAGGGTGATGGAACCAGTAATGGACAAGGCACCAATGCAAATTGTTTTGCCACAAATTAATAACAATCAATTTTGGTCCGTATACAATTTGAATTAAGAGTGAAGTGTCCATTACTGGTGCCTGTCAGCTAAAAGCGTCCATCATTGATGCCGTCACCCTAAGTAAGATACATTCGTAGCGGAAAATAAGTGATTGGGTAAAATCTTAATTGGAGAAAAACGCGACTGGAAAAATTGCTACGCGGAATTATCGAGTTTGGAAAACAGATCAATACACTCATTTTATACGAACATTCGTCAAAGAAGTGTTATGCTAAGTACGTTTCGGACAATCAAAATAGGTACAAGTGAAAAAGTCGGCTTAACTCGTACTAAAAAAGGGTATATTATCATCAGAATTACTGTGCTCCACTTATCTACGACAAAAAGCCCCTCACTAATCAATAAAAAGTTTTCTACTAATAAAAAAAAACTAAACTACACCTTCAAGAAAAGTGCATGGGAGTGGGTCAGTGGCATGAAGTACCAAGGGATCTAAAATATCTTTCTCTCACGTTAATCTTCTGCACATGGTTATGTCTGCAAATTGTAGCCTGTGTGTACCTGACTGCTGATCCCAAGAATCAAATCATAGGGCTAGATACACAACACACACTCACACACACGCCAAATCACACATACACACACTCACACACACGCCAAATCACACATACACACACTCACACACACGCACGCACGCACGCACGCGCGCACGCAAACACGCACGCACGCACGCACGCACGCACACACACACACACACACACACACACACACACACACATATAAACACACACACGGACTTTTTCTAAAAACAAATTTTATTTTATTTTATATGGTTTTAAAGTGTAATTCTTAGCTCTAAGTATGAATGTTCTATTAATATTGTACAGTCAAGGACTTTAATTGTTTTGCCACTATGGAACCCTGTCGCATAACGTTGTTCATTCATTTAAGCGTAATTTCTGTCATGTGGTTTGACGCTGTCATTATGACAGGGTTCCATACTGGCATAACAATTAAAGTCCTTGACTGTACCTACTATTGGGGAAGACACTGGAGACCGTAAGGGCTGTAACACAGTGAGAACTAATACAGTCTCCAGGGCATCAACTGTATCTTAAAACTTACCTAGACGCTCTCGCGATGGTCCCCACCATCGCTAGTATTTCCGTCGCCGCTTCGGCAAGTCGATTTAGCTCTCTGTAACAAAACAATATATTAACGACTAGCTACTTCGACTTCGCTTTGATTTGGATTATCGTAATTCCTTCGGGAACTTTTAAATATTCCGGAGAACACTACTAGCATAGCACTACATAATAATAGATTCTGTGTTGAGTCAGGGCATATAAGCTACCTTTTAAAATTTTATCCTAATCCGTTGCAGCGCGAAGGAGTAACAAACTAACACACAAATTTTTGCATTTATAAATGATATGATATTAGTAGGAAAAGAGATTTTAAGGGTTCCGTACCCAAAGGGTCCCTATTACCACAGATTACTATACCTACTCTACAGATATTTAGTCGCGAATCGAAAATGGGTGCTGTCCTAAAGTCGATTGCCAGCGTCACTATAAGTTTCTGTGGTTTCGCCACCAGAGGCAGCACTGAATCGACATGTCTGCTAAGCTATTAACGTCACGTAACGTCGCAATCAGTTCAAGTAGTACATCAAGATTTCGATAGATGGCAATAGTTGCTGCTAACTAATTATTATATTTAACTAATTATTAACTAATTATTGTATTTATTGTAGTGTTAAATTAAATAAATTTTCGTATTTTTGGGATAAGAAATAACGAAACGCTTATGTTTCATTGAATATCTATACTGGGAGTGACCGTGACGACACAAGATGGCGCTAACGTCCTCGTATAGCACCATCTAGTGTATCCTAGTGAATATCACGTAGCAAGTTGAATAGCTAAGATTCTAAAATAAAGCGTAAAATTTACGTAACGAATGATGTTTGCATTTAAATTAAGAAATATCTGATTAATAAAAGCTTAACTTTTGCTTGATTTGCGGAAATAAAAAGAATAATATTCCTGACGATACCGGTAGTGCCATCTAGTACAAATTATAAGCACGAATTATATTTTGCACGTGTTATGCCCCATGCTATTGACCTTCCGTCTGTCTTAAACCTATGGATGTATTCGAGGTAATATATAATATGTTACCTTTAGGGAATGTCCATATCACTTTACAATAAAAATCTAATGATCGTGCACTCAATGTTTATTTCGAACACAGTAGGAAATTGCACAGAAGTTAGAAGGAACACAAAAGAATAAAGAGAGAAGAGTATAGCGAGAACTTAACTTAAAGCAAGCTAAAGCGCGTAAGCAAAAGCGGGGCATCAAGCGACACAGGTTGCGCGTGCGACGGGCAAATCACAACTGGCGCGCGTGGGCGCAGGCGGCGACCGGCTAGCAACAGAACTCGCTTGGACCGCGGTTCCCGTATCCATAACACAATCAGCGCGTATGACGTCATATGTTATGATACGTAAAGGGATAAATAAATATATCTGTATAAATATATATATATTATATGTAGACAGTGTAAATATATATATTATTACTAAGAAACTATTATATGTTGAATATTATATAAATATGTATTTGAGTATCTATACGACTCTGTACATCATGCAAGGTAGCCACAAACCGTATAATAAGTAAAAAAATTAAATTTCCAAAAAGTGTTTATCATGCGGGAATAAAATCACGACCACATGAGATTTCTACTCGGAATGCCGCGGTGGGCTGGTACAGATCTAGTGAACAATCCTTTCACATCGTGAAAACTCGGAGCTCACGTCTACTTCCGAATGATGCCGACGTGTCCATGAATTATTGGATTATGAAGTGACATGTTCGTATTAAATAAATAGAGTACTTTAGTTATCAGTGTCAAATGTCAAACCACGAGTTTGAAGTATATCACACCGAGATCCTAAAACCAGGTGTAGGTAAACAATAAGAAATATAAATAAATGTTGAAAATAATTTCACAGGCTTGTCGATCTAAACGTTTCCCAGGTCTTAATGCGTTCAGCATGACTATTAAAAAGAACTGAAAACAAACTTAATCTTAATTAACAAAAAAATACTCTGGTATTAACCACTCTGTATCGATTATCACTCTCGTGGTGTGACGTTCCCCCACGTTGTCTTGATGGGTACTGAGTCAGACTGAAGTAGCATGACAAATACAAACATTTCCGAGAAAATACGATATGAAAGGATATTTCACTACATCTGTAAAACATTTCCGTTTGTAACTCACGTGAGCGCCTCCCCCACTTTGACCCCGTGCCGGCCCATGATGGTCTCGCAGGCGAAGCGCATGCGCAGCACGCAGTACTCCAGCTGCTCGGAGGCGGGCCGGAGCGTCGGGTGCAGGAACTCCGCTAGGTATAGGTTCAATTTCGGGGAGTCATTCTCCTGAGAACAATCATGGGATTTTTGGCGTTTGTGGTTTCGTACCCAAAGGGTGCTAAACGGAACCCTATTTAATAACAAATATCAGGGGACAATCTCACACAAATGGACCTAGTTTCAAACTAAGCTCTAGGTTTATACAGTGAAGTACAAAAATATCATCATCATCAGCATCATGTCAGCCGAAAGACGTCCGCTGCTGGACATAGGCCTCCCCCAAGGTTCTCCACTCAGACCGGTCTTGTGCTTTTCGCATCCACCGCGTTCCCGCGATCGTACAAAAATATGTATAAAAAGAATCCTCTCATAAATATTTTACAAAGTTCTTATTACGCTGGAATAAGGTGCATTGGGACATATTTTTGAGATGTTGCGTTCTCCCATATTTTTAACCGACTTCAAAAAAAAGGAGGAGGTTCTCAATTCGATTGTATTTTTTTTTTTTTTTTGTTACCGATTCGTTTTTTTTACACTTGATTGTACTATGGGTACTAAACAACGATAAACGAAACTAGCGACCCGCCCTCGCTTCGCCTCGGTTTATGTGATTCTCTGCAACACCCGTACATAAAGCAGGATTTATTATACACTAGCTGTTGCCCGCGACTCCGTACGCGCAAAAAAGTAAAACATAACTATGTTACTCAGGGTTAATGTAGCATCCTAAAGGTGAAAGAATTTTTGAAATCGGTCCAGTAGTTTTTGAGTTTATTCGTTACAAACATACACACACACAAAAATACAAATCTTTCCTCTTTATAATATTACTATAGATAAAAACCTTCCTCTTGAATCACGCTTTCTATTGTAGAAAACAGCATTAACATCCGTTACCTACGTATTTTTAAAGATCCAAGCGTACTTATTTATTTATTTAATTAATCTTTTCTTTTAAAGCTGTCTTGGTAATTTTTTTTTTTTTTTTTTTACACATTTGGATTGTTGTGAAAAAAAAATTGACAAGTATAATAAAAAAATTGATGTCAGATGATCACGAAACACCATGTTAATAACAATGCTATAATAATCATAAAATAACTGTTATTACCATGGCAACGCTCATTATATAACTGTTTTCTCACTTCGGTTACGCTGTAGATGGTATTATGATCCGTTAATGATATCGATATTAGCGGTTTATATTACACGAGTAGAAAAAAAATCTTAATAATTACAAAAACTTACCTGCTGTCTGTTGGTGAAGACCTTCTTCAAAATGAAGCTGGGATGGAACAGCGGGTTTCTGATCTGTTTGATCTCTTCGGACATTATTTTACCAGCGTGATGGACTCCGGTTAGAGCTGGAAGAAGTTACTTTAGATAAACTTAAGAGGATTGTAAAGTTAAAAATGTTCATACAAAATGGGATAGCATTTCTCACACTTTAAACATTAAATATTGACCTCGAAAAGTGACATTTTCGCTGGAGTTGGATTTTAAAATAGTACATTGTAGCAGAGGATAGAAAGTACGCCGAAACGTAGTTGAGGCCCTCTAGTGTACGAGTCCATGAATTGCACTTTCTACCGAGGCAGACATAGTGCTTTTCACAACTACTGAGAGGAAATAAAATAAAATTCAGATGAAAAACTCAAATTTTAATTCATGTTAATATGACATCACCGCCAATTTTACCATAGATAACTTTTATTTTAATCTGGACCGCTATTCTCGTGGCACTCGAGATTAATAAACTAACATGCGCGATGAAGATGTCAACTCCATATAAAATTGTATTTGCTTCGCCATATCTCCCATGTAATTTCATCTCTAGTGGTTCGAGACTAGGGGCCAAGTTTGAATTAAATTTAAAAAAAAAGCAGTGACATCGTTTTTAGTCTGTATATCTTTTAGCAAAAATACACCTAATATTTTACGACACAAAATGGTGTGTTCTGTTTGGTCGATTTCAATTATTCATTTTAAGGAGCTATGACACAAAAATTTATTAATTGATTTTCATTGGTTCTTAAAGTTGGACAACAATGTTCTCGACCAATCAGCAAACACGCCGACAAAAACATTCTAGGTCTGTCCTTATAAGTGACGTTTTGTGACCCCAAACAAGACTATCTATGGCCATATTTCCGAGCAGTGTTGTGAAAATATCGTAAATTAAAGTTCATAATTATTTACAGTATACATATTATTTTGACAACGCGCTGGCCTAGTTGATAGTGACCCTGCCTACGAAGCTAGCGGTCCTGGGTTCAAATCCCGGTAAGGGTACGGTAATATCTGAGTGATGAGCGCGAATATTTTGTTCCTGAGTCATGAATGTTTTCTATGTATTTAAGTAAATATTTCTCTATATAAGTATTTATATCGTTGTCTAGTACCCATAGCAAAAGCCTAGAGCTCAGTTTGGGACTAGGTCAATTGGTGTGACATTGTCCCTCCCCCCCTGATTTTCTCCATGACTAGGGTAGGAAATCTATCACGATTAAATAGACTTGATTCGTTCTTGAGATACAGGTGACTAAAGTGTTTATACCTACTAAAGATCACCTAAGACAGCACCAAATAACTTTAAATAGAAAATTTGTTCATACGTCATGTTATGCAACGGTGTCGGAACCCTACACTGAGCATAGGCGATTTTTTAGAGTTCCGTACCAAAATGGTAAAAAAGGAACCCTTATGGTGAGCTACTGATGTGCCAAAGGAAACTTTCCAAAATTGCGGAACATTTCATATAGGAAAATTTCGGAAACTTCTCACAATTTTGTATGGGGATTGAAAGTTTCCTTTTCTTAAATTTCAATTTCCTATATTTCTAGTGAAAGTTTCCGGAAATTTCTTAGAACTTTTCCAACTATTTGGAAACTTTCCGGAACTTGCACATCAGTAGTCGGGGTGAGACTTCGTTGTCTGTCTGTCTGTATGTCACAGCAGGTTTTCACAATAACTATAAATGCTATCAACTTGAAATTTGGCATAGTTGTACAACTTGCTTGCCCGCTCTGATTTTAGTAAAAAAAAAAAAAAACATGACGACCTGGATAATGACTTATCCTCGTAAGGCCCACCATACTACAAAAAGGGAGTTTATTGTGAGCGGGACTTTGAGTCTAACATCGAAGAAATAAAGTTCAATTACGTTTGTTCGATACTGCCATTTTCAGTTTATGAACATAGGGAAATAAACCTTATTCCCATTGCAACTCAGTTCAAATTAAATTGCCTTTACGCGGTTATATACAGTTTTTGAGGAATAACAAAAAAACTTAGAAAATCTGTATTAAAATTTAGGCCAGTCAAAATGGACCTTATTGCATAGAAAATAAAATTCATAACAAAATGAGTATTTTCTTTTGCGGTTACCAAGCATATTATCTTAAATACGGAACCCTCGGTGCGCGAGTCCGACTCACACTTGACCGGTTTATTAATTTAAACTTACCGATAAATAAATTGACTCCATCCAAATTCTCTCCCCGAAGCGTCAACATCCTCATATTTTCGAAATACTGTGTAAATTCATTTTGGTTCTCTAATGGTGGTATAGAGAGCAGTTCCAACGTCCGCGTGAAACCGTGGGACGCTATGAAGTTCCTGAAATTATATAAATACTTTTTCACTATTCGGGCTCTAAAATTACTCTTAATAGCTTTGTATGCTCTCTTTGTTTGCTTTGTTACCTCGTGTGGTTGCCGAGTTAGAATAGTGCCACTCCATGTCTTCCCGTGGATGTCGTAAGAGACGACTAAGGGAATAAAGGCTTGTAGTACTATTAGGCGATGGGCTTGCAACCTGTCACTAATACGCTGGTAAACATCTTAGCCTAATTGTGCAAATTGTGGTTATAGAATTATCAACAAGTTTTTAGAGATGTTTGTAATTCTGTAGCTCTGCCTATCTCACTCTGGGAACGAAGGTGTGAGATTATGTATGTTATGTATAGCTTTGTATAGGCGGACTAAAGTGATATATTTACTCCCTAGGGACTAAAGCACTTTTTCTTTAACCCCTAAACAGCCAATCACGGTGTTTGTGAATGGAGGATTATCGCCATTTTCAGTGATTGTGTATCTCTATTATTTTTTGTGTTCTCTTTGTATTTATTGGGGTGTGTTTTTGTTTGTGTCTTGTTTTTTCGTTTATAATTTTAATATTTTTATTGTTTTTGTCACCGAGCGGGCCCAACGGAAAGTCAACGCTGGCTTAACAGCGGCACATGCTGAGTTGGGACCATTTCACATCGACTGTGTTATAATAATAATAATAATATGTTTTTATTATCAGACAACTATTATGGTCCATAGATGTTAGTTTACACAAAAACTTATAACTATTGTTAGTAACTATAGAACTACGATATATATCTAGCCTCAAGGAGCTCGAGCGACCCCGCCGGGAGCGCCCGCGTGCAGCCGGCGCAGTCGCTCGCGCACCGTGCTGTCCCCCCGCCCCGCGAACACCTCAAGGAGGCTGTTGCTGCTGCCCTTCACTCTGCGAACAACGGAGGCAACTTTCTTGCGCATCAGCGCAAAAAAGTCGTCCGTGTGCGCATCGGCAAACATGCCGGAAGCACTGCAACGAAAAGGCAGCCTCAACAGCGCCCTGAAGGCGTTATTATATTGAACACGTAGAGTATTATACGCTTTTTGGGTATAGTTAACCCACAGACTGCTGGTGTAGAATGATTGGCAATAAGCCTTAAAGAGTGTGATCTTAACTTCTGGTGTGCAACCAGCAAATCTGCGGGCCAACATATTGCCCCTTACAGAAAGCGCCCTACGTTCTCTTTCGATGTCACAGTCATCTTTTAATTCTTCCGTAACAACGTGACCTAAATATTTAAATTGAGTGACCCTTTGAAGAGTTACTCCATTCAACTGTACTGGAGGAACGCTCGCCGGAGCTTTGTTTTTTCCTCTAAATACTAATAATTCGCTCTTCTTTGAATTATACATTAGCCCATGCTTTCCAGCGTATGCCTCACAAATTGCAAGTAGTTTGCGTATTGCGCCAACCGTGGGGCCCAGCAGCACCATGTCATCTGCATAACTAATGTTATTAAAACTTACATCATCTATATGGCATCCGACATAAGTGCTGCTGAGCTCCTCTATGAGTTGGTTAATGTAGATATTAAACAATCTCGGGGAAGTCAGACCACCCTGTCTGACTCCACATTCCATTTTATATGGTTCCGATAATGTATTTGCCCACTTTACATAGTTGGTCTGGTTTTGGTACCAAAACTGCAGAATGCTCACTAGTTCGGCAGGGACTCCTGCCACCCTAAGCTTATCCCACAGCACATCATACGCCACAAGGTCGAAAGCCTTAGAAAGGTCCAGGAAACAAGCGTACACTGGAGTTTTCCTATCGACATAGTATTTGACAGTATTCTTTATAGATGTAGTGAAATATCCTTTCACATCGTATTTTCTCGCAAATGTTCGTATTTGTCATGCTACTTCAGTCTGACTCAGTACCCATTAAGACAACGTGGGGGAACGTCGCATAGCTAGAGTGATAATCGATATAGAGTCGTTAATACCAGAGTATTTTTTTGTTAATTAAGATTAAGTTTGTTTTCAGTTCTTTTTTAATAGTGATGCTGAAAGACCTGGGAAACGTTTAGTTCGGTGTGATATACTTCAAACTCGTGGTTTGACATTTGACACTGATAACTAAAGTACTCTATTTATTTAATACAAACATGTCACTTAATAATTCAATAATTCATAGACACGTCGGCACCATTCGGAAGTAGACGTGAGTTCCGAGTTTTCACGATGTGAAAGGATTATTCACTAGATGTGTACATATTTTTTCAACTTATTTGTGTTTTTGTTGCGAATAAATATATTTTCTTTCTTTCTTTCTAAAGTGCACCCACCTGCACATAGCCATTTCGATCTCGGCATCAGGCTTGTGGTACCCATCGAGCAGTCCCGCCGTGAAGTACTCCGCGCTCTCGGAAGCGTAGATATCGAGGAGGCTGGAGCCAATGGTGGAACGGATCGTGTCCAGATCTGAGAGGGGTTTACCTGAAAAAAAAAAAAACTACTATAGTCGGTCTCACTTTAAATGGGCAAAGATGTAAACAAATTAGTACTGTTTGACACATAACCTGAAATTTTCATGGAGTATGTTTTTATTTGAAAAAAATAAGTAAAAAGAACCCGACTGTTGCTAACCAACTTTAAATCGTTATAAATCCTAAATGATCATTCAAAATGAAAAATGATGAAAGAAACCCAAACATGATTTTTAAATCCTTATTCAATGATACCCCACTTGTCATACATGGTCGATTTTTTTAAATTTTAATTGCACAATATGGCGTCTGGTTGCCGCCATATTGAATTTCGATTACTGTCATATCTTTAGTGACACTCACCAGATTAAGACAACTTGATTGACATAAGAATCATCAAAATCGGACAAAGGGTTTAGTTTTTATAGTGACACAAAGGAACAAACATACATAATATAGGCTGTGAAACACATTACCCTCCTCCTTCGGCAGTCGGGTAAAAACGGGATAATGTCACACCAATTGACCTAGTCCCAAACTAAGCTCTAGGCTTGTACTATGGGTACTAGACAACGATATAAATACTTATATAGAGAAATACATACGTAAATACATAGAAAACATCCATGACTCAACAACAAATATTCGCGCTCATAACGCAAATATTTATCCATACCAGGAATCGAACCCGGGACCGCTAGCTTCGTAGGCAGGGTCACTACCAAATAGGGTAACGTGTCGTCATTAATAACATCGTCATTAAATATTAGTTAATTAATCTTAAAATTACGCTGTAACTTTTTTAAATTCTTTTAGACTAAATAGAGAATATTCATGAGTTTCTTTCACAGCTTCAAACTCGTAAAAGCTGATTCAAATAACAAACAGTTGTGAAAAATCATTTTATCAACACTCATATCATAAGTCCTCTATTATGCGCTCAAAACCCGTAGGCAATGACCAGCATTACCTGTGGTAGTAGGTGTCAGCGATGACAGCTGTTAATTTTGGAAGATGTTCCAAATTTGGATCTCATTACCTTACAATATCCGATAACGTAATTTCAAAATTACGTTACAGCTGTCATCGCTGTCACCTACTACCACAGGTAATGCCGGTCATTCATTTGCCTTTCGGCTTCTGAACCCATCTTAGAGTACTTATAATATGTGTGTAGATAAAGTATTGTACGCGACTCTGCGTAATTAGCATTACAACATGAGTGTGGTTTATAAAACGAGCCGCAAGGCTCTGCGGAAAGAGGCTCTGCGTAATTAGCAACCGTCACGTAAACTACTATTTTTTAAAAGCTATAAAAATAACCAACATATAAGCCTACAAAGATTTGTTCCTGTCTCTTTCTAGCAAAACCGAATTTAACATGGAGTTTATATGGCCGACGTGTTACATGACGTCACAGTGCATATCGAATCTGTCCATGTAATTAGCATTTTAAAATTCTTGTATCATCTGTATTACTTGGCCGGTTTTAATTTTAATTTCCTTTTTGGTGATCTCTTTTACGATATTTTCATATTTTGTTGAGAAAGGAGCTCTTTGTTTCCCATAATTTTATTAGTCATAATGCTATTGTTGACATAATTATTGATAGTCATAATTTGTTATATCGCAGAAACTATAAACTTTTCAGAACTTCTGAAATATCTAACGTGTAGACAAGGCTAGGTTAGGTTAGGTTTGATTTATAAAAATCCTGAAAAAGTAACAGTTTCTTTAAAAAAATACGTTATTACTTGTGATGATTATGACATAAAGCACATTATGACTAAAAATAATTATGGCAGACAATATAGTCCCGTACCAATGTGCCAAAGGAAACTTTCCAAAATTGCGGAACATTTCATTTAGGAAAATTTCGGAAACTTCTCACAATTTTGAAACTTTCCGTTTCTAAAATTTAAATTTCCTATATTTCTAGTGAAAGTTTCCGGAAATTTCATGGAACTTTTCCAACTCTTTGGAAACTTTCCGCAACTTGCACATCAGTAGTTATGTGGCATTTGTGGCGTTATAAAGGTCAGTATAGTAACTAGTGGGTTATTAATTATTAACAACTTACCGCTGAAAGTCCTGTCCCTAATAAAGTCAGCGGCGGCTAGCATGGCGCGCCGCAGACTGCTCCGGCACAGCGTGGCTGTGTGCAGACGGGAGGCGCCGAGGGTGTGTGCTAGCGCCGCCTCCGTAACCTCACTTAGAGGGGTCGCTATAGACAATGAGACGTATTCAAAAAGTTATAAAATGAAATCATCCTCTGAGGTCCCCAAACTTTATTGTCTCATAGACCACTTGGCATCAGACCTTTAATAACCGTTATTTTCGTGTAACGTTATGTTTCATAACGTTATCTTAACCGAATAACGTTATACTATAACGTTATTTGAAGCCATACCTGTAGCGGTATCCATTATAACGTTATCAAGCAAAACGCTATACGTATAACGATACTTCGGTAAGCGCTATAATAACGTTAATAACCGTTATTTTCGTGTAACGTCATTTTAAATCTGCGTTTGTTATTTGCATTTTAAAATGCATTTTTGGTGATAAAGCAAAGTATTTTAGCTGGCTATTTGAAAAGGGACGGAATAAGTATATGAACGGACATCGAAAGGACGTTGGTTGGTTGCGATGTCTAAACGGACAAAAATCTTCCCTTCTGGGACGTCGGCTAGTCACGCAAAATGCCTAACTAAGAAGCGGCAACAGCGCGTAGTTCATAAGTTTCATAACGTTGTTATAACGTTATTTAAGTGTAACGTTATTACTTTTTCGTTAAGGTGTAGCGTAACGTTATGAATAAATATCGATATATTTAAACGAAATTTTGAGCACTAACGAAGTATAACGTTATGATAACGATATTATTCATAACGTTATAAAGCTCTGCTTGGTATTTGTTTCGGTTTTGGGTGGACCCCCTGCTTACCTAATATTTACGTTATCACTTATCACGTAAAAACTACTACTTTTTTGCGCGGATAACTTTGGAGGTCTAGCTGGCTAAAAATTGACGCTGGCTAAACATTGACGCTGGCTAAAACTTGACACAGGCTACAAAGAAAATTTAGAGTGGAAGAATATTTTTTACAAATTAAAAAAAACTACACACAGAGAAAATTTAAACATAATTTATATAGATGATATTTGTTTCTTTATATATTTATAAGAAAGTATTACGTAAGTAAGAAGGTACATACTATCTGTGTATGAATATGGATTATTCCACTAATGGAAAGCCAAAATTAAAGTCACGACCTACTTAAATAGGCATCATCATCATCATCATGTCAGCCGAAAGACGTCCACTGCTGGACATAGGCCTCCCCCAAGGCTCTCCACCCAGACCGGTCTTGTGCTTTTCGCATCCACCGCGTTCCCGCGATCCTTTCTTAAATAGAATCCACTATAATGGACGCCATTTATTTTTACCGCTCACATGGACCCCTTGCAGGTCGTCGTCGACCCCTGGGGGTCGATATAGACCACTTTGGGGATCACTGGTCTACATTTTAAGAAAAGGTTTTTTTTTTTACATTATAACAACAAGTGAGGTTGGATAGCTCTTAAAAAATCACTACGTACAGGTATATTATTAATTTGTAGATTTGGGGAATCGTTTAAGAAATATTGAACTCAAAGTGTCATTGCTAGAATTGCGTGTCCCGTCCCCCCCTACTAGGGCATGCAGTACCGGGCCCGGTTCCGAGACTTCCATTTCCCGGTTCTAAGCAGGGACGGTACCGGGATTCCCGGTTCTCCCGGGTCTTTATTTTTTACGTCAAATCACCGCAATCATGGACATTTAAGATATAAAACGATTGAAAAACATTAGGGAACTTAATTTTTATAAATATGCAATAAAATCATGCACGTTTTCTTCAATAAAAAATATCTTGATTAGGTCAAATACTTACTAGAAAGTTATTTGTTCTTCCTTTTTACAAATCTAGAGATCAATTATTGCAAATATGCCGCAAAATATGATGGATGTTGATGCGATGTTGCCGCTTGTGCCGGCGTCGTCGCTCAGGTGTGAATTGGGTGTAGTCATAGTCATAGTCATATACTTTATTGCTTAATGTTGTACAAAAGATCTTAAAAACTATTACATGCGTCAACACTAACCCTGCGAGGGCATTGCAATTTAATTTAATTTACCTACTTAATCCTACTGAACTACCTAACTACGACCAATTACAATTACCATTAAACAGTTTACTAATTATTTAATTATCACTATCAAAGAATTCTTGTAAATTATAAAAGAAGTGTAATAATAAAAAATTATTTAACTCATTCATAAATATTGTGTCCTTTTCTATGTTTTTAATTGAGTGTGGTATCTTGTTATAAATCTTTATGGCCATGTGGTGGGTGCCCGCGCTCACAATTTTGAGACTAGTCGTATAAGAGCCAACAAGTTTATTTCTCTTTCTCATATTAGGTCGAACATGATCATCTCTTTCCCGTTCAAACAGGTCTTTGTGATTTCTTAGAAATTTAGAAATTTCGTAAATGTATATTGATACCAAGGTTAGAATATTTAGGCGGCGAAAATGTGATCTACAACTATGTCTATCGTTAATGTTTGCCAATATCCTAATGCATTTTTTTTGTAACACAAAGAGGTCGTTGACCTGTGAGCTGTTGCCCCATAAAATGATTCCATAGCTCAGCCATGAGTGAGCATATGCATAATATGCAGTAACAGCCGTTTTTATGTTCGTGCATCGTTTTAGTTGGTAAAGAGCATACGCGAATCTGGATATTTTCCCTGACATTTTATTTACCCATTTACTCCTAACAAACTACAAGATGAAACACTTTCTATTTTATCATTATTGTAAAAAAAAATAGTTTCGATTGGCGGTTTTTGTCGCGGTCTAATGTGAATTAGTTTCGTCTTATCGAGGTTTAGTTTCAAATTGTGATCATCCAACCAATCAGTTATTGATGAAAGAACATTATGCAATTGCTGCTTTAAATCTTTACTGTCATTACATTCGAATACTACTGTTATATCGTCTGCGTATAGTATACTGTTGTGATCTATAATTTTGGGTAAATCATTAATGTATAATAAAAACAAAATACATCCCAAAACGCTACCCTGTGGGATTGAGTTTTTTACAATCTGCTTCTGGGACCTAATATTCATCAAGCAGCGTTTATTTAAGTGGTGATACTCAATATCCACGAATTGTTCGCGATTCTTAAGGTATGACACAAACCATTCGAAAGCTATTCCTCTCACTCCTATTCCATATAATTTGTCTAAGAGGACGTCGTGTGACACTCTATCGTAAGCTTTGCTCATATCCAAGAGCATAGCTACAGCATACTTCCGTTTATTTATTATTTCTAGAATTTTACTACAAAATTTATACAATGCGGAGGTTGTTGACCTTCCCTTCCGGAAACCATGCTGGCAGTCATCATATACATTTATTGGTTCACTAATGTTTGACCAAATCATCATTTGACAAACGTATCATTTTACAAACTTTCATTTCACAAAGAGATACTTCCCGCCGTATTATTTTCAAGTTTTTAGTGGTCGATATTCTAACCTAACCTAACCTATTTAATAAGCTGATTTAATCTGTGCAATATGTAATGGTTTAAGCACAAACACGTTTTTGCGAAATGAAAGTTTGTAAAATGATACGTTTGTCAAACGTACTTTTGGTCAAATGAACGGACCCCACATTTATTTTCTCGCAAAACGATTTCAACCTCGTTGACATCGCAGTCTCAAAGACTTTGGAAAATGAGGACAACAATGCGATCGGGCGAAACATTTTAGGGTCATTCGTTACTTTAGTTTTAGGCACTGGTTTTATAACAGATGTTTTTAGTTTGTCAGGAAAAGTTGCTTCAGAGAACGATTGATTAATCAAATGTGTTAAAGGTGTAACTAATTCATCTTTGCATTGTTTAATCAGAATTGGAGGGAACTCATCTACTCCAAAGCTAGATTTGTTTTTAATTTTTCCGATAATATTAGAAACTTCATTTTCAGTAACTGGGCTTAAGAACATCGATTGAAGAGTGGGGGAGAGGACTGGTCTACCTTTTGGGGTATTAATTGATGAGCTACATCCTGTATGTGATACGTGATACGCATAGTGTATGTGATACGCGCCACGATATTTGTTTGGTATTCATGGAAAGAACCGCGAGAATCGGGATGTAATCTTCAGTACCGGTTCTTTAGGCACTGTGAAATTCCCGGGATTTCCCGAGAATTACAGAATCGGGATTTCCCGGGAGGATGCCCTACCCCCTACAGCCAAAACTACAAGCATTCTATTATTGGTCCTCAGGGTTGGCAACGCATTTTAGTCTGAAAATTGTAGTTATCGGTCACAGATCCCACTTAGCATCAGGTGGCCTGAGTGTGTGCTTGTTAGCCTGCCATAAAAAATATACAAGGCCTAAAAAAGCTGGAAACACGAACCCCACATGGATGTCAATTACGTAAAATATTGGAAATAGAAATCTATGCAAAGGAGACTTAGGTACTTCCGCCGGTGTATTTTGATGGTGTTCGTATACCATTTTCGCACCACGTAAAAAATCTGAGTGTCATCATGGACCGTACCTTTGCGTGGACCCCCCAAGTAAATGAGATCAGTAGGAGGATGTTTGCGGCAGTGTGGTCTCTTAGGCGCCTCCGCAACTTTCTTCCTCTCGCGACTAAGATTGCGCTCGCTCAATCGATACTTCTCCTTATTTTAGATTATGCAGATGTGTGCTATCTTGATCTTTCTGAGGAGCAACTTAACAAGCTTGAGCGAATTCAAAATTTGTGTATTCGGTTCATATTTGGGTTGCGCAAGTATGACCACGTCTCTACTTTCCGTTCGCAGCTCAAGTGGCTTCCAATTCGTCTTCGCCGGCACTATCACATTCTCAACCTTCTTTACAGCATTCTTTTCATTCCGGCAACTCCCCACTATCTCAAGGAGCGTTTTAGTTTTTTTAATTCTGTGCGTTGCTCGGAAAAATGTATCTTAGCTGTTCCCTCTTCTTCTTCTAAACTATACAACAACTCCTTTACATTTCAGGCTGTTAGGTTGTGGAACTCTCTTCCTTTGGAACTGAGACAGGCTAAATCACTTCCTATTTTTAAGAATCTTTTAAAAGAACACCTTTTGTCACTTCCTTAGTTTGTTTTTTCTCCTTACCTTTTATTTTGTATATATGTATTTCTAATGTACGTACCTATATGTATTTATTTAAGGGATATTTATATGTATTTTTAAATTGTTTAATTCAGTTTGCACCGCCTGCCTATTTCTATTGTTTATATTTAACCATCTCTTCTTTGTAAGGTTGTCTGGAAGAGATCGCTATTTAGCGATAAGACCGACTGTTGACTCACTATGTAATCTATATTTTAGTTTCTTGTATATTCGTTACTTGGTGTATGTGGTGTTTCAATAAAGTGTTTTGTATTGTATTGTATTGTACTTTTAAATAAAAAAAAAAATCCTGCACTTATGGATTTTCAAAAATTCTTCTGCTTTAACCGCGAATCGAACTGGTGGAAAATGAAAAAATGAAAAAAAAAGTGTTATAGACATAAATGATCACTATCAATGACCCTTTGATCTGTATCATAAAACACGACTTCATTGTTTTGTGATATTAGTCCAGTTGGATTTGTGGTTAAGAGGTTTTTTTTTCAAAACTCTAATAATGCAGTATTTTTTGTTTTTAAAAATAAAAATTTTGTCCTTTGTGTAGAATTTGCTATTTCCAATATTTTATATATTTGCCGTCCATGTGGCAAAGTGTGAACACGGCGCTATTAAATAATCTTAAGTGAGATCTCGTCTCAAGGCACTGCATGTGTTATCTCATTCAGGATCAATATATTAATACTGCCTTTATTCTTACCCGGTGTCTTGTGGAAAGAAACGAACATGCCATCACTTTCTACTCCATGCGCGTTTGGGTGCACGAGGTACGCTCTCACTCTGCCTGCGTCAACACTGGCTAGCACCAGGAAATATCCATCGGTAGCCGTGCAGATCTTTTCGCCGGATACCCGCCATATTTCTAAAACAATAAATTAAATATATGGCAGGGGACAATTGACAAAGTATTACCATAGAAAAATAATCCACTCAGGCAATGAAAACAGGTCACTTTCTATGGTAATTCAATACCAAGTGACCCGTTTTAATTGCTCTGGACTATACAACAAGTAAAAAAACAAAATTTAAAAATTAAATGTTTAAAACAAAATTGGTCAGTCAAACTGATGTCTGCTTTTGGTTAAAGATATTGTAGGACACAGACTTTAGTTCGACTAACTTATAGCCATTTGAAAAGTTGTTTTTTGCGTTTTTCAAGGTGGTTTTTGTTTTTTTAGACATTTCATTTTTATTTTATACTTTATACAACTACAGCATGATTAAAGAATAGAATACAATAGAAAATATTTATTCAACGCACACAGAAGAAATCAATAGGAAAAATATAAAGTAAAAGGAAGACATTACGTTGAATAGGACCCCTGTCAGCATTGTGCCGCAGTGGAACTGCGGCGCTGATTTTCAGAGGGACCCTGACTCAAAAAACTAACCTAAATTAAACATAAAACAGATAACAGTAGCCAGTTAACTGGTAACATTACAAACACTAGCGACAATTTTGTTTGCACAAAGTTTTGACAATTATAGCAATATTAACTTACCTCGCGCATCCGACTCTGCAATAGTCCTGAAGTCAGCCTGCGATATCCTCTCAGCAAGCTTCTCCCGGATACACAGAGACACCATATGCTCCCCACTGATCAGGTCATCGACGATATGCCGCAACTGCTCTGCAGGTAGACCCGCTTTTAACGCTTGTAGCGCCACCCAGTGATCACTCAAGCGCTGGGCTAAGTCGAGGTCTGATGATATGGTCTCTAAATATCTGGAAAACAGGGTTTCATGATATATATCCCGGATATAGAGTTAAAAGCAATACCATAAGACGGTGACAGCAATAATATGGTTTCACCAAGTTAAATAGAGGCCCAGTTACGCAGTTTCAGAGTTATCAGAATATGCAAGTTACATTACAAATCTACACACATATACACACACACACACACGCGCGCGCGCGTGCACGCACATGAACACACGCATACAGACACCGATATCTAACCGAGTCCTACCAAATGCCTAACCATGTTTTTATTACTTCTTCATCTTTATTTTCTTAATATCAACTAGCAATATGTTTGAATCAACTCCCCTTAAATCCCTTTTGTTATGTTGTGTTAGCGTAACGCATAGGAGACTTGTAAAAGCTCTATTAGCAAAATGAAAATCTGTAATTGGCCAATGTTCTGTCAAAACCTAAAACTTATCATACTATACTGTAATTTGTGTTGTGGATTTATTGTGTAATAATAAATACATAAATCAGCCTATAGTAGAGGTCGGCAACCTGTGGCTCACGAGCCACATGCCGCTGTTTGGATGTGAAGCTGCGGCTCTTTAGTTCCATACGCAAATATTATTTATTTTATGCAAGTACTTTTTAATTTTGGCAAGAACTTTTTTTCGTGGCTTTTTAAAAACTTAGAAATTTTGTAAGTAAATTGTAATTTTTGACTCTTCCTACTCAAAAGATTGCCGACCCCTAGCCTATTGCGAACTATTCCTAAACTTGATGTTACCACTTGTATCATAAAACTTAGCCTAGTATGGTTTAAAAGCTCATAAATACCTTAAGCTTTCCGTGGAATTCATAGCCAAACCTCCTAAACTGAGACTCAGTGGTGCCGCAAACATTTGGTTACGTTTTAAAGCTTCTAGACGATCCTCTTTTGTTTTCTGTGGATCATTAAATACGCTTTCAAGACGGGAGATCCTGTTGTCCAACTCTGCTGTCTCATCTTTGTTTAATATCTCAGGGTATGCCAGTAATTCTTTATTAAATATTGACACAAATACGTTCTTCATAAATGGTTGTATGGCCGCTTTTCGATTCTCTGTGCGTTCCAGAACCTTCAGGTCTTCAAAGTCGAACTTTTCTTCTTGTATTTTGGGCTGAGATGCCTGTGTGGACTCAAAATTTGATGCAGTGAAACTAAATTTTCTGTAGATGGACTTGCCGACATTTTTATTGCGAATTGTACAAATGGTACGAGCTATATTCATTTTTACAGAAATAAACTCAATATTTTAAAGAAACCTTTGTTATACCAATATTAAATAGAGTACTTTTAAACGACTTTAATTGTTTATTTGCGAAATTATTATTCAAATCTAAGAGGTTATATTGTCAATTTTGACATTTTGACACCTAATTACAAAGTTGCGTTCAAGATAGTTATTACATAATAATGTATTGCTATAAGAAAGTACTCGATTGTAAGGCCCGATTAATCGATACTATTGTTAAGGTATACTTTGGTTAAAATTATTATTAACTGCTTGATTAAAATTCAGAGGCTCAAAATGAGCAAAAAAGAGGCTGACGTCGTGAAAGGTGAATTTACAATGTTCAAAACACAATAACCAAATTTATTTCAAATCGCGAATAACCACATTTAATTTTATGAATTCAATGTTGGCTATAAATTGAATCGGATTGGATTGGCTTGAGATCGTCGGTGGGCGTCGTCGTGACACAAGTTTTTTTTTCCAATTCCTAACATGGCAACAATTTTACCAATGAAACAAATTCTGCTGTTCCATTGTCTTCTCGTCGTCATGCATCTAGTCGTTATGCATTTCGTGTTACCAGGGGCACGTTTTATAAAGCTACAAGTTACAATTTTACAGGTCTAAACTGACAACACTGCTCAAATGGTCGGTCGTCATTACGTAAATTGTAATTTGTAGCTTTATAAAACAGGCCCCAGCTAGTGATAATAATTTAAATTTGCCGCTATTTTTTTGTGTCACCTCTCACTGGTCAGACTCTAGTCTCTAGCAGCGGCGTATAGATTCTTTCGTGGCTCGGCGGTAATTCTAATGCTATCTGTCTCGAAGACTCTTACTCTCTCTATCCGCTACAAAGCTATAATTTGGCATAAGATACATTTAAATTACGCTGACAAAGTTGTAAATAGTTTTTTTTTTACATTATAACATTAAGTGAGGTATCATTGGATAGCTCTTCAAAAATCATCATACATGTTATTATCATTTTTTTATATTTGGGGGACCGTTTAAATATTGAACTCGAAAAGTGGAATTTTCGCTCGAGAAGATCTCTCGTGCTCAAGTTCTAAATTAGTTTTGTCTGAACGCATCTTAACAACTCGTAGAACATCGTGTTGTACCGGCTATCTTTCTCTACGTTTTAACCGACGAAAAAAAAACGGAAGAGGATCTCAAATAGCGTTGCAAATTGCGGAAAAAATCAAATGTTTTTTTCAGAAGTTTATGAAATATTCGATTTTTTCGGGTTTTTTTAAGAAAATAAAAAATGAATATGACAATTTATTCATAGTCACTCTCTGTCACTCTCGCCACCTATTTCAATATCTTCTGCCTCCATGTCGTCGATGTCGCCCTTTTGCAGGTGCAAATAAGACCGAATATAGATTAAAATAAGAGCAGAAAATTTAATTGTATTTTTCCATAAAAAAACCGAAAAAACAGAGTTGTTTGGAAAAAAACCCGTATTATTCTTCGGGGTTGGTCCCATTTAATTTTTAGATTAGGTACGTATTTCTTAAGAGGAAATGAAACAAAACTAGCCAGTTTTTTTTCCGTGAAGCCGTTTAGGCTGCAGAGCGAGCACAGAAATAAACATACGTACATGTAAACACAAATACGCTCGAAAAATTAACCCTCCTTCGGACAGTAATTCATAATATTGGCAATGGCATCCAAATAACAAAGAACTTATTGAATTAAAAATAAACAAATCGCCATGCTTTTTCGTCGCCGCGTTAAAATCAGTCCATCCGTTGGAGCTAGGTACGATGTAGCATCGACAGACACAGACATATGTACCCTTTTTTGTCGGGGATAAAAATGAGTCGGCAAATATCGAGAGGCATAATCATTGTTTGTCCTAATGTATTGTTTGGTCGAAAATCGTTTGGTCGAAAACGGCTTTTACAAATGAAACATTTTTTTTAACATATTATAAAAATTAACCTTACCTAACTAATCTACACAGTAAATATATCTTTATTAAATTCTGTAATTTGCCCAAAATGATGTTATGCGAAAACATTTTAGAACAATCATTCGACACAACATTTGTTTCAAAAGGATAACATTAAAAACACATCATAGCCTAAAAAGGGGAAAAAAACCCTTCAAACAACCCTGAACGAAATAAATTACCTAATCTTGCATCAAAAACCACCCTAAAACAAAATCACTGACCCTACTTAAGTAATGTTTTCTTGATTCGAGAACAGAGGGTCAATCGACCCTCATCAAATTAGCACAGTATAGCATTCAACCTTTAAGTATCACCCTTAATTAGTAAAAAACATATGTATAAATTTATAATTCGTCGAGTAATTTGGATATTTTGCTGTGGCAACATTATTTAGGGATGGATTAAAAACGTGAGCGTTAGTTTTAACGAACGCTTCGTTGAATTCGTAGCAAGGATGAATAACGTTCGTTATTCGGATAAATGAAAGTACCAATGTCAGGCGAGATACAGTCAAACAAATGAATTTCTAGGCCGTTATGGAGCTATGTCAAAGTGACTTAATTAATCAAATTCTTACTACTTTACTTTGAAGTAGTCGACACGACTTAAGATAGTAACGAACAATTTAGAATATTAAACTCTTGTAGTCAGAAGTCGAGAATAAGATTTATTTTGTTAAAATCGACCAGAATCGAGGGGAAATCGGGGGAACAGGATGGTCACTATAAAACACTAATAGATTCTTATATTTGTGATTAAATCGGGAGAAAGAAATAGACCAAATATAACATCGAGCTTTGATTTTGAGTAGGGCTGCACTGCAGTAAAACATTTCTACGATCAAAGCAGGCTCGTATTGTAAGCATTTTTTTTACTTAGCTCTCAAATTTCTCCGGTTATATTATCCACACAGCTGGGGCCTGTTTTATAAAGCTACAAATTACAATTTACAGGTTACAAGTTTCCAATTGACACAACCTCGACCAATGACGACCAGCCATTTGAGCAGTGTTTCCAGTTTAGACCTGTAAAATTGTAACTTGTAGTTTTATAAAACGTGCGCCTGCCATTTGAGCAGTATTGCCAGTTTAGACCTGTAAAATTGTAACTTGTAGTTTTATAAAACGTGCCCCTGCTAGGCGGTAGGTTGAAAGATAAAGATGGTGGTAACGATCGAGACGGATTCTGCACAAGATTGGCTTCACGTGTTTTGGTCAACGATGAAAGATTATGATCCAATTACGAAGGGCTAACAAAATGGTTATGTATTTTAATAATATGGAATATGCATGGATTTTTAAATCGCATTTCTCAACAAAATATGAAAATACCGTAGAAGAGATAACCAACGGTGAAACTAAAAATAAAATCGGCCGAGAAATACGGGTGATAGCATTTTAAACCGCTAATTCGACAGCGATTAGACAGAGAGATCCGATGTGCACAGTGACGTCATGTAACAGGTTGGCCATATAAACTCCATGTTAAATTCTGTTTTGCTAGAAAGAGATAGAAACAAATCTTTGTCGGCTTATATATTGGTTATTTTTATGGCTATTCAAAAAAATATTTTTCTCATCAATTTTTTACATGAATCAGGTTATATTGAAGCTGTGAAAAAAAGTCATGCATATTCCCTATTGAACTAGATAGTGAAACACCTAGAAAAAGCCTAAAAGTCAACCATTAGGTATGTCCTGTTAATACAATGGTTGCAATAAAATTTACATGGATATGAATCATAACAGGGTTTATACATCGCTGCTTAAATAAAGCGCCACAAATCAAAAATAAATATAGTTTGATTTAAAACTTAAAGTAAATAGCATTCGGAATTTAAATGCAACACAAACACATTTTGATTTGTGTCGCTTTTGTATTTAAGCAACGACATATACCTGTCGGGTCTCCGTCTGCTCGGTGTCATCTGGTCCAGGCATGACGTAAAGTGAAAAATAAGATTCCTTCCTCAAAGTACAGTAGTGTATTTTATTCGATTATAAATAAGCAATAACAAAGATACACACTGATTCAAATTACCTTATCAGGTTCACCTTATAATGGCGTCCTTACTTTTCTTTTTTCCTATTATTTGCTCCTCGTGTGGTGTCACCATCCATCATGATGATATCCGCAGTAGAACTAAGGTTACCGACATAGCCCGAAGAATAGCCAAACTTAAGTGGCAGTGGACGGGGCACATTGCTCGCAGTACTGATGGCCGATCGGGTCAGAAGGTTCTTGAGTGGCGTCCGCGGACCGGGAGACGAGCTGTAGGTAGGCCTCCAACAAGATGGAGTGACGACCTAGTAAAGATTGCGGGAATGCGGTGGATGCAGGTAGCACGTGACCGGTCGTTGTGGCGATCCTTGGGGGAGGACTACGTCCAGCAGTGGACGTCTTTCGGCTGACATGATATGGTGTCACCGTCACCACACTTCGACATACCTATGTTTGACAAACAAATTAATTTGATTATAATTTGGATTTTTTAATAAACGAGTTCTACTCAACGAAGTCCGGGGCAAAAGTTAGTAAAAATTGTATTGTAGGAAATAGCATCAAGATAATCAATATTATATTTGCATAAATAAGGCAAACGCACACAGGCCACCTGATGGTATGTGGGATCTCTGATCTATAGACATTTGGATTCGACAAGACTACAATCTGAAGACTGCAATCCTAAGTCCGTAAACGCGTTGCCAACCCTGACGACTAAGAAATGCCTCTATGTACACAAAAATATTCTTACATATGAATTTAAGATTGATTATACGTGAAATCTCACAATTCTTAAATTGCTAGACATGATTAAAAAACATTTTTTTTATACGTTCCTAGTAATACAGCAATACCTATTTGCTACTCACGAGAATAACTTATTTGTAAACGCAAAACTAAATAAGTAACAAACGCTATCAAATAACGTTTCGATATCGTCCACGTTCTGTCCCAACCCTATCTAAATAACAGGGGTTGGGGGAAGAAAATGTACTATACAGCGCATTCATTCAAGAATCAACTCTATACGTAATATTTAGGGTTGAAATGTGAATGATTCCGAGCTTGTAGTACGACTGGACTTGGATTATTTTTCTTTGATAGGAAAGACACTTTAGGTGGTTGATTTAAGGTTTATTATTGAATGAGAATAGGTTTTAGTATGATATAGGAATGTATAGATATAGCTTCCTATGAAGTAATCAGTAGACATCCTTCAGTGGATGCCAAGCGTTAAAAGAGAGGTTTTGACCCAAAAAATAGGGTAAATTAATATTAGATATAGTCGAAACTGTGTGTTTTTGTGTCGAATGTGTGTGTTTATGTGTGTTAGTGCTATAGTGGGCTGTGATTCAAGATGTTCCAAGTTTGATGGTGAGTACGAGTGTGTTCTAAATAGGAATTGATTTGAGATTTATTTAATTCTAATTAATGCAATTTACTACGTCTACAGTTTTAGATATCTAAGACTATGACATATAATTAGAATAAGGAAGAGTGTAGAGTGGTCAGGAATTATAAACGCTCGAAATAATTAAATTGAATAGATAATTAATAATTCTGGTTATAATTTTATTATTCTAATTTTTAAATGTCCGGAATGTAACGATTTTTTGATCTATTAAATTCGTTTAGAACATTTTTGTTATAGAAATAAATCTTTAGGTACAATATGTCATACCAGAATTATATTATAATGGAAAACGTTAAGCTCATTTTTTTATTTAAATTATAAATACTTAATGTTTTTGTTTGTTTAAATAAATATAATATTTAGCTAGATATAAGCTTTAAAACTGTGACCTCGTTCTAAGCTTCCAACGCTAAGTTAAAAAAATATTGATAAAACCGGACATGAGCATATCAGACCATGCTCTAGGGTTCCGACGCCGTTACTAAAAACACAAAAAATATCTCAAAAACAACATATATGAACGAATTTTCTATTTTAAGTTATTTGGTGCTTGTCTTAGATCGCACCAAAGGGGTCGCAACACTAGCGAAGATAATATTCGTTTTTAAAGCTAGCAATGAAAATATTTTTATCTTTGCTCTACATGTATGGGAGTATTACATCGGGAGTTTTTTATTTTGGTAATGTTTTTCACGTGTATGAATGTATGTATGTGGGTAATGTCGGTTCCATTGTTACCTCCTGTAACCTAAACGGCTTGACCGATTTTGAAGAGTGAGGTGTCGCTAGACTCGTCTTAGTTGTAAGAGTGAGATAGGCTATATTATTTAAATTAAAAAAAAACAAGGATAAAAATAATAATGACATTAAAAAAAAACCATTATGTTGACGACGATATCAGAAATGCAGTCGGGTTTTTTAAAGCTTGTTTTCTATTAGTTATTGAATGAATGAATGAATCATTGAATGAATATATTTATTTGCTAGTAATTTTTGGGTACATAAATTGGATAGTAGTGTTCATAGAGTTTGGTTCCTTACAAAAATATACTTAAAATTAAGCGTGCAAATATTACCTAGTACAATAGTACATTATTGCCTAGGCATGGAAGTAGGCAATTGCGGGCTGAGTATTGGATTAAACGGACGAGCTTGCTAGTCCGTTTAAAAATACGAAGCCCGCAATTGCTGTTCCTGCCGAGGCAAATATAGTGCTTTTCTCAAAAATCGCAAGAAAAGAATTGTGTTGGAGTCAAATCTTCATCGCTTGAACTCATTTTTTGAATTGCATACAAACAGAAACTTCATGTAAAAAAACCATCACTCCTTACCGCCTTTTTTGTTTATGACAAGGAGAAACGCAATTCTTGTTTTAAAAAAAACATAAGCTATTCCAGGCACAAATAAAAAAGTTATGTTTCGAGTAAAATTTGGATGTGTAAGACTTGTGCCCTCATTTTATTATGGCCCTTTTCACTTTTTAAAAAGTTACAAGGTAGATAGTAATGGAATTTGTATGCAACATTGCGGGCTTGTGTAGCGAGCACGCAATGTATTTTTAAAAAAATTTGAGAACTGTCAGTAATCTATGTACTTCGCGTCTCAATATGTAGATAGGAATGTCAACATTTCCGGACATTTTTGAGAAAAAAATAATAAAACATTAGACAATATTTAATTTCACAGGCTTTGGCAATTTCCTTACAATTAATTGTTATTACATACTTACTTTGTTTATTTCTCGAAACACTAACACGCTCGGCACGCAATCACCTAATTTATTCAATTCATTTGTATTATGTTACTTCAAAACAATCCAATTCTCAAAGTGATTACGCACTCAAGAAGGGTCTCGGTTGTGATACCTCACTTGAGCTCGAGTTGGAGCTTGAGCACTGGCAGTAAAGACAATTTTAATCTTCGAATTTAGTACCCTTATTCTGAGTTATTCGCATGAGAGAAAATACTTACTCAAGAGTTACAGGATGGTAATCTGTTACCTAGGGGTGTATCAATAAACCGATCTCGACTGTAATCCTCGACTCAAGATGCATCTAAATTGACAGTTTTCTATGGTTTGACGTTTACCGTGACGTATTTTGTGACGGGCATCTCGGCCAAGATGAGTTGATTGATAGGACCTATTAAAGGAGTCAAGTAGACTATTTGTACATCCAAATCCATTAACGGAGTAGAGTGGGCTTTAATGTACGCTCCACTTGGAGTCGTTTACACTTTTTAATACTCTGGGATCCATCAATGGATTCTGGTGCACTCTTAAATACACTTCGATACATCAATGGATCTAGTACACTACTATGTACTATACGAGACTATGAGTATCCATCAATGGATTTTATTAAACGTTTAATACTCTTGGATCCATCAATTGACGGATACTCGTGGATTGTTGATGGATCCCGGTATAAGAAAATGTTCAATAGAATCTATTTATGGATCTTTGTAGAGTTCATAGTATATTTAAATCCATTGATGGATCCCAGCGTCTTAAAAAGTGTAAACGACTCCAAATGGATTGAAGTGTACATTACAGCGCACTCTACTCCATTAATGGATTTAAATGTACAAAAAGTCCACTTGACCCTTTATCAATGGAACCTATTGGACGGAGAGCGCGCATCTCAGCCAGGAGAAGCCTATTATTACGGCGCTTAGGCCCGTAGGTATTAATAAAATGATCTCAACTCTAATGCCCGTCTCGAGATGCGTCAAAAATGACAGTTTTCTATGTCTTGACGTTTACTTTCACGTATCTTGTGACGGGCATCTCACCCAAGATGGGTTTATTAATACGGCTCTTAGACAGCTCACTTTAATTCGTTTACAAACTTAATCACCTAACTCAAGTTGCGGTGGTAGGACCTTGTGCTACCATCCGAATCGCTACCACCTTGTGTAACCTTTAATCTACCGCCAAGCATTCGCATTGTTATGTACCGGCGTGGGGATAAGACAGCCGGTGACATTACTAGCATAGAGGCATTCCATGTTAGGGCCTGGGCCCGTATTATGGTCGCCTTTATAGCGGTGGATAAAGCATCCGTCGCTCTCGCACTTACCCACTGGTCAGAGGGTGACAGATGTTTTATATAGGTACATCGATAAACACGGCCATAATAGGCCCGCTGGACACATGTCCACGGTACGGCGTCGTTAACGTGCAACGGCGCGGCGCCGTAGAAAGGCACGTTGCCGCGTCGTGCAAATAAACGGTGCCGTCATTCATTATAAAGAGCAATATTAAGCCCAATGTCCTGCGCGTAGGGTTTAAAATAGTTGAAGCCGTTGTCACACGGCACCGTGTATTTGCACGACGCGGCAACGTGCCTTCCTACGGCGCCGCGCGCCGTTTCACGTTAACGACGCTGTGCCGTGGACATGTGTCCAGGCCCTTAGTCCTCAGGGTTGGCGACGCATTTGCGGTCATAGGATTGCAGTCTTAAGATTGTAATCTTGATAATGCAAATGTCAAAGGGTCACAGATCCCACTTACCATCAGGTGGCCTGTGTGCTCGTTGCCTACTCTTAACCTACCACCAAGGACCATTCGAATTGTTGTGTTCCGGTGTGGGGATAAGACAACCGGTGAAATAACTAGCATAAAGATTAGCATTTTGAGTCTTAGGATTGCAATCATGAGATTGTCTTAAGAATTCAAATTTCTTTGGGTTACCGATCCCAGTTGGCATACAATTATTAGTCCTATCGTTGTGTCGCATAACGTCTTTTGTCCTAATATATCCTAATATGTCCTGGCATACACTTTGCTCCGCATATTTTTGATTGTCCGAAATTGTTGCTCCTATTATCGTTTGTCCTAAAAATTATTTGTCCTATCGCTTGATCTGGCTAAGATTAAACTGTCGAATGATTGATGTGTATAATTGTAATATTCCTAATATTTAATGTGCTAAAATTATTTTCGTTCGTAAACAAATTCGGAAATTGATTTCGGGAATTGTTTGGAAATTAGATTCGCTCGTTAGGGTCACAGTTCTACCTAACACTCCTCCTAGCTTCCCTCGTCGTCGTACCTAAGCTAACCGCAATCTGACCTGTCTGAATTTAGAATACATAACGATTCTGACTTCACGCCTACCATAGTTTAGTTTAGGTGCTATAATTGTAGCCAATTTAATAATAGGCAAACTAATTCTTAGGACAATTCATGTTAGGAATATTATGCTTTAGGTAATTAGATTTAAGAGTTATCAATATTAGGACAAACTTGCTTTAGGACTTTAAATGAGTATGCGCAAAAAATATTAGGACAAACGAGTAGTATGCCATTCAACAGTATGCCAAACATTCTCGGCCAATCATTTTTGGGACAAAAGACGTTATGCGATACGTCAGGCACCCCCCAGTTACACACAGGTGGTCTGTGTGCTCGTGTGCCTTCTCCATTTTTTTATGTGAAAAAGGAGGCAGACGACCTGATGGTGAGTGATCATCGCGACCCATACTGCCCTCCTTAGAAAAAAGGGCGTATGTCTCATAGAGCCGCGTATGTATTAGTGACCTTATTTCTTAAGGTGGAAGGTGAAAATTTCTTTGACTATCAAATTGCGCATGCGTCCTTTTTATTTAGCAGGGCAGCATAAGCACCCGTAACACCAGAGGAATCGTAGGTGCGCTCGCCTTTGAGAAAAGAGTAGGCTCGTTGTTTGAAGGCCCCCGAGTCGTATTGGTTCGGTAATACAGACGCCAAAAGATAAAGATAAAATATAAAAGAAATTTATTCAGTAAGTAGGCCGCACGGGCACTTTTACACGTCAAGAATCTACCAGCGCTTCCCAAGAGAAGACCACTGCTGAGAAGGAACGCCGCAAGAAACTCAGCAGTCAGTCATTTTTTAAACATATTTCTTATTACAATGGTACTACTTAGTTTAGCATTATATAAAGCTATAAATATTAAATTAAATATAGTATCAAATAACATGCGTAGTTCAGCAGGAAAACATGCCAATTAAGAATCTTACGGGAGAGATAGAGAGAAAAAAAAACACATACTTATGTGTATATAAGATGGTGCGAGACGACCACATAAAAGTTTCGATATGTTTTCCTACATCAACGGTGTCCCCTAGACAAGATAAAGATTTTGCATTTGAATAAATTATTATTGTCTAAGTTTCGGGTTTAGGCCATGCATTTTTGTCTGTTAGATAGTCCTCGATCCTATAATACGGTTTAGACATTAACGACCTTTTCAAGTAATTTTCGCCGAGAGATAAGGTGCGTGGCAAGAAGGCCCTGAAAAAACGCACGGTAGTGGATTTCCAACTATCAAGATGGTGTTGATGAAATGCTAGTTTGGTACGAGTTGTACGATGATGGAATCCAGCGGCTGGTATCAATCCGAATAATTCCTCGGAGCACTCCCCAATGTCAAAAATGTCCGCCGAATTATGGATTTTGGTTAACATAATTTCAGTAACTTAAAACGCGTATTTCCGCGCGAACCGCCGAGCGTGAGTCATGTCATGTAACTGAATACTTAACAGTTTTAAGGTTTCTAAACGAAAACTAACCCACGTTAAAGATTATCGTTTAAGGGAGAATGTCAAGTGATAACATAATCTGAATGATTAGTTATGTTTAAAAAAGTATCTAGTCTAGATATAAAAGAGGGCCTCTATTCTACGACGACAATAGTTATTTGTTATACAAGGGGGGAAAGTTGTATTTTACCTGCGAGTGTTCGTTTGAAACACGAGCTAGCGAAAGGATCTTATGATTGACCACGAGCGAAGCGAGTGGTTCAAAAATAGAATCCTGAGCGTAACGAGTGTTTCAACACACGAGACGTAAAATAACTTTTCACCCGTGTATAACACAAAACTTTTCACCTCACTACAGCGAGGAAAATAAGGAAAAGGGTTTCTACTATCAATTCACTTTGCTTGCTCAATTCCGCATTTTGCACGGTTTCCCGTAATTCCACAGGTGTTAATACGTCTTCGTCACTCGAATCACTCATTTTTAATAACAAAACAAACTAGAAAAACATGCGAACATTTAACGTTGACGGCTTAATTGAAAAGTTTTAACTTAAGTTTTTTTTTATTATTTCGTATGCGTTTTGTTCGCACATCGACTTACTTGGACTGTCAGAACAACAAGAATGAAGGTTAATGTTGAATGCTGATATTTATGAATTAAAATAAAGTTGTAAGACTGTATTTAGTATTTTTTACTCGATGCAATTCATTAATTGTGATGTTAAAAATTCAGCACTTTTAACGTTTTACGTTTTGTTAGCTGTCAAATATCACTTAAGGTGCCTTAAAATGTCAAAACTCTTTCTTCACATGTGGATAAAAAGCGATTTTCTCAATAGAAATCAAACAAACAAAAAGGGCTTTCCGAGCTAGTGAGATGAAAACAATATTGCTTTTGACTTGTTATCGTATAGTCAACGTCAGCTGTTATTTACTTGACAGTAATGGCGTCCGAGTTAAAAATAACACAAAAATACGTCAAAAATGACGCGAGATGTTTAGCCACGCGAGGGGACTATTAAAGTTAACTATAGAACTATAGAACTAGTTCGAGTGTCATTATGTTTGTTTAGTCTCGCGTTAAACACTCTACTTTTCACTTTGAATGCGAGGAAAAAAAACGACGTTCTAAATAAAATTACCATATTTATTATAACAAAGTTTCTTACTTTTTTTTTCCGCTGTTGCTTTAAATGCTTGCATATTTAGCCAACAGATTCAAACTTTAAAACTATTTCATAACTAATTGGACGAGTAGGAATATAATGTTAAACAGTGTTATTTTAGAACTAAATGCTTCTATGCGCAATGTTTAACCGACTTCAAAAAAGGAGGAGGTTATACGTTCTACTGTATGTTTTTGGTTTAGGTACATTATGTTCACCGATCAGTTGTGATAGAGTATACTTCCGAGGTGGTTTAAGTATTTTTAGTAACAAGTCCAGCATTTGCATTCAGAAAGTATCATTTCGTGAAGTGAAACTGATGATGAAGACGACAGATGGCTACCGGAACTCCTCAACAGTACCGATTTCAAGGGTGGCGATAAGATAGTTAAGCGACTACAACCGAAGAATAATTAATTGTTTAAAAATTACTAGGTGTGACTTTCCCGCGGCGTTGCTTTCGGAGAGCTTGAAATGTCTTAAATTTTATATATCATTTAAGAAGTGGGACTACATAAGCTTATTATGATCACTAAAAAATATAAAATTAAATAAATGTTTTAAAAGACAACAATAAAGAAATTATTTTTGGCGTTTATGAAGGCGTTTTTTTTTTTTAAACATTTATTCTAATCAAGTCGGAGAAATACTGGGAAAGCGAGAAATCTTAAGTACCCGAAACCAACGTGAATACATTACTCGATGTATGAATGTGGAAGAAGCGAAAGAGATTCGCACATGACAATCAATACCGTCTTAACTAGAAATGTGACAGTGTTGAAAAAATTATTCTAATTTCAAACTAGTACAAATAGTTATGCATTACAAATTATTTTTGAGTTAATACGGTATTGAATGTCATGTGCGTGACAGGACCAAACTTTAAAGTTTTCTCGTAATCCGTTGTGTTGAAAATAGGCTATGAATGCGGACCGACAGACAGTTTTTGTAGACGCACGGAACTCTAAAAAAGACACCGCAAAAAGAGGAACAATAGGACAAAAGCCATTGTGAGTCCTTGCGGTTGCATCTCAGAGGCTTTTATAATTCCAGAGCAAAGTGCATGGAATTTTGCAGTTTCATCTTTCGTTAAAACCGCGTTTAGGAATTCTAACTCGGTGTTTTTTTAGCCAAGTGCGCGCCGCGAAGACGAGTAATGTCTAATGTGTTTATCAGCCTTTATATGTTTGTATGTATATTTGTTCCTTTTTGCTTGTGAAAATTTGATCGACCTTATTTACAAGCAATAGGGCTATTCCTGGTAACACTGGTTACACATAGTACGAGCACGTGAGTTCATAGAATTCGTATTGGAATTGTCACTTATCGTCTTCTTTCATTAATAAAATCAAAACTATTTTGCCGAGCCTTTTTTTAAATTTCCTAATTTGTCCCCCGAAAATGACTCTTATTTAAAAAACTGCACTTCTCTGTTTGGGTCGTAGGATTGCACCATCCTACTAAATTTCAATTGATTTGATCCAGTACATTCGGAGTAAATTGGCTGTGACAGACGGACGGAAAGACAGACGCACGTGTGATCCTATAGGGGTTCCGTTTTATTCATTTTTTGTACGGAGCCCTAAAATACAACCCGCCATCTATTACGGTTCAAAAGATACACTATTAAGGCTGCGGCTCCACTGAGGCGGAGACGAGCGGAGCGATGCGGAGCTGTGCCAATATTAACCAATAGAATCTAAACTAACGTGCGCAAGGCGAGCTCCACGTGACCACATGCGCCTTCTATTGGTTAATATTAGCACAGCTCCGCACCGCTCCGCTCGTCTCCGCCTCAGTGGAGCCGCACCCTTAAAGTAAGGACGAACTGGCGGACGTAGACATATTAATAGTGTCAGTTTGGGTACGGAACCCTTAAAACGTACGATGCTAAAAATTGGCCATTCGTTCTATTTACTATTTAAATTCCCATGACTCATTAAGAGAACTTTTTAAAGAAATTAATATCTTAACTGTAGCGTCTCAATTTATTTATGAGAATAATATTTATGTTATTAAAAATTTAGATTCTTTCACCAAAAATTCTGATATACATAATTTAAATACTAGAAATAAAAATAAAATCACTTTTCGAAAATTCCGCGTCCGTAAAGTATATAAATCATTTGTTGGTCAATGCATTCATTTCTATAATAAATTACCTGACTTAGTTTTAAAGTTACCCTTTCCAGCACTTAAAAATTACTTGAAAAAGTCGTTAATGTCTAAAGCGTATTATAGGGTCGAGGATTATCTAACAGACAAAAATGCATGGCGTAAACCCGAAACTTAGTCAATAATAATGTATTCAAATGCAAAAGCTTTATCTTGTCTAGGGGACACCGTTGATGTAGGAAAACATATTGAAACTTTTATGTGGTCGTCTTGTACCGACTTATATAAACATAAATAGGTGTTTTTTTTTCCTTTTCTCCCTCTGTCTCTCTCGTAAGATTTTTGGCATGTTTTCCTGCTGAACTACGCATGTTATTTTTAAAAGTATAATAAGTAATTTAATATTTATTGCTTTATATAATGCTAGACTAAGTAGTAACCATTACAATGTTTAAAAAATGACTGACTGCTGAGTTTCTTGCGGCGTTTCTTCTCAGCAGTGGTCTTCTCTTGGGAAGCGCTGGTAGATTCTTGACGTGTAAAAGTGCCCGTGCGGCCTATTTACTGAATAAATATCTTTATCTTTATCTTTATCCCTAAATATTCAGAGCCAAATATTTCCCAAGATGGCGGCGGGGTAGTGTGAACTTGGACATTTGCAAGGGTAAACAAACTCGTTACGACTGATTACTTGTGGCAAACAAGGAAATTTGTTTAGAAAAGAACATTGCCGAGGCTCGGGTGCTTCCATATTTATTTTCTTTTATATTCTTCTGACTTTTTACGGTGAAGGTCACTATTATTATGATTCAATTTTACTAGGACCACATCTCGTTAGGATAATATAGCAAATATTACATCGCTTTGTGCCTAGGGCGCAATACGACCAGTGAGGTGATTCTCGTGGGTACACTACATAATCTCGAAATATTTTATTCCGAATTTGATAAACACGAATTTCAGAATTCCGATTTTGAAATTTCCTAATCATCACAATTTCGAATTTTAGTTTCACGAAGCATCGCAATAACGAATTTTTTTAAATCCGAAAGTTCACATTTCCGAATTATTAAAATCCCGAAAAATATTTTTTCCCAATATCACAATTCCGAATAATCCTTTCCCGAAATTCTCTAAGATTATTTATTTCACATAAGCGCCTGATAAAATATTGTAAATTGAATACCGTGTATAATGTTTAACATGCATAATTCTCAAAAACTGTAAGAAATGGCGCTTCGCCCCTTGATGCAACCCTAACCTAACCTAACCTATCAAGGTGAGATTGACCAAATTTAGTAATGGGCATCTTCGCACCTACCTTTTGTTTCAAGTAGAATACTTCAATTCAATTCAAGTGGTTAGTTCCATAATTCAGAATTTTATATAACCGATCTGGTTTGTGAAGTTTGGAATTCAAATATTCGGAATTACAATTTTCGTAAAAAAGAAAATTCAGAATTGTCAACATTCGTAAATATAATATTCGGAAAAACGTTCTCGTAATTTTCATATTCGGTAATATAAAATTCGAGATTTTGATAATTCGGCCTTATATATTTTCGGTATTGTGAAAATTCGGAATTTCAAATTCGGAATTAAATAATTCGAGTTTTTAAGGTGTTCGCGATCGAGGTGAATTCCTATTCGAGATTCCATAGAAGTGACGCTATCATTCCATGCAGATTCACGATAGAGAGATTCATCTCGAACTCGAATCGACATCCAGATCGCTTTGTGACTTCATCTCAAAAAGTCTGAGTCGCAAAATGACGACTTCATTTGCGTTAATAGGTATCTAGGTTAGGTTCGTTAGGTAACTTTGCTAAGACAGGCATAAAACGAAAAAACAACGTGATCATTTAGCGACTCAGCGGGGCTAGGCAAGTTGCCATCGAATACAAACGCTAGGGTTAGGTGATCACCTGTCGCTTTGAAAAATTTATTGAATTGACGTAAGATAGTCACGTGATATATCACTCGTTACAACTGACACGCTGTAAAGTGATCACTATCACTCGCGCTAATCAAATAGTGATAGTTTTGACAACTACGGTCGTTACGCGGTACTATCTTGACAGGTCGGATTCAACACGAGCACTATCACAATATAAACGTCGGTATTCAAGGGCGGTAACTATGCGAAGAAACTGTCAACTGAGTCGGTGTCATCACAGGTGATCACCTAACGCTAGCGTACGTATTCGATGGCAACTTTTCTAGCCCCGCTGACTTTTTGACATTTAAGCAGGATCCCAACTGCTGCGCACGCTACGCACGGACACGCTATACACGTCGCCCACGCGGGTCCATTGGTCTGGATACGTTTGTCAACATTTTGACGTTATACGTGTGCATGCATTGGCATGCACACGTAAAACGTGTGGGCCACGTGGCTACATTGGTCAGCTGCGTGTGGCTACATTCCCCACTGCGGGCCACGCACATGCACGTGCGCGCGGGTGGTGCGACGCCCTTGAAGCCACCTTTCCACTGCAACCCACGGGCAGCGTGGGTCGCGGTGGGGCTTTGCCTGCCACGCGCGCCAGCGTGTGCGTGGCAGGCACTTCGGAACAGACCACGCGTGTATCAGTGACGTCATTTCGTGCGCAGCGTTCTCGTGGTCTACTGTGGAAGTATCTAACTACATTTTCATACAAAGCGTTTCTGTACCAACGTGTGTAGCTTGACCGTGCGCAGCAGTGGGGCTCCGGCCTTAGTCGCCTGAAAAGTATATTGAAGAGGAGTGACAGAATATGCACATCCCCGCGACAGCGGATGGGCAAGCACTTGAGTTGCACGCGGTACTTGGAGGCAAAATATGGTCAAATTTCCGCAAACCGAAAATGTATCATCGTCGCAATAATTAATATTAATTCGTAATACTAATAGTAACATTTCAGACAACAATATAACGTTACACAATCATAATTGTAATTAATCTTTAGCGACGGTCGTGAAATTAATTAATTTAATTAATACTGCGCTCTTTTGAAGATAATTAATTGGTGCCTCGTAATAATGATATTCACGTATCACGAAATAATAAAAGGGTTTGAAGGTTGGATCTGCGATATACTCAATATAACTGAGGTATCGTTTTTAGACCCTTCTACGGCGACGCAAAAATCAGCTACTTAAGGGGCTACCATGGGCAGATGACCTTCGATCTGAAGCATTAAACTTTCAGTCGTTGTAAAAACCTATTTACATTAACACTGCTGTTCTATACTAGCTGCCATCTCAGTTTTTCTTTTACAAGTCACTGATATCGAGATTCATGCTATCAAAGTTTGATATTTTTACTCCAAATAAGTAGTTTTTTGGCATTAATTTCCATATTTTTTACTTTAGAAAAAAAACCTTCGATGATTTATTAGATATATTAATGAAGAATATTTAGAAGTTGTCTCCATTTCAATTGACGCCAAGATGAAAAAGTTATATCCAATTTTGTGTTTTTATGGTCATGTTTTTAAAATTTTATAGAAAAATAACTATTAGTTTTTTTTAAATTCTGTTCGACAAAATCAAAGATGAATATATGGATAATTTAAATGTATTTTTTCATAAATTTACATTCAGTTTTAACTGAGTTATAAGAACTTAAACTTTATCAAAAACGTCCGATATGCGCATGGTAGCCCCTTAAGTTGCCATTTTGCAAATACCGCCAGCACAACGGGGAGTGTTCTGAAGAATTATTCGGTCTTTTACCAGCCGCTGGTTCCACCATCGAACAGTAGTACAGTGCAGTAGACGAGTACGTCGTAAAGCCAGGCTCCATCAACATCACCTTGATGAGTGGCGTTCTTCCGCCGTGCGTTTCACTAGGCACTTTTTGCCTTGTACAGTGAAACTGTGGACCGAACTTCCGTGCCTTCAAGAAGAGAGCTTACATTTCACCGACCGGCAACGCACCGACAACTCTTCTCGAGTTGTTGGTGTTTATGGGCGGTGGTGATTACTTCCCGTCAGCTCTACATGCTCAATTGCCTCCCACTCTTGTAAATAATAAAAAACCGGGAGAGAGCATGTCGGAACTTGCTTAGTCTAGGGTTCTGAAGCCGTTACGACAAACACAAAAAACTACCTAAAAAACCGGTCAAGTGCGAGTCGGACTCGCGCACCGAGGGTTCCGTATTTAAGATAATATGGTTGGAAAAAGCAGAAGAAAATACTTATTTTGTTATGAACTTTATTATCTACGCAATACGGTCCATTTTGACTAGCCTAAATTTTAATACAGATTTATAAAGTTTTTTGATATTTTTTTCCAAAACTGTAAAGTTTGACAACTTCATTTTATTTTTCCTGTAAAATATAAGTAATTATCTTTAAATCAGGATTTTTTTTCATTTGGCCCATAAACTTCGGAGATAAGAGAACGGTCATTTTTTGTACATTTTTGCCTATAAATCAAAAAGTACGGCAGGAAAAATTATAAAAAAAATAGTTTCGAAATGTGCAGACTGAGCCCTATCATATGACACCCCGTTTGCTGCAATCAAATAACTTTCATTTTTCAACCCGTCATTCTAGACCCCTTAACAAATATTTAGAAAAATAATTTCATACATTTTTTACTAAAAACAGATGCGGGCAAGCAAGTCATACAACTATGCCAAATTTCAAATTGATAGCTTCTATAGTTTCTGATAAAAACTGCTGTGACATACAGACAGATAGACAGACAACGAAGTCTCACCATAAGGGTTCCTTTTTTACCATTTTGGTACCCACGGAACCCTAAAAACAATAAGTATGAAGACTTCCTAAAGGAATAGCGATAAATAACTTCGACGCGGACAGAGTCGCGCACAAAAGCTAGTCATCATACAATGCGTAACAACTTCTCAAATAACTTGTTATTTCCTAAATTAATATCAAAACATAACAAGTAACAAAGTAAGAGGCAATCATTAACAAAATGAGAGACCAAATTAGAAATTCAACGAAATTTTCTATTGAAAACATTTCAAATTAGCCCTTCTTGGCATATTCAAACTTTTTATTAGATTTGTTGGGAAGTTCCCCTTGAATCCGAGATGAGATTAGTCGTCGTGAATTTTAAAATTTATTTAACTTGAGCAGGGTTCCGTAGAGAAAGGGGTTCGTATTTTTTAGGGTTCCGTACCTCAAAAGGAAAAATCGGTACCATTATAGGATCACTTTGTTGTCCGTCCGTCCGTTCGTCTGTCTGTCAAGACCCTTTATCTCGGGAACGCGTGGAGGTATTGAGTTGAAATTAAAACCATATACTCAAGTCTGTTATCCTATCGCAAACACTAAAAACGTTTGCCAGTTGTTTCATTTGCCATAATTTTCATTTCCCATAATTTTCATTTTATTCTGAACCCAATAACTTTTCAAAATGTTTGATGAGATATACTTACAGTACCTGTAGGTTAGGTTAGGTTTATTTTATAACAATTCAGGAAAGTTTAACGATTTCAGAGAAAAATGACTTTCGGACAAATGAAAATTATGGCAAATGAAACAGCTGGCAAACGTTTTTTAGTGTTTCAGATAGGTAACCCTCAAGTCTACAGTCCCTTGAAGCTATGAAAAAATCAAACTTCTAAGCTAACGTAAAATGATACGGCCGTTTATGTCGACAATCTCAAGGGAATCAAAATTTATAGGGTATTTTCCGTTGACCTAGATCTATGAAATTTGACAAGTATTATATTACAAGATAGGGAAATATCTGAAAACTATACATTTTTATTTAAATCCAAATGTCTGCCTGAGTAACATCCAAGTGTTTTCTACTTTTTTTATGTGAAAAAGGAGGCAGATGAGCAAGCGAGCAACCTAATGGTAAGTGATTATCGAGACCCATAAACACCCGCAACAAGGAGTCTATATGTATTTCTCTATAAGCATGTATCAATTGAAATTGCCAAAGATGTAAACAAATTAGTACTGTTTGACAGATAACCTCAAATATTCATCAAACCTGTTTTTATTTAAAATAACATACAATGAATAGTTATTAAATTTTAAAATTAATGTGAAAGTAAATATCTAGTGTATAAATCATTGCATTGGAAGAATAGCCAAACTTAAGTGGCAGTGGGCGGGGCACATTGCTCGCAGGACTGGTGGCCGATGGGGTCAGAAGGTTCTTGAGTGGCGTCCGCGGACCGGGAGACGAGCTGTAGGTAGGCCTCCAACAAGATGGAGCGACGACCTTGTAAAGATCGCGGGAACGCGGTGGATGCGAAAAGCACAAGACCGGTCTGAGTGGAGAGCCTTGGGGGAGGCCTATGTCCAGCAGTGGACGTCTTTCGGCTGACATGACGATGATGATAAATCATTGCTAAGACCTCACTTGATCTCAAATCCTCACTTGATCTCGATAAGCACTTGATTCATCATCATCATCATCATCTTAAGCCCGTTGCAGTCCACTGCTGGACATAGGCCTCTCCCAAGGAACGCCACAGAGCCCGGTCTAATGCTTTATGCATCCAGTCGCTGCCGGCCCTCTTATGCAAGTCATCCCGCCATCTGGCCAGAGGGCGTCCCACGCTACGTTTGCCAAGACGCGGTCTCCACTCCAGAACACGCTTACTCCAGCGGTTATCCGTTCTGCGACATACGTGACCAGCCCATTCCCACTTCAACTTACTAACACTTAGCACTTGATTATCGTGTAATAATGGTAAATGGGTTGGTTTGGTTGTATTTACATCTTTGCCGACTTCAATAGGGGTGTGTCCTGGGTAAAAAAGTAATAATTCTAAATAGTCCGTCAGTAAGATTATCAAAAAATATTGAACACGTATTTTTTGCTTTATCAAATCAATCAAAATTGACAAATATAACGCGCATCAAAGGTCGACAGTGGGGGCTCGTGACGTCACTACGTGGTATAAAGTGTGCCACGGCGTGACGTCACGCGAAACTTCAACGCACTTTATCTTCGTAATTTTTTGTTTAATTGACAAAAGAAAAAATACGTATTCAATATTTTTTGATAATGTAAAAGATGGACTAATTAGATTTTTTAGGACATTAGCCTATTGGAACAGACTATATATGTGTGTTTATCGTTGTCTAAGGTCAATTTGTGTGAGATTGTGTTGTGATATTTAAATACTACGAGCTATATTTATTTAACAATTTCGATATACGGTTGTCATAGGAATCATCTAGCATTGAATGAATAATTAGTGATGACCGACTGACTCCACAACTGCGGGCTTAATATCGTTGTGTTTATCGCGTAACAAATTGTTGTTAAAGCATCCGTCACTCCGTCGCAGGACTGATGGCCGATGGGGTCAGAAGGTTCTTGAGTGGCGTCCGCGGACCGGGAGACGAGCTGTAGGTAGGCCTCCAACAAGATGGAGCGACGACCTTGTAAAGATCGCGGGAACGCGGTGGATGCGAAAAGCACAAGACCGGTCTGAGTGGAGAGCCTTGGGGGAGGCCTATGTCCAGCAGTGGACGTCTTTCGGCTGACATGATGATGATGATGATCCGTCACTCTCGTACTTGTATACGTGTCAGAAAGTGACGGATGTTTTATCCACATTTTGTCACGATAAACGCAACCATATTTGGCTCCATGAACCTCTATTCCACTGGATAAAATCATATCGCTTTTCACATGTTATCGTATTATTAATATTAGTATGGATGATACTCATTGGATTCGTTTTTTAGGGTTCCGTAGTCAAACTAGGAACCCTTATTTTTCTATAGTTTCGTCATGTCCGTCCGTCCGTCCGTCCGCTTAGCTCAGAGACTCTTATTACTAAAACGTTGTAATTTGGCAAGAATATACATATTAATCACGCCAACAAAGTGGTAAAATAAAATCTTTTTTTTTTAGGTTACCTCCCCTACACGTAACTTGAGGATATTTTTTTTTCTCGTCTACCCTTTGTTGTGGGGTGTCGCTGGATAGGTCTTTCAAAAATATTGCGGGATCGGGAAAACAATTTTTCGATTAAGGTATCCGTTTATATATTAAGCTTTAAAGCGCTAATATTTGTTAGAGTCAAGTGTCCCCCGCCCTACAGCCAAAACTACAAATACTAAAAATCTGAAAAATATCTTACTTGAAAGCACATATAATGAATTTAATAGGAAAACTATCACGACTAAGTAGATTTCATTAGTTCTTGAGTTACAAACGGTTTAAATGTTTATACCTACCGAAAACTTATTTGCGGTGTTGGTAAACTGACCGCGATCTATGCCGATGTATGGGGATAACAGTTTTCCAACGGCAAAGTTGAGTTTGTCGCGAGGTCTAATTTGTTTGTGGTAACGGCTTCGGAACCCTAGACTGAGCATGGTCCGACATGCTCTTGCCCGGTTTTTTTTTACTCATATGACTTTATTACGACAAACAAAACAAAAACAGAGAAAATATAAAAACATGAACTAAGACTAAATACTAGAATAAATTAACTTAACCTACAGGGTCACCACGGTCTCGCGTGCATCAGCAAAACGTCGCAAATATGCAAATATAGCTGATAATTGCCTCTTGGACCGGCCCGGAGGCACGGAAGCTTTTCAAGAATTTAAAAAATAAATTAATTCGTGCCTCAGGTGACCATAGGGCTGGCTCTTTACTCGGCCAACGGCTAGCAATAGCTATCCAACGAGGAAATGCAGCCAGCATTATGGGCACCATTCCCAGTGGCAGTGGCCTGGGGGACATCAGACGGCCCTGCCAAGATGCATTGCGCTAACTAACGTTTCTATTCGTGTCGTTTTTAAACCAATCGCGTCACTGGTAGATCACGTGACTTTTCGTATCACGTCATCTACCAGTGATGCGATTGGTTTAAAAACGATTCGAATAGAAACGCTAGTTAGCGTAATGCATCTTGGCAGGGCCCTCTGTACTCTCATTGGATAAAGATAATATTAACAATACCGCTCAATTGAAATTTAAAACACAGTAAGCTGTTTTGTTTTTAGAAACCTATTGAAAACATTGATACGTACGCAATTCATACAAATTTTTACAACACATTGGGAACAAAAAAAAAAAGGAAAGATAAAGTGTAAATACTTTTTTCACCGCCCTTAACGTTACAGGAGGTCTGGTTTCCCCTCTCCCTCCCTGATTTCTCCACGTTTCCTTTTATTACATAAATAAACAATTCCTTTGTCTGTCTGCGCGTTCGTGCGTATGCGACGCGGTGGCCTAGTTGGTAGTGACCCTGCCTACGAAACTAGCGGTCCTGGGTTCAAATCCCGGTAAGGGCAGATATTTGTGTGATGGGCGAATATTTGTTTCTGAGTCACGGACGTTTTCTATGTATTTAAGTATGTATTTCTCTATACAAGTATTTATATCGTTGTCTAGTACCCATAGCACAAGCCTAGAGCTTAGTTTGGGACTAGGTCAACTGGTGTGGCAATTGTCCCCTGATATTTATTTATTTATTATTTATTTATTCAGAACGACTAAATGCAAAAATGAGTGGCTATTTTTGTTTGAAACCTGTCTGGGTCTCTTTTCTATTTGGTAAAGCCATATCGCCTTCGAAATGCTATCATATTTTTTTTTAATTCAGCGTCCATTTATGTCAATTAACTAAGACCCACAGAATAAGAACATATAGCATAGAAACCGGACTATAAGACGTACTTTGCGTCAGCTATCTTTCTCTACTTTTTAACCGACTTCAAAAAAAAGAGGAGGTTCTCAATTCGTCGGTATATTTTTTTTTTTAGATTACGTATTACATGAGAAAAAATGGAACAAAAAGAAGCCTGTTTTTTCTTCATTAACTGTCATTGTCACAAGGTTTTACACAGGGACTTCCTTGTCCTTCCTATAGGAAGGATTTGTCTTTCCTTGTCTATAGGTCCAAATACTATAGGTGCTTATAGGTCCAAATCACGCCTTACTTGTGACGATGTACCAAATAACGAAAGAACAGCTATATATTCATCTCTTTCCAACTCACAATGAAAACCATAAGTAAAAAGAAGTGAACCATAATGTATTTTCTGCTTATTTAGTACGGTTTCTATGCCTTTAGTCTTTATTCTGTGCTAAGACCTATCGTAACGTTGATAGAACGATAAAGCAAGTCATTCACGACCGCTCCAACAAGTAGAATAGAGCAGCGCCGTGCCAAAATCAATCCGTAAATGTCAAAACTGTATAAAAGTACTTGGCGCAACCTGTTGGATTTCCAAATGGATGGAAAGCCAGCGTGACGCGCCAACGCGCAATCCGAATGGAACTATCGTGAATGTCGAAATTCAACGTTGGAACACGCCACGCCTTGCGCTAAGCCAAATGGCGTCGTCGTGAATGTGTTTTCTGGCTGCCATTTTCTAATCAGTCTTCCCCGTGATTTCGCAGCAAACGGCGTGGCGTAGCAAACGAGGTGTCATATGAAAGAGGTCAATCATCAAATTTCAATAGTTCAATTTTTTTATATTTTTCGTGTACGTCACGTACCTTATTTTTGATTTATAGCCAAAAATTTACAAAAAATTACCGTTCCTCCTTGTCTCCCGAAGTTTATGGACTAAAAAATCTGAAAAAAATCACATTTAAAGATATTTTACGGGAAAAATGAAAATGAAGATAAAATACCAAAACTAAAAATCTGTATTAAAATTTAGGCTACTCAAAATGGGCCTTATTGCATAGAAAATAAAGTTCATAACACAGTGAGTATTCTCTTTTGCGTCTTCCAACCATATTATCTTAACTACGGTAGCCTCAGTGCGTGAGTCCAACCCGCGCTTGACCGGTTTATTCTCATTATTATACCTTTAAGGCCCAGCTACACCGCATGCGTGCGCGTAGACGTGACGTGCGCGTTCGCTTTCCACTGCGTTGTATAGTGACATGTCGTATGAGACTTCATACTATACACCGGCAGTGGAAAGCGAACGCGCACGTCACGTCTACGCGCACGCATGCGGTGTTGCTCGGCCTTTAGTTACCATTACATAAGGTAACCTACCCTATATTCTCGTGAATAATTGTTCTATTTCAGAACAAAGGCGTTATCAAGGAGTCTGATTCGACTTATTTGTTCCGAACAATGAGGGGTAAGGGCTATTGACTGAAACGCCGGGTAGAAACAGTTCCAGTAGGCCAGCTTTTATACAGATTAGTTCAATGAAAAAAAAACCCTATATTTTGATTGACCTATTCCCGAACTAAGCTTAAAGGCTCGGCCAGTCTGCACCGTCGCGGGCGCGCGGCCTGCGCGCGATGTTTCCATACAAACCGCTAGCGTGGTCAAACAGCCCGCGCCCCGTCGGCATCGCGCCCCGCTTCTGTCGCGACCCGCCAGCGCAGCCAGTCGCGCGCAGGCCGCGACCTTTCAGTGTGACGTCAGACAGCGCAGCGCGAAACGAATGACCAAACCCCAGAGAGCGAGCGGGAGAGCGCGATGCCGGCGGGACGCGCGCGCGATGCTGGCGGGTTGATGGCGCGATCCTGGCCGGTTGATGGCGCGAGGCCAGCGCGATGCGCGCTTGCTCTGTGTGACCGGGCGTCCTGCCCGCATCACTCACTCATCACGCCCCGCTACCGTCCCGCTGGCAGTCTGTTCGAGCCTTTAGGCATGGACTGTGGCTAATATTATTATTTATTTATTTAATGACGTCTACATAATAACGTAATTTTGCCAATGTCAATATATAAGCAACGTTGTACGGTGAATCCTGTCCTGTCGTCGAAGTCTTCCAGTCATAGTCGTTATGACCCTTGAAGATGGCGAGCATCCACTTCAGTGGCTTGGTGTGATCTTGACCGCTTACTCATTTGGAACCATCTTTTCACTGTTATTTTATTCAATGCAAGTTCTTCATCAATGTTACAAGTTGTCCCACAAAACTGCCCTGGATTTGCGAACCAAAATCAACGATAAAGTAATTTATAAAAAATAATAATTGGACAGATGTTTTCAGAATGACAGCCAGCCATAGACCCGGGTAATATAGTTCTCGGCCGATAAAAAGTCAATCTTGACACCTGTCATACTAGTACCTATAAATTATAATCATCGGATATCCTTTTTAATTCTACAACGATTTTTCGTAGCGGGAAACTTCAAATAACTGTGAGAAATATTTAAAAAATCTGGAACATCGGGACGCCTACATAGACGACGTTAGCATATTACTTTGAAACACTGTCTTTGCACGGCGATAACTTTTTTCACACAAAGATTTCGAACTGCACTTAACTTAGAATGACCTATCCGGTGACATATCGCTTGTCATCATTGGTCATATAGGCCAATCAGCCCACCCTCTTTTGTTTTTTAGCTTGTTACTCTTTCACGCTGCAACGGCTGCACAGCTATGCCTGGATCGCCGGCAGTGTGAACAGCCAACGATCAACTATCTTTAGGTCGTTTTTTGAGCGAGGAAATAGTCGATAGCTAATCGCTTCCTTGCCGGCCGGGGGACAAGGGGTGCTATTCTCTTAAAAACGGCGCTCGGTCGGTCGAACGAGTGAACCACTGAACGCGCCAATCCAGCGAGTTTAAGTAGTCCCATCACAGCGCACAAAACACATTTTAGCGCTTGCATTCTCAATTAGCCAGCCTGGCCATGACATACCGCGAATTGCGGCGCGGCAAGCGATTTCCTAATACATTGCGTGTGATGCCAACTAACCGCAGAACGTTGCGCGTCTCAACCGTGCAATGTATTAAAAAAACGCTAGCCGCGCCGCAATTCGCGCAATGTCGTGGCCAGGCCGTTATATGTTCGATCTTAGGCCGGAGCCCCACTGCTGCGCACGGTCATGGTACACACGTGGGTACAAAAACGCTTTGTATGAAAATGTAGGTAGATACTTCCACAGCAGTTCACGAGCACGCTGCGCACGAAATGACGTCACTGATACACGCGTGGTCTGTTCCGAAGTGCCTGCCACGCACACGTTAGCGCGCGTGGCAGGCAAAGCCCCACCGCGACCCACGCTGCCCGTGAGTTGCAGTGGAAAGGTGGCTTCAAGGGCGACGCAGCCCCCGCGAGCGCGTGGATGTGCGTGGCCCGCAGTGGGAAATGTAGACGCAGCTGACCAACGTAGCCACGTGGCCCACACGTTTTACGTGTGCGTGCATTGGTTGCTGTGAAAATGTTGACACACGTATCCAGACCAATGGACCCACGTGGGCGACGTGTATAGCGTGTCCGTGCGTAGCGTGCGCAGCAGTGGGGCTCCGGCTTTATTGACAGACTGCTAAATTGAGAATGCACGCGCTAAAATTTGTTTCGTGCGCTCTCACGGGACTACTTAAACTCGCCGGTGTGGCGCGTTCACTCGTTCACTCGGTCGACCGACCGAGCGCCGTTTTTAACTACTGTTGTTGTTTCTCTTACATTCATCTTTAAAAGCCCTTTTTACTCTTTTGTACACTTTGCGAACCGTCTACGCCGCAGTTTGCTAAGTTCGCTTATTTAACACTTTTCAACAACTAATATTTCTTTATGAAGTACTTTTTTGGTAATAAAATGTAAGTTCGAATAAAAAGCGGACTTTGAAAACCCCACGCCATTTTTAGGGTTCCGTAGGCAACCCCGTATACTTTCGCCATATTCGTCTGTCCGTCTGTCCATTTGTCCGCGGTTTAACTCAGTGACTTTTGGTACTAGAAAGCTGAAATTTGGCATAAAAAAATAAACTTGGAAAATTTAATCCTGAATGAATTTTTTTTTTTGGGTTCCTACCCGGTACATTAAAGCAGAAGTAAAACAAAAATTATGAAATCGAGTGAGGTATCATTAAATAGCTCTTGAAAAATCATAAATGTAATTTTTTATTTTTAGATTTGGGGTATCGTTTAGGAAATATTGAACTCGAAACGTGTATAATCAGCAAGGACCGGAATTCTTCATAGCATAAATCAAACTGTCATAAGTGTTAACCAAAGTGTTTTATCGACTATCGATAAATAAATGTCACTTAATGAGTCACATCGGTAGATGTAGATCGATCATTTTCCACTCATAAATGGATCTTCAATAAATGACGAAACCGATTTACTCCGAAAAACCAGGAACAAGTGGCCATAGTCCATTCATTTTATAACATGGATACACACTTAACTCAAGACAGTGACGAGGACCTCGAAAACTTAATTCCAGTCACCAATAATTGAAGGGATTTTAAATATAATATATACACACTCTTTTGTGTAGGTTGTGTAACGGGCAATTAAATGAACAAATGTAAAAAAAAAAAATTGGAACCAATTACGATTGGTTGACGTATCCAGAAGTCCCATTTACATCTTAAAAATGGGTGGAAATCATTTTAGTAACACGGCACGGAAATTACTTATGATAATCAAGCGACGTAAATGACATAATATGACGTGGGCACGATTTATTTTGATATGGAGATGCAGGTTGCTTATCAAACAGGTCAAATGTTACAGAATAATCGTATAAGTCGATATGCGATAATATTCCGTAACATCGATAAGTGGAATTGTCGATAAAACAATTTGGACAAACCGTATGACAGTTTGATTTTTGCTATGGAGAATTCCGGTCCTTGATAATCAGCCAAAAGGAAGTATTTAAAAAAACATCCACGTGTTCATAACATATTCACGAGATTTGTATGAACGCGTCAGCGATGGTTTTTTAAATGCTTCCTCCGTGAAAACTACGATATGTACAAACATTTATTATATACCATTTTGAACCTTATTTAATCAGCTAACGAATTGAATAATAGCATTACAATTCAATCAATAAATCAATTTATTTGCTAAAATGCGTTACATAAGGTCTTAAAAATAGTTTTACAGATGGCATCTCGTCGACAATACGACATGCAAATTTTTAATTAACCTTAACTAATTAAAAAGGACGACATCGTGTCGGTGGCAAGGAACTTATGGACCCGCAAGGCCCAAAATAGAGAAACCTGGCAAGAGATGGAGGAGGCCTTCGTCCAGAAATGGAAGATTATAACAAAACTAGTATATTATATTTTTTGTATATTATATTTTTGTATAAACACATATATGTACCTACATATTTATAACTTAAAAATGTTTTGTAACGTACTATGTTAATTAAGTTAATTATGTTAAGTTTTTCAGTTATAACTACTATTGTTACGTTTCATGGGAATAAAGGCTATTTTAATTTAATTTAATAATTAATTAAATTAATTAATATCATAAGTATTTTTCAAATCACAATGTCATTTAATTATTGATGAGGTACAGTCATGTACCTACAGTACAACAATTAGGTAGTCATTACATTTGTCATAGTTGATCACAATAAGCAGTCAAATAAAATTTAAAATAAAAGTCAGAAATCATACTTAATTATTATTGGTCAACTAGTTCTTGATCGGTTGTCAATTTTGGTCAGTCGTATTTGTAGGTAATTGTATGAAATATAAGTACAAAGGTGATATATTCTGCCCTCCTAAATAAAAAGGACGCATGCATAATTTGTTAGTCAAAGTAAATTAAACCTTAATTATAATTAAATAAGGTCACTAATACATGCGTGGTTCTACGAGACATACGCCCTTTTTTCTAAGGAGGGCAGTATTATTGGCCGGTACTGTAAATAAAACAAAAGCTTGTAATAAAATTAACCTCGTAAAGCCCAGTGTGCAATAGAATTAAGGCAATTTAATTTGAACTGTGTTGCAAAAGAATAAGGTTTATTTTCCTATGTTCATTAACTGAAAATGGCATTATCGAACAAACGTAAGTGAACTTTACTGCCTTGACGGTAGATTCAAAGTCCCACTGACAAAAAATTGGCTGTTTGTAGTATGGTGGGCCTTACGAGGTTAAGATTCCACGTATTGCTCATATTTTAAACTACCTAAATCGATTCTATTTCCACGAGGGTAAAGGATTCTTCACACAGCTAGCGTGGCGTGAGCGGCGCGTGAAATCGACGATTTTTTTAAGTTATGTACAGTAAAGGGAATTGATTCCTAGACCACTTTGAACTATGTCAAAGTGACGTAATCAATCAAAACGTAAGAGACTTCTTATGATTATATTTACAGTGTCACTTTGACATCGTCCAAAGTTGTCTAGGAATCAATTTCCTTGACTGTACCTATATACATACCGTTTTATACTTGCCATTAAACTTTTTTTTATTGAAAAACGACATAAAACCATAAATGCCAATTAAAACTTAAAATAAGCTTAAATAACACTAAAGAATGATGGGCAAAAATTTATGGACGCTGGCCTAGAAACCAATAACAATAAGCACTATATCATCGGATATCCTTTTTAATTCTACAACGATTTTGTGTAGCGGGAAACCTCAAATAACTGGGAGTTTTTTTTTTAAATCTGGATCATCGGGACGCCTGCATAGACGACTTTAGCATAATTACTATGAAATGCTGCCGTCTTTGCATGGCGATAATTTACATCGCCCAAAGATTTAGAACTACCTGCCATAGTAATAGTTTTACTACTTAGAATTACCTATCCGGTGACATATCGCTTGTCCTTATTGGTCATAGGTATAGGCCAATTTGCCCATCATTCTTTAAGGCGTGAGTTTATGTATGTATGTAAATAAAACTAAAACATAAAATCTAAGAATGCCCCCTACGTCATTGAACCAAAGATGCTAGTAGCATTTCTTCGTTGAGTGGCTAAACTAATTCTTTGAGCCAGGAAACTGCCTTCTCTTCGGTCTCCAGTGACGTCAATGAGTGATGAAAATTCCTTAAAAAGGCTTCGAGCGCTAGGACCCCACGGACCAAGGGCCTCCGAATGGAATAAAATTATATCCTGGGCCAAGAACCTATATTTGCCCACCTTAGCTGCATTTTGGGTAGTATTTGGCCAAGTTTTTTTACTAATTCGGACCTGCTAGTTGCTAGTATGCGAAGTTATCGCTATGCTGTTATCTAATACCTTTAAACGAGCAATTTTTGTATATATATAATATTACATAACATACATAATCTCACGCCTTCGTTCCCAGAGTGGGGTAGGCAGAGCTACAGAATGACAAACATCTCTAAAAACTTGTTGATAATTCTATAACCACAATTTGCACAATTAGGCTAAGATGTTTACCAGCGTATTAGTGACAGGTTGCAAGCCCATCGCCTAACAGTACTACAAGCCTTTATTCCCTTAGTCGTCTCTTACGACATCCACGGGAAGACATGGAGTGGCACTATTCTAACTCGGCAACCACACGAGGAATAATAATAATAATAATATTGTATATATATAATCTGAATCTCGGAAACGGCTCCGACGATTTCGATGAAATTTAAAATATAAGGGTTTACGGGGCGAAAAATCGATCTGTCAAGTTGTCATCTTCGGGAAATTTCGTTTTCAACCCGAGCGACGCTCGGTCTTCCAGGTACTTAAAGTTTAACTTGCTAACATATGCTTGAAGAGGACATGTCAATTAAGAAAAAGAAAGTCTTCTCTTTGGTACGCCCTAAAATCGTACAAAAAGTCCCGCAACGTGTCCATTGTCCCGCAAAACGCTAACGCCACGCTACCGCTACGCTGCTTGTGTAAGTATGTCTCAAAGCCATTCCTTATCAGTTAATAGAATCTTTCGATAGTGGAATAAATGCAATATCCCCACAATTTGGGTACCCGCGGCCGCAGAATTGGGTACTGAAAGTTACAATTCCATGATATTTTATGTCTTTTGGTTGGCCTGGGTTTATTTATTTTGTTTACACGAGGGTTTGCTAGTTAGAATAGGTACTTTAAAGAAATTACCGGTTTTGTGTTTTCAGAAGGAAACGAAGAACTATAATATATTGTATTTTTTTTTATTACAAATACAAAAGCTTATTTTTTGTTCTGCCGTGTCAAACCTATCTCATGTATCTCAAAAAATCTAGTTTTGAGAAAACGGGCATCAAAGTTATTTATCGTAATTTGTAATTTTTGAAATATTTAAGACTAATTCTAAAAAAAAATACATTAATAGATCTGTATAAGGGTAACAAATATAATGGTAGTTTTTTTTTTTTATAAAACATTTTTTTTTTTTAAATATAACCTATAACAGAGTTAAGCCTGACAGACACGCCATACAACGTTTGTCAAGCGACATGCTTAATACTTAACAGGTAACTATGTACAGTAATACCACAAATATAAGTTACGTCGGCGTTCTTCGTTCACGCAGACAAGTCCGACTAATGCCGAAGATAAACGAACACAAACATCAATTCAATACTGACCTTGTTGTGTTACGCGTAAGGTAGAATATGCAAGGACAGCTAAACTCGAATGACAAGTGACGTGCCACTAAATAAAATGGCGGTTGAAGGCGTCACCGTAATGGCTGCCAAACATTTGACCAATAGCCGTCGCAGATTTTACCCGCGCAAACGTACTGCCTTCTAATTGGTTTAAACGTTTTCGCGCCTTCCAAAAAAATGCTTACTGCGCAGGTACATCGTTGTAACTTATATTTGTGGTACTACTGTATATCTTACCCGGTGTGCATAACAGATAGTGGGGTGGTAAGAAAAATGTCATAGATGCTTAAATTATGAAAAAAAAGTACTTCTAGTTAAGGTGGGCTGGTGAGAAAAATGTCATAGATGCTTAAATTATGAAAAAAAAAAAGTACTTCTAGTTAAGTGAAACAGTCAAGAATAGAGATATTTCAAATGAAAACTTCAAATATACTTTTTAAATAATTAAGGAACGAACGACACAGTCTTATTTCAACAAAAAATACTTAATGTCTTCTTGGTTATTATTGTTTGGAAAAAAAAACTTGAGGACTGTTACAGAAGTTGTTTTTTTAACAAAATATGATTATTTTAAGTTTTTATTAACTAAAAAGCATGCGGTACATTCAATTTTGAATTTCTGCGGAACTCAACGACTCTTAATGCTTTATTATAGGTACGAATTACGAGTTAATCACGCCTAAGTCCTGTATCTTTAGTTGACTGAGATAGAATTTGCTCGACGAGTAAAAAGCTTATCGCTCCTATGTGATGTAACTTAAGATGCAGTACTTAACCATAATTTATTATGGTAAAATAAAGATACATGACTTGCGTGATTCTTCGTACAAGGGAGTACGAAGCTAAATTAAAAATAGTACATTATTGCCTAGGTATGGAAGTAGGCAATTGCGGGGGGAGTATTGGATTAAACGGACGAGCTTGCGAGTCCGTTTAAAAATACGAAGCCCGCAATTGCTGTTCCTGCCGAGGCAAATATAGTGCTTTTCTCAAAAATCGCAAGAAAAAAAATGTGTTGGAGTCAAATCTTCATCGCTTGAACTCATTTTTTGAATTGCATACAAACAGAAACTTCATGTGAAAAAACCATCACTCCTTACCGCCTTTTTGTTTATGACAAGGAGAAACGCAATTTTTGTTTTAAAAAAAAACATAAACTATTCCAGGCACAAATAAAAAAGTTATGTTTCGAGTAAAATTTTGTGCGCTCATTTTATTATGGCCCTTTTCACTTTTTAAAAAGTTACAATCTAGATAGTAATGGAATTTGTAATCAACATTGCGGGCTTGTGTAGCGAGCACGCAATGTTTTATTTTTTAAAATTTGAGAACTGTCAGTAAACTATGTACTTCGCGTCTCAATATGTAGATAGGAATGTCAACATTTCCGGACATTTTTGAGAAAAATCTGTTTCTGTGGGTCTGTTAAGGCATCGGAATAAATAGCATTTAGCCTAGGGACCTGGCACAACAGAGGGCTCAGACAAGATGCACTACGCTAACTAACGTTTCTATTCGATTCGTTTTTAAACCAATCGCGTCACTGGAAGATGACGTGATACGAAAAGTCACGTGGTCTACCAGTGACGCAATTGGTTTAAAAACGAATCGAATAGAAACGCTAGTTAGCGTAATGCATCTTGGCAGGGCCCTCAGAACCCATAATGCGTAACGCAAACACAACCCAACCAGCTCTTATAGGTGACTTGTTACTGAACAGCGTGTGGGAACCCGCGAGAAAAGCGTTCTTTGATGTTCGCATAGTAAATACTGACGCTTCCTCATACAACAACCTCACCTGGCAAAAAACAGCTCAGAAACATAGCCGAGAGAAACATTTAAAATATGATAGAGCTGCTGAGGACCTAAGAGCTTCCTTTACTCCTCTAGTCATCTCTTGTGATGGAGCCCTTGGAATTGAATATATCAGCTTTTTAAAAAAAACAGCCTCGAAATTAAATGAAAAATAGCAAATGCTTGTCTGCATACAAAATGAAACCAATTGTTTTGTTTTGAAGCCGATCGCGATTCCGAGTGAGTTACACGAAAGGCCTGCAGATCCGCCAGCGATGTTTTATTTTCAAAAATATTCGAATATTGGAAATCTAAGTATTCGTATTATTCAAATACTAAAATTTGGCGAATATTGCAAACCCTGGTTCCTATCGGTGCACACGAACGCAGGTACGGGCTACGTATCTTGGCGTGTCACGAGAATCCGGACGCGAACGCAGGTACGGGCTACGTACCGGCGGTGTTCGTGAAATTCGTGATATTAGTACAGCCGCCGGGGTAAAGAACACGCAGCTACGGGTCGACGTGTACCACGGATATCCAGAGCCCTAGTTTGAACATCATATTTATTCAGAAAAACAAACAGCCATTCTTAAAGTAAAGTAACGTTAACCAAAAATTACTTAAATAAGGCCTAAAGTTTCCTATATTACTAAATTTACTTTAAAACATTATTTAGATATGTTCTGCATAAGCAAACATAATATAAGACAAATGTTAAGCTACGTGTGGTCAGCATACAGATCAATTACTTAATTGAGAAACAAATTATGTTACCGACTCTAACTATTAAGGAGAATATAAAATCTGTCGAATTTTATTTTTAAAGGTCGACATACTATGAGCAAATAGATCAACGTCCTTAAGCGATTTGTTATAAAGAGTGCACGAGCGCCTAAAATACGAATTTTGTGCATAAATAGTGCCACAAGGTGGGATACTAAAAATACGTTTGGAACGTGAGAGGAGACGAGGAACTCTGAAAGAAATGTGTTTTAATAATATGCTCGAGTCAATGTGGTTGTTAATAATTATCAACATGGTCATGACCCTAATGGCCATGGTCATCCCCTCCACAGTCAGTGACTGTGTCTCTGTTACTTCTTCCTTCATCACTTCAGTTTTGAAATCTATCATCATGTCAGCCGAAAGACGTCCACTGCTGGACATAGGCCTCCCCCAAGGCTCTCCACTCAGACCGGTCTTGTGCTTTTCGCATCCACCGCGTTCCCGCGATCTTTACAAGGTCGGCACTCCATCTTGTTGGAGGCCTACCTACAGCTCGTCTATATTTGAAATCTATACCTAAATGTTTGTCTGAAAATTTAATTACATACATATGTACATACATTAAATCACGCCTGTTTCCCAGAGGGGTAGGCAGAGACCACTTCTTTCCACCTGCTACGACCCTGACAAATCTCTTTCGCTTCTTCCACATTCATACATCAAGTCATGCACGCACGTCGGTTTCGGGTACTTAAGATTCGGCCCTTTTCCAGTATTTCCCCGATTTGATTCAAAAAAATACGCCTAGGGCAGTAGGGCGGCCCCTTCCAACCCTCCCACTCACTTTCGCTCTGTATATCTCTTTCGTCAATCTTCTTTCATCCATCATTTCCAAAATTTAATTATGTATATTTTTTTAAAAGCTACCTATCTTTTTGCTCAGTTACTAAATGTATAGAATTATTTATAAAAATATTACTTACGAGTACACATAAAACTCTTCCGTAAGTGAGTTTGCGTTTGATAGACAACGTACAGTCTAAGCTACTGGATCTAAGGATTTGAAATTCGGAAGGAATATTCCCTAGGTACCCAAAGGGTACGCTAAGAAAAGATTTTTCGAAAATTTACCACCAACGGGAACAAATACGAAGTAGCGGGGATTTAATTCTGCGCGTTCCGAGTCACGATCCTCTATTTATAATCTGTATACTTACATACGTACAAAAATATGCCTTAACATTATTATAACGTCATTAAAGTGATTTAGGGAGCAATATGGCCGGAAAAGAGCGGTGCCGTGGCTATAAACGCCCACAAGATGCGAATACACTGGGTCAACACGACACACAGCTGAGTAAAAATCACGTTTGTTGTACAGGAGCCGCACTTAAATATTTATTTTATTCTGTTTTTAGTATAATTTGTTGTCATAGCGTCAACAGGTAAATACATCGTCTATGAAAATTTCAACTGTTCAGCTATCACGGTTCATGAGATACAGCCTGGTGACAGACAGACAGACAGTGGAGTCTTAGTAATAGGGTCCTGTTTTTACCATTTAGATACGGAACCCTAACAAGGAAGGGTTCCTTGTTAGGGTTATGGTGAGACTTCGGAGTCCGACTGTCTATATGTGACAGGAGTTTTTCTTTGAAACTATACAGGGTTACAGGGAAAGCGATACATTCCCTTGGAGGGGTAAAATTAGAGCTAATTTGCGATAGATTTCGTTATTATGATATCCTAGTCGAAAGTGGTTAACTAGATTTCTGTAAAGTTAACTACCAATATATTTTTTATACACATTCACTATGAAGCTGCATTAGATTAGTAATGTAATTATCTCAGAAACTAATCACTTTTGACAAGGGTATCATATGATAATATCGAATCAAGTTCCCTGTAACCCCGCAGAAACTTTCAACTTGATATTTGGCGTAGTTGTATATGTATAACTTGCTCGCCCGCATCTGTTTTAAGTTATAATTTTTTACGGTTTGTCGTATTTTTATTTTTCAAAAGGAAACCGTCATACCGTCGGTCTAGATGTGACAACTCGTATATGCAAAGTGAGAAACTTTTCAGGAGAGACCAAAAACTGCTTTTTAGTTACGAGGTCCCACCTTAACAAAGTTGTTCCGTGATAATATTACCAAGGTTTCACGTAGATCTTACGAGGTTACACCAGTTGAATGCTTGTTACGAGGTGTCACTTCTAGTCGTTTTTTTCCGTCAAAATCAATTATAACGCAGGAGACATTTACGAGTTAACACCGGAAATACTATTTGAAACTTTCTGCATCAAAATCTCATTTTACCAAAAAAGAATAGTTACGTGGTGTCACATCTAGACCGACGATATGCGATTTGTTCGACAAAAGCAATGAAAGTAAAAATTTAAATCTTTATGTGAAATGTTTTGTATCCCTATTTTTAGCGTATCTTCAAAACAGGTTTATTTATTTAACTGATCATGTTATAAATTAATAAAATTATGAAAAGCCAAGCTAATATTATAAATGTGAATGAAACTTGGTCTGTTTGTTATGTTCTCACGGCTAAACACTTTGCTGTGACAGACACGCGATCTTATAAGGGTTCCGTCTATTTATCGGATGTACGGAACCGTATCGCTCGACACCCTTGCAATCCGTGTGTCAATTGAAATTCCCTTTATTCCTACATATTATCACGCCCCGGGCGGCCTCGTTTAATGGCCGACTCGCAATGTCATACACGACTATATTTGTCTTTACAAGTTTATACATACACACACATACATACAGAGGTGGTCACATAATAAGGGACGCTTGATTTTTAGGGTTCCGTCCCAAAATGGTAAAAAAGGAACCCTTATGGTGAGACTTCGTTGTCTGTCCGTCTGTCTGTATGTCACAGCAGGTTTTCTCAGCAACTACAAATGCTATCAACTTGAAATTTGGCGTAGTTGTACAACTTGCTTGCCCGCATCTGTTTTTAATAAAATATGAAATTAAATTTATAAATAGTTGAAAAGGGGTATATAATGGGGGGTTGAAAAATGTAAGTGGTTGATTATAGCAAATGGGTTGTCATATAAAAGGGCTTGATCTGCACATTTCAAAACTATTTTATTTTTATTTTCTATGATGAACTTTTTGATTTATAGCCAAAAATTACCAAAAAATTACCGTCCCGTCCCCGCCTTATCTTCGAATTTTATGATTCAAAAAAACTGAAAAAATCCTGACCTATAGATAATTACTTATTTTTTAAGGGAAAAATAAAATGAAGTGTGTATTAAAATTTAAGCTAGTCAAAATTGACCTTATTGCATAGAAAATAAAGGTCTTAACAAAATGAGTATTTTCTTTTGCGGTTACCAAGCCTATTATCTTAAATATGGAACCCTCGGTGCGCGAGGCCGACTCGCACTTAACCGGTTAATTGCATCTACGGGGCTATTGTAACTTTTCATACTAAACCGTGTTCTACTTTTAAAATAAGTATGAAAAGTTATAATAGCCCCGTAGATGCAATAGCCCCGACTCACTTTAATTCCTTTTTAATGATAAAGTTTTCTATTTTGTTGGTGCCACAATTTGCCCATGATCCTTTAGGATATGATATGATACATTCGGTTAAAAACATTATTATTAAACGGCAAACCTGGTGTTGCCATATAATGGTAAACAACGTTGAACGACGACCGTTCCTGTGGAATCATTACAAGAAATATTCAGTTGTTTGCGTTCACACCGGTATACAAGTGGTGTGTGCTTGAATAATTTCTTTCTTACGGAAAAGCGATCGCCTACGACAAAGAGAATATTGAACAGGCATCAATGGACGCTTCGCAACATAGGTTATTGTCAAACTGTTTTAACGGTCTGTTTCGCATATAGGATGTAGAAGTAGTTTAATTATTTTGTTTTTAATTCCATGAAATACGTGCACATTTTTACAGAATTCGTTTATAAAAATGCGTTAAACAATAAATATTGTATTTTAAAACTAATTTACTATAGATAACTATTTTTTAAAGTTAGTTGACTGCTCAATCTGTTGAAACGTCTGTTACAGGCACAATAATAAATGCAAAATATTATACTTAGTTCATACATTTTGACAGACAATTGACAACAATTCATATGTGCTAAGGCAGTAAAATTAAAATACCGTTTGTAGATTTTACACTGCTGATTACAGTAAAAATATTTTTGTTTTTTTTTTATGCCGTAGTTTTATTATATTTAGGAAAAACAGTAAAAAAAAGTTGGATTGTGAATGTTAGGAATACACTTATAGTGCCCTTAGTCCATTTATTACCATAGGAATTGAAAAAAATATACAACTGTCATGTCAATTTTTCATCTGTCTGACGGATTACTGGATTCTAACTACACGCTTTTGATTCCATTAATACTATTGTTTTGATATACGCTATTTAAAATGAAAGTGACTAACGGATTTGTAAAAGCTTATAGCCGCAAACTGCCCAAAGTCGACGAATTTATGTTGTTACAGTTGTTATTGCTGACAAGTGACATGACATGACAGTCAGTTCTGTTTCTGTTTAAAGTTACTTTTTTTATTTTATACCATGCTAAGATCACGACATCAGTATTCCTAACTTTGTATATACGGTCTCTTTATTGACTAACTCTTTAATAAACTATTAACGACGAATTTTAGTTAAATAAAGAAAAACCGAGAAACACGGGTAGTCTAATTTTTAATCAGCTATTATAAACGCGAAAAAACAAAAATGCTTTTTATTTTGAAATGTTGTCAATTGTCTATGAGTGCAAGAGTTTAACTGATAATCTAATTTAGCGATGTGTTTAAATTGTTAAAAATATATACATACATACATAATCTCACGCCTTCGTTCCCAGAGTGGGGTAGGCAGAGCTACAGAATTACAAACATCTCTAAAAACTTGTTGATAATTCTATAACCACAATTTGCACAATTAGGCTAAGATGTTTACCAGCGTATTAGTGACAGGTTGCAAGCCCATCGCCTAACAGTACTACAAGCCTTTATTCCCTAAAAATATATATTGGACGAGTAAATGCGTTGTCAACCCTGAGGATTAAGATGAAATGTCTCTATGCTAGTAATTTCACCGGTTGTCTTATGGTGATGGAACCAGTAATGGACAAGGCAACAATACTGGACACTTGATTCTTATTTTACAGAAGATAAGGGTTATTCATTTCATCTCACTAGCTCGGAAAGCCCTTTTTGTTTGTTTGATATCTATTGAGAAAATCGCTTTTTATCCACATGTGAAGAAAGAGTTTTGACATTTGAAGACAGCTTTAGTGATATTTGACAGCTAACAAAACGTAAAACGTTAAAACCGCTGAATATTTAACATCACATTTAATGAATTGCGTCGAGTAAAGATATTAAATACAGTCTTACAACTTTATTTTAATTCATAAATATCAGCATTCAATATTACCATCATTCTTGTTGTAAAAACGGATAAAATGTTCCGACAGTCCAAGTAAGTCGATGTGCGAACAAAACGCATCCGAAATAATAAAAAAAAACTCAAGTCAAGACTTTTTAATTAAGCCGTCAACGCATAGAGGTAGTAAAGCAGAGGCCCTACTTTAAAAATCAAAGTTTGAAGTTACGTTAGCTCCATCTCTGTCACACGTCCTTCGAGACTAAATCGAGAGAAAGGGATGGAGCTAACGTAACTTCGAACTTCGATTTTCAAAGTAGGGCCTCTGTTTTCCTTCATCTTTGGGTCAACGTTAAATATTTGCATGTTTTTCTAGTTTGTTTTGTTATTAAAAATGAGTGATTCGAGTGACGAAAGACGTATTAACACCTGTGGAATTACGGGAAACCGTGCAAAATGCGGAATTGAGTATATTTTCCTCGCTGTAGTGAGGTGAAAAGTTTTGTGTTATACACGCGTGAAAAGTTATATTACGTCTCGTGTGTTGAAACACTCGCTACGCTCAGGATTCTATTTTTGAACCACTCGCTTCGCTCGTGGTCAATCATAGAATCCTTTCGCTAGCTCGTGTTTCAAATGAACACTCGCAGGTAAAATACAACTTTCCCCCCTTGTATAACAAATAACTATTGTTTTGCAACAATCAATTTAGGACCGTATGAAATTTGAATTAGGAGTGAAGTGTCCATTACTGGTGCCTGTTGGCTAAAATTGTCCATCACCCTATCCCGACACCGGAGGGCCCTGCCAAGATGCATTGCTAACTAAACTAACGTTTCTATTCGTTTCGTTTTTAAACCAATCGCGTCACTGGTAGCTGACGTGATACGAAAAGTCACTTGATCTATCAGTGACGTGATTGGTATAAAAATGATACGAATAGAAACGCTAGCTAGCGCAATGCATCTTGGCAGGGCCCTCTGAACAACAATGCGAATGCTGCTGGCGGTGGGTTTAATGGATAAGATGGTGGTAGTTATCCGGACGGACCCAGCACAAGGTCCTACCACCACTTATTTACCATCTTATATTTTCTCTACACGATATAAACCTAAGTTAGGTAAAGTAACTTTTGATCACTTCGATTCCAAGTATATTTCAAGTTATTTTGGCGAAATTTCAAATAATTCTTGGCACCTAAACTGAACGAAAGATCTCATTAAGTTTGTCCGAGATACTGACAAATTCAGAGTTTATATTAAACTTGTTTCCGTCTCAAAACTCATAACTCAAAAGTGGCTGCTCATATTAGTACCTTGTCGCCTCTGCTGATACGATAAATTTAAATAACTGTCACTTTAATATGTTTATCTACCCTCATATCATAAGTCCTCTATTATGCGTTCAAAACCCGTAGGAAATTTAATGACCAGTATTACCTGTGGTAGTAGGTGACAGCGATGACAACCGTTAATTTTGGAAGATGTTCCAAATTTGGATCTCATTACCTTACAATATTCGATAACGTGATTTCAAAATTACGTTACAGCTGTCATCGCTGTCACCTACTACCACTGGTAAGGTAATGCTGGTCATTTGCCTTTCGGATTCTGGACCCATCTTAGAGTACATATAATATGTGTGTAGATAAAGTATTGTACGAGACTCTGCGTAATTAGCATTACAACACTCGTGTGATCTATTATGAAACTGCCTGTCATTATACAACCGTCACGTAAACTACTATACTGCGACAATGTTTAAAATGTATTTTTGTACTATCTTATATGTTTTTACCATTGATCTAGCCAATGTATTATTCTTTTTTCTAGATCACGAAGCGGCTCCGTGCCCATGGTGATATGTGGCCATGTGGGTGTGGTGTCGCTGGCTAGTGGTCGCCGTGCACGCCGCGGCCGCGCTGTCGCCCGTCGTCAAGATAGGTATCATCATTATCACTATCATGGCGGGGTGAGCCATGTGGGTGTGGTGTAGCTGGCTAGTGGTCGCCGTGCACGCCGCGGCCGCGCTGTCGCCCGTCGTCAAGATAGGTATCATCATTATCACTATCATGGCGGTGTGAGCCATGTGGGTGTGGTGTCGCTGGCTACCGGTCACCGTGCACGCCGCGGCCGCGCTCTCGCCCGTCGTCAAGATAGGTATCATCATTAGCACTATCATGGCGGTGTGAGCCATGTGGGTGTGGTGTCGCTGGCTAGTGGTCGCCGTGCACGCCGCGGCCGCGCTATCGCCCGTCGTCAAGATAGGTATCACCATCATTATCACTATCATGGCGATGTGAGCCATGTGGGTGTGGTGTCGCTGGCTAGTGGTCGCCGTGCACGCCGCGGCCGCGTTGTCGCCCGTCGTCAAGATAGGTATCATCATTATCACTATCATGGCGATGTGAGCCATGTGGGTGTGGTGTCGCTGGCTAGTGGTCGCCGTGCACGCTGCGGCTGCGCGGTCGCGGATCACTATCATTGCGAAGTGAGCCACACTCACACACACTGACAGTAATAACGGCCATGTTAAAAATTATACCTATAAACACGTCAAAGGCAATATCGTATTAGGTACGCTGTAGAATAGAGACCCTGGCTATGAAGCTATTTTGAATTTTAAATTGAAATGGTATTAAATCTGTTTCAGGTGCCATATTTACGGAAGAGGCAAGAGGGGACAGTACCGAGCTTGCATTCAAATACGCTGTGTATAGAATCAACAAGGAACGCAGTCTACTGCCTGCTAGTACGCTGGTGTATGACATACAGTACATACCGGCTAGGGATTCCTTCAGGAGCTATAAGAAAGGTAAGACAGAAACAACGCCATCTCCCTCCGTCCACAAGGATCCATTAATGGGGTCAAGTGAACTTTTTGTACATTAAAATCCATTAATGGAGTCGAGTGGACTTTAATGTATACTTTGGAATAATTCATTTAGAGTCATTTACACTTTTTAAGACGCTGGGATCCATCAATGGATTTAAATATACTATGAAGTCTACGAAGATCCATTAATGGATTGTATCGAACTTTTTATACACCGGGATCAATCAATGGATACTAAATGTCCACGAGTATCCATCATTTGGTGGAGTCAAGTGTATTAAAAGTTTGATAAAATCCATTGATGGATCGAAGTGTAATTAAGAGTGAAACAGAATCCATTGATGGATTCCAGAGTATTAAAAAGTGTAAACGAATCCAAATGGATTTAAGTATACATTAAAGCCCACTCGACTCCATTAATGGATTTTAATGTACAAAAAGTCCACTTGACCCCATTAATGGATCCTAGTGGACGGAGGGCACCATCCCCTGTTGGAAATCTACTACCGTGCGTTTTTCAAGGGCCTTCTTGCCACGCACCTTATCTATGTGGAATCAGCTGTCGGCGTCTGTATTACCGAACCAATACGACGTGGGGGCCTTCAAAAAACGAGCCTACTCTTTTCTCAAAGGCCGGCAGCGCGCCTGCGCTTCCTCTGGTGTTGCGGGTATTTATGGGTCGCGATGATTACTGGCCATCAGGGGCACGTTGTATAAAGCTACAAGTTACAATTTTACAGGTCTAAACTGGCAACACTACTCAAATACCTGGTCATCATTGGTCGAGGTAGTGTCAAATGGAAACTTGTAACCTGTAAATTGTAATTTGTAGCTTTATAAAACAGGACCTAGGTGAATCGCTTGCTGGTCTTCCCCCTTCACATTAAAAAAAAACTATTAGAAACCAATGATAGTGTGGGGTTTTGCTTCACAATCTTATAGACTTTTATCTACATCCATATCATAACTTCCCTACAATATGTTCAGAAGCGATAAGCAAATCGCCTATATTAAGAAACCTGTATGTGTGGTTGCATCTTAATGTTTACATTAAAGTATAGTGCATCGTAATGTTAACATTAAAGTGTCGGTACTTAAACATTAAAGTATCGGTAATACTGTACCACTACCTTGAAAATGCAAGCTATATACATTATAAATAAAGTTTGTTTTTTATTTTATATTTTATTATTTTTTAAGCTTTTATATTACAAACAAGTCAACAGGAACACTAACTTAATAAAAATACAGGCCATATCTGAACATATTATAGAAAATTTATGATATGCATGTAGATAAAGTTATGTATGCGGCTATACATAATTAGGCATTAAAACCACACTCGTGCTTTAATGCCTCTTATTATGCACCAGCCACATAAACTACTATTTTGCCCGTGGATAATGTATTCTAAATTCGATGACGGACGCGTTGGCCTACTTAGTTGGTAGTAAGAGTAGTGACCCTTCCTATGAAGCTGGCGGTTCCGGGTTCGATTCCCGGTATGTACAAATATTTGTGTGATGAGAGCGAGTATTTGTGTCTGATGCCCGTTTGCACTAAACTTGGGTTAGACTTGCCCTAGTTAAGATACACCTAAGCTTAAGAGCAGCCTATCTAAAAAGAGTAATGCCCGTTTGCACTAAACTTAAGAATCGCCTAATTTCTTGCCTAACTTGTTTAGGCTACTGTACTACTACTACTACTTAGTGTCATTGAAGATATGACAGTAATCAAAATTCATTATGGCGGCAACCAGACGCCATATTGCGTAAATTAAAAAAAAAAGTCAATCAAGTATGACAAGTGGGGTATCATTGGATAGGGATTTAAAAATCATCTTTAGGTTTCTTTCATCATTTTTCATCTTGAATGATCATTTAGGATTTATAACGATTTAAAGTTGGTTAGCAACAGTCGGGTTTTAAAAGCTTGCTTTTTGTTATTAGCTAGGCTGCTCTTGAGCTTAGGTGTATCTTAACTAGGGCAAGCCTAACCCAAGTTTGGTGCAAACGGGCATAAGAGTGGATTAAGGAATGGCTTAGGGTTAGTGCAAACTAATTTTTCGCTAGAAGTAGCCTAAACAAGTTAGGCAAGAAATAAGGCGATTCTTAAGTTTAGTGCAAACGGCCATGAGTCTTTGATGTTTTCTATGAAGCTTTGTATTCAAACTGCCTATACAGGCAATCCACGTCGTATTTTATTTCTATTGTTAAATTTTCCATCAACTTTCATTATGCCTCCTTGTAAACGCCGGAGTCAGCAATTTACCTCCTCAAATTTCTCGAGCATCCTTAAATTTGCCACATCCGGCGGCCATATTGTTTTCCCGCCACTCCACGCGGCTTCCGGCTTTTTTGTGTTGCCGTTATTTTTGTAGTTTTTACGCAAGTGAAATATTACGAGAAAAAGTAGGCTGTTGATCTTCTCAGAGGCAAGGGGTTGTTTGTTTTGAGGCTCAGCTTTTAGGGTTCCGTCACTTGTTATTAATGTTTCCCTTTTCTACGGGTGCGCTTCAATTAGTCTAAAAACGTTTTGTATAATTTCATTTAACTAACCACGAAAACCATAATGCACGTTTAGCATAAAAACCAATTGTATAATTTCATCCGGCGTACGATCGAATAACATAACACCATTATAACACTCATTTATTATAAAAAGATAAAGATAAAAGAAATTTATTCAGTAAGTAGGCCGCACGGGCACTTTTACACGTCAAGAATCTACCAGCGCTTCCCAAGAGCAGACCACTGCTGAGAAGAAACGCCGCAAGAAACTCAGCAGTCAGTCATTTTTTTTACATATTTCTTATTACAATGGTACTACTTAGTCTAGCATTATATAAAGCTATAAATATTAAATTAAATATAGTATCAAATAACATGCGTAGTTCAGCAGGAAAACATGCCAATTAAGAATCTTATGGGAGAGATAGAGAGAAAAAAAAAACACATACTTATGTGTATATAAGATGGTGCGAGACGACCACATAAAAGTTTCGATATGTTTTCCTACATCAACGGTGTCCCCTAGACAAGATAAAGATTTTGCATTTGAATAATTTATTATTGACTAAGTTTCGGGTTTAGGCCATGCATTTTTGTCTGTTAGATAGTCCTCGATCCTATAATACGCTTTAGACATTAACGACCTTTTCAAGTAATTTTTAAGTGCTGGAAAGGGTAACTTTAAAACTTCGTCAGGTAATTTATTATAGAAATGAATGCATTGACCAACAAATGATTTATATACTTTACGGACGCGGAATTTTCGGATAGCGATTTTATTTTTATTTCTGGTATTTAAATTATGTATATCAGAATTTTTGGTGAAAGAATCTAAATTTCTAATAACGTAAATAATATTCTCATAAATAAATTGAGACGCTACAGTCAAGATATTAATTTCTTTAAAAAGTTCTCTTAATGAGTCACGGGAATTTAAATTGTAAATAGAACGAATGGCTCTTTTTTGTAACACAAATATAGTTTGTATGTCAGCTGCCTTACCCCAAACCAGAATAACGTATATAACTATTATAAACCATGTTATTATGTATTTTTAGTCAATTTCTTCTAACTAGGTTAGGTTAGATTAGAACTGTGACCGCATTAATAGTTATGAAACACGTTAGAAATATTTATTTTTTAATTTATGAACATTAAAGTTTTTGAAATTATGCATTTCGTTTTATGCATTATGATTATTATATCGTTGGTTTATTATAGAGATCGAAATTGTGTAATTCGTGTTATGTAAAATGAAAATTAGACCATTTGTTTTTATACTTAACATTACACACCCTAGTTTTATAGCTATTCAAAATAATAAAAAAATCTGCTGTTGTTACATGAATCACCTTTTATTGAAGCTGTAAAAAAAAAGTCATGCATAGTCCCTATTGAATGTTCGGAAAAAAAAAACTGAGCGTTCCTGTTTGGGAGCTATGGTGCTACAGACAGGCACACAGACACACGATAAATTTACACCTCTCGTTTTCCGTTAAAAACTTGAAAGAAGGCAAACCTGGGAGAGCTGGTGCATTCAGCAAGCGCGAGGATCTCGTATCATTCAGCTGAAGGCAGCGGGTCCATGTTTCCAGAAGAGGTTAGAACTGTAAACACGTTAATAGTAATGAAACCCGTTAGAAATATTTATTTTTTAATTTATGGACATTATAGTTTTTGAAATTATGCGTTTCGTTTTATGCATCATGATTATTATATCGTTGGTTTGTTATAGAGATCGAAATTATGTAATTCGTGTTATGTAAAATGAAAATTAGACCATTTGTTTTTATACTAAACATTACACACGCCTTTTCTACCTAGCCTAGTTTTCAATACTGTCAAGCCAAGGGTATATAATTTAATGAGTGTGTAATGTTTAGCATAAAAACAAATGGTGTAATGATCATTTTACATAACACGAATTGCATAATTTCAATCTGTATAATAAACCATCGATATAATAGTCATGATGCATAAAACGAAATGCATAATTTCAAAAACTATAATGTTTATAAATTAAAAAATAAATATTTCTAACGGGTTTCATTACTATTAATGTAGTCACAGTTCTAACCTAACCTAACCTAGTTAGATGAAATTGACTTAAAATGCATAATAACAAGAAAATTATAGTTATGCTAAATGAGTGTTATGTTATTCGATCGTATGCCGGATAAAATTATACAATTGGTTTTTATGCCAAACGTTCATTATGCTTTACGTGGTTAGTTAAATGAAATTATACAAAATGTTTTTATACTGTATCAGATGATGGGCATTATTCGAATAATTATTTATTCGAATAAAATAAAAAATAATTTGTAATATTTTTATTCGCGTATAATTTAATCGTCGAATAATTTATTTGCGAATGATTTATTCGGAAATAGTTTATCCACGAATGAGTCATTCGACTACTTTTCGAATAACGAATAATTTATTAATTTATTAGAGAATGGAGCAGGTATAATAAGTAGTACAAAATTATTATTCGTGGTAATTAATTCAACGAATAAATTATTCGACGCATAATTTTGCCCATCTCCGGTAAGTATATATGCTATTGTATTAATTTATGTATGTATGTTTATATTTTAAAATATGTATATCATGTACCGCTGTTTCCCTTTTTTGTCATAAAGTAATTATTGACATTATTATTGACAGTCATAACTTTTATATCGTTGAAACGTAAACATTCCAGAATTTCTAACACTCTTTTTCACCTAAGGAGTCCTGCGACAGCCGTATTTCGTAATTTCAATCACTTCCTATACTCACATGCGAGGTATTTAAAAATAGGCGATTAATTATTTAAGTTCCTGAACTGCGTCGCTAGGTGTGTACCAGTAACGTGTATGCATTTAAAAAAAGGCGATTAATTATTTAAGTTCTTGAACGGCGTCTCTAGTTGTGTACCGGTAACGTGTATGCATTTAAAAATAGGCGATTAATTATTTAAGTTCCTGAACGGCGTCGCTAGGTGTGCGCCAGTAACGTGTATGTATTTAAAAATAAAGAAACAAGTGTAATACGTCTATATAAACTTTATATGAGCTGTCACAGTACTCATCTTAGATGACAAAGAGTGTAAATATCTAACGTGTGGACAAGGCTAGGTTAGGTTACAATCCTGAAAAATAATAGTTTCTTAAAAAAATACGGGCTGTATGACTTAATGACTTGTCTCAAACATGCAGTGAAATATTGGTGTTATGTTCCTTATAATAGGCCGCCAAGTATGACGTTTCAGGTGCGGCTAGGACAAGAGGTCGTTTATGGAATTTCATACAAATCGTGCAGGCCAAGGCCGGCAAAGGCCTCTTTTTTAATTTCCATTCCACACCAATTTGTGGCACAGGCATCATGACATTCTGCCACTATGCGTATAAGAAAAATAAAAAATTGATTTTTTTGTTGTTTATTTGATTGCATGTTTGAAAAAAGCACTATACATACCTCGGCGGGAAATATGGGGTTGCCCGCCTGAGATCTATCCGGCTTCGCTTTGCTCGGCCGTCTATATGTCTTCGGCGGGCAACCCCTTTTGTCCCGGCCTCTGTAGTAATGTAGGTACTATAGGTAAGATAATTATGACCTAAAACACATTATGACTAGAAATAATTATGGCAGACCATATAGGCTGCGGCTCCACTGGGGCGGAGATGAGCGGAGTGGAGCGGAGCTGTGCCAATATTAACCAATAGAATCTAAACTAACGTGCGCAAGGCGCGCTCGATGTAACCGCATGCGCCTTCTATTGGTTAATATTGGCACAGCTCCGCTCCGCTCGTCTCCGTCTCAGTGGAGCCGCAGCCATAGACCCTAACCACTAGGTTCATTTTACGATTTTGTGAGCAAGTAAGTAAGTCAAAATCAATGTTCTTTAACTATGTTTTCCCATTCCAGCGTGTGTCCAGATACAATCCGGCGCAGTAGCGTTGTTCAGCAGCGGCGGTCCGACGCTCAGCTCAGCATTGAGCGCTTTAAGCCGGACGCTGCACGTGCCGCACCTTTCGGCGTCTTCGGACAACGTCAGCACTGGTATGATTATAGAATTAAGGGCCCCCTCACATTTAGCGATGTTCGAAATTCATCGTCTCATTAACGCCCGCGCAGCGTCGATGACACGTTCTCGTAGCGCCGCCGTGACACAGTTACGTTTTTCGAACGTAAGCGTATCAATAACGTCCGCGCGGCGTTGACGCCCCGTTCGCGCAGCGCCTCCGCGACGTCATTGGCGACTATCCAACGTCGGAAAACGTCTAGTCAGCGCCCGTGCAGTGTCACTGCGACGAGGAGAAGTAGATTCGTCGCCAAGGCGCTGCGCGGACGCGGCGTCGATGCTGCGCGGACGTTATTAGACGCTGTCGTTCGAAAAATGCTTGATGTGAAATAATGCCTTAAAAGACTGCACCGAGCATCCAGTGGCGCCCTCATTACTATTATTTTGTTTTATAAACTAAAGTATTGTCTTGAAATCGAAAAGATTGGCCATTTTTTACCCGACTGCCGAAGGAGGAGGGTAATGTGTTTATCAGCCTATATATGTATATTTGTTCCTTTGTGGCGCTCTAGAAACTAAATGCGTGGACCGATTTTGATGATTCTTAAGTCAATCGATTTGTTTTAATCTTGTGAATGTCACTAAAGATATGACAGTAACCAAAATTCAATATGGCGGCATCCAGACGCCATAATAACCTATAGTAAGAAAAAATAAAATAAGTCGATAAACTAGGACAAGTGGAGTATCATTGAATAGATATTTAAAAATCATTTGTAGGTTTCTTTCATCATTTTTCATTTCGAATGATCATTTAGGATTTATGACGATTTAAAGTTGGTTAGCAACCGTCGGGGTTTTTAAAAGCTTGCTTTTTGTTATTTCCGTTAAGTTCAAAGTATCCAATTTAAGTAGGTACTAAACACATACTAGAGGGCGTTGATATCAATCACCATAAACATTTTCTAGATGAGTCGCTTAATTTCAAACTCGGATATGTCCTTGAAATTTGGTAAAAGATTTTAAAACTTAATTTGTTTGAAAAAAGACGCAAATTCCGTTGTCCTTTTGCATGGACTTATCCAAGTTTGAATTTAAGCAACTCAATGACGATACTTTAACGTTACTCACTCGATAGAAGGTAAAAATTCATGCTGGGAGTAACTCTGCCCTGCTAAGCATAATGGCGATATCTCAGACAAAACATCTGTAGAAATTGCAACCTAGTTTCAAACAGAAGAGAGTTGAATCTGCTTTGACTATTGAATTTAGTTACTGCATTTTTGCTTAGGAGGGCAGAACTATACACTTTATTTTTAATCTACCTACTTTTAAACTCATAAATGCATTAAAAAGTGCCTCGTAAGCTTCTTCGTTCTTACAAGGTACTTAAATTTGATCGATGTAAGCCTATGTAGGCTTATAAGTTACTTACATGTGGATGATACAAGCCTATTTAGGTTTACAAGTTACTTTTGAAAAAGTACCTACACTAAGTACCACATGCATTTAGCCAGGTAGTTTTGAAAATTATATAAAACTGAATGCGCTTACAATGCTAAAACCAGGCTTATAAGAGAATTAGTGACCTGCCCTCGCTTTGTTTCCGCTTATGTGAGTTTTCTATAAAATCCATAACGCGTTACAAAAATACCCAAAACAAAGTAATTATAAAAATAATGTCATATAACTTCTCTGTTACTGAGTAAACAGCTTACTATACTTCGTTCGGATAGGTATTTAACTAAATGTAAACAAAAAAAAACACGTGACATAGTTGGTCAGCCAATAGGAGCAGAACACTGATACGTCAAAGCTCGACCAAACAGCTTTGATTGGCTGTTGAACAAAGCCACGTGGTTTGGTTTGTTTCCCTGAAAAATTAGCTAACTGGTGATGAAGACCACATCAAAATCCGTTGCGTGGTTCAGGAGGAGTTAGATGATATACAGACAGACATACGCGGAAAGTGACTTTGTTTTATACTAAGTAAAGAGGGGTACTGCCGTTTGGTCAAAGTATTTTTCGCCAAATTTCACTTCCCAAAAAACTTATCGCAGTAGTTTCATTTCCCAAACGAATCTTTAGCACATTTACATTTCGCATTTTATTCATTTGGTCAAATTATGATTTGGCATCATTTTACTTTGTCAAGTTTTATTAAGACAAACGTTTATTAAGCAAACGTTTTCCTTTGGCAAATATTATATTCCAATTTTTGTTTTTCAAATTGTTATTTTGCACACTCAATTTATAGCTTGTCCAGTTAGGTTAGTTTAGGTTAAAATTAGGTAAGTAGGTTTAGGTTAGGTTAGAGTTTATCAGGCCCGAAGGGCCAATCTACGCAGAATAGAAGCCCCGCTCAGCGGGGTTTCGTCGACTGTGTCACGGAAATAACTCAATCCATCGTATCTACTTTCAGTAGAAACAAATACCAAGTCTGCGAAAATACGATGGTTATGCGCCAGCACGCAGTAAGAAAACTACTCACTTAACGAAAGATAATCATACCCTAAATTTTTATGCACTACTCAATTAGGATGTAAATCGTATGCCATACAATATTTTGGGTAGAGTATGTTATGCCAAACGATACATTTGACTAGTTACATTAAATTTGGTAAAATGAAACTTGACCAAGTAATTATTTGTTAAACAATAATTTGCTAAAAAAGAATTTGCTAACTGTTAAATTGCGAAAAATTGTTTTGACTTATGATTTTTTGCCAAATGATAATTTGAGTAGGAAGAAGTGATACTTTAGGAAAAGATATTTGACCAAACATTAGTAAACCGTAAAGAAGATATAAGAGTGAAGTTAACTAAAAAAAGTCGGTCCAGTGCGAGACGGACTCACACACGAAAAGTATTATTGGGTCATTATTCGAGCGTTTCAACCGCCTCACTTTTGTGGACATATTTTTGAAGAATTGGGTGTATATTTTGATGCCGTTTTTGGATATTTGTTAGATGTCCGGTAAACTTAAATACCTAACCAGAAACGAAATCGAAATATGCAGCCACTTCTACAAAAATGAGACCACGAAAGTGATTCGGAACAAACGCCCAAATAATGACCCTATTACACAGAACAATTGACTTTTACTTTGACTTTAGAGCTTTTAAGAGAGTTAGAGCATATTGATATCGGTTAGTGATTGTTTAAAAATCTTGTTTCAGACCAAAACGACACCAACTCCTTCACGGTGAACTTGTACCCAGCCCGGCATCTGCTCGACAAAGCCTTCGCGGACCTCACCGCGTACCTGAACTGGACCAGGATGGGTATCATCTACGAGGACTATGGATACGGTAGGTTTTCAACCCCCAGCGTAAACAGTGGGGAGCTATATATAGCTATGATAAAGTCTGGAGTGCTCCGCGATCTGGATCTCAATAACCATAACGCCTTTGTATCTGTTCTTTGGATATATTAAACTAGATCATATTTGCTTGAGACTGGCAAACGTGAAAACACGATTAGAAATAAAATCCTCGATAGTTGTATTTTTCAAACATGACACCTTTTTTGCATGTTGTTGGTTGAATCTTCGAAACCCTATAATCTCTAACGATGATTTTCGATTCAATAGTTGAGTAGATGTAACTTCTTAATCCTGGCAAACCATTTTTTCGATAAATGTTGTGGTTTTAAAGTAAAACGCAATTAATTGAATTTGACGCTGCCATCGAGGCGCAACGAACTATCTCCATCTCACATTCTTTGCGCGGAAGCACATGAAGCCATCCCTTTTCATTCTTGTGGGGGAACATAGGTGGCCTCTTTAAAAGAAAGCTAGATTAATCGGGAAAAACAAAGGAAAGAAAAAGAAATAGTTTATTCGTGACAAACATGTCATACTTAAATTAATACGGAGTAGAATTTTGAACTCAAATGCATGATTTGTCACGAAATGGTCACACTCAGCGTCATGCTGGCAGAACCAGCGTTGTTCTTCGATTGTGACCAAGGATGGATTTTAATTTGATAAACAGCGTCATCTATTGGCGTAATGTAACAATGAGTGAACTAATGGCGCTACTCAATATACCTATCCATTACCATAAGATACGATACATCAGGATTACCGCATTGAAAACTGCACAGCCGCGCCATCTATTGACACACGCCTAACAGTCGTCAGGTGTGTGTTGCCAGTTATGACTTACGGACCTGAGACGTAGGCGCTAACAATGGGCCTTATAAGGAAGCTCAAAGTCACTCAGAGGGCTATGGAGAGGGCTATGCTCGGGGTTTCTCTGCGTGATAGAATCAGAAATGATGATATCCGCAGTAGAACTAAGGTTACCGACATAGACCGAAGAATAGCCAAACTTAAGTGGCAGTGGGCGGGGCACATTGCTCGCAGGACTGATGGCCGATGGGGTCAGAAGGTTCTTTAGTGGCGTCCGCGGACCGGGAGACGAGCTGTAGGTAGGCCTCCAACAAGATGGAGTGACGACGGTGGATGCGAATAGCACAAGACCGGTCTGAGTGGAGAGCCTTGGGGGAGGCCTATGTCCAGCAGTGGACGTCTTTCGGCTGACATGATGATGATGATGATGACAGTCGACAGGGCACGTCGGGGCTTAGGGTGTCGACTCGTGATCGTAAGGGTAACCATGTATGGTTTTTTCTAACTTGAGTACATACATTACTCGATGCTCTAACGGTGATAAAGATAAAAAAAAAAGATAAAAGATGTTTATTCAGTAAGTAGGCCGCCCGGGCACTTTTACACGTCAAAAATCTACCAGCGCTTCGCAAGAGACCACTGCTGAGAAGAAACGCCGCAAGAAACTCAACAGTAAGTCGTTTTCCAAAAAGTACTTATACAATTATAGAACTTAACCTAGCATTATATAAAACAATGAATTTAACATTAAAATATATATCATGCGTAGTTGAGCAGGAAAATGTGTCAAAACTCAGTATGTTCAGATGAACTCATAAATAGTAATAATAATATATATATATATATATATACATACATACATACATTAAATCACGCCTGTTTCCCAGAGGGGTAGGCAGAGACCACTTCTTTCCACCTGCTACGATCTTGACAAATCTCTTTCGCTTCTTCCACATTCATACATCGAGTCATGCATGCACGTCGGTTTCGGGTACTTAAGATACGGCCCTTTTCCAGTATTTCTCCGATTTGATTCGAAAAAGTACGCCTAGGTCGGCCCCTTCCGACCCTCCCACTCACTTTTGCTCTGTATATCTCTTTCGTCAATCTTCTTTCATCCATCCTTTCCAAATGACCGAACCATTGAAGCATGCCCTTTTCAATCTTAGTCACTACGTCTTCTTTTAGTCCACATTTCTCTCTGACCTTTTCATTCCTTACTCTATCAATCAGTTTCACACCACACATACTACGCAAAGAGCGCATTTCAACTGCGTTTATACGACTTTCATGCTTGTCCTGCCACACCCAACATTCACTACCATACATATATATATATATATATACATATACTTACCCATGACGGTGCAAAACAACCACATAGTTTTGATACATTCTCCTACAGAAACCGTGTCCCCTAGACAATAATTATACCTACAATGTTTACATATTTTTCTGACTAAGCTATTACTAAGTTATTTAGGTGGTGAAGGAACATCGTGAGGTCTACACATTCGAACAACTGAGTATACAAGAGGGTAATTGCACAAATTAAAAGGGATGACGTGTATTCGAAAGGGTCCTCTTTTTCAAGAAAGAAAATCGGGGGGGGGGGGACTAATAAATAAATATCAGGGGACAATCTCACACCAATTGACCTAGTCCCAAACTGAGCTGTAGGCTTGTACTATGGGTACTACTACTACCTATAGACAAAGATAAACATACCTAGTTATATTGTATACAAAAACAAATACTTTTATACAACAATTGAAACTCAGAATCAAATGCCACCTGCTACAATCATTATCTAAAGCTGTCTATTTAATTTCCAGGTGAACTAAACATCGGGAATATAGCGCGGGACGGGCGTGACATGTACTGCGTGCGCGTGACGCACGAGTACCGGCGTGCGCTGGCACAGCTGAAGGCGCAGGGCGTCGGGCACATCCTCGTGGACACGGACCCGCGCCGGCTGCGGCGGCTGGCGCGCGCCGTGAGTCCATCCATTACTCCTAATACACTCCTATACATCTAGCCCCCCTCTAGCCATTCATCTAGCCCCCTTTCTAGGCAACCATCTAGTCCCCCCTCTAGCTACCTATCTAGATTCACCCCTCTTGCCACCCATCTAGCCCCCTCTCTAGCCACCCACCTAGCCCCCCTGTCTAGCCACCCATTTAGCCCCCCACTCTAGCCAACCATCTAGCATCGACCCCTCTTGCAACCCATCTAGCCCCCCCTCTCTAACCAGAATTCTGTCCTCCCATCTAGCCACCAATCTAACCCCCTAACATAGAGGCATTTTAAGTCCTCACGATTTCCAACGCATTTGCAGGCTTGCGATAGTCATCGTAAGATTACAATCTTGAGATAGCAGATGTCTGCGGTCTTTAGAGTCCACCTACCATCACATGCCTTATCCACGCTGTAAAAAAACATAGTGTGGTGCGGGTAGCGAGATATGGACTACAATGTAAAGTTTCTGTTTTTAAATTTGTCTTTTTTACAGATTCTGCAATTGCAGATGAATAACGAATATTACCACTACATCTTTACATCATTTGTAAGTATTTTAAAGTTCTACTGTAATTTTGCTATAACGGTAACAATAGTTTTGAACGTGGATTACGCGGATTAAATACGTGCTTCTTCAGCGTGAAAAATAGTATTGTGCTGTTTATAATTTTCCTACGAATTGTATGGAAATAGATATTTTCGATTTGTGACTAGAAAGTCTTGGCTTGGTTGGCTCAAAGTGATTTTTTGATTCTTGACAGAAATGTGATTATTTGGCATCATTTTTTCGGGAACACCTTAAAATTCCGAATTACTTTTTTCCGAATATTCATTTCTCCGAATTTAAATTTTTCCGAAAGCTATGTTACGCTGGAGCTAATTTCGATTAAATTGATAATGCAATTATCATAAGTAGGTTAGGTTAGGTTTGATTTATAAGCGATAGCAAAAAGTTAAGTCTTCTATCAAAAAATTGCGTTCGGAATTATGAAAATTCGGTATTTTGATCAATTCGGAATATTTTTTCCCCCTAAAACTAACGAATTCCTCACAGAATGTACATTTTTCGAAAAGGGAATGCTAAGATAGCTGGGTCATTTAGAAAGGATGGATGATAGAAGAGTTACGAAAGAGGTATAACGAGAGACCATGAGTGGAGATGTCGGTAGGGGTCGCTCGAGATGCTCATACAGTGATCAATGATCAGATTCGCGATGTACTGAATAAAGGCCTAGTCAAAAGCACCCGAAACCGACGTACGTGCATGAAGAGGTTGATGAATGTAGGGGAAGTGAAAGTGTATGTCAAGACCGGTGCACCTGGCCTTCCATGGTCTCTGCCTACCCCATTGGGAGACAGGCGTGAATGTGGCTATGTACATTATTCCAAAAATCTGTAATTGTCAATTGATATAACTTGAAAACTTACTGACCCATCATAACTTTTGACCCTGTACTAGTATTGGTTATTTACCTAGTTGCTTTATGTGGCGGTTCAAATCAAAAGGGCCCTTATGGCGGCAGGCGGTTACGCCGTTCTTATGACTGTAACGTTATTATTTGTATAGCTAAAAGAAAAAGAACAGCGTTACCGCCAGCAGCTATAAGAGCCCTTTGGAGTTGGACAGCTACATTCTTTTTTTGTTGTTAATCGCCTGAAGGGCCAAAGACAAAAGTCTTTGCTTTTGTCTGCTGTTATTAATTAATTACTTTTAGAAAAAGGAAAAGGGGCAGAGGTGAAAATCCCTTCCGGAAACCTGGGAATGGAGGGCCCAGGTACTGCCGGGCTCGCACCGGCTAAAAACGCCAATGCCTATTACCAACTAGAATTTAGACTCCCGCGGATACTACCCCAGCCAGTGCTGAAAGGCCGGAGGAGAAAGTCCTTCCTCCGTTTACTTGGTTTACTGGACGGCTACATGATTGTTTATTCAGTTAATGACTGGTGTTCTCTATCGCAGGACATGGAGTTATTTGATCTTGAAGACTTCTACTACAACCGGGTCAACATGAGTGGCTGGAGGCTCGTCGACCGCGATTCAGACAAGGTCAAGGATGCTCTTCAGGTCATGGGGAAGTTCCATCCCATCGGCGCGAGCATACTCAGCGGAGGGCATATTAGGGTCAGTAATGATTGTGATTAATATCCCCCTATATGTATACAGGATTTAAAAAACTAACACCACCTGGACAACAACTACTTTATTTTTGAAAACAATAAACAGCTTACTGCATTTATGGATTTTTGAAAATTTGTCTCCCCGAACTTTTCAAAACAATAAAGTCGTGTTTTATGATACAAATCGATAGTTACTTGATCATTTATATCTACAACACATACACTTATAAACTTGTCGTATTTGACCAGTTCCATTTTCGGATAAGGCAGACGAATTTTCAAAAATCCATAAATGCTATATTGATTGTTTTCAACGATAAAAGTAAGTCTGTCGTTCATGTAACGTTCCTTTTTTTGGGGTTCCGTAGTCAAACTAGGAACCTTTATAGTTTCGCCATGTCCGTTCGTCCGTCTGTCCGTCCGCAGCCTAGCTCAGAGACTCTTGGTACCTACTAGAAAGCTGTAATTTGGCACGAATATACATATTAGTCACGCTAACAAAGTGGTATAATAAAATCTTGTTTTTTTTTTGTTTACCTCCCCTTCTCGTAACGTGGGGATGTATTTTTTCTCTCTTCTACCCCATAGTGTGTAGGGTGTCGTTGGATAGGTCTACTTGCGGGTTTGAGAAAACAATTTTTCGATTAAGGGATCCGTTTATGAAATATTAAGTTTTAAAGCGCAAAATTTTTGTTAGAGTAAAGTAACTAAGTGTGTAAAGCCAAAACTACAAATACTAAAAATCTGAAAAATATTTTAGATGAAAGCACATATTACAAATTTCACGTCAATGTCACGACTAAGTAGACTTGATTGGATCCTGAGATGCAGGCAAATACGAAGAAGACCACCAAATAACTTGAAAATAGAGAATTAGTTCATACTTATTGTTTTTGAGATGGTGTTTGTGTAGTAACTTCGGCTTCGGCTTTGAAATTCTACATTGCGCATGGTCAGACATGCTCTTGCCCAGTTTTTTGTATATCATGTGCCCTTAAAGTTCAAATTTGACCTTGAACTTAAGTAATTTCAAGAATAAAATTAACATCATTATGAGACAACGTTATAATTGCGATTCATTACAGACTGAACCAGCTCTTCTGTACGACGCAGTTCAAGTTCTGGCGCTAGCCCTGGCTTCAGCCAAGGATGTGCAGCCAACCAACGTCTCCTGTGATGAGGAGACACCCTGGGATCACGGGAAGGAAGTCATGGAGAACATAAATAAGGTATAGTTGAAGATTCCTTCACTGCATCACCTACGAAGCTATCGGACAGTTCGAGTTATGTTAAGGGCAAAAAACGATATACATACTTAAATATAGATAAATACAAAATACCCTAAACTCAAAAACAAAATACTCGCTCTCAACACACAAATAGTTGCTCATATCGGGAATCAGCCCGAGACTGCTAACTTTGTCACTATCAACTAGTCTAAAGTTGGGCATTCACGACCACTCCAACAAGCCGAATAGAGAGCACCGCGCCAAGTCAAATGGCGTCGTTGTGAATGCCTTCTCTGGCTGCCATTTTCTAATAAAGACTAGAACGTAAAGAAGCGGAAACTAAACGTGCCCGTGAATGTAGTCAAAATATTACGCCCATCCAGTTGATGCACTCTATCTGTCGCCGAGACAAACGGCGCGCCCGTGAGAGGCCAGCATAACTGCGACGTCAAATTTTCAAAATTTGTCGTGATGAGTTCTAGTAGAAGGTATTTGTTCTTGAGTCTTGGAGTTTTATCAACCACCATATTATCCATTAGCCTACCGTCAAGCAGCATCCGCATGCCATTTTCGGTGTGGGGATAAGACGACACGTGAAATTACTGGTATAGGTAGAGGCAGTCTATTTTAATTCTGAGGGTTGGCAACGCATACGCAGTCTTAGGATTGTAGTCTTGAGATTGCAAATGTCTATGGTCACAGATCCCGTGCCCGTCCGCCTTCTCCATTTCATAAAAAAATATCTGCGTTAAGTAATCCCCTGTTGTTTATTTTTCATTTATTATTTTCCAGATCCAAGCACACGGCCTATCGGGCCCCATGGAATTCAACAATGGCGTCCGAACCAACTTTACCCTCCAGCTAATGAGGCTGGTGGGGGGAGAGAATGGGGGTACGGTGGTCTCCGGCCACTGGACTCCCAGCGCTGGGCTGGCTATCACGGATCCTGCAGCGTATAAGAGAGATCCACCACCGAATGTAACACTGACAATTGTCACTGTTGAGGTATGTAAGAAATTATTTGAGAATGTTTTTTTTTTTGTAAAGGTCGTACCAAAATATCAAGGAGGCGACCTGCGGCTCTATTCAAGACGGTAAAAACAATATCGTATTTGATCTGTTATCGAATTGTTAACGTTTTGATAGCTCTTATTTTCTTGATAGTAATGGTGGCTGACGTCATAACAATACCGTAACAGGAAAACTAAGATATCGTTTATACCGCCTAGAATAGAGGCGCAGTGCTTCTATTTTACATAAGTGACAAATGACATTTCCGTGTATCTCAGGTCGGATTTTTATTCCCATAGAAAAAAAGTAAACAAAGTTACGTCACAGTCAAAGTGACATTTCAGGGGATCTCAAAGTTGTAACCAGCAAGAAATATTAAGTTATCATTTCGCTCGAACCGTGACATAAAAATATTCGAAAAATAATTGACATTAAAATCGCACAAATGAGTCAAAGCGATTACGACGGGAGCACGAATTGTGAAGCGAAGCGAGTGAAGTGACGTCTAACATCAATGAAGCGGTCCTCAACTTGTTGAAGCAGGTGTATCGAGTCCATGATACCAGTGCAATAAATAAATTATGCATACAAAAACAGTTTTCTCGTTTTAAATTATTACAACAAAGAGTTTATATCAAAATAAAATTAGCCATCAACAAATTAAATTTTTAAATCTTGATTACAATATATAGTTGTTTTTATAGAAAGTCGATTTCTTTTAAATGTGGAAAGAATAAATATTTTGAATACTGCAAATGTTTTTCGTTAACGGCAACACCTTTGTTTAATTTTTTTTTATAGGAATAAAAATCCGCCCTTACATTACGTAGCGGATAAGAATTCCGGTGATTATAACTACTATCATCATCATCATCCTTTTAGCCGAAAGACGTCGACTGCTGGACATAGGCCTCCCCCAAGGTTTGCCACAAGGACCGGTCCTGCGCTTGTATCCATCGGTTTCCGGCAACCTTAGCCACGTCGTCAGTCCACGTTGTTGTAGACGTTGTCTACCCACGCTGCGTCTTCCGGTCTGCGGAAGCCACTAGAGAAGTCTTCGACCATGGGCTATCTGTTCTTCGAGCGATGTGCCCCGCCCACTGCCACTTAAGCCTAGCTTTTCTTGGGGCTATGTCAGTGACTTTGGTTCTCGCGCAGACCTCCTCATTTCTGATGCGATTGCGCAAAGAAATTTTCAGCATAGCCTTCTCCATTGACTCTAAGTGACCTTGAGCTTCCTTATGAAGCCTATCGTTAGCACACACATCGTTACCGTAAGTCATCACTGGCAACAAACTAATGTGTAATAAAAACTCCCGGTATAATGGCTTGACCCCTTCTTTAAGAGCTGATATCCCTTAAATAGCTCAACCGATTTTCGTGAAGTTTTCTTCAAAAAACCCACGTCCAGATAGGTCAATTCCTTTGGGAGCGACATGAACCTACACTGCAATGTTACCTGTCAAAGTGTCATAGACAAGATGGTAAAATTAAGAGCTGGTTAGTAAAATAGGGGCCTGAATTCTTGAAGTGATATTGACTCTAAATTTCCAGGAAAAACCTTACGTAATGGTGAAAGAAGGCTGGAACCTTCAAGGCAACGCCCGTTTCGAGGGGTTCTGCATAGACCTCCTGGCGCGAGTAGCAGCTAAGGCTGGGTTCGCGTACCGGCTGCGGCTGGTTCCGGACAATATGTACGGGGCACGGGACCCGGATACCGGACAGTGGAACGGGATCGTCCGGGAGCTTATGGACCGGGTAAGAAGAAAAAGTTGGTGATATTGATAAGACATGGAGAACTACCCAGTTAAAAGTTGATGTTCTCCGTGAATTTACCTGATTAGGATTGCAGTCTTAAGATTATAGTCTTAAGATGATGATGATGATGATGATGATGATGATGATGATGATGATGATGATGATGATGATGATGATGATGATGATGATGATGATGATGATGATGATGATGATGATGATGATGATGATGATGATGATGATGATGATGATGATGATGATGATGATGATGATGATGATGATGATGATGATGATGATGATGATGATGATGATGATGATGATGATGATGATGATGATGATGATGATGATGATGATGATGATGATGATGATGATGATGATGATGATGATGATGATGATGATGATGATGATGATGATGATGATGATGATGATGATGATGATGATGATGATGATGATGATGATGATGATGATGATGATGATGATGATGATGATGATGATGATGATGATGATGATGATGATGATGATGATGATGATGATGATGATGATGATGATGATGATGATGATGATGATGATGATGATGATGATGATGATGATGATGATGATGATGATGATGATGATGATGATGATGATGATGATGATGATGATGATGATGATGATGATGATGATGATGATGATGATGATGATGATGATGATGATGATGATGATGATGATGATGATGATGATGATGATGATGATGATGATGATGATGATGATGATGATGATGATGATGATGATGATGATGATGATGATGATGATGATGATGATGATGATGATGATGATGATGATGATGATGATGATGATGATGATGATGATGATGATGATGATGATGATGATGATGATGATGATGATGATGATGATGATGATGATGATGATGATGATGATGATGATGATGATGATGATGATGATGATGATGATGATGATGATGATGATGATGATGATGATGATGATGATGATGATGATGATGATGATGATGATGATGATGATGATGATGATGATGATGATGATGATGATGATGATGATGATGATGATGATGATGATGATGATGATGATGATGATGATGATGATGATGATGATGATGATGATGATGATGATGATGATGATGATGATGATGATGATGATGATGATGATGATGATGATGATGATGATGATGATGATGATGATGATGATGATGATGATGATGATGATGATGATGATGATGATGATGATGATGATGATGATGATGATGATGATGATTACCGTTTTATTAAATAAAAATCGTTTAGCGAGAACGTTGCTGAAACTTATGTACAACGAAAAGTAATTGAGTTTCTAAAAATATATCCAGGTATTCCAGGTATTTGCGACGCCTTGGCCGAGTTGCTAGGGACCCTGCCTACGAGGCTAGCAGTCCTAGGTTGGATTCTGAGTATTGAATGTTTTCTATGTATTTAAGTATTTCTCTATATAAGTATGTATATCATTGTCTAGTACCCATAGTACAAGCCTAGAGCTTAGTTTGGGATTAGGTCAATCGGTGTGAGACTGCCCCTGATATTTATTATTAAATAATTACTATTATTTGTTACAGAAAGCAGACATAGCCGTTGCCTCAATGACTATTAACTACGCAAGAGAAGCCGTCATCGACTTCACCAAGCCTTTCATGAACCTAGGCATAGGTATACTGTTTAAGGTACGTACAAATTCCCAATTTGGTGGCTCTCTCTCTTAAGACTACAATCTCAAAACTGCAAATACTGAAAAATTGTCCTTGCAAGCGTTAATGGGTGAATTTCAACAAGCGTCAAATTATTCTAATTTTGTTGGTATTTTTTATTTTGTTAGTAGGGTTCACAATTATACTTTTAAGGGACGTCATTAGTAATAATTAAAACACTGTTAAAACGGCCCTTCATTACACCAAGTGGTTTTTAAAATATAATGATTTTACTAATTATGTACCACCAAAATTGCTATTATCCACCAAAATTACTTTTCTAAGAAACACTCACAATAAATAATAACATATCGGGCTAATTAAAATATAATCGTTAGGGAATCTTACTTGTTATTTTTTTAAACCAAAAACGTATATTTCTTAAAATAATAAATAATGATTATTTATTGTTTAAATAATTTTGGTGGAATCCAGCAATTTTGTCAATTTTGGTGTCATCGGAAAAGCCACCAAAATTGTACCACCGAAATTAGAAATTGAACTATTCATTTATATTCAAAGCGAATCTTTTAGTTTAACACAATTTTAAATTAATACAGTTAAAAAGACACCACAAACATACTTGAAATAACTATCAGACAATAATTTTTTTGGCGAAATAATAACTTATCTAAGTTATCACAATTAAAAAACTGTATTCCATACCACCAAAATTAGATATTTATGTGCTTAGCGGGAAGACGCAGCAAGATGGTACAAATCTTTCATCATCTATCGCTGGAGTGGAACTGAAAGAACAACTAATGTCATATTTGTTTGTTAAATCAATTTTCGTTCGATCATAAACTCAATTTCAATATTCACCACCAAAATTGACTATTTCGCTTGGACAGTTTTATTTACACTGCTCCCAGTTTCCTTTTATTTGCATATGCAATAATTGTAATATTTTAAAATACTGTAACTAATAGGGAATACAGATAACTAAAATATAAATCTAGTTGAGGCTTAAGATCTTTGTACCACGGTATATCAGTATATGCGACAAGTACAGGACACGACACCAAAATTGATTTTGGATTGAAGATATTTTTTTACGATAAATATGATAAGTTAATAATATTTTTAACCTTGGCTCAACATAGTACTTTGTGTAAGATTATCTAGAAAATAAATAGTTTTCCAATACATGTTCTTTACACCCCAATTATCACGTCCGCCGCTCAAAAATGTGGTTGGGATAATTACCCTAATAGATAGGACCCCACAGACAGCACCCGTTCACGAGTGTACGCGTATCTCAGCCATCGCCTCCCTCAACCATGTGTTCGGGAAGGTGGCGACCCCATCAACGACGCCGCCGTAAGCAAAGACCTTAGTGAGCATGACATGCTCATGCTGCCGGACAAAATATATCAATAAAAATGTAGTTGTCCGGCGAGAAACATCACAATGTGTTTTCACTTCTAAAGTGTCTTGTGCACAAGAACCAATACAATAACAAAAAAATTAGGTGTAATGATTTGCCAAACTTGAGGACTAAGATGGATTTGTCTCTATGCTAGTAATGGTAAGGTTGTCTTATCTACACAATGGAGCATAACCATGCAAGACTGCGTCGTAGGCAAGGTTGTTTCCTTAGTGGTGGTGGTGGTGGTGGTGGTGGTGGTGGTGGTGGTGATGGTGGTGGTGGTGGTGGTGGTGGTGGTGGTGGTGCTGGTGGTGGTGGTGGTGGTGGTGGTGATGATGATGATTATGATGATGATGATATTTATCCTGGCTGGCTGTAAATCTGCCGCGAGTTACCTTCAGGCGGGTGTTATGCCCATTGGGATGAAGTTGGAAGTGGTATATATGACAACTGACTGTAGAAACTTCGTTAGCGCGATGTAGAACGCTTTAGTTCCGCTGTCTGACGCTGGTGGCGCTGGCGAGTTGGTTGATATAAGTTGCTGTTAGATGTCGCTAGGTCGCCACAATTGTTTTATTATATTTGTATGTATGTTATGGCAAGTGAATCAATGTATTTCCCCTTCTTTTATATTTTCAGGTCCCTACGTCCCAGCCAACGCGTTTGTTCAGTTTTCTGAACCCTCTGGCCATAGAGATTTGGCTGTACGTCCTGGCTGCATATATACTGGTGTCTTTCACACTGTTCGTCATGGCACGGTTTTCACCCTATGAGTGGTAAGTTTACGTCTTAGAAATAGAAATAGAAATAGAAATAGAAATAATTTTATTTGCATAAACATAGGTACAGTGTTGGTTGGAAAAATCGTAGTACATGGTATGAATCACTATGCTTTACCCGCAGGTGTACAAATTTAGAGTCCCGATTTTTTTTAAAACAGGATAGTAAAATTTAAAAGAACAAAAAATTATAATATAAAAATAAACAACTGACTTATTCTACAAAGACTACAATCCTTAGATATGACTTATGATGGCCTAGTTACTAACTGAGAAAATCCTTGACGGAATAATAGCATTTATCTATTAGAAATTCAGCTAGCTCATTCTTAAATCTATGGATTTTTTGCTGTCTTATACTACTTGGGATTTTATTATATATAACTGGCGCCATGCTAAAAAAACTTTTGCGGTAAAGAGCTGTTTTGCTTTTTTTTAAACATAATAAGTTTTGGTACTGCGCCCGTATTGGTCTTGTTCGCTCCCGAGAAGGTGTCGCGAACAGTGAGAGATTCATTTTGACAAATATAGCAACTTCTAGGATATATAGTGAGGGCACAGTCAGGATTTTTAGTGACTTAAAAGAAGGTACACAGCTGTCTCTAGTTTTAAGACCACACATGGCACGAATACATTTCTTTTGGGCCTTAAATATTGTTTTAACATCTACAGAATTCCCCCAGAAAATGATACCATATCTTAATAAAGATGCCACTAAGCCATGGTATGCAGTCAGTACAGCTTCACGGTTTACTTTTTTTGTTAAACTTCGGAGGGCATACACAGATTTATTCAGTTTCTTAGCTAGGAAAGCTATTTGACCTTTCCAATTAAGTTTGTTATATATTTTTAAACCTAAACATTTAGACATTTCTACTTCTGATATTTGAGTTCCATTATAATTAATATCCATTTTATCCATTTGAATTCGTTGACTAAAGTGCATAACATAAGTTTTACTTAAGTTTATTACTAAATTATTCTTTCTGAGCCATGTTATTATTTTGTTTAAAACTAAGTTAATATCATGTTCATAATTACTTAAATCATTACACTTTATGATAGCCGTGCTATCATCTGCAAAGAGAACCATCGGATGATGAACTTCTTTTGGTAAGTCATTAATGTAAATAATAAATAATAAGGGACCCAAAACGCTACCTTGAGGAACACCATACTTAACAACTCTTGCATTAGATAAGTACGTAGTTTCCTTTTTAGTCTTCAGGCAAATTCTTGTTAATTCAGTGTATTGTTTTCGGTTACTTAGATAGGAGTTAATCAAACTTAGAACATTTCCTCTGAAACCATACGCGTTAAGTTTATGAAGCAGCTTATTGTGGTCAACATAGTCAAACGCTCTGGTCATATCAGTATAAATTGCGCAGATAGGTGTTTTTATGTCCACGTTTTCCATTATAATTTTAAGTAAATCATAAATAGCCATATTCATGTTTTTATTTTGTCTAAATCCTTTTTGTTCATCACATAGAATGTTTTGTTTTGTTAGATAGTTGTATAAACGAATATAAATAACTTTTTCGAATATTTTGGAAAATATAGGTATAAGTGCTATGGGCCTATAGTTTGTTATATGTTCCCGATTTTCCCTTTTATATAAAGGTTTAATAATGGTGGTCTTGAGACTTTCAGGATAAATACCGGCGCTTACAGACAAATTAATAATATGACAGAGATGGATAGCTATAGTGCCACCAACGAACTTAACAACATTAGTAGCTATGCCGTCGAAACCTACACTTTTTGTATTTTTAAGGTTTTTAATAATATTAATTATCTCTTCTTTAGAAGTCGGATTAATAAACATTGAGTTCGGATTAGAAATTATTTTGTCAGAGTATGTAAATTGATTTGAAGTATTTTCTACCTGGTCTATGAAATGGTTGTTGAAAGCTTCAACAATTTCTTTAGGCTTTGTTAGCGAAATATTTTTAGTTGTTTTAATTTTGCGTATCGATTCTGAATGAGTTAATTGTGAATTATTTATTATTTGCCATGTAACTTTAGTTTTGTTGACTGCCGTATTTATTTTATAGTTATTTTGAGCATGTTGCGTTAATTTGATTACTCTCTTATAGATTTTAGTGTAATTTTCAAATAACCTTTTGTTTATGTTATTTGGAGATAATCTATATTGCCATAGTAGCTGTCTTTGTTTTTTGCTACATATTTTTATGCCTTTTGATAGTCACTTTACTTTCTTAAAAGCTTTCAAGGTAATATTTTTTAACGGAAGACAAAGATTGTATAACATTTGAAATGTTTCGAGAAATTTATTATAAGCTTTGTTTGGATTTTCCGTTTCGTAGATTTCCGAAAAAGCTAGACTTTTTAAGTGTATATTAAATTTATTGAGGTTTTCCCTAGAATAGTCCCTTCTTTTTATCTTCGAGTTAAACATACATGTTTTCTTAACGGGTACCCTCAGTACTTGTGCTGTGTGATCTGAAAGCCCAAAGTCAAATACTTGAGCTGTACATCCCTGTTTAATATTATGTACAAAATTATCAATGCAAGATTTACTAGCAGGTCTGGTGGGTGTTTTTAATTCTAATTTAAGATTATAGTTTAACAGGAAATACTCAAAGTCCCGTGTGACATTATTAGTTTTCAAAACATCTATGTTAAAATCTCCACACATAATGAGTTTTCTATTGTTGCGACCTTGTAACTTTGTTATGATAATGTTAAGTTTATCATAAAAAACATCAAGATTTTGAAAATTTGGTGTTCTATAAACACATACGATCAACACTTTAAGAACCACTAGCTCGACAGCACAACATTCGATGATACCGGGTACAGAGCATTTAGCGACGTCGGTTAGCTCTTTATATTGATGATTACTTCTAACAAGTATGCAAGCACCACCTCTTTTTGTCTCTTGTCTAGAGTAATATGCCGCCAAATTATAATGTGGTATTGAAAGTATTTATAAGGTTTATTATTTCATTAGAGCATTCTGGGCATTTATTCTTCTTGTTATTTCGTAGTGACATGATTTCATAAATCAAGTACTTTAATTATTATTACTAAGTATAGATTTTTAATTTATTATAAATGCAACTCCCTCCCATAGGCGTAAACGGTGCAGGCAACTATTGGGTTTATTCTGCGCTCATAATCTTTGGTGTTTACGTACCGCGTTATCAGTGTAGCTTTTGTGAGAGAACGAATCGTAGCGCGCACGCTATTTTCGCACTTACGTGAGACACGCAACGCCGATAACCGCGTACGAAGCTCGTCGTTGGCTTTACACCAGAATGCGGGTATACGAACAAATCGTTAAAATAGGAACACTTATTTACTTGTTTACAATTTCTATACACTTTTCACAATGATTACGAAATTAAATAATGTTTATTTTTAAGTTTAATTGTATGATTATCACTTTGAACTTTAGAAAAAACACCTGTATATAATAAAACTTATTTTTTTAAACTGATGTGACTTACGAAGATGCTTACTGAATTTCTGTCAAAGACTAACCATGTCTTAAGGCATGTACATTTAGTCGAGTACCTAGCAAGTGAAAAGGTGACAAGTGATTGGGTAACAAGTTTTTATGGTATTAAACGTTAAGTTTATTTTGTATATTAAGAGATAATGCTCTCGTATTTCAACTAAAAAACTCAAACTTAAAACTGAAAACTCATTCCAGGTCATCCAGCACCCACGTCTGCGGCCATGAGACTAAACTACTAACCAATCAGTTCAGCGTTTGCAACTCGCTGTGGTTCATCACTGGGACCTTCCTGAGGCAAGGTTCTGGTCTGAACCCCAAGGTAAGTGTTTAAAAAGAACCTACGCCTACGGAAATGAGAACGAGCTTCAGATTAATCTATTTAGTATGTGTCATTTCCAAGAAAAAGTTTTGCTTGAAATCCCGAGATAATTGTACAAAGGGCGGATACCCGCGGACAGCGAAACCAAGTTTCACTTTAATGAGTTTAGCGTGTGCAATGTTTACCACTTGGTTCTTATAGAAGTGCGTTGTAGCCTGATTAATCAGTTTAGAATATTGATGAACCACAGTGAATGTGTGGTTCATCAATGGGACCTTTTTTAACCCCCGACGGAAAAATAAGGGGGGGGGGGGAATAAGTTTAACATGTGCATCTGTGTGTCTGTGGCAATATACTTTCCAAAGAAATGGACTGATTTCTTAAATAAATCTAGTTTAATCGATTCTTTGCTAGATTTTATAAAATCTGTTGGGACATTTTAAGCTTAGCTGTGAAAGTAGGGGTTACCATTATATCGGGGTTTTTTCTCTGCTTAATAGTTATTGATTTCTGACTTAATCCCAAGGTGACCCAAAGACTTCTCACGTCTACTTCTTCACCTTCAGATTAAGCTGTTGAATGCCAAGCAGCAAAGTAATACGACGTGTAACCACAGACTACTAAGGGACACACGTTAGTAACGTATCGTGTAACAGACGCCACAGGTCATTTGCCGGCTTTGGCGCTCTAAAGGTTAGGTAGTCATATCCAGAAGAAAGAAAGAAGAAAGAAGGTTTCTTAAAAAAAAAACGCGTCTGTATCGGTCAATCCTCTCACACACGTTAAAGTTCTCCCCTCTGCGTTGGGGGTTTATGCTGGTCTAATAAAACTTTTCTTATACAGGCAACATCCACTCGTATAGTCGGCGGGATCTGGTGGTTCTTCACTCTGATCATCCTGTCATCGTACACCGCTAACTTGGCAGCCTTTCTGACGGTGGAACGGACCGTGCTGCCCATCCAAAGCGCCGCGGACTTGGCGGCACAGAACAGCGTGCAATACGGAACGCTCAATGGAGGGTCAACCATGACATTCTTTCGGGTAAATTTGGAGAACATTGGATATAGAAAAAGGATAATATTAACGGATTTCAAAGCAGAGTAAAAAAACAGCCAAGTCGAATGGTATTGGCACACGAATCGTTCTGTATGCGGATCCTCTTTCATATTTAACGACACACATACAGACTGAAGGACGGATGAAAAGCGGAGGCTTAGTAATTTTGGGTCGCCTTTGGGTACGGAAGCCTAAAAATAGTCAAATAAGGCTATGATACCCACTTAAACAAAACTGGGACTTCAAAATTTCAACCTATTTTTTAAGTTGGGGTACCTACGCAATGTTGATCACTACTTCAAATTTGAAATCTTGCATTCGTAGTTGCTACGACCCTAATCATGTCTCTTGCTGATATATCCAAAATAATTCCAGGATTCCAACATCGACATATACCAAGCGATGTGGCAGCATATGTCCACAGCGTCTCCTCCTGCCCTGGTCTCCTCGTACGAGGACGGAGTGAGGAGGGTCCTCCAGGGCAACTACGCGTTCCTTATGGAGTCCACGATGCTGGACCACAGGGTACAGAGAGACTGTAACCTGACGCAGATAGGAGGGCTGCTGGATTCTAAGGTGGAGATAAGTTGAAATAGGGTCCATCTTATCTTATTTAGCGACCAACCCACGTATGTCACCGAACGTAGTACTGTACCGACGTACGTGCATGAAGAGGTTGATGAAGGAAGCGAAAGTTGTATGTTTAGAGCCCGCGCAGACAGAGAGAGGTCTAGAGTTCCGAGTTCCGCGTTCAGAGTTCTGCGTTCTTACAAATGTACTGAGTCCTTGCGATAACGCACACAGCAGGCGGTGAGACCGCGGCGGTCAAAGTGGAATGTCGCGTTCTAGAGTTCTTTTGCGGCTGAGACAGAGAACGCCGCGTTCGTCACGATGTCCGAAGTTTCAAATACGGAAAACCTTATTGGATTGATCAGTAAAAGTAGTATTTAAGTCATGTACATGAAAATAAATATAGAATCGCTCTTCGTCGCTAAGTAATTCATGAAAAATACTACTAATATCGCCTTGTTCTTCTCGTGTTGTGTTAATGGTGCACCCAATAATTTCTTTTTCTTTTAGAAGGTTCTAGACTCCACAAAAGCTATGCTTCTTCTTGTGCTATGTTACATGCACAAAGACACGTACGAAAATGGAACGCCAGAATTTGAACCCCACTTGTGTGCGTTGGAACTCTCGAGCGGGCAAAACGCAGAACTCGAACGCTGAACTCGGAACTCCAGACCGCTCTCTGTCTGCGCGGGCTCTTAGACCGTTGCACCTGGCGTTCCATAGTCTCTGCCTGCCCCATTAGCCCATATGCTCATGTTGGCGGAACGACTGGACTTTTTCTTAAGGCAATACATGTCCTATAGCTTATTAAGTGTAATTCTTACTTGCATTCCTTTAATTGTCTCACCCACCATCAACTCAATTCCAGGGCTACGGTATAGCCACATGGAAGGGCAGCCCCTGGAGAGACAGGATCTCGCTGGCTATCCTGGAACTGCAGGAGAGGGGGGTCATTCAGATCCTCTACGACAAATGGTGGAAGAATACGGGAGACGTGTGCAACAGGGACGGGAAAGACAGCAAGGCGAATCCTTTAGGCGTGCAGAATATAGGTAAGTTTGTAATAGCCGAAGGGTAACCAGTATAACTTTTTTTTAATGGCATGTAGTTGGCAAAAACAGGCCACCTGATGGTAAGTGGGATCTAAAACTCATAGACGTTTGCATTCTCAAGATTGCAATCTTAAAACTACAATCTTAAGACGGCAATCCTGAGACCTTCTTTAGTTTTATAATTATGTGATTTCACCTGATGGTTCCGAGAGGATGAGAAAAATGTGTAAAATAAAGCCGTCTACACACCTGTAGCGGAATGGGGGCATTTGGTGTTTAGACTGCATTTGATGGTAGCACTCCACTTATATTTATATACCGAATGAAAGAGCTGCAACGAAAATGTTTGACAAATAACAGATAAAATAGTATGCTAGTCTCTTAAAGGTCCCTTAGTCGTAGCGATCCGGAAATACCGCCGCATTAAATACGTTTTACAAGAAGTCTAACGCAAGGATACAACAATTTCAACTGTTTGATTGTAGATCTGCCAGCTTTCGTAATTTCTCCAAACATCAGGCAATGTGATATTAAAATTTAACTTTATCAATTTCAGGGGGAGTATTTGTAACGCTGCTCTGCGGGCTCGCCCTGGCTATCATGGTAGCCATCTTGGAATTCTGCTGGCACAGCAAGAAGAATGCATCGCAAGGGAGACAGTCCCTGTGTAGTGAGATGGGACAGGTATTGTGATTATCATTTATGATGTTATATAAAGATGGTAGGACAAAAGAAGTTCGAGCCCCTTGCTCAAAGGCATCTGTGTATAGAAATCCTATCATTTTTAGCTGGTAGTGATAAAAACAATACGCGTTATTTGACTACCTATTATTCTCCTAATCATTTGACTCCTGAGGGCTCAGACAAGATGCACTACGCTAACTAACGTTTCTATTCGATTCGTTTTTAAACCAATCGCGTCACTGGAAGATGACGTGATACGAAAAGTCACGTGGTCTACCAGTGACGCGATTGGTTTAAAAACGAATCGAATAGAAACGTTAGTTAGCGTAGTGCATCTTGTCTGAGCCCTCTGATTGTCTTCTAAAATTACTCTATGGATGGCGCTTAGTAGGTCTTGAACTTGACCTTGATTATTAAATGTCATCCAAAATTAGTAGTAGTAGTAGTTATTCATTTCATATTGGAAATTACATTATTATATGTCGCAATGTTTGATTACTCCACAGATGGCGCTTAGTAGGTCTTAAACTTGACCTTGATTATTAAATGTCTTGTAAAATTACTCCATAGATGGCGCTTAGTAGGTCTTGAACTTGACCTTGATTTTTAAATATCTTCTAAAATTACTCCATAGATGGCGCTTAGTAGGTCTTGAACCTTGAACATGACCTTGATTATTAAATAGCTTTTAAAATGACTCCATAGATGGCGTTTAGTTGGCCTTGAACTTGACCTTGATTATTAACCTTGACATTGACCTTGAATTTTGCCAGGAGCTGAGAACAGCGATGAGAGGCGGCTCCTCCAACAGAACAGTGCTCAGACCAGGGTGCTCAAGATGTTCCCCGGCCACTCATGTGCCTCCAGGGCCTTCAAGATATGAGGTAGATAATACCTAGGGAATATTCATGTCTTTTGTCCACAGCTTCAATAAAAGCTGATTCAGGTAACAAACAGTTGAGAAAAATCATTTTTTATAAAGACTGTTTTATAAAAAAAAAGTGACCTTAAGAATAACCTAAGATCTCAATACGAAAATAATGTATCAACTAACTGTTCTTCTTCTAGCAATATACTTTAAAAAAAAACACTTATGTTACTGGAATTAGAATATTTAATCAATTGCCAGAATATATTAAATCTCTAAATGGAATGGAACTTAAAAGGAGAATTAAGGAATGGTTATTTAGCAAAAGTTTTTACGATCTAAATGAATCTGTTACTTTGTAAAATTATTTAAAACTATTATATTGTACGTCCGAAATGGATAAATTGTTGGAACTATTGTAATGTATGACATCTTATTATAATATTATGTACACAGTTTTGACAATAAATGATTATCTTATCTTATCTCATCTTAAATAGCTATAAAAATAACCAAGACATAATTATAAGCCAACAAACGTCACAGAGCTTATCGGATCTCTCTGTCTAATCACTGTCTAAGTAATTAGCAGTTTATTAAAAAAACAAAAAACCGCCTTCAAAAAGCAAAAAATAACTTCTTTAAAATGGTAGGTAAATAGGTCAGTCCAACTGAAGTCTGCTTTTGGTTAAAATATTGTTGGACGCCGACTTCAGTTGGACTGACCTATTTACCTACCATTTTAAAGAAGTTATTTTTTGCTTTTTGAAGGCGGTTTTTTGTTTTTTTAAACAATTATTTTATTTTATACTTTTTAGTGATCCTATTTATGCTGTTACGTAGCTCCACTTCTAAATATTAATAAGAAACTATAGAACATTTCAAGCTCGCCGCAGACAACGCCGCGGGAATGTCATAGTCATATTTAAACCTAAATGTGCTTCGTCATAGTCGCTCAACTTCCTTTATCGAAATATCTTATCGCCACCCTTGAAATAGGTACCGTTAAGGAGTTCCGGTGGCCATCTGTGGTCTTCATCATCAGTTCTACTTCACCATATAGTACTTTTCAAAAGCAAATGCATGAGTTACAGTGAAAAATACCAAAATCGCTATAGGTGTGCCTATAATATTTGAGGAGTTCTCTTGATTTCTCCATGATCCCATCATCAGATCCTGACGTGGTGACAATGGGACCAACTAGAAAGTACCCATTCGAACAACGAAAAAATTTTTCAAATCGGTCCAGTGGTCTTCGAGTAATCGGGGAACATACATAAAAAAAAAAAAAATATCCCGACGAATTGAGAACCTCCTCCTTTTTTTGAAGTCGGTTAAAAATGCTTGTCTCATCCGTATTTCTTGGCCGATTTTAATTCTGATTTCACTATTGGTGATCTCTTTTACGGTATTTTCATAAATATCCATGCATTTTCCCTATTGCCACCTATCTCTCACCTGTCAGCTATCAATTATCATTGTGAAGATGGTGAATATAGAAAACTGGTGGGCATTCTGATCCATGTCATAAAGCAATGCAATAAGGGACAAGGCCAGATTTCGGCTTCAAACACTTTAAAAAAAAAGCCCACGGATACGAAGGATGTTGATATGACCTGTTTTGTATGAGATTTAAATTCACGTTTTATTAATTACACATTTAGGGAAATTATACGAAAAATAGAGCAATCTATTAAGATACTTTGTAAATAAGACATCTTGCGAGTGACCTGTTGTTACGACTGTTTCAATTTTTTTTTTTTAGTTAAGTTCTTCAGAAAAACTAATATCACAGCATTGTTTTAAATATTTTATCTACACTCATATCATAAACCCTCTATGATGCGTTCAGAAACCGCAAATTATGACCAGCATAATAATCAACTCTGTAGTTAGAGCTAATTTTTTATCTGCGGCAGTAATCTTATGGATTCAGAAGAACATCAATTTCAATGTTCTTATGACATTCAAATTTCGAACATCTCCGAAAAACAAGGAAATTTGATTTGACCGCTATTCTAATATCAGTCGAGATGACGTTTAGTTCGAAATCAATTGTCAATTTGCATACAAAATTGGACAATGTCGTACGTAAGTAAGATATCGAACGATATGATAGTTGGAGCCGACTCTAGTATGACTCTGAATTAAAAAAAACTATGACAGCTGCCAGAAAACTTTTCAATCTTTTCATTACCGCCATTACCGGTTAAAATTTAATATGCGGCTCCTGAATGCATCATGGAGGATGATGGAGGCTAATGATAATTATGTGGGTAGATAAAGTAGTGTATGTAACTGTACATAATTAGGCATTAAACACTTGTGTGATGTTACCATGAAACTCACACTTGTGTTTAATGCCCTTCATTATGTACAGTCACATAAACTACTATTTCTACATCAAATAAACCCAATTCTATAATTATCCGTCACAATTTTTTCTTAGACCAAAGCTTCTATAGAGACCAGAGGGCCCTGCCAAGTTGCATTGCACTAACTAACGTTTCTATCCGTTGTTTTTAAACCAATCGCGTCACTGGTAGATCACGTGACTTTTCGTATCACGTCATCTACCGGTGAAGCGATTGGTTTAAAAACGGCATTGTCCTTTCTGCCTTGTACTGAGTATTTTCCTTATCCTCCAGCAACCAGACACGTCAAACAGCGTAGTGGAGTTAAAGGAGCTCCGGTGGTCGTAGCGGAGCGCGCGCGGGCCCGCGTCGGCGCCCGCGTCCCCCGCGCGCCGCTGCCTGCGCCGCGACCATTACAGTTCGTATTGTTTCCTGTTTCCTGTTCCTTTTTAGGATTCCGTACCGCAAAAACGGAACCCATAGGATCAGTCGCGGCCACGCCGCTGTTTGCCCGGCCGTATGTCACAGGCAATTTGCTCCGAAACTACTGGACCGATTGAGTTGAAATTTTGTACACATGTGTAAGTCGGCGACTCAAAGACGGACGTGTTACATAAATAAGTTTAAACACTTCTGGGAGGTAAATTAGAAAATAAAGAAAAAGGTTTTTTGAACGATTTCGGAGGAATATATTTTTACCCTTCGATTATAGAAATATCTATAAGCGAGTCTATTGCATTTAAAGTAACTTAGGTAATTTCTCAAAACGTATGGAAAAATAGTACATTGTTGCAGAGGATAGAAAGTACGCGATTTTTGGACGAGTCATATAGAGGGCCGAAACGTAGTTGAGGCCCTCTAGTGTACGAGTCCATAAATTGCAATTTCTACCGAGGCAGACATAGTGCTTTTCACAACTAATGAGAGGAAATAAAATAAAAATTCAAATTCAAAACTCAGATTTTAATTCATGTTAATGTGACATCGCCACCAATTTTACCATAGATAACTTTTTTTAAAATCTGTAACCCTATTCTCGTCGCACTCGAGATTAATAAACTAACATGCGAGATGAAGATGTCAACTCCATAATAAATTTGTATTTGTTTCGCCATATCTCCCATGTAATTTCATCTGTGGTTCGAGATTAGGGGCCAAGTTTGAATTACATTTAAAAAAAAAGCAGTGACATAGTTTTTAGTCTGTATATCTTTTAGCAAACATACACCTAATATTTTACAACACAAAATGGTGTGTTCTGATTGGTCGATTTCAATTTTTCATTTTAAGGAGCTATGACACAAAAATTGATTGATTGATTTTTCATTGGTTCTTAAAGTTGGACATCAATGTTCTCGACCAATCAGCAAACACGACGGCAAAAACATTCTTGGTCTGTCCTTATAAGTGACGTTTTGCGACCCCAAACAAGACCATCTATGGCTATATTTCCGAGCAGTGTTGTGAGTTGGAATGACAGTCTAATATTATAGACTGTCATTCCAACTTCCTAGCCTGGTGCAAAATGTGTAATTTTTTGCTGGGCAGTTTACATACAAGTAATATTATAAGTTTACCCACATTTTCATGTACTTTATTATTTTATCTTGTATTTCGTTTTCTTTCATTGCTTTTTGACGGCACAGTTAGCCTAGTTGGTAGTGACCCTGCCAATGAAGCTAGCGCTTCCGGGTTCGATTCCCGGTCAGGGCAAATACTTGTATGATGAGCGCGAGTATTTGCTTTAGAGTCTTGGGTGTTTTCTAACTATGTATACAAGTATTTGTTTCTCTGACTAGGTACGTCAATATGTACAGTCAAGGACTTTAATTGTTATGCCACTATGGAGCCCTGTCATAACATAATGACTAGGGTGATTATTTGGCATTTTAACCGCCGTCATTATTGTCTTTGCATGTTATTCAAGATAAACTTTATAAATTTCTTGTTCTTATAAATGGAATGGATACTACCCCCGGGTCCGTTCATTTTGACATCAAAAGTTGCTAGTAGTTATCATTATTTTCGTCAATATATTGAAGACAACAATGACGGCGGTTGAAACGCCCGAATATTCACCCACTATAGGTAGGTAGGTAGGTAGGTATACCTAGAGATTTTCCTAGCACGAACGACGTGTTGTTAGTGCTTGACATAATAAAAACATCGACAATCCTGTTATCAATAAGTACCAATTCAATGCCAGAGTGATTTTCTCTGAAGTATGTAAAATATTAATAAACTGATAGTTTTGTTGCCTCGTGTGGTTGCCGAGTTAGAATAGTGCCACTCCATGTCTTCCCGTGGATGTCGTAAGAGACGACTAAGGGAATAAAGGCTTGTAGTACTGTTAGGCGATGGGCTTGCAACCTGTCACTAATACGCTGGTAAACATCTTAGCCTAATTGTGCAAATTGTGGTTATAGAATTATCAACAAGTTTTTAGAGATGTTTGTAATTCTGTAGCTCTGCCTACCCCACTCTGGGAACGAAGGCGTGAGATTATGTATGTATGTATGTAGTTTTGTTGTTATTCTTTTATTTTATAACGCACCACGTTGTTATATGAATCACATGATATATATGACTGTAATTTTTTCTTAACGATATGATTTCGCTATGTTCTTATAAGGTACTTCACTGGGTTTTAGGGCATTGTGAATATGTTTTTAATAACTATATAATGAAATGCATCAAAACATACATACATACAATCACGCCTGTTTCCCAGAGGGGTAGGCAGAGGCAACTTCTTTCCACCTGCTACGATTCTGATAAGTCTTTCGCTTCTTCCACATTCATACGTCGAGTCATACACGCACTTCGGTTTCGGGTACTTAAGATTCGGTCCCTTTCCAGTATTTATTAAAGAAATGATGTATCGATATCGATAACAGGTTTGTCGATATTATAATTATGTCAAGCACTAACCACATGTTGTTCATGCTATAAAAATATCTAGGTATAATAATGACAGAGTCAAACCACATGACAGAAATTACGCTTAAATTAATGATTAACGTTATGCGACAGGGTTCCATAGTGGCATAACAATTAAAGTCCTTCACTGTATAAGATTATCCTTCGATATTTATTTATTTTATTTATTCAAAGATCCTAAGAACTAAGGTTACCGACATAGCCCGAAGAATAGCCAAACTTAAGTGGAAGTGGGCGGGGCACATTGCTCGCAGGACTGACGGCCGATGGGGTCAGAAGGTTCTTGAGTGGCGTCCGCGGACCGGGAGACGAGCTGTAGGTAGGCCTCCAACAAGATGGAGTGACGACCTTGTAAAGATCGCGGGAACGCGGTGGATGCGAAAAGCACAAGACCGGTCTGAGTGGAGAGCCTTGGGGGAGGCCTATGTCCAGCAGTGGACGTCTTTCGGCTGACATGATGATGATGATGATGATTCAAAGATCCATAAAAACTTTTTTTACAGATTCAGTTGGTTCCCTCAGAAGAACAACGTCATACGTCCTTAAAGAACCCAGAGAAGGACAGAAGAAACACGTGCAAATCATCGCGTAGAAAGACATGATACCTGACACAATAGTTTCTAGAAAAAGATAAGTTGAAGGGCACGCGGAAATAACATATCTAAACCCTGTTCAGACTTACTTGTCTTAACAATGATAATATAATATAGTAAAAAGAGGTAGATATGTTATACGCACTTCGATATTGGCACCCTAAAACCAAGCCAATTGGTACACCTTTACTTAGTCTTGCGCCGTCAACGGAACCGAGAACTAGTCTGCAGAGCAACATACACTCGTCTCTGTTTCTTCCGGAAATTAGCCTCCACTTGCTTCCACTTCCACTTGCCATTTATGAATTAGTGTGTAATTGCAATATTAACTGATTATGTGTGCGTAAGCCGGGCCATTTTTACACGCGGAATACCATATAGGTAACATATCTACCTCTTTTTATATTATATCATTGTGTCTTAAGTAGTAAACAACTTTCTAACCTCAAAATGCAACTTTTTTGTATGAAACAGCTATTTTAAATAAAATAAAGCAATCGCGGACAATACATTGGCCAAGTGATGACCGAAATGTTTTCTCAGTTTACTTTATTTACGTTAAAAGAGCTGATTTAGCCAAAAAAGTTTCATTTTGAGGTTAGAAAGTTGTTTACCATATAAGACAAGTCTGAACAGGGTTTAGTCACCTTAGTAACTTTTTAAGAAATTGCGATTAAAAAGTTTGGAACCGTGTAAGTTCATACGTTTTTAAGTACAAAGACTTATATCTATAACTGAGTCTGTCTGTAGGTATTGTGAACTCTACGATCTTAGATTAAAATCTCTTTGTTTAAGTGACTACACATGTTTTGTCCGTGTACTCTTTAATTATAATGATGGCATTTTCTTATAATTTGAACCAATAAATATGCAAACAAAAAGATATGTCTAATATATTAATATTATTCAAAAATCAATTGCCAATCATCTTTTGTGAAATTCCCTTCTGGAGACCGCATGAACTGTCAATATTTAAAATGATAATGTAAAATTAAACTTGGTCTCTTGTACGTTACCGTAAAAAACATCTAAGAATGTACTAGAAAAGGAAGCATTTTGTACTTAATATTTAATACTTTGTATTTTTTAATTTGTCTTTTTTAAGACTATGCCGAGCGTCCAGTGGCGCCCTCATTTTTATTATTATGTTTTCTAATAAACTTAAGTATTTTCTTGAAATAGAAAGATGTTTTTTGTTGTTCAAATAAATACAAAAATATAACATATATGACAAATTTTAATAACCTTGAGCCATCGTGTGGTCCTCTTAACGGAAAAAGGTAGCCACTTTTTTCCATGATGATGATGGTGATGGTGATGACTTTTGGTGATCCAATCTTGGATGTAAGCCTTTTCCCTCTTCTTCCACTCTTGGCGATCTTGTGCCCGTCAATTGTTATTAAGTTTTGTCATATACTAGAGATGGGCCGACTATTCGACGATTAGTCGGGAAAGCCGACTATTCGGCATCATTTCTAGTCGGTGATAAGTCGGCGACTAGTCGGCAAAATATTATTGCCTATCGGAAATATCGTCAAAAAATGTCCAACACACGCGATTTTCTTTTAAGTAGTTCGTTTTAATACTATAATTAGGATTCTAATTGTTTTATTTGTCGATTAGTTTTTTTTAAAAATTTATTTTGTAAACCAACAGTCACATAAAAACAAGATATAACTTTATAAACATAAAAGGACCTATAGTTCCATTAAACAATGAAAACAAAACTGGTCGACGACGGACGAAACGAAACGTACGTTTCTGAGTTCACCCGAACTTACCAAAATCCTACCATCGGTATTGCCGACTAGTCGGCCGATTAATCGGCAAATTGAAAACCGATTAGTCGGCCGACTGGCCATCGGAAATCCGTAGTCGGCCCATCTCTATCATATATTCTATAAATTGTGTATTCATTTGTCCAACAAAAAACCATCGTTCACAAACATAATAATGAGGGCGCCACTGGACGCTCAGCGTCGTCTTAATGTTAGAGTAAGACGGAATATATGAAAAATGTCAAAGCGATTGCAATAATGTGAAACAAAAATACTTCATACTGCCTAAAAATAATGTACCTAATAAAGTAATAATAGTTATTAAGAGTGTGATTTTAGTACTTGTTCAAGCTAATTAAGGTATACAAATGAAAGATCATAGGTTTTAAGTTTTGTACCAAATATAGGGAGCCAGCCATTTTGTACGCGTAGAACTCGATTCCTGGTTTTTTTAAGTAAGTAATAGAGGGGTGTCCTCGATTAAAAAGAACTAATTAGTTCGTCAGTAAGATTATCAAAAAATATTGAATTCCCTTTCTTTTGACCAATATAACGCGCATCAAAGTTCGGGAGTGGGGGCTCGTGACGTCACAACGTGGTATAAAGTGTGCCGCGGCGTGACGTCACGCGAAACTTCAACGCACTTTATCTTCGTCATTTTTTGTTTAATTGACAAAAGAAAAAATACGTGTTCAATATTTTTTGATAATGTAAATGAAGGTCTAATTAGATTTTTTTAGGACATAGCCTATTCCCCTTTTTGAAAAATGCTACCTTAGTGCTACTCTAGGGTACCTAGCGAATATTTCTTGTAAATTTCAAGACCGTACGTCCAGCGGTTAGTCAGTCAGTCCCAGTAACTCGAGCATAAGGCTACGTCCTACATGGGCGATACAAAGCGAACAGAATTGCTAAGCGATCCGATGCGGTGACACGCGATTTCAATGCGAAGTGGTACGACGCGGCGGCCTTGTCCTAGTTACGTGCGCGACTTTACACTTTTTTTTTAAGTGTACTTTCCTCTAATAAAGTACACTTTTTTTCAAAACACTCTTCGCCAAACTGCGGTAACAATTTTAAAAACACTCTTAGAATATCTACTGTGTACCTACTTAATCTAAAATCAAATCCATGCTTACAACTCTGACAACCCGTCGCTTCGCGCGAAAAATATCAAACCAACTGATCGCGTTCGCTTCGTTTCGCGCCGCGCCGCCCGCACCCCACGCCTGTATTGGTCACGTAGGCCACTTCAATAGCTGTCGACTGTTCGTTTATTTCGCGCCGCGTCGCTCCGCATCGCATTCGCGTGGAATTCGCTCACCTAGCCGCCAAAACCCGACTGTTTCTTCATTTTCAAACGCGAGTTAGCCGTATTTGTGGTTTATTTAAACCAAATTACATTATGTTCACCATCAGTTAGATAATTTGTCGCGGAAGGTTTATACATTGGTATAAATATAATTCACATATTCTCTTTTTTTCTAAATTACACCCGTGCGAAGCCGGGGCATTTAGCTAGTATTATTTACTTCTTTCCTTACCCATTCCCTTAATTTTAAGTAGATAAACAATAATACAAAGAGAAATGTGTTCTTCTATGTAAATATTTATAAGTGTGTTGTATGTTTCGTGTTTGGTGTATACTGAAGTATGTGCTCTCACTTAGTATTGTGATCTATGTATATGTTGTATAATGAATACTTGAAGTTATGACATCATAAAATAATTCTCGTAACTTTTTTATATACAATCATCGTTTTAGTGTACGTGTTTTAATACTAGCAGTTAAGGGCGCGTACACATAGAACGTCCATTTTACAGGATCCATTTTAACGGATCATTTCACCTTGTAATCTTCTTTTTTACTGGATCCAGAATACTGTTTTGGGTGTGAACTCGCTCATACAACTACATACGCCATCAAATAACGGACCTGGAAAACGGATCGCTATGTGTACGCGCCCTCACACAAGCATCCTGTTTACAGTATTCGGTAAAAGCGGCCTGCACACGTAGTTTGGACCGCGGGAAACGCCACGCGCCATTCCAACTGTAATAGCAAAATGTTTAAAGAAACAAAAAACCGCCTTCAAAAATGCAAATGGACTGACCTACCATTTAAAAAAAAGTTATTTTTTGCATTTTTGAAGGCGGTTTTTTGTTTTTTTTTTAATTTATTTTATTTTATACATTATGGTGATCCTATTTATACTGTTACGTAGCTCCACTTCTAAATATTAATGTGAAACTATAGAACATTTCAAGCTTGCCGCAGACAACGCCGCGGGAATGTCATAGTCATATTTAAACCTAAATGTGCTTCGTCATAGTCGCTCAACTACCTTAATCGAAATATCTTATCGCCACCCTTGAAATAGGTAACGTTAAGGAGTTCCGGTGGCCATCTGTGGTCTTCATCATCAGTTCCACTTCACCATATAGTACTTTTCAAAAGCAAATGCACGAGTTACAGTGAAAAATACCAAAATCGCTATATTTGAGGAGTTCTCTTGATTTCTCCAAGATCCCATCATCAGATCCTGACGTGTTGACAATGGGACCAACTAGAAAGTATACCCATTCAAAAAACGAAAAAAAAATTCAAATCGGTCCAGTGGTCTTCGAGTAATCGGGGAAAATACATAAAAAAAAATATATCCCGACGAATTGAGAACCTCCTCCTTTTTTTGAAGTCGGTTAAAAATAGTAAAAAATGTACAGTTCGGAAAGAACATCGGAATGGCGCGTGGCGTTTCCCGCGGTCCAAACTTCACGTGTGCAGGCCGCTAAACGTTGTGGTCGTGTGACTGCTAGTATTTATACGTTCACTACTAAACGGGATCCCGCAAAAAACTGTACCTGCCAAAAAACGGGACGTTGTCGTCGGAAGCCCAAAGGCTGACTTAATTTTGATTCACTTAGAAAATAATTGATGAAAAAATATTTTTAAATAAGTGTTTATAATTAGATTTTGACAAGTTGGTCGTCTGAAATAAATGTCAAATATAACATGATTTGTAAATATTTTTTAAAAAAGCAATGAACAGACCCCATATTATTTTTTGATTCCGCTGACTAGCTTTTACATCATCTCAGCTATCAACGCTATTTTTCAGTTATTCTTTATTAGTGAAGTGAAAATGAGAGTTTTTAATATCGTCAAACAACCCTGTATAATTATTATGATGTATGTAAGGTAATGAATAGGGTTAGGATTTTGGTGGCATATCGTGATTCTAGAATCCATGGAGTCGCTATTTCCTAATTATTATAACACATGACACTTTGATTTTGACCTTCAGTATGGTCATATTTCAAAATGAACTAAATACAATTTTAGTTCGGTTATTCCATACCTACTAATATTTGCTTGTTTGTAACGCTTTCACAGCAGAGATATCCTCCATACCAAAATACATTTAAATTGGTTTAGCGGTTTAATGAATAAATAAATTTTGAAATATTAAAATACTGAAGGTCAAAATCAAAGTGGTATGTATGTTATAATAAATAGGAAATAGCGACTCCATGGATTCTAGAACCACGATTTGTCACCAAAAGTCCTAACTCTAATAATGATGTATGTAAGATAATGAAATATTTTATACTGACAAGAAATGCCCAAAACTACTAGATATTCCAAACGATTCCAGACATATATTGGCTTAGATATTATTACTGTTATAAGCATAGCTTGGACAGGTCAGGTCATAGCAAAAACAGATATGGAAATAGAACAAGATTCGATAGAGCCGTAATAACTAAGGTCATAGTTTTGTCAAAGTAGCATTCCTGAAACAGGTGACAATTGAAATTAGTAAAATTATTTACTTATGATATGGTTATATCTAAATATTTTAAATATGGTGAAATTAGAAACGGTTAATAAGTGGATTAAGAAATATCCCGAGCTCTCTTATGATGAAAATGTCTGTGATGTATTGTGTACAGCATGTGAAATTCGTATTAAACAGTTAAATAAAGATAATATCAATTTTGGGTTACCGCTATACCTAAATGTAATTGAAAAATATAATTAAATAATACTGTACATAATACGACTCCATTAATCTTGTTCTATTACCGTTTTGCGATTGTTTTGCGATGACCTGTCCGAGCTATGGTTATAAGAAGAAAGTGAGTTGGTAGCAAGGCATTATTTCAAGTATCTATTACACAATGTATACAATAAGTGTGTCTTTTACGTGTTAAAAACGCTAGAACTTATAATAGGTATTTATCAAGTTTTATATAACGAATTAAATAGTTAAGTGTGTGAATAACGGGACTAAAATGTGGATTAGTTGTATGGCTTGTATGAAACGAGTGTGTGTATGACATGTTTAAATAAAATTTAACTTTGGTATACGTCAACTTTTATAATCCATATACGGGGTGTTCTAGGTATTAAGAGGTTCACAATCACCCTGTATTAAGACGAGATTGTGGATTTTGCTCTTTCTGTCTTGATAACCTAACATGGGCCTTGTTTAAGTTGAACGCTTTTCAAGATCATAGCATTTTGATACAAATTTTGTTATTTGAAACCTTGTTGTAAATTTTATTAACATTAATTATAACAAATAACCCCTTCGCTATTAAACTATCAATCAATTAAATGACATTGATTTTACTCCTCTGTATTTTTTAAATTTAACGCAATGACTGGTAACGTAAATTTTCAAAGCTAAGAATAATTATAAAAAAAAGAATTACCTTGTTTTTTTTCATCGCAGTTAAAGTTTTACCAAAAAAAGAAATTATGACAGTATACGAAAAAAAATTTTTTTTTATTAAATGTTACACAATTAATTTTACTACACTCGCATGTCAGGTTATGTAGATAAAACAAGGGATAGGCTATCTATTCGCAGGTTGATTGTAAACGTCTAAATACAGGACACCTTGTATATTTATTAAAGGAATGCCAACAGTCAAAAAAACTGAACATAATGGCAATATAAAAAATACTTCCTGCTTACCACTAATCTGCCATAAGCCATCCTATGTCCTTTGTGTTTGGGTGAAGACTGGCGTAAGAGCAAAAGAGAGCGAGTAAGTGAGAAACCCGCTGAAGGTTTTTTTAAAGCTATTGTTGTAATAAAATCCAAGATATGTGTTCTAAGTAACAAATAATAGAGGTATAAAAAAAAATGCAATTCTATACAATGTTCATTTATTGTTTATATATATCGTATACATTGCTAAAGTATGTTATAATGATATAAATTATAATTAAAATTTAACAAAACCTATTTTCTTGTTGATTTATTGTGTTATTTGTAACTTGACTTCGTATTAGAAATTAAAAAATTTGCTGGTTATTTAAACAAAAATGTGTAAATTTAAACGCCGTGCCAATATCGAGCCAAATATTAACACTTGTGCCAAAACGAGCCAATATTATGATAAAATAATTTTTTATGGTATTGTAAATTTATATGAGTTTATTTTCATGTTGTTTGTTTAGAATACGTATGACTGTGAGATTTTATAATAAAACATGTTAATATTTATAAAATTTTAATTTTTCATACCTATACGATATTTGGCTATTCTGCCCTCCTTAATAAAAAAGACGCATGCGCAATTTGATGGTCAAAGTAAAAACTTCAACCCTCCATCTTAAGAAATAAGGTCACTAATACATACGCGGTTCTATGAGACATACGCCCTTTTTTCTAAGGAGGGCAATATTTTAGTTACTTCATATGCAATCTACTATATCAGTTACATGCATACTTACAAGCAGGAACATGATGTTCTAAAACTATGGTTTTCCATGCCATTATATTTCCAGACGAGTGGATAGGCCGTGGTGGGCCTATCGCATGGCCGCCAAGCTCTCCTGATCTTAAGCCAGGGGGGTTTTTGTCACGGGTTCCTAGTGAAAAATGGTACGGTCAGCGTCATAAATATATATACGTTAACAAGGTTTCAGAAATGTATATACACCCTTATTTCCTCGCAGCAGAGTCGTGTTTACATATTTTTGAAAGTTTTACTGTGTCTATATATTTGATACTGACTGTACAAGTCTTGTAAAGATCAAAAGTGAAAAAGGGTTTAACGGTGATCTTTTGAGTTCCTTTGAAAAGAACTGCGACATTTAAAAATATTTATTTGGTGCCCATTTTCGACCTTTAATTATCATCAAAACACTACAAGCTACATTGAAATGCAGTATTTTAAAGTTAAAGAAGTTAGAAATAGCTACTCTGAAAAAAAATTGAAATACGATTGTAACACATATTTTCACATAACGATTTTGCTTAATATTAAGGTTTCCATTGGATAAAGTTATCGTAGATTTTCTACAGATTTCTGAGGGCCTAATCAAAAGGCATAAAGCTAAGTTATCGATTTTCGAAAATTGACAAAATTTATAGGATTGACGTAAGATGATGACAGATCACACGATCATGCCAACTCTATACATTTCAAGTCGATAGAAAATAGAAACGTTAGTAGCGTTTACATCTTTACTATTTCGTCATCGTCATTAGCAAACAGGTCATCGAACACATTATTGGCCAGTCCGTCCCATATAGCCATTTTCGGTCGCAGACTTTTCAAAGCAGTAACAAGTCACATTTGTTTCGTAACTGTTTCGGCACATTGCGACTGTGTAAGGGTTTGGTTTCTAAGTGTAGTAACAGTTGATACACAATGCTACCACTAAATAAATAGTAACAATGTTTAGTCGCTGCGTCCACAAATAACGGAAACATTTGTGTCACACATTTTTATACACTTTGCGTTTAGTTTGTGACTAGTGTACAAACTAGGAAATAATGTGTAGTAACCGTGTGGTAACTCTGTAACCAAGTTATAAACAATAAACGCGAAGTGTAGTAATGTTACGTCAATGTTTCGGAACTTTGTAACGGTAAATGACGGTGTCAGTGAAACTTTGAGAGTCTCTGTAAATAAAAAAATACATGGAGCCATTTTGTTATTTCAGTAACTTTGTTTCTACTTTAAGTTTCACGTCGACACATGTCGACACAAACTAGTAACTGTGTGACCACTTGTGACTGCAATGTTTGTCCGTCATAATAACATATTTATATCATAATTAATAAGTTTTATGATTAATTCTTGCTTTTATATTTATTGTTGTTGCTCAAATATATTATTCTGTCTATGAAAGCTTCAGAGATCTTTAAATTATAGACTTATTCAATAATGCAATAATACGCAGCACAGTCTTGTGTTTCGCTAAATTGCCTAAATTATGATTTTATGATGGCGCGTTGATGAATTTCAACCAATATGATCAAATGGCACGATGAAATTATTTTCCCATTGAAATTTGAACACAATCATAATGAATTAACACTAAAACGAAATATTTACGTTGTCAAACTTTTTTATGATGGCGTCTCTTCTTATGTATTTTTTTAAATCACTATGAAAACAACATCAGACACTCCAACGAATTTCATTTAAAATAGTGAATTAACGAATGATTTCTAACGAACTGGTATCAAACTGGGAACATTGTTACCACACAGCGACGGAACAGTGAAACCAAAAGTTACTGTGTCGACTCTTCCCCAATTTTAGTCGTCGCGACGTAACAACTACGAAACAGCGACCAAACGTGTTACTAGAATCAGTCAGTGTCTACACATATGTTTCGACAATTTATCGTAACGGCTACCAAAAATGGTTATATGGGGTAAAGGTGATGTTTTGTGACTCGAAACCAGACCATCCTTGGCATTTGCATAGCAGTGTTAAGAAAATTTGATTATTTCATTTCATATAATTATTTATTTTTCTGTTAGTTTCTTACAATAAATATTAAAGTATAAACGTAAAAAAACAATATTTATATAAAAAATAAACACAACAACCTAGCCTACGGGTGTCGCCGGCAGAGGTGCCGTGCTTCAAGCTATCTTCTGTTATATTAGGGCTGCAGAGAGAACCTCCTCACAATACGTGCCGTGTCGTGTCCTTCTTTCTGTATCTGGCCCTTGATCCAGCCACCTAGCAAGATTCTTTTGAAGTGTTGGTTAAGACTCTTCGCTATGAGACCGTCCGCCAAAACAACTATCAGGACAATGATCGTCGAGTCAACATCCCACATGGCGGTCACCTCGTGAGCCAAGTCAAGGTTCTTGCTGAGCTTGTCCTTCTCAGCCTTCACGAGGTTCTCGTCATGCGGGATGGTGACGTCGACGAGCACTGCCCGGCGTTGAGATCGATCAGTCAACACGATATCAGGCTTATTGGCAACAATAGTCCTGTCCGTGATGACAGATCGATCCCAATAGAGCGTAGCACGACCATTTTCGAGAACTTTCGCTATCGCAGTACGGCACTTCTGACTCAACAAGACCGTTTTGAAGAGCAAGTTGCTGATACATGATCCTGGCTACGAGGGTATGTCTTTGACAAGAACTTTAATTACATATTAATATACACTGGTAAACATCTTAGCTAATCTGTGCAAAATGTGGTTACAGAATTATCAACAAGTTTTTAGAGTTGTTGGTAATTCTGTAACTCTGCCTACCCCACTCTGGGAATTAAGGCGTGAATATATGTATGTATATATCTAACTACATTATAACTAGTTTAGTTAATTTATAAACCTAAATTAAATTTCAAAAGTGCTTCTCGGTAGTTGTTAAGTTTCTTCGTTTAGAATATCTTCTTTCGACGAAGTCTGTCTAATCTCTTCCTAAATTTCTGCAGCTCTGGTGAAAATTCCTGGAAAAACAAAAGCGATATTACATAAGTATTCAAATGTTTATCTGCAAGAGAACTTACAATTTTAACACTTTTGATTAATATTGTAAGTTAATATTGTAATACGAACACTGTGCCTTACCTAGAGTAGTTAATGTGATTAGTGTGTGTGTGTGTGTGATTAGTGTGTGTGTGTGTGTGTGTGTGTGTGTGTGTGTGTGTGTGTGTGTGTGTGTGTGTGTGTGTGTGTGTGTGTGCGCATCAAGCGCAGGGTCCGTTCGGATCGCTACCACCGTCATATACTTAAAACTACAAAAAATTCAAAATTCAAAATTCAAAATATTTATTCAGTACATTGGCCACATGAGGGCTCCTTTACACGTCGGTAACATGGAGTGAATCTACTAGCGCTTCGGACAAGACCATCATTGCGGAGAAGAAGCGCCGCAAGAAACTCCAGCAGAAGGTCATTTTTTCCAATCATAAAATACAATAATAGTTAAAAGTAACATTACAAGGTAATACAGTAATAAATCATTATTTTAAAACTAACACAAATAAAACCATTACAAATGTAACCTAAATTACTTAAATTAAAAATAGTGACTAGGAGAACAACATGACGAGGTCTCTACGTCAGGAACGATAATTAAAATAACTAACTGGAAAACACGTCCTTGCAAGCGTGAACAGACCGGACCCCACAGACAGCACCCGTTCACGAGTATGACGCGTATCTCAGCCATCGCCTCCCTCAACCATGTGTTCGGGAAGGTGGCGACCCGATCAACGACGCCGCCGTAAGCAAAGACCTTTAAGTGACCATGACATGCTCATGCTGCCGGACAAAATATATCAATAAAAATGTAGTTGTCCGGCGAGAAACATCACAATGTGTTCTCACTTCTAAAGTGACTTGTGCACAAGAACCAATACAATTAAAAAGTAAAAAAAACATTAGGTATACTTAAATTTAAAGTGTCTACATTATTGGCTTAAAGGCATTTTGCAATAAGCGCTGCTCAGCGCTCAGCTATTATAACTATTCAAAAAAAGTTTTTTAAAAAGAACCGTAATATCAGTAATAGCTCACACTACTTGAAAACGTCTTTATCATCTAGGAAGTCATTTACAGTATAATATGCCTTACCCAGCAAGCAGCACTTAATGCGTGACTTAAATTTATTGGACGGCATTATGACAATATCAATAGGTATCTTATTGTAGAAACGTATACAGTTCCCCACGAACGATGTGCTTACTTTACGAAGACGGTGACCTGGGACTACGAGTTTATCTTTATTTCGCGTGTTGAACTTGTGAACGTCACGGTTATGCCTGAAGTCATGTACGTGTTTACGAACATACATGATATTTTCAAAGATATACTGCGACGCGTCAGTAAGAAAACCGCTAAGTTGATTTATTCGCATTCTTAGGATTGCAGTCTTATGATTTAAGTCTTAGGAATGCAAATGTCTATGGGTAACAGATCCCACTTACCACCAGGTGGCCTGTGTGCTCGATTGCCTAGTCAGCAAAAAAAAGAATAAAATGTCCTTATTCTTTCTTTTGTGTAACGAAAATTAACCATAATTAATAAATGACTCATTTTCATTACACAATGTTGTCTCCATTAAATACTTACGATATTTTTTAAATCCACTCTTATTGTAGTACACTCCTTGGCACTACTTTGCAGTAGTTAAAAGAAAAGCAAATTATGAACCTCGCATTATGTACTTTATTATGAACTTGTGCCTAAATCAGGCTCCAATTCACAATAATAGACTACTTTTGGCTTGGTGTTACAATCCGCTATTACTGTACAACTGAACAAATAAGTGTGTTTTCTTTGCAACTAATGGTTGCAATTACGCTGTTTAAATATCTGGTCACGTGCGCCATTTTGAAGCGTGTTCACACTCTGACCTATTTAGGGGTGTATTTTGTGGGGGCGCAGGAGCTTAGGGTGTATTTTGTTCCAATTAGTGTGAAAAGGGGAAGAATTACATTTAAAATGTGTGCTAGTAGTTAAAGCTCGATTATTGTTTTATTTACGCGTTTTTAAAGCAGAGGGTCGTAAGTTTGAACCGGGGGTGTTAAAAAATGTAATGTTTTTAAGGTTCCGTACCAAAATGTTAAAAAGTAAACCTTATGGTGAGACTTCGTTGTCTGTCTGTCCGTCTGTCTGTATGTCACAGCAGGTTTTCTCAGCAACTATAAATGAAATTTGGCATAGTTGTACAACTTGCTTGCCCGCATCTGTTTTTGGTAAAAAAAATATGAAATTAATTTTATAAATATTTGAAAAGGGGTCTAGAATGGGGGGTTGAAAAATGAAAGTGGTTTGATTATAGCAAATGGGGTGTCATATGAAAGGGCTCAATCCGCACATTTCGAAACTATTTTCTTTTTTTTATGTTCTTTTTGATTTATATCCAAAAATGTACAAAAAAGGACCGTTCCAACATTATTGAGTATGTAAGGACTTATAGGTAAAAAACTTAAGTAAAGCTCTTGCATGTAGTAGTAACACATCTGTACAGACCGTTCGACATTTTATATTTGAAATTTGACGTAAATTCCATATTAGTTTTGTACACAACTACATGCAAGAGGAGCTTTACTTAATTTTTATACCCAGACAAGGATAGACAAATCAAAGGTTACTTTTTTTAAATAAAATATATGAATATGGATGAATATGAACTCCCTTTGTTTGCATCGGAGGTTAAAAGCACACATTCATTAGATTTGTTATGATATGAAACTACAACATTCCCGATTAATTTCGTTGAAAGATTAAACTGATACACAACTTGATAAACGAGCTAATTTTGAACAAAACCATACAAAAATTTATTTATACTACGTTATGATCTCCTCACTCCTCCCTCGTGTGGTTGCCGAGTTAGAATAGTGCCACTCCATGTCTTCCCGTGGATGTCGTAAGAGGCGACTAAGGGAATAAAGGCTTGTAGTACTGTTAGGCGATGGGCTTGCAACCTGTCACTAATACGCTGGTAAACATCTTAGCCTAATTGTGCAAATTGTGGTTATAGAATTATCAACAAGTTTTTAGAGATGTTTGTAATTCTGTAGCTCTGCCTACCCCACTCAGGGAACGAAGGCGTGAGATTATGTATGTATGTATGTATGTATTATATTGCACTAGCGGCCCGCCAGCGGCTTCGCCCCGCTGTAAATTTCCGTCTTTTTTTTTTTCAATTTGTTTCTTATAACGAACACAACAACAAAAAAAGAAATCAGCCAATTCGGTTCAGCCGTTCTCAAGTTATCGCGTGACCAGGAGAAATAGGGGTTAATTTTTATATACAGTGTGTGACGTCAATACGAACATATATTTTGACAATAGTTAATATGCTTCCTAATTAACAGTGATCGGATCTAGGATGCAATTTAAGTCCGTTATTTTAACATGGATATGAATATGACTTACAATCCCGCGAATCTTTTTGTTACCTACCTTTATAAAAAGGTAAATAAGTTTACACTATAAAATTAACAAAATATGTAAAAACTAAAAAAAATACAGTACTGCATAGAAGAACTGAACGTAACTTGCACGTCTTGTCTTTTATGGTATTTTTATTATGTTTATTTGTTTATTAGGTTTAGGCTGCGGCTCCACTGAGGCGGAGACGAGCGGAGCGGTGCGGAGCTGTGCTAATATTAACCAATAGAGTCTAAACTAACGTGCGCAAGGCGCGCTCCACGTGACCGCATGCGCCTTCTATTGGTTAATATTGGCACAGCTCCGCACCGCTCCGCTCGTCTCCGCCTCAGCGGAGCCGCAGCCTAACCCTCGACAAAAGTTATTAATTATTAACAATAACCCATCCCAAAATCCCGGGAAATCTCGAGTCACATCCATGTTAAGCATAACGTTTGAGGTCGTTCACCCCAAATTGCATCCTAGATCCGATCCCTGCTAATTAACATAAAAACATGTGTATTATTAACATAAGTTGTACTTTTTTTTCATACTAACTAATTCGCCACACAATGTATCAAATAGAAGAAGAAGAAGAAGAAGAAATACGTTTATTCACCAACCATAAGACACACAAATATACAAATTATTCAAGAAAACAATGAAGGTAACAGGCACAGAACGCAAATGTGTGTCCTCGCGGCGGTGAAACGGACACTGGCTCAGCAAAATGCTGAGGTGTCAGACACCTACAGCGCGAAAATCAATATGGTAGCTAATAGAGATCAATTATCCCTCAATTAACTTGCAATTAACTTAGACTTAATGTTATACATTGCTACTCTCTTTAATATTTATAGCTTTATATAATGCTAGACTAAGTAGTACCATTGTAATAAGAAATATGTTTAAAAAATGACTGACTGCTGAGTTTCTTGCGGCGTTTCTTCTCGGCAGTGGTCTTCTCTTGGGAAGCGCTGGTAGATTCTTGACGTGTAAAAGTGCCCGTGCGGCCTACTTACTGAATAAATTTCTTTTATCTTTTTTTTTATCTCGATGGAGCCTTTAAAAATGAATTACACTAAATTGATTGAAGCTATTAACTTAATTCTTTCTTTAAACGGTTCACAACACTTAAAGCTATCGTTACTTAAAGGGAATTGGGTAAATTGGTTTGAAGAATATTGTCATTATTTTTTTCAGCGGCCGCGGATGATTCTTACATAGTTATTTAGAGGACCTCTAAATACATATAGATACAGTGGTGGCCACATAATTAGGGACACTTGTTTTTTTCCCATACTATTGCCTACAAATATGACTTTTCAATTTTGACCACTAATCAAAAAGTTCTCGACCAATTTTATTGCTAAATACATTTTACTTTACATAATTAACAAAGGTTTAAACTGATGTACAGTGAACTAATATTAAAAACGGACCTTATATTTTATAAGGATTTAAAAACTAAGTGCTGACGCGTCCATACAAAATTCTACAACTTTGTATGAGCGCCGAATATTTATTTTTTCAAATCCTTATAAAATGAAAGATCCGATCTCAACAGATATAAATTTTACATACATTTAAACTTTACTTTATTAGTTAACGATAAGTGTAACTAAAAATATAATGGGTTAAGAACTTTTGGATTGGTTGTCAAAATTGAAACGCCATATTTGTAGGCAATTGTATGGGAAAAAAACAATTGTCCCTAATTATGTGACCACCACTGTATATATAATGTATGACGTTAAATAATATCGGAGCGGAGATTTTAAAGATTTAAGTATTCAGTTTTTAGTACAAAAGTACGCCCAAGTATGGATATTTAAATATCTCGGCTCCGATGCCCTTAAGAGTATTATATTACATAATAAAATATGTTTATTTTTAATAATTCTATCATAATTTTACGAATGGCCGCTCACCTTGAAAATGTATGAATTTTAAAAATGACTACACTTTTACCCAAACCCCTTTACGTTCGTATGGATGTCACACACTGTATATAGATAGATAATAAATAACCCAGCAAAACCCGGCAATGTAACCATTACTCGTTTATGAAGTCCTGGTACTTGAACTGGAAAAGCATGACCGCATCGTGAATAGGTTCAGTGAAAAACCGGAGTCCTATTGTCTTACAGGTTTATGATCTCCTGGTACTACTTTTTTTGTATATTGCATTTTCCTCGCTAGCTGTTTAATAAGCCTTTTCGTATCCCTTACTTGTTTATAATATCCTGGTACCTGCATCGTGAATGGTGAAGTTTAATGAAGAATATGTCTTACAGGTTTATGATCTCCTGGTACTTGAACTGAACGTAGCAACCCATCTGATACTTTGTTTTTACACGACTGCCCCAAAAAGGAGTGTAGTGTTTTCATGTTTGTATGTATGTCGGTATGTGAGTTTCTTTATTCCACTATAACTTCTAAATCCCTTTACCGATTTAGATGTGTGAGGTATCGTTAGAATCCTTACGTCATCCCGGGTGACATAGGATACCTAAACAGTTATAATATAAATAACAAAAATGGCAAAATGACAATTTTTAACATATGTAGCTATATCGACGACAGTGTAAAAAATGCAGTCGGGTTTTTAAAGCTTGCTTTTCATATAGTTATTTGCATATTGCTTTTCCTCGCTAGCTGGCTAATAAGCTCTCTCGTATCCCTTACTTGTTTATGATCTCCTGGTACTTGGCTTGGTTAAAAGATGTAACTGATTACACAACTTGATAAACGAGCTAATTTAGAACAACAATGTTACCTAAACCACGTATAGATTACGTTAAAGTTATAGCTTTGGGATAGCGTACGAATTTATGTTACACTAGAGAACGCCGGCGACTTTGTACGCCTAGAATTAGTTTTCCGCTACTCCCCCTATTTTAACCCCTTAGGGGATGAATTTCCAAAATGCCTTCTTAGTGCACCCCTAGGATATAAAACCGACGTCAACCCGCCTAGGGCTCATAGAGCAGCCCGTTTTTTTATCAGTATTTTTTTAAAGTAATTACCTAAAGTTGTTTTTTGTGACAAAGACAAAGACAAAGTGAAAAGCAAACACCAAAAAAACTTGGACTTGGACACCTAGAATGGAAAAACAAACTTTATGAGATTACTCAAAAAAAAAACTGAAAAAATACGGTTTAAAAACTTCGCTGATTCGTAATGATTCTAATTATGTAAGATACCACTGAAAAACTTATGAAATAAAACATGAAATTAATGATTTTTCGAGGCATGGACATAAGGAAAAATTACAAAAATTCATATTAAAATGATAAATATCTCCGAAACTAGCAAAAATTGCTGAACATACATAGGGGTTAAATCGATAGCTTATGAGCTGCTCTATCACCCCTTTTCATTTTAACGGTGGGTTCAGGGACACCCTGTATATATCTATAGATACATATCTGGGGACCATCTCACACATATTTACCTAGTCCCAACAACCCAAGAGTAAGCTCACGTATTTTTTTTCGTACAATCCTTGTTTTGATAATTACGAACATAAAAAAATAATTATTCAAATCGGTCGAGCCATTCTCGAGTTATGGTTTGACCAAGGGAAACAGGAGACCCTGCCAAGATGCACTACGCTAAGTAGCGTTTCTATTCGTTTCGTTTTTAAACCAATCGCGTCACTGGCGATAACATAATATGAAAAGTCACGTGATCTACCAGTGACGCGATTGGTTTAAAAACGAAACGAATAGAAACGCTAGTTAGCGCAATGCATCTTGGCAGGGCCGCCGGGGATTCATTTTTATATATAGGTATATAGATTATGTTTAGCTTTAACAGTAATGTGTATTTGTTAAGAATAAAGACGTTTCTCTATCTATCTACTTACTTCAACATCATCACGGTCTCCAAGGTCCACGGCACCCGAGGGTCTGACCTTATTAAGCTTGGGCTTGGGCTTGGGGTTCTTGGGCATAGGAGTCTTATAGTCTTCTTCATCATCATCGGCGCCTTCGGTGCTGTCTCCATGGGTTCCTGACTGCTTCTGGATTACGATGCATCTGGAAGAAGCCGGAGTTATTGAAGTTTAAAGGGGTTTATCAATCTTCTTTACATAGTATAAAATAAAGTCGCTTCCGCTGTCTGTTCGCTTAGATCTTTTAAATTACTAAACGGATTTTAATGCTGTTTTCAGCAATAGATAGAGTGATTCAAGAGGAAGGTTTATAATGGGTCTATATTGAGTGACATAATTATTTTTAGTCATAATGTGCCTTAGGTCATAATCATCGCAAGTCATAACGTGTTTTTTTAAAGAAACCTTTACTTTTTCAGGATTTTTATAAATCAAACCTAACCTAACCTAGCCTTGTCTACACGTTAGATATTTCAGAACTTCTGAAAAGTTTACAGTTTCAGCGATATAAAAAATTATGATTATCAAAAATTATGTTAACAATTACATTATGACCAATAAAATTATGGGAAACAAAGGGCTCCCGTTTATATATCTAATACATTCTGGTTTATGGACGGATGTTACAGAAAACTCCCATAAACCGAAGCGAAGCGAGGGCGAGTCGCTAGTTGAAAATTAAATTAAATTGACAAGAGGAAGTTTTCTAAAAGGTTTTGATGAAAATCATGCTAAAATGGTTTTGTCATAGAAGCGTATGGATCACTAAGAAAAAAAATATAATTATCAGTGTTTGCTACTTGCTTTAGACCAGTGGTCGGAATGACGTCATTTAGTGTTTAACCATGTTTTATTTTTAAGTTAAGCACTATATAGCTGTGACGTAGAAAAAAAGGACACCAACATGTCATTTGACTAACCGCTATTTTTTCCGAAACTAGAAATATTTCAGGATTTATTTCAGGGCCATCGTGTAGAACCCTATAGGTTAGGTTAGGTTTGTTTTTTAAAAATCCTGAAATATTTACAGTTTCGGAAAAAAAGCGGTTTGTCAAATGATATGTTTGTGAAATGAATCATTTGGTGAAACGTTTTTTTAATCAAACGACAGGCTTCGGATAAGTTCACCTATGTGTTCTGTTTCTGATTGACTTTATTGCTTTCTGTTTGTGCAATAAATATACATACATACATGGCGAGGGTTTTTATGTGACTTGTATAAATAAATAAATAAATAAATAAATAATAATCTCACACCAATTGACCTAGTCCCAAACTAAGCTCTAGGCTTGTACTATGGGTACTAGACAACGATATAAATACTTATATAGAGAATCATATACTTAAATACATAGAAAACATCCACGACTCAGGAACAAATATTCGCGCTCATCACACAAATATCTGCCCTTACCGGGATTTGAACCCAGGACCGCTAGCTTCGTAACCAACTAGGCCAGCGCGTCGTCAATTGCTATAATACGTATAGTCAACAGCATAAAAAAGTGATCATTTATGAACCTTGTCACTTGAACGTCGTGTTTGAAATTTCATACAAAATTGTGAAATGATTGAAAGCGACAAGGTACATAAATGATCACTTATTTATGCTGTTGACTGTACAGATGTAGTGAATAATCCTTTTCCATATTTTTCGGATGGGGATCGGGATGAGCAGGTAGCGGGCGATAAATAAAATACTTCTTACGTTACTGTTATGTATTGCAGAAACTAAAACAGAGAATTGACAACATTTAAAAAAAAAAGCATGTTTCTTTTTTCTTTTTTATAAATAGCTGGTTAAAAATTAGACTACCCGTGTTTCTCGGTTTTTCTTTATTTAACTTAAATTCGTCGTTGATAATTTATTAAAGAAATAATCATTAAAAAGACCGTATATACAAAGTTAGGAATACTGATGTCGTGATCTTAGCATGATATAAAATAAAAAAAGTAACTTTAAACATAAACAGAACTGACTGTCACGTCATGTCACTTGTCAACCATAACAACTGTAACAACATAAATTCGTCGACTTTGGGCAGATTGCGGCTATCCGCTTTTACAAATCCGTTAGTCACTTTCATTTTAAATAGCGTATATCAAAACAATAGTATTACGAGAATCGAAAGCGTGTCGTTAGAATCAAGTAATCCGTCTGACAGATAAAAAAATGACATGACAGTTATATATTTTCTTCAATTCCTATGGTCATAAATGGACTAAGGGCACTATAAGTGTATTCCTAACATTCACAATCCAACTTTTTTTACTGTTTTTCCTAAATATAAAAAAAAACTACTGCATAAAAAAATCCAAAACTATTTTTACTGTAATCAGCCAATGATATTTTATATTTAGATACGTTATGCTCATACTAAACGCATTCGAAAACCGTCGCCAATTACTGACAGTTGCTACGTTGCCATATTTCTACAGACAAAGACGGCAATCCGTAGCGAACGCTATTGTTAGAAAGAGATAAATAGTTATTTCAAATTGCGTACCCGAATGACGCGGCGTGCCCGCTCATGGCTGCCATATAACTACCCATCTTTATCGCACTCGTGCGATATCTAATTGTGTATCTCATGTTTCACAGGTGACAGTGACGCCACCGGTGTAAATTAAACAAAGTATGGCGATGAAAAACAAAATTTAAAAAATATTTACGGTACTTACGAATGAAATGAGACATCCTTTCTTCCTTTTATAGTTACAGTATAATTTCGGCAGAATCTAATAACACAAGCCGGCATTTTTTATGACTTATATTTGTTGCATTTCGGTAATAAAACTTTACTGTTTTTGACGCGTGCGTGTCAGCGGCCACGGCGCGACTGAACGATAGTAAGGCAATTACCTTCCTTTTCGAGGAACGCTTTTGCGCGCGGATGACGTATCTTAATATAAAATATCATTTTAATCAGCAGTGTAAAATCTACAAACGGTATTTAATTTACTACCTTAGCACATAATTATGATTGTTGTCAATTCAATGAAGGCTACAGTTATGATATGACAGTAGGTAATTAAGATTAACATGGCTTAAGACTTTAGAGTTGTCGTCCATACGAGTTCACGGTATAGCAGAGAAGAGGTAGATCACAAAAAAGTTAGGAATAGAAACGTTGCCAGTTATAATTTACCATAATAGTACATTACTACAGAGGCCGGAAAGTAGGGGGTTGCCGGCTGAGTTCATATAGACGGCCGAGCGAAGCGAGGCTTGGTACTTACGAGGCTGGCAACCCCACTTCATGTCGAGGTTTGTATAGTGCTTTTCTCAAACATATAAATAATTCATTAAAAAAATTTAAATAAAAACTACAATGTCAAATGCTAGGATTGGATAAACATTAAAAGTAACCTACAGTGCTCAGTCATCCGCGCTGTGTCGGGTTGACATGACTCCAAAGATTGTGCGGGCCGCACCGTGCTACATCGCCTGCGATCTAAGTTGCGCTACGCACCCCTAATAGCCTCTGCCCTCCTGGTACCTGGTGCCTTTATGCAAACGCTGTGGTTGGAAGCACGGCTAAGTATATTTAAAAAAAAACAGCTATTTAGGCTGTTCATAAACACAAAAATTAAAAAAAAACTACTTCCCGGCCTAGGCCTTCAATTTTGTATGAAATTCCTTTACAGTTCTCTCGAGGTGTTCCGCCCGCAACGTGATACTTTGAGCCCTAAAATAACTAACATAACGCCAACACTCCATTGCATGTTTGAGAAAACAATAATTGCCATACGCATGAATGCTATAATCAGACAGGAATCCAGGGGGCAACATTTTATGACAGGTAGGGAGTTCCTACATCGATAAACTGAATTATCGATGTTTGTTGTATATACTAGTGATCACTCCAAGTTTTGCGTGTAAAACATTTTTTTATTAAAAGTGTAAATAATCAAAATAATAACGTAATTCCGTTCTTCATTTTTCAAAACGATTTTGAAAATCTACTCATCATTATTTTTTTCTTCATTACTGTCCCATCTACTATTGTTAAAATAAACTATCAGAATTTGTTCCAAATTTGGGCGTTAAACGTCTCCGTCTTGGATGATAAATCCATTTCAGGTGGCTAAATGACTTTTCAATTTCTGTGGAGGTAATAGGGGCATTTTTTTTTTAATATGCTTTTTGACACTGTCTTTAGAACAATACTTACAAAAAAATACATATAGTGCGACACAAAAGAGTAGAAATGAAAAAAAATTGAACTAAAAAAAAACATACTAAATTGTTTCCATGTTTAAGCATTTTACGTCAAAAATGTGACAGTTACGTAGAAAGTGGCGCCCTCATTTATATTCTACTCTTTTGTGTCGCACTTTACAATGCTGGGGGCGAGCACCAGTATATGGAAAAAGCATCGATAATTGCGTTTATCGATATAGGAACTCCCTACCTGTCATAAAATTTTGCCCCCTAAATTCCTATGTCTGGTTCATAAACTAAGTATATCCTAGACTTGACAAGTGCGTACTACCGTAAGGGATAGATATACTTTACATTAAAAACATGGGGTTACCAAAGTGGTAAAAAATTACCCCATATTAGAAAGTTCCATATAGGTCATATTCATATTTTAGATTTAAAACATCAATAGAAATTGTCAAAACTGTGTTTAAATTACTGCTCTACTAGCTTTTGTTTTTGAAATAACATCATTTGAAAATTGAAGGTGACCTCGCGAGGCCTTGTTGAAACGCTCCACACGAGATCGAGCGAAATGTACGGCTTAAGTAATCACAAAATCACACATAATACTTTTTATTTAAACTGTGTTCACAAGATTACTTCACGAAACTGTTCTTATTCTTGATGAGGGTTCTAAGTTTTAGATTGGTATTAATCACAATTACCTATATGCTTTTACCTCATTTGGTTACTGCCAAGATTCATTACGCTAACTAACGTTTCTATTCGATTCGTTTTTAAACCAATCGCGTCACTGGTAGATCACGTGATCTACCAGTGACGTGATTGGTTTAAAAATGAAACGAATAGAAACGTTAGTTAGCGCAATGCATCTTGGCAGGGCCCTCTGGTGCATCTACCCTATTCTTCTCGCTGTGACTGATAGTGAGTGTGAAAAAATAAAATATTTTTTTCCCGTTAAATGAGGTAAAAAAAAATGTGTTTGACTGGCAACCCCAAATCATTTCATAAACTGGCCAAATTGCATATATCACAGACCTCTGTTTACGTCTCAGACATAGCTGCCAACCGGCTGTTCTTTATTGACATTAAATAACTTACGTAATTTGGGTGGTTAATACTGCAATAATCTAATTGTTTTGAAGCGAATTTTAGAGTTGTTTTAATGATCTTGTATTATTACACACGTAGTACAGATTAGTTGCGGTATTTCCCGCGTTTAAAACACAAAAATCACTTTGAGAAATGGCAAAATACTGTACATACTTATGAAAAGTTGCGTTCGTCAATTTTCGCTCACTGCGGCTTTTACAGCCGATTACCCAACAATTCACTATTTAATAAATAAAATACAAACATAACAGAAGCTTACTATTATCAAATAAATCGTTGAAAACACAATTTCCTGTCTTAAATTTTCTTCTAAAACATACTTTCACGAAAACAATTTGAAATGACAGCCGTTTCTTTAGCTACTCATCCAAGTGGCAAACATAAAAGAGGCGCGTCGATGACAAAGACAAAAATTAAGGTCTCCTTCTCGGTCTCTCTGATTGAGAACTCTGTAAACTATCTCCCTCTATCTTGGTATTGTCATTTGCGTGTCAGATCCAGGGTAATACTTCATCCAAGGTCTGGTTATAAGGATTACAGTTCACTAACAGTATTTACATAGGCAGTATACTCTAATGCTATGTTATACTATGCTATCCTACTTGTACGGTGGTAAACGAGTACTCAAAAGTTGAAAGCGGAAAGTTTGACTTCGGAACTTTGTTTGAACTAGTTAGGAGATAAACATACTAAAAGTCCCCACCCCTCGGAGGTGAGCCGTAGGGGGGGAGCGCAACGAAGGTCCCGTTATTTTTGTTTTTTGTTTACACCTTGAAAACAGACGATATATATGCAAATTGGAGAGAAATGTAAAAATAAGGTGAGGTCAAAAATACATTTTTGAAAATCGACCGCTTTTTGGCGCTCATATCTAGACAACGATTGAAAATAGGTGAAAAAAGGGATGTATGAGTGTGTTGTAGATGAAATTCAGCACACTGAAAATTCATATAAAAAAAAACCAGACAAGTGCGAGTCGGACTCGCCCACCGAGGGTTCCGCACATGACACAGTTAACTCAATTCAAAATTTGGACCGCCGTCGGATAAGTTCGCATTTATCTTGCTTTCTCCGTTGGCTTATTGATGGGTACTGAAGCTTATTGAGACAGCAAGATAAATCGAACTTAAATGCGACAGAAAGTGATTGGAATAGTAGTTTACGTGACAGTTGCGTAATGCCAATTACGCAGAGTCGCGTACAATACTTTATCTACACACATATTATAAGTACTCTAAGATGGGTTCAGAGGCCGAAAGGCAAATGACCAGCATTACCTGTGGCAGTAGGTGACAGCGATGACAGCTGTAACGTAATTTCATTACGTTATCGAATATTGTAATGTAATGAGATCCAAATTTGGAACACCTTCCAAAATTAACAGCTGTCATCGCTGTCACCTACTACCACAGATAATGCTGGTCATTGTCTACGGGTTTTGAACGCGTAATAGAGGACTTATGATATGTGTGTAGATAAAGGATTATTCACTACATCTATATGTATGAGTACGTCTGATCAATGGAATAAGCTGGAATTATTAAATCTTACCGTTTTTGTCTGGAATGCTTTCTTGTCTCACCCAAGCCTAAAAGAAATACAAGGTTGTTTTTTATTACGAACACAAAAAACTGAGTGCTTAATGTAAAAAAACCATAGCAAGCTAACTGATTGAAGTAAGTCTCCTTTGCGTAGAATTTTGCTATTTCTAATATTGGTGCTGCCCTCAATGTGACGTTCTTTTTTTCCACCCTGAATATTCGAATATTTGTACCTAACCCCATTTTAAGGGTTCCGTGCCCAAAGTCACACGGGACTAGGGTTACCAGATGAAAAATGAAAAGTCCGGAGAAAAGGCGTGATTTCCATTGAAAAATCCTGAGATTTTGTTGGAGTATGAGAATTTTCTCTCATATATATTACAAATTTAAAAATGTCGGTACCAAAGTTGATTACTTCAATTATTTCCTCTATTAGGAAGTTTTTTTTTTTTTTTACTTTTTATTAAAAGGATCTTTAAAATGTACTGTATTTTATTGGAAATTCTAAAAATCCTGAGATTTCTAAGATTTGCAAAATCCGGCCGCAATCCTGAGAAGACTCAAAAAATCCTGAAATCTCAGGACAAATCCTGAGATATGGTAACTCTACACGGGACCCTATTAATATGCCGACCTCGTCCGTCCGTCCGTCCTATCATTAAAAAGCTGTATATTTTAAACCATAATAGACACTGGGATGTTTTTTTTTAAAGTGAAATAAAAAGGGAGACCTTTTTTTTTTCAACGTATTCTTACTTTTGTTGTATCATAAAAACAGTAAAACGTACAAGCGTCAAATTTGGTATTATTATACAACAAAATCCTGAAAAAATACTACTTAGGCATTAAGCATTAAGACCGCCATTTGTACTTTTTTTTGTGCAATGATGGTTAATGAAAAAAAAAAACCCAAAAATGCTTAAGGGTTGTGATCGTGCTGATTCGATTCAAAATCGTAAAAACCCGCCTTCAAAAATGCAAAAAATAACTTCTTTTAAAATGGTAGGTCAGTTCAACTGAAGTCGGCGTCCCACAATATTTTAAACCAAAAGCCGAATGCAGTTTTTGTTTTTTGAAACATTTATTTTATTTTATACTTTTTAGTGATCCTATTTATGCTGTTACGTAGCTCCACTTCTAAATATTATTGAGAAACTATAGAACATTTCAAGCTCGCCACAGACAACGCCGCGGGAATGTCATAGTCATATATAAACCTAAATGTGCTTCGTCATAGTCGCTCAACCACCTTAATCGAAATATCTTATCGCCACCCTTGAAATAGGTACCGTTAAGGAGTTCCGGTGGCCATTTGTGGTCTTCATCATCAGTTCCACTTCACCATATAGTACTTTTCAAAAGCAAATGCACGAGTTACAGTGAAAAATACCAAAATCGCTATAGGTGTGCCTTATTTGAGGAGTTCTCTTGATTTCTCCAAGATTCCATCATCAGATCCTGACGTGTTGACAATGGGGCCAACTAGAAAGTATACCCATTCAAACAACGAAAAAAAATTTCAAATCGGTCCAGTGGTCTTCGAGTAATCGGGGAAAATACATTAAAAAAAATATCCCGACGAATTGAGAACCTCCTCCTTTTTTGAAGTCGGTTAAATAGAAAATCTGAATGAATGTGTCAATTGAAATTGCCAAAGATGTAAACAAATTAGTACTCTTTGACACATAACCTCAAATATTCATCAAGCGTGTTTTTATTTAAAATAACTCGTAATTAATAGTTATTTAATCTTAAACTTAATGAGAAACTAAAGATCAAGTGTATAACTCATTGCTAAGACCTCACTTGATCTTTAAAAGCTCGTGATTATCAAATGATAATGGTAAATTGGTTCGTCTGGTTGTGTTTACATCTGTGCCAATCTCAATTGGCACAGACTATACTGTGCTGTGGTACGGGACCCTCGGTGCGCGAGTCCACCCTGCACTTGACCGGTTTTTGTATTCCATAGCGTTATTAACCCCTGAACTACACAGTAGACAGATATTAGACCTGTCAATTTGTCAAACCGCACCGGATATTGGTTGTTTCAATAGAGGAAGTACAGCCAGCGACCAAATCCGCCGGAAATGGAAAAATATATAAATTTTACAATAAAATATATGTCAGATGGAGGTCGACACGCCAAAATGCACAAAAATTGTCGCTGTATGCGTACTGAGGTTTGTATTGATGTTTAAAATAAATTAGTTAACGGCGAATATACATACTTTATGCTTATTATTTATGCTTATACCAGTTCTTTGCTGTGTATAACACTATCGTGAACGATTTTCGAAAATACATATGGCTGACGTAATGCCAGAGGGCCCTGCCAAGATGCATTGCGCTAACTAACGTTTCTATTCGTTTTATTTTTAAACCAATCGCGTCACTGGTAGATCACGCGACTTTTCGTATCACGTCATCTACCAGTGACGCGATTGGTTTAAAAACGAAACGAATAGAAACGCTAGTTAACGCAATGCATCTTAGCAGGGCCCTCGGTATTGTTGCTGTTATTAATGCTTTCGGCTGTACAGTCTATTTGAAATAGACCTAAAAATTACTTTCCACTTACCATTTAGAACAAATAGAAATATATAAAAACAGCACAAAAGCACACGACTCATTTTGTTCTGTGACAATTTTAAATATGAGCACTATTTATATTTAAATAATATTATATTATCATTAGAACAGTTTCATAATGCGGGTGAAATAATATGTTTGGAAAGGAAACAAGCGCTAATGACGTTTTTATCAGACACAAAATGGTAACGCCATTTTGTGTCAGAAAACAGATTACCTATGATAATATTAAAATAGAATAGAATAGAATAACTTTATTTCAGACTACAAGGCCCATATTTACAAATACCTTATAGACTAGCATACATATCAATATATAACATAAAATGAACACAACTACTAATAAATTTTCGCGGTGTCTGCTAGACGGCGACCACGAAATCGCCGAAATATGACACCCCTCGGCCAGAATTCCTCCTTTAAAAAGGTCGACAGATCTATGGTCGGTACTCGGTCTATGGTATGGTATGGTATGGTCGGTCGGTTTTTATAGTTCCGAAGTCAAACTAGAAACCCTTAAGTATAGTAAATAGCCATGTCTGTCTGTCTGTTTGCCTGTATGTCTGTCTGTATGTGACTCTCACTTTATCTCAGAACTTTTCATAGTTATAGAATTGAAATTTTGTACATAGGTATATCGATTTTTTATAGTTAAAAGTTTAGGGTTCCTCCCGTATATGTAAAGCAAGCTAAATTTTTATTTTTATTTTACATCGTGTAATATATTGTTTTGTTATTTGAGCTACATATTATTTAATTCATTAAACGTATTTATCTACACACATATCATAAGTCCTCTATTATGCGCTCAAAACCCGCAGGCAATGACCAGCATTACCTGTGGTAGTAGGTGACAGCGATGACAGCTGTTAGTTTTGGAAGATGTTCCAAATTTGGATCTCATTACCTTACAATATAGCCTTTCGGGTTCTGAACATGTCTGAACCCATCTTAGAGTACTTATAATATGTGTATAGATAAATTATTGTACGAGACTCTGCGTAATTAACATTAAAACACTCGTGTGATCTATTATGAAACTCGCCTTGTGGCTCGTTTCATAAACCACACTCATGTTGTAATGCCTGTCATTACGCAACCGTCACGTAAACTACTTTTACAGAAATCAACAATAATACAGTTAAAAATTAAAACCAAACGTATTTAAATTGAAATAAAACTAAGCTAGTCGAATATTAAAGATATAAATAATAATCACCACTATAAAAAGAATACCGCCTCTAAGTCAGGTCCGCTCGCGGCATGGTCCCTATGACACTGGCTGCATTACTTCTCTGGATAGCTAGCCCAATCCTTTGGGAAAGGTAAGCACCAGCTCTAGGGTCCCAGGAGGAGTCTATGAGCCGGGATGACAGGGCCTTAATAAAGCTTTTCATATCAGCTGACCAAGGTCCCATGGTCTCCACTGCAAGAGCCACAAATTCGTAGTTATTTAATAATGATGAATATTTGCGGTGCTTAAGGGTTTGGGCTTGATCAGCTGCTGCACCGGCCCGATTACGGGTTGACTGGACGTGTGAAAGGGCGAATGTGTCAACGCACGTCGCGTCCCACACCAGTGCCCTACTCAGTTTCCACGGCACCAATTTAGCTCGGTCTGGTCGCTTGCCATCGTCTCTATGCAAACCTGCTGGTTCCAGCACAGCTGGTACGGATACAGTGGCAAGCGAACGACGGATCAGATCATTAATTGTGCCGTGACGGTACAAACGGCCGGCACTTCTAAAGCATGAAAGGCCATGTCGTCCCAGCTCACTCACTTCCTTCCCGCACGCGCAAGTATGAGGTTCATAGATTCTAGCCCCAAGCCGCAAGCTTATTGCGGCCTATTCCGACTATGACATTAATAGTTATTTATGTAACTGGTACATAATGAAGCTTCTTAAAGTACGAGTGCCGTAAGAGCTAATTATGTACCGTTGCATACATAACTTTTTCTACAAGCTTAAAATGATAATGACAAAAATAAACAATCGCTAACTTTTCTTGTATACTTTCCTCGATTTTTCTGCTAACAAAATATTCGTTAGCAAAGTCATTTTCATTATTCCGATTGGCGATAATAGTTTGTTAATTTTATTGTTTATGTTTACAAAGTTCATGCCAATTTTAATAGTTAATAAAACAGTTCTGACAATTTATCATACAAGTTGGAATGCGAAATGAAACGCCATTTTGTTGGTATATTGAACGTAACCATGGTAACCAAATAAAAATCGATGGATATTTTTAGTAATTTGATAAAAATGTAATTTTAAACACATAATTAGTCTCAAAATTAATTTTGTTTTTAGTAAACGTAATTTTAATTGGTATTAAAATATTTTTAACGGTTTATTATACAAATTAGGATGTCAAGTGTTCACTAAACGCCAAAACTGATATTCAGAATGACCGTAACCATGGTAAGAACAATGCTATAATAATTATTAAAGAACTGTTATTACCATGGCAATGATCATTATAGAATAGTTTTCATGTTTCGGTTACGCTATAGATGGTATTGTGGTACCATTTGCGATATCAATACTAGCGGTTTATAGTACGCGAGTAGAAAAATTAATAAATAAAACATAAACAAATCGAGAAATACCTATTTAGGTCATAAAAAAGACCTAGGTAGTCTTAAATACCTATATGTCCCTGGCCTTTAATAACCAAGGTTCAAGAAACAGCTAAATGTTTATTAACCACTTTACTAAGATCTCTGTTTCAATGTATGTGTCTGTCTATCTTACACAGAAATATCATGTAACAGGATACAAAGTTGTTATTGTTGTTGTGGCTTTATTTAAGAGGAAATAAAGTTGGTTTCGCTTTGCCCGTTAATTTAGATAAGTCTTTTTGTTTTGTTAGTACAAAGTTATTAAATTGTGCGATTTGCTATTGGTTTTTTCTAGGAGAATGCAATTCTTCGAATTATGTAGATTATAACAAAATAAAATAAAAAAGCGGCCGAGTGCTAGTCGGACTCGCCCATGAAGGGTTCCGTGAAAGGTAAATTGCGGTTTACGATATATGACGTATTAAAAAAAAACTACTTACTAGATCTCGTTCAAACCAATTTTCGGTGGAAGTTTGCATGGTAATGTACATCATATATTTTTTTAGTTTTATCATTCTCTTATTTTAGAAGTTACAGGGGGGGCACACATTTTACCACTTTGGAAGTGTCTCTCGCGCAAACTATTCAGTTTAGAAAAAAATGATATTAGAAACCTCAATACCATTTTTGAACACCTATCCATAGATACCACACGTATGAGTTTTCAGTTCTAAGTATGGGGAACCCCCAATTTGTTTTTTTTCTTTTCTATTTTTGTGTGAAAATCCTAACGCGGTTCACAGAATACATCTACTTACCAAGTTTCAACAGTATAGTTCTTATAGTTTCGGAAAAAAGTGGCTGTGACATACGGACGGACAGACAGACATGACGAATCCACAAGGGTTCCGTTTTTTGCCATTTGGCTACGGAACCCTAAAAAGGAATACATATCTTTACATAGTATGAAACAAAATCGCTTCTCGTCATCTGTCCGTCTTTATGTACGCTTAAATCTTTTAAACTACTCAACAGATTTTAGTGCGGTTTTTATGAATAGATAGAGTGATTCAAGAGAAAAGGAGATTGACCATATTTGCATGGGAGTTGGACCAAGTGCTGCCCAGAATGAACACAAAGTCCATTATGTTCCTTACGCCAACACGAGACGGTACACTGAAAAAAATAATTGGTCGCTTGTAACAAGATTGTGATTGTTGTGCATAAGCGTCTTGATCCCATACGAGCCTAACAAGACGATAGATACATCAACTAAGACGTTAGATACATCAACTAAGACGTTAGTTGAATCACTAAAAAAATTGCTGTTTGTTACTATCATCTTTGGTTAATATAACTAATATTTTAACTATGTCATTCATTTTATGTCAACTAAGTGAAAATCTCTCTTTGTTGGCTCTCATTTTTTGAGTGTACACTATATCGCTTCAAGATCTACCCCAGGAGTCATGAAAAGAATGACTTTTTGGTGAGAAGTTAATTATCAATCATCAATATACATTACTTACTAATGGTCGTCATCTTCGTTGATAATAATTCTATCTAAGAATGGAGCAGGGCGCCTAACAATGAGTTGGTGCCTAGCTCATCCTAAAAACCAAACTAGGCACATAATAATGCGCTCAACAGCCAGGTGTTCCTAGCATGAAGATTGCTTTATGTTGATGACTGCATCAACGACAACATCTTTAGTCGTCAACAAAACAAACACGACAAAACAAACCTTTATTTTTCTCTCGAACCAATTTTGAAAATATGTGTTTTTTCTAATGGATAGTAACGTTAGAAACTCGTTAGAGCTATTTTCACGTCCTGGGCAGCATTTGGTCCAAACCTTGTCAATCTCCTTTGTTATGTAAGGGAAGGTTTAAAAAATCTGATTTATACGGGTAGCAGCTCTCATAAACCAGCATAAACCGAAGCGAAGCGAGGGTGGGTCGTTAGTAACTACGAGTGTCGGCGCGCTGGCTTAGTTGGTAGTGACCCTGCCTACGAAGCTAGCGGTCCTGGGTTCAAATCCCGTTAAGGGCAGATATTTGTGTGATGAGCGCGAATATTTGTTCCGGAGTCGTGGATGTTTTCTATGTATTTAAGAATGTATTTCTCTATATAAGTATTTATATCGTTGTCTAGTACCCATAGTACAAGCCTAGAGCTTAGTTTGGGACTAAGTCAATTGGTGTGACATTGTCCTTTGATTTTTTATTTTTGATTTTGTAAAAGTACAGAGCAAAAGTGAGTGGGAGGGTCGGAAGGGGCCGCCCTAGGCGTACTTTTTCGAATCAAATCGGAGAAATACTGGAAAAGGGCCGGATATTAAGTACCCGAATCCGACGTGCATGCATGACTCGATGTATGAATGTGGAAGAAGCGAAAGAGATTTGTCAGGATCGTAGCAGGTGGAAAGAAGTGGTCTCTGCCTACCCCTCTGGGAAACAGGCGTGATTTAATGTATGTATGTATGTATTTTATGTAACTATTCAATAGAGAAAAAAAACCCGATATAATTGCCCTTAGAGCAGATATTTAACTGAACGAGATCCCATATAGGATAAGTCATTAATTATCTATATTAATGCAAACACGTCTTGTAATTGTTTGTGTGCATAGTTTACATTCATATACAAACATACATAATGTTGAGTGTACCTACAGTCTACAAAGAGATACACTTTTCAATAAGGTCTTAAAGTGGGTATATCTCTTTGTAGTCGACTGTACTAACTAAAGTTTATTTAAGGTCCCGTGACATTTACAATTCTATAGCTGTCAAAAGGTATTGTTATTTGGATGAGTTAATTAAAAATGGCGGATATTACCTGTCACACTGTCACTTCAATATCTTGTTTGTCGTGAAACATTATTGGTTTTGAGGCTTGCGCCCTCTGAAATATTATATTTACTGCCACTACTGAAAAGGATCAACTAATAGTACATTACTACAGAGGACGGAAGTAGGGGGTTGCCGGCCGAGTTCATATAGACGGCCGAGCGGAGCGAGGCTGGATAGTTACGAGGCTGGCAACCCCACTTCACGCCGAGGTTTGTATAGTGCTTTTCTCAAACATAAATAATTCATTAAGCTTCAGTACCGTTATTCGAAGCCTAATTAAATATTTGGAGAGTGGCAACACTGTTTGGTGTGACGTAACGGTCGCTGATTGGTCAATATCCCCGCTCCTTTTTCCCTCCACGAGTTTTCCTTTACTCCCACCAGGTGGCGTCGCGTCGTTACGGCTGGAGCCGGAGCGCGCCTTATCCTCATTGGCGTCTTGTTTGTGGAGACGTACGGTTGACAAATTCAAGGAATTTGTAAGTTTTGCTGTTTTTATTATTTAACGGTTTTTACCGTTCGAAAAATAATTTATTTTTTATTAATTCTAGTTTATTTTACAGATTAATACTGTGAGATAAAACAGCATGTCGGACTCAAGTTCTTCTAGCTCCAGTTCATCATCCCAAGAGGAGATTATACCCACGGCTGAGCCGTCATCACAGCCGCCACCGCCGCATCCTGCAACTTCAAAAAGGAAAGCGAAGAAATCACGGTCTGCGCCAAAACGGAAGCGGCAACGGCGTAGCGATAGCGATGCTATACAGCAATTGACCAATCAGGTTAGCGAAATTCAAAATTGTATCAGTAATATGTTGCAATTACAATCCATGGGCCCGATAGCCCCTTCGGATGACTGTGAATATGAAATAGAGGGTAACGTGAGCGGCGAGTTATATGAAGCAGTTGATCAGGAAGCCCAGGCTTCCGATGATAATTCATCAGCTATAAAGTTCTCGTTAAATACCGTTCTGAAGGAGTCATCGATTCCAAAATCCTTGCCCGCTCACGTCAACCTCTTAACTGCTATTCAGCACTTTGATTCAGAAGACTGGTCAAATGTTAGATATTCTGAGGTACAAAAGTCTTACTGTTCACAACCGGCCTTTACAGACCTTGAAACAAATGACGAATTAAAACCTTTCGATAAATTTTCAAACTTGAGTGTTATCGAACGCGGCTTTGCGGCGCTAACACACGCACTCATTAAACAAGGCGAGGCCGCCGAGGCTTTCTTTGAGTCATTGGTAACATGGTCGCGTAACACCACAGACTTAACCCCGCAGTCATTGCAAGATAAAATTAAGGAACTTTTTGTTGAGGGTAGCTTTAGAAAAATTTCCAATGACGCTTTGCAATTAGCATGTGGTCACCGCGCTGACCTTATTCAACAGCGACGAGATAACATTCTCCGCTCAGTAAAGGACAAGTTCTTTAAGGAATCCTTAAGAAAGATTCCGCCAAGCTCTCAGCATCTCTTTCAAACGAAACCCTTTTCTGTAGCCATAGAAAGACAAGGCGGAAGCTCTAAGATTTTTTGGCCGATTCGATCGGCAAGTCAAAATAAACCTGTTGCGCAAGCAAGCACAAGTCAAATTAATTATGGTCATAAAGCACCCGCGCAAGGTGCTTACCTCGACCTATCCAGACCTTTGCCTGCGCAAGGCAATCACAATTTTACGATGGGCTGGCGCGACACGTTTCGCCCAACCAGACCGTTTACAAGTTTACAAGGAAGGTCCGTTCGCCAACGAAACACAATACCAAGACCTTAGGGTCCCTCTGGCTATCAGCAACCAAGCACCCGTAATCAGGGAAGGTCAGGGCAGTACGTTCCGCGCAGGGACTATACCCAAAAAAGGAAGTTCTGACTTGAACACATTTCGAGCGGGGCAACTAAAGAACTTCGTAGACGTGTGGGAATCGCTCTATGCCCCTTCACCCTTAATAAAGTTGATCCTAGGTTTTCGAATCCCTTTTTACAGGAAACCCCCGCTTTTCTTGCCCAATCAAAATTTTCAAACCCCATACTCAAAAGGAATGCAGGAAGCCATTCAAACATTATTAAAAAAGGGAGTTTTAGAACCTGCGAGCCATGGCCCCAGTTTTGTCTCTCCAATGTTCTTGACTCCGAAAAGCGACGGCTCCTCCCGTCCAATCTTCAACCTGAAAAGGTTAAATTTGTATCTACCAACCATGAAATTCAAACTAATAAACATGCATCGAATCCCAGCCTTTCTACAACCCTCAGATTGGCTGGTAAAAATAGATTTATCGGATGCCTATTTCCACCTGCCAGTCGCGGAAAACCACAAAAGATTTCTCAGGTTGATCTTCAACGGTCGTCTGCTACAGATGACCTGTCTACCTTTCGGTCTAGCCTGTGCCCCAAAAATGTTTGCGTCTTTGACCAATTGGGTTGCCCAAATTTTAAGGGAAAAAGGGTTCAGGATCATAGTTTATCTGGACGATTTTCTTTTAGCACATCAAAACCCAGAGACCCTAACAAAACATGCCCTCGAGACTGTGCATATGCTAAAACAGTTAGGCTGGCAGGTCAATCATACAAAGTCCAAGCTGTCCCCTCTGAAGGTCATAGAGTACCTAGGTATATGTTGGAACCCTCACACCAACAGGAAATTCCTACCGGCCAAGAAATGCACGGCACTAAGGCAGAAAATAGGGGTCTTGTTAAATCGAAGGTCAGCGAGCCTAAAAGAAACCCAAAGCATAGTGGGGTCAATAAACTTTGCCAGTTTTCCAGTGCCACGAGGACGATTAAATCACAGAGCCCTATTAATGTTTTGTCAACGCCTTCTATACATGCCCGTCCATCACAGATTCCCTATTCCACAGAAGGCTCTGCACGAACTGTCTTGGTGGATGAACAATGTAAACAGCGATTCGTTGATTCACTATCCACCAATTTGCCATTATCTCGTGACCGATGCATCAATGCTAGCTTGGGGTGCCCAAATAGACAATGTAAAGATATGGGGACAATGGTCTCACGGCGAATCAACTCTCCATTCAAATCGGAGGGAAATGCTAGCGGTTCTATACGCCTTAAAAGGTCTCTGTCGTTACCTAGCAAATTCAACATTCACTTGATCGTAGCCCCGCGGTGGCTGAAGGTATTTTGGAGGCCCGACCTCAAAAATCGAGCTCTAGCTCCACCGTTCACAATACTTGCTCTGGATCAAGTCCTAGTGGACACGGCCACGGGCCAACCACCACCACAAACCCAGGACATGACCTTGGAAGTATGGATATGTGGGGGTGGGCGGAGAGCGTAAGGAGTTGGTCACAGGAACAAAAGAACTTGTTACTTTCTAGCTGGCGACAATCTTCCTTAAAAACCTATAAGCCAGCTTGGGAACGGTGGTGCTCATGGTCACGAGATCATAAAGTTGATATTTTTAAGCCCCGTGCTGCCGACCTGGCTAGGTTTCTAATCGATTTACACCAAAAAGTCGGTCTGGCTTATTCTACTATTTTAGTCCATAAGTCTGCGGTTGTTACCCTTATTGACCCTGATATGCAGTTTAATCTAGCTTCTCACACCCTTGTGAAGCATGCGTTAAAGGCTATTTCCATTCAATCTCCTAAAGTAAACAAAGTTCCCATATGGGATACTGATATTTTAATAGAGTCGTTAAGAAATGGTGCTGTCAATGAAAATAGCCTTTATGAATGTTCAAAGCGAGCCGCTATTTTGCTTTTGTTATGTTCAGGCCGCAGAGTCCATGACCTTACACTATTATCCATTAATTGCAATGATTGTGTCATGACTGAAAATTCAATTACATTTTGGCCTATCTTCGGATCTAAGACTGACTCTGCCACATGTAGGCAATCGGGATGGCGTTTACTTCAAAATAAAGATTGTAAAAATTTAGATCCCATATTTTGGATTAAAAAAGTTATCTCACTATCAGCCGAACGACGTAGCAGTAGCATATGTAAGTTTGACAATTTGTTTGTAACAACGTGTGGCCCTTCTAAGGCGGCATCTCGAACAGTTGTTGCGAACTGGGTTAAGAGAGCGCTGCTTGACGCCGGCATCCGAGCCAGCCCGGGTAGCGTGCGCCCAGCAGTAGCATCTAAAAATTGGGTACAGGACCTCCCTTTAGATGATATCCTAGCTCGCGGCAACTGGCGCTCTCAGAACACTTTTTTAAACTACTATTGTAGAGAAATTAAACAATTAGCACCGGCCTCTACTGTAACCAAAACCTTTGCTCCAGTAGATAATTAAGATTCTGAAATATATCTGTACAAATTTTGATTATAACCATGTATTTTTGTACTTGTTAGCTAAGAGGGGAGAGTAAATAAGTATAACAGTCTGTACCGATTCCATTTATTTTTACATAATAAACATCATAAAATGCCTTCACTTACCAGTGGATTTCAATTTATTATGTACTAAACTTAGGATGTAACGCAAAACTGCACTGATTGATTACATACCTAACAATACATTGTATTTTCTACTGTTATTAATTTATGAAATTGTTACCACGATTCAATTATGATTATAAATTGTCTGCAAATAAACATTCATAGTGTTTACTGGTATTTTATTTAATCTTCATCACACGTCTTGTTGACTTCTATCTCTAATAATAAGCTTCTAGCTTATTTCTGTAAAAGGTTTGATAATAAGTAATTACAAACTCATTATTTACATAGGTATATATTATGTGCCTAAACTCGATCACATTGGCGTCTCACCACCAGGCGATAACAGACAGATCTCAAATATTTAATTAGGCTTCGAATAACGGTACTGAAGCTTAATAGCAGTGTTTTACCAAACAATAAAACACTTATTAAGCGAAATACCTTATTCGAAGCCTATACTTTTATTTCTGCCAGGCGGTAGATTTATTTTTATTTGCAATGAACCACTTTCACTTTTCAGTTGTATTTTAATATTATACTTGGTGTTTTTTGCACTACCACTGCATATATTTGTATGGAAAGTTTTGAAAACATTTACTTCACTTCAATTTTGTTGAAATTCACTTTGATAATTACTAAGTAGTACATTGCTTTATTTACTGATTAAAATGATTAATTTGAGATCCAATGAGGATAAGGCGCGCTCCGGCTCCAGCCGTAACGACGCGACGCCACCTGGTGGGAGTAAAGGAAAACTCGTGGAGGGAAAAAGGAGCGGGGATATTGACCAATCAGCGACCGTTACGTCACACCAAACAGTGTTGCCACTCTCCAAATATTTAATTAGGCTTCGAATAAGGTATTTCGCTTAATAAGTGTTTTATTGTTTGGTAAAACACTGCTATTAAAAAAATTAAAACAAAAATTACAACCTCAAATACGTACTAGGAGTGCATAAACATTAAAAGTAACCTACAGTGCTCAGTCATCCGCGCTGTGCCGGGTGGGCCCCGCGGCGCGCCGCCCCGTGCCTCGCCTGCAATCTAAGTTGCGCTACGCACCCCTAATAACTTCTGCCCTCCTGGTACCCGGTGCCTTTATGCAAACGCTTTGGTTGGATGCACGGCTTAGTATATTTCAAAAAAAGCAGCTATTTAGCCTGTTCATAAACACAGCCGCCATGTTTACATGAAAATTAAAAAAAAAAACTACTTCCCGGCCTAGGCCTTCAATTTTGTATGAAATTCCTTTACAGTTCTCCCGAGGTGTTCCGCCCGCAACGTGATACTTTGAGGCCTAAAATAACTAACATAACGCCAACATTCCATTGCATGTTTGAGAAAATTTTATTATTACTGAAATTCTATTGTTTCAGCTCGTACGGTTCTTAATAGACCGGGAGATACTGACAGAAAATTTCCGGTTATTTGTACCAGTATGGCGACCCTTCAAGGGTCTAATTACGTAATGACGAAAAGGAAAATGATGGTCGTGGTTGCAGCGGTATGATTAGCTGTGCAAAAATTAGCCTTGTACAAATGGTTGGATTGTTTTTTTTAAGTAAGTAACGTGATTTCGTCGGTATGGCGGGCTGTAAGCCACACCGGAGAAGTATGGCATTGCGCTACCGCCTACTTCTTTTTTCATCGACTATATCGGATAATACAAGAATTTTAGTGGTAGTAGTTTTAGTGGTCCACGCGATTGGGCCGCCGGTACCAGCGCTATGACCATCATTTTCCTTTTCGTCATTACGTATTTAGACCCTTGAAGGGTCGCCATACTGGTAAAAATGACCGGAAATTTCGTGTCAGTATCTCCCGGTCTATAAAATAAATAAAATAATCAATAAAAAACATTTATTTCGGACCATTATACATCCATATTTCAGTTAGTCAGTTGGTAACAATATTTCTTAAAATTAAATTAGTGTTTAGATTAGTAGAAAATATAAGCTAGTAAGTACATAAAATGCGGTGCAGGCAAATTCAAATTCAATTCACATTCATTTATTCTGTAAGTAGGCCCTGTAGGCACTTTTACATGTCTGAGTCTACCAGCGCTTCCAAGGGACTCTGTTGAGAAGAAACGCCGCAAGAAACTCAACAGGAAGTCTTTTTTTTTTATATGAGTAACTTATTACTATGATAAACTTAAGCTACCTAATTTAAATGTCACAGGGATGTACAGGTCCCAGGAGCAATTATGAGACTCAAAGTATATTCAATTTAAATTGGAAATATAAAGTCTCCAAATTTCAAATAAAAATTAAAAATAGACATAGGTAAGGAGATGTAGAAAGTCTCCACGGTCAATAATACAATTATGGAGATGTAAAGAGTCTCCAAATGTCAAATTAAAATTAAATTTAAGAAATAAACATCCATAGGAGATGTAGAAAGTCTCCACGGTCAATTATGGAGATGTAAAGAGTCTCCAGATGTCAAATTAAAATAATAAGCATACAAAGGAGATGTATATAGTCTCCACGGTCAATAATAATTGTAATACAAACAATTCAGGCCTGCCCAGTGCTGTAGATAGCGACTATCCGGCCTGTCCGCTATGAAGGTTAAAGTATAAAACAAAGTCTCTTCCCGCCGTCTGTCCGTCTGTATGTTCGCTTAGATCTTCCAAACTACGCAACGGATTTTAATGCGGGCTTCATCAATAGATAGAGTGATTCAAGAGGAAAATTTTTATGTATGAATTCTGGTTTATATACGGGTGTTACAGAAAATTCATATAAAGCGAAGCAAAGCGAGGGCGAGTCGCTAGTACCTACCTACTTCATATTTTACCGTAGTGCGTGTCTTTCATACGATTTTTTTTTTACATAAAAATATACATAAAGTCACGCCCTCATTCCCAGAGTGGGTAGGCAGAGAATTAACAACAACTCTAAAAAACGTGTTGTTAATTCTGTGACCACATTTTGCACAATCAGGCTAAGATGTTTACCAGCGTATTAGAGACAGGTTGCAAGCCCATCGCCTAACAGTACTACAAGCCTTTGTTCCCTTAGTCGCCTCTTACGACATCCACGGGAAGACATGGAGTGGTACTATTCTAACCCGGCAACCACACGGGGCTACTTAAACAGTAACTTTCTTTTTTATGAACATAATTTGATTCCTTTCGTTATTTTTTTATTTTTTTTAATTCGGCACGCAATACATCGGTAATAAGTAAACGACTGATATCACTACATAAGGTAAAAAATAAAATTGAAATTAAACTAAGTCTGCTTTTAAATATTTGATCACTTCCAAGCCTTTACATATTTGAGATATATGTGTATTTGTAATGAAGCATTCCTACCTGTTTAGAAAAAAATGTGATGTGTTTTCTAGAGCAGGAAGATATGGGTCATACACATTCGTAAAAACAAAAGTTGTCTCTCCTGTGGTCAAAAGTTAAAGGCTCGTGTGCATATAAGTTATGTTTTCGTTTGATAGGACTAAAGTAGACGGGACGCCGTTTATGCGGATGTGGGTTCAGCAAGAAAATTAGGCCTTGAAAACGTTAACTTTGGGTATGTCCTCAGGAAAGACGGTAACCTAAATCTGTGTATGACCCATATAGCAATAAGTTATATGTGCCTTACCAAAAGCTAAAAGTATGCAGAATAAACTCTTACTGTATGGCGATTCGGATTTTCAACCATTTACCAGATTCATATAAAGACATGATTTTAAATTCTTTCAAAAGTAGGCTATTTCATTTACTTCTTAAGAAATGTTACTACTCGGTGAATGATTACCTCAGTGATAAGGATCTATTATAAATACACGGAGTGCTTTGTATCCTTAATTTAAACATATTATATTTATATTTCTGTGATACTCTAACAGCTATTATTATTATTTAATTGAAAATTCACATTATTTCTTTGACATATTAATTAAGCCGCATTATTATTTTAATTGCTAGATATTTACACGCCGTCTAATGGCAGAATATGTTGGAACTCCTTATATCTTGTACCATCATATGTTATGTACCCATGTTCTTGTGAATAAATGATTTATTATTATTATTATTATTATTAAAAGGGGCAAATAAAAATTTGCATTACATTGCTCCTCGAAAAAACTTTAAAAATTAGTTACGCTATATTATCAAGGGTAATTGTTATATTTTTATAATGAAATCGTTAACAGTTATATGTATGTTCGTATTGATTAAACACGATGGATGGTATGTGCATGAAGAAGTTGATGAATGTACTTCATTGGGATAGGCGTGAAGTCATGCATATGTATACATTTCTTTTAAATATCGGTAGTTAATGTCACACCAATTGACCTAGTCCCAAACTAAGCTCTAGGCTTGTATTATGGGTACTAGACAACGATATAAATACTTATGTAGTGACATATATACATAGAAAACATCCATGACTCAGGAACAAATTTTCGCGCTCATCACACAAATATCTGACCTTAACTACTGGGATTTGAACCCAGGACCGCGAGCTTCGTAGTCACGGTTACTACCGACTAGGCCAGCGCGTCGCCAAACAATATAACGTAGATATAACTATTAGACAGATAAAACCCTCTATCTCTTAAATGCCTTAACCGAATCTTATGAAACCTTACTAAAAACAACCGCTACAAAACCTGCTTTCAAATAAAAAAAAACCGAATCCAAATCGGTTCACCCGTTTCAGAGTTACAGTGCCACAAACAGACACACACGCACACATATACACACACACACACACTTATAGCACCTGTCATTTTGCGGCGTGGGTTAAGAATAACAAACAACAAAATAAACAGAAACACAAAAAATATTTACACAGGCGAACTTCTCCCTTTAAGATATCTGTTCCAGTTAACTTAAATTCTAGTAATATTAAAATCATTAAATTGCAAAACATTAAACAGAAAAAGAGACAAGATTGTAAGAACATTTAAAAACAAAGATACGTACTCGTAAAGTATATCAACAGGAGCGGAGAGCTCTTAACGATATCGTTGTGTTTGAAGACTTGAGTCTTAGGTCCCCGTCCAATGGCGAGTTAATCAGACTAATTTGATGGTTCGTAGGTCAACCCGGTTATCAACGCGGACCGATAAGAATTAAGCGGTGAAGTGTCGTAACTGAGAAATATATATTTTTCACTTCTCATGCTCTTAAAATGTTACTATAGTCTCTGCACACCGGGACTAAAGCTCCTTATTAATCTCTAGGGATTAAAGTTTTTTTTTATTAACTTTGGAAGCCCTACAGAACCAATCACGGCGTTTGTGAATAGTGGATTATCGCCATTTTCAGTGTTTGTATATGGACCATTTTTAAGCCGTGGAAATAACCTCAAAGTGTCAACTGTGCAAAAATATAAAAAAAACGATTTAATTTCATGAAACACGATTAATGGTAACGAATATGAATCTATTTAAATATATTAAGGATAATATAATTTTATTAGGCATGGTCCATATTAGTTTTCAAGTTTGTATCTGTTGGCTTAATATGCAAGCATTTAAAGTGTCACTTTACAAAAAACTAACAACCGCGAAACAAATCTGTCAGAAACTTTGTTACATATTTGTTAAATATAGTAATTTTGTATAGATTATTCCTCGCATAAATAAAGGCTTGTAGTACTGTTAGGCGATGGGCTTGCAACCTGTCACTAATACGCTGGTAAACATCTTAGCCTAACTGTGCAAATTGTGGTTATAGAATTATCAACAAGTTTTTAGAGATGTTTGTAATTCTGTAGCTCTGCCTACCCCACTCTGGGAACGAAGGCGTGAGATTATGTATGTATGTATTATTCCTCGCATTCAAAGTAAAAAGTAGAGTGTTTAACGCGAGACTAAACAACCATAATGACACTCGAACTCGCTGGCACGCGTGGCTAAATATCTCTCATTATGGCTTGTTTTAGTCTCTTGTTGAACAATCTACTATTATCAGTTCTTTAACCCTTTATAGGGCAAGAAGAAAATATATTTGCTGGGGTCCGTTCATTTGGTCAAAAGTACCTACGTTTGACAAATGTATCGTTTTAAATAGTTTAATTTTGCAAAATTATGTTAGTGCTTAAACCATTACATATTATATAGGTGACATGGGGTTATTAAATAAGTTAGGCTAGGTTAGACTTTTGACCACATAAAATTGAAAAATAATGCGGCGGGAAGTTTCTCTTTGTGAAATGAAAGTTTGTTAAATTATATATTTTGCCAAAATGATGATTTAGTAAAATATTAGTGAACCTATATTTATTTTATATAATACCTACAATGGTTTTTGCTGACGACTCCGTTCGTTTAGAAGTGGTTATAGCGATTCCTTTTAGAACCGTCCAATTTTTCGACGATCAGTTGAGGTGTTGAAATGACGCATAAAAATAAATAAATATCAGGGGACAATGTCACACCAGTTGACCTAGTCCCAAACTAAGCTCTAGGCTTGTACTATGGGTACTAGACTACGATATAAATACTTATATAGAGAAATATACGCGTTCAATAACAAATATTCGCGTTCATCACACAAATGTCTGCCCTTACCGAGATTTTAACCCAGGACCGCTAGCTTCGTAGACCACTACCTAGGCCGACGCGTCGTCGCACACAAAAACATGCCCACTTTTGTATTTATCTCATTGGTTAGATAGGACAAGGACGTCAATAAGTTAAAGAAGGCAATTTTAATATGAATCTCAAGTTATATTCACTGTTGCAAAGCCGTGGATAAAACAAAGAAACAACGCACAGTCAAAACAAAACTCAAAAAACAGTTCATGGAAGTTGTATTAAAGTTGATTTTTAAATAAAGCTGTATGTTGAGGTGCTACTGTTTTGACCTAGCAGTGCGATAAAGGTAGCATGCCTAAGGATACAATACGAAATGATCTTTCGCAAATGGACCCCTAACTTAAAGAAATGGTTGAAGTAGCCAAATGCTTATTAAAGGCCGAGCCACGCCGGTTGCGTGACGTGCACGTGCACGTGCGCGTTCGCTTTCCACTACGTTGTATAGTGACATGTCGTAATGAGAATTCATACTATACAATTGCGGAACATTTCATGTAGGAAAATTTTGGAAACTTCTCACAATTTTGTATGGGGATTGAAACTTTCCGTTTCCTAAAATTTATATTTCCTATATTTCTAGTGAAAGTCGCCGGAAATTTCTGAGAATTTTTCCAACTTTTTGAAAACTTTCCGCAACTTGCACATCAGTATGCACGTCACGCAAGCGGTGTGGCTGAGCCTTAAACATAACATTACATAAGTATATTCAACGAGTACGAAATCGCACGCGAGAATTATTCTCCTATATTTCACAGTTACTACACTTTGTCAGTTGGCAGTAGCGACGCTCGCTCGCTCAGTCAGCTGTCAGTGTTTTGCACTGGCAGTAATGTATAATAATTATTCCCGTTATCATCGCTCACAGTGAAAGTAAGTATTACTCTTATATCATTTGAATATGTTTATAAAGTGTTTAAGTTGCTTGAAAAACCTTTACGCCTCTTTCTTTGTTTGAAGATTGTGACGCTAAAAATTTCCATAGAAAATGCGATAGCATTTGTCTCCCCTTAAAACCTAGTCAGATTTAAGATTTTTGATGTTGTAGATATTATAAAAACTAGGTCGTTTCTTGAAAAAGGACAAATTAAAAATAACTAATACCTCAAGCGCCGCAAATATTCATCATTATTAATTAATTACGAATTTGTGGCACTGGCAGAGGAGATCATGGGACCTTGGTCAGCTGATATGAAAAGCTTTATTAAGGCCCTGTCCTCCCGGCTCATAGACTCCTCCGGAGATCCTAGAGCTGCTGCTTACCTCTCCCAAAGGATTGGGCTAGCTATCCAGAGAGGTAATGCAGCCAGTGTCATGGGGACCATGCCGCGAGCGGACTTGCCAGAGGGGGTGTTCTTTTTATAGTGGTGATTATTATTGATATCTTTAATATTTGAGTAGCTTAGTTTTATTTTAATCTAATCCTATTTTTTCATACCAATTACAATATATTCAAAAGTCGTGGAAATCGGGCTTGATTACGACGGTGAGAAACGGTAACGCTCAGGGTTAAATTTGTACGAAAAATCTTTGACAACCATGCGGTTTAAGTGTCGGTTCACAATCCTCTTTAACTGATCTCATGTTATATGCTTGTCTTAAGAAACGTCAACGTAAATGCTACATAAGTCATAAAAATACATTATTAACTTGTGTTAAAACGGGTACTTTTAACACCGGTCAATAAAATAGGGGTTATAAGGTTAACGTGAGTATGGGTGTGTCTGTATCTGTGTTTATATGTATCTGTGTGTCTGTGTGTCTGTGTATCTACGTCTCTTATATCTGTGTCTGTGTATCTTGTATATGTGTGTCTGTGTACCTGTGTGTGTCTGTGGACCTATGACTCTGTGCACCTATGTATCTGTGTGTCCGTGTATCTGTTTATCTGTGTGTCTGTGTATCTACGTCTCTTATATCTGTGTCTGTGTATCTTGTATATGTGTGTCTGTGTACCTGTGTGTGTCTGTGGACCTATGAATCTGTGCACCTATGTATCTGTGTGTCCGTGTATCTGTTTATCTGTGTGTCTGTGTATCTACGTCTCTTATATCTGTGTCTGTGTATCTTGTATATGTGTGTCTGTGTACCTGTGTGTGTCTGTGGACCTATGAATCTGTGCACCTATGTATCTGTGTGTCCGTGTATCTGTTTATCTGTGTGTCTGTGTATCTACGTCTCTTGTATCTGTGTCTGTGTATCTTGTATATGTGTGTCTGTGTACCTGTGTGTGTCTGTGGACCTATGAAACTGTGCACCTATGTATTTGTGTGTCCGTGTATCTGTTTATCTGTGTGTCTGTGTATCTACGTCTCTTATATTTGTATCTGTGTATCTTGTATATGTGTGTCTGTATACCTGTGTGTCTGTGGACCTATGTATGTGTGTATGTGTATCCGTGGGTCCGTGTATCCTGTATCTGTATACCTATGTATCTGTGTGTCTGTGTATATATTTATCTGACACCTGTGTATCTGAGTATATATGTGTACCTGTGTGTCTGGGAGTCGGTGTTTCTTGTTTGTCTGTCTGACGTCTGTCATTGGCATCGTAGCTCTCAAAGCTTGAAATAATTATGGTCTAAGATCCGTACAGGAGACGATTTGCACCGGGCTGTTTATTCAATGAAAAGTATTTTATATCAAATTTAGTACGCTGAATATTAAGTGGCGAATAGGTAGGCTGAAAAATTTCAGTCCAGTACTTATATCATTAAAAAAAATATTAAAAATGAACTTTTTTTAAAAATTACTATTGCTTGTTAAATAGACCAATTTCATGCTAATCGAAAGCATGAAGCCAATAGAATATGCAAACGTTAGGTTTGGTGCAAATTATTAGTACCGACTTACTTGTTTTTATACATGCCTACCCAATAGTTTGACGGGAAAAAAAAACAACCTAACGTTTGCATATTCTATAGGCTTCATACTTTCGATTGGTATGTAATTTGTCTACTAAACAAGCTGTTGCATTTTTTAAAACAAGATTCATTTTTAAATTCTTTGTTAATTATTCACTGGACTGAAATTTTTCAGCCTACCTATTCGCCATATATTACTTAACATATTAAATTTGGTATAAAATACTTTTTATCGAATAAACAGTCCGGTGCAAATCGTCTCCTATTCGGATCTCCTACTATTAGGAAGAAGATTTTAAAAAAGAAAGCCAGTTTGATCGGGATGGTTCTTAGCTTGGTTTCATTAAAAACGGTTGCGCCGTATAAGAGATATTAGTTCTGAAAGAAAGAGTCGCTATTATATCGGGAGTTTACACTAGGCTCCCCTCATAAGCCAAAAGGCGATATATCAGACTCAATAACCAAAGCAGATTGAACCCTCTCCGGTTAGTAATAATGTTGTATTTGCTACTGGAGTTAGTTTTGAGATACCACCATTTGTCAAAACAGAGCTGTATGAGCAATTACAAACTTCTTAATTTAATAATAATAATAATAATATCAGGAGACAATGTCACACCAATTGAACTAGTCCCAAACTAAGCTCTAGGCTTGTACTATGGGTACTAGACAACGATATAAATACTTATATAGAGAAATATATACTTAAATACATAGAAAATATCCACGACTCGGGAACAAATACTCGTGCTCATCACACAAATATCTGCCCTTACCGGGATTTGAACCCAGGACCGCTAGCTTCGTAGGCAGGGTCACTACCAACTAGGCCACCGCGTCGTCGTCGTCGCGTTTGATTACCTAATTAGCGATACACCCTCGCTTTGTCTGGTCGGGTAATCTTTACATTGTATAGCTATGCCACCGTTACTCAACGTTTATTAGTAAGAGGGTATGTGTGTAAAGATGTGTGTAGCGTTGAAATAGTCCGAAAAAAAAACGTTTTTTTCCAAACAACTCGTTTTTCTCGGATTTTTATAGAAAAAAACAATGTAACCTTCTGCTATTATTTTAATCTATATTCGGTCTTATTTGCACCTACAAATGGGCGGCATTGATGAAATGGAGGCTTTTTTTTTTTAAATAGTTGGCGAGAGCGTCAATTATTGACTATGAATAAATTATTCGTTCGTTATTTTTCCGAAAAAATGCTGGAAAAAGACATTCAATTTGTTCCGTAATTTTCAACGCTTGATGTGTGTAGTCTGTCTGTCTGTATGGTCAGGTCGATTCACGAGAGTTGGCACGAATGGATTGAATGAGTGAACGAAAGTATACAAGTGTGTAAAATAATAACAGATTTTAGGTTTGAAATTCGAACATCGGTTCAAAGGGCGGCACTCACACAGTGATAGGTGACATTACTTTTGTTCATTCCATTCGTGCCAGCTTTAGTGAATGTACCTGTATATCCGCTAACTCCTAACCCACACAACGAATTTTGAAGCGCTATTCACCATTAGTTAGATAATTTGTCACTTAAGGTTTTTATCCTATTATTTAATATTCATGTAAAAAAAGTTCATATAAAACTGCAACTCCGATTAGTGGAACTCCGAAAATGTAATTTTTATACCGCTGGAGCCGTAAACTTTTCAGAAGGTCTGAAATGTTCAATGTGTAGATAAGACTAGGTTAGGTTAGGTTTGATTTATAAAAATCCTTCCCTTACAATACGTTATGAGTAAAAAATTTTAGATGAGCCAATATACATCCATTTAGGATAGATGCGAAAGTTCGTGTGTTTGTTTGTTACTTCTTCACGCCGGGCTAAACGGATTCGGATGAAATTTGAAATGGAGATAACTTACAACCCGGATTAAGATATGCTACTTTTCATCCAGGGAAATTTAAAAGATCCCGAGGGAATATCGATAATTGAAATCTTCGGCAGAAGCTATTTTAATTAATAATTGACCTTAGTTTATAATTAGGTACATAAATTATTTAAAATGTTTTGATTTGATCTGTTGTTGTTTTTATTATTTCTGATGTTTTGACTTATTATGCTATTTATAAAATAAAAAAATGCTAATTTGGTTGCATGCTATTTTTAAGACGATCCTTAACGGTGATAACTCTTTAGTTTTGTATTTTTATCGTTATCCTGACTTTTTATTTCTATTATTGATAGTAAATTTGTGTATATTTTTGACGATTCCAATGTAATTTCTTGTATTTTTGACATAACATGCAATGTATACTGTGACTTACTTTGGAAAATAAATATCATTCATTCATTATTTCAATTGTTTATTGATACCTATTTATTATGTTTCAGGAGGCCAAAAACACCAGAATGTTTCTTAACGGCTTCCTACTACTTTGTGGTAAGTATTGTTATAATAAATAAATAAATATCAGGGGACAATGTCACACCAATTGACCTAGTGCCAAACTAAGCTCTAGGCTTGTACTATGGGCACTAGACAACGATATAAATACTTAATACATAGAAAACATCCATGACTCAGGAACAAATATTCGCACACTAATATCTGGCCTTACCGGGATTTGAACCCAGGACCGCTAGCTTCACAGGCAGGGTCACTACCAACTAGGCCAGCGCGTCGTCACTTTTCAGTTAATTAGCTGACATCCTGGTGGCAGATATTTGTGTGATGAGCGCGGATATTTGTTCCTGAGTCATGGATGTTTTCTATGTATTTAAGTATATATTTATCTTTATAAGTATTTATATCGTTGTCTAGTACCCATAGTACAAGCCTAGAGCTTAGTTTGGGACTAGGTCAATTCGTTTGATTCGTTGAGATTGTCTGCTGATATTTATTATTTATTATTAATTTATAGTCGGAATTTAGAATAGTCTGAAGATTGAGTTTTATAACTGTATGTATTCTGATTCTATCAAGCAAATTTTAAAAGCTCAGGCGGTGGCAGAATGTGACATTGACTTAAAAATAACTTTGCTACAGTCTACAAACATTAATATTCTAGAATCTAATTACAATGCTATCATAATTAAAATTGTCTGTCTGTCTCTCTGTCACTGTCTCGTGATATTTATTATTTATTATTATTATAAAACATGTTAAGTCTAGTTGATAGTGAGTAAGTAAGTATATGAAATAAATTTAGATTAAAGTATAATAAGGAACAGCGATTATTTTTAATATAAAATAAAACAAGCTTTTTGTATAAATATCTATAATCTAAACATAAAATGAAACGTTTTATTTACAATATGAATTAACCCAAACAATAGAAAATCCAATCATCGGCAAACCACGTAGTTTATTAAATATTTAAACGTCTATTCATAATTACAAACTCAATACATATTTATCAAGCTAGATCGTGCGAATAAAATAATGTTTATATTATGTCTAGCGGCCCGCCAGCGGCTTCGGCCCGCTGTTAATTTCCGACTTTTTTTCCAATTGTTTCTTTTATATAAACCTTAAACAAAAAAACCAGGCACATGCAAATCGGTTCAGCCGTTCTCAAGTTATAGCATCATCATAATCATGCCAGCCGAAAGACGTCCACTGCTGGACATAGGCCTCCCCCAAGGCTCTCCACTCAAACCGGTCTTGTGCTTTTCGCATCTACCGCGTTCCCGCGATCTTTACAAGGTCGTCACTCCATCTTGTTGGAGGCCTACCTACAGCTCGTCTCCCGGTCCGCGGACGCCACTCAAGAACCTTCTGACCCCATCGGCAAGTTATAGCGTGACCAGGAAATAGGGGTTCATTTTTAGGGTTTTTACCAAAATGGTAAAAAAGGAACCCTTATGGTGAGATTTCGTTGTGTGTCTGTCTGTCTGTCACAACAGGTTTTCTCAGTAACTACAAATGCTATCAACTTTAAATGTGGCATAGTTGTACAACTTGCTTGCAGGGAAAAAAATATGAAATAAATTTTACAAATAATTGAAAAAGGGTCTAGAACGGGGGTTTAAAATGAATGAAAGGCGTTTAATTATAGCAAATGGGGTGTCATATGAAAGACCGCCATCTGCACCTTTCAGAACATAAAAAAAATCTTTTATGTACTTTTTGATTTATACCCAAAAATTTACAAAAAATGACCGTTCCCTCCCCTTATCTCCGATCTGTATTCATCAAAAAATCTAAAAAAATCCTGATGTATAAGATTATAGCTAGAGATCGGAAATTCGGATGCTTTTATTGTTTTGTTTTTGTTGTTGTATTGATGTTAAGTAGTATGGAGGCGGACTCAATTTAATTTTGCTAATAAATTTCCCGGGATTTCCCGGAATACCGGAAATTAGGATACATATACACATACGTATTTAAGATTTTGTATATATATTATGTTACTGAAAAATTAAATGGTATTTATTTGTTCGAGATATAGAATACCTAATAAGTACATACAAAGTGTAACAAAAGTAGTGGTCGATGGTTTTCTGATAAGAAAAGAATAAAGGAAACAGAAATTACATATTTTTTTTACATTCAAATGAGAATACGTACATGCTCCATACAAAAAAAAAATGTGTTTACGTTTGAAAAGAGTTTCTCTTAATATTCCATAATCAAAACATTACGCCCTTAAACGATTCACCACTATTTTTTTGTTACACCATGTTTGTAGTTAAAACCAACGTGTAGGTATGTTAACAAAATTGCTGAAAATAGTCATAACCTAAATATTTTAACAGTTCTCACTATTTCCTGATGTTTTATAAAATGCCGGAACTCCGGAATTTAAGTAATTAAAATAATATTTTTAAGAAGCCGACTCCATACTTGCTGAAGTTTTTCAGGAAATTTGCTAATTGTAGGTATAAAAGCATCCGAATTTCCGATCCCTAATTATAGCTTATGGGAAAAATTATGGTTCCCGGGGCACTGCCCCTCCTAGCCCTCCGATAGCTACGCCACTGGATTTTCCCCCCGAAAGTGGCCCCATGTTTAAAATTCATTCATTTACGTTACACCTCCGTCTTTGGGTCACCGTCTTACATTTTGTGTAGGTACCAAATTTCAACTCAATCGGTCAAGTAGTTTCGGAGCAAATTGGCTTACAGACGGACAGACAGACACGCAAGTGATCCTATAAGGATTCCGTTTTTCTTTTTGTAGTACGGAACCCCAAAAACATTTACCAAAGATTGCTCAAATCGGGGATTGAACCCTAGACCGCTAGCTTATAAGACTAAGTCACCAACTAGGCGAACCGCATCCCAAGTTAGATGAAGTTATTGCGATCCCTAATCGATATTGCCTTGTCAAAACTTTAGCAATCAAGTAAAGGATTTAGTTAAGTATGAAATGAGTACCTAAACCTGTTGGGGAAACCTGCATGAAAATCTAAAGCAATTTTAGCCATTTTGAATCGTGAATTTCGTTTTGAAAAATAAAACTAACGGGTGCCCTTCTAAAAACTAAATGTTTCCTGTAATATTGAATGGCATACTTCTTTTTAGCATAATATTTTTTGTTCTAAAGGTTTTTTACTAAAAAGCTAAATCCATAATATTGTATAAAACACCTACGTCTCAACTAATCTATAGGTTAGGTAAGTTAGGTTAGTATTGTGTCAGGGGCCAAGCGGAGCTCCGTCGACTTCGCCTCACGGTCAGGGTTATTCCAAACAAATGTTATACTTAACAATTTTCCGACCAAACAATGAAATGAAATGAATTGAAATGATTTATTTCGTTATTAATTACAATTAACAAAAGCAAAGGTTGGGACCTCCTAGTAAGTATGATTATATACCTGAGCCCGTATTATGGTCGCCTTTATCGCGGTGGATAAAGCTTCCGTCACTCTCGCACTTACATACTGGTCAGAAAGTGACAGATGTTTTATCTACGCTTATCTACGTCGATAAACACGACCATAATCGGCCCGCTGTGTCAGGAGACCCCGCTCTTCTATAACGATGGCGTGATCAGATCACTATAATAACAGATAAACCAATCCGATTTTACAAACATAAAATTACAATATAATATAATATATAAATTTAAAGTGTACGCGTGTGCGCGTGTGTATGTGTGTGTGTATGCGTGTGCGTGCGCGCGCGTGTGTGTGTGTGTGTGTTTGTGTGTGTATGCGTGTGTGTGTATCTGTGTATGGGTGTGTGGTTAAGAGTGCTTCAGTCTCATCATAATTAAGCCTTTTTATGCAACACAATTTAGACATTTAAATCATGCAAAAAAATATGTGAAGAAACAAAAATAGGCCAAACAATCTAAGGCCAACAACCGGTATTCACCCAAAATTAAAGTAAATTACATTGTACAGTAGTACCACAAATATAAGTTACAACGATGTACCTGCGCAGTAAGCATTTTTTTGGAAGGCGCGAAAACGTTTAAACCAATTAGAAGGCAGTACGTTTGCGCGGGTAAAATCTGCGACGGCTATTGGTCAAATGTTTGGCAGCCATTACGGTGACGCCTTCAACCGCCATTTTATTTAGTGGCACGTCACTTGTCATTCGAGTTTAGCTGTCCTTGCATATTCTACCTTACGCGTAACACAACAAGGTCAGTATTGAATTGATGTTTGTGTTCGTTTATCTTCGGTATTAGTCGGACTTGTCTGCGTGAACGAAGAATGCCGACGTAACTTATATTTGTGGTATTACTGTACGTTATTATTAATTTTAGACATCATGTTTCATAATAACATTTACTGCTTATGACCCACACAATCGATATTTAAATAGAAATAATTTTATTTTTCAAAACGTCCAGGTTCGATTCCCGAGCTGAGTACCAGTTTTTTTTTACCCGATGCTTCAGAAGGAGGGGTAAGTATGTATGTATGTATGTCTATTTCTGGGCACGCTCTGCAGCCTAAACGGCTTGACGGATTTTAACATACGAGGTGTCATTCGATTCGTCTTAATTGCCGAAGTGACATAGGGTATATAATATTTCGATATGGCGTCCGCGGAAAAAAATATGCAGGAGGAATAAAAACATAATAATTTTATTATAACAATATGGGTATCAAATGAAAGCTATTAAATAGCCCATTCCAAATATATATACATTATAACACTTTTATGCTACTATTTTGACAGGAAAGTTAAAAAATACGTAAATGTTAAGTAATAAACTCCTTTCGCTAGAAAGAGAGTTTCGCTTCAAACTACAAGCGAAATCACTTGTAGTTACGCGACATTAAAAATTTAAGCTCCAGAGCTCTTATATTGCTTCATCATGTCAGCCGAAAGACGTCCACTGCTGGACATAGGCCTCCCCCAAGGCTCTCCACTCAGACCGGTCTTGTGCTTTTCGCATCCACCGCGTTCCCGCGATCTTTACAAGGTCGTCACTCCATCTTGTTGGAGGCCTACCTACAGCTCGTCTCCCGGTCCGCGGACGCCACTCAAGAACCTTTTGACCCCATCGGCCATCAGTCCTGCGAGCAATGTGCCCCGCCCACTGCCACTTAAGTTTGGCTATTCTTCGGGCTATGTCGGTAACCTTAGTTCTACTGCGGATATCATCATTTCTGATTCTATCACGCAGAGAAACCCCGAGCATAGCCCTCTCCATAGCCCTCTGAGTGACTTTGAGCTTCCTTATAAGGCCCATTGTTAGCGCCCACGTCTCAGATCCGTAAGTCATCACTGGCAACACACACTGGTCAAAGACTTTTGACTTCAGACACTGCGGTAATTTGGACGAAAAGGTGCTACGAAGCTTCCCGAACGCTGCCCATCCGAGTCGGATTCGACGAGTGACCTCTTTCTCAAAGTTGGACCTACCTAACTGGACCGTTTGTCCCAGGTAAATATAGTCGTCAACAACTTCGAGCGCAGAGCCTCCGACTATCACGGGAGTTGGCGCGACATGGACGTTGGACATGACTTTCGTCTTGTCCATGTTCATCCTCAAGCCAACTCGGTCGGAAACTCCACTGAGGTCAGCGAGCATTGCACTGAGGTCCTCCATGGTCTCAGCCATGACTACGATATCGTCAGCGAATCGAAGGTGAGTGATGTACTCGCCATTTATGTTGATGCCTCGTCCTTTCCAGTCCAGAACCTTAAAAGCATCCTCCAATGCAGCGGTGAACAGCTTCGGAGAGATCACATCTCCTTGTCTGACTCCCCGCTGCAGAGGAATAGGCTTCGTGCTCTGGTCCTGTAGTCGGACGGACATAGTGGCGTTTTCGTACAGACACTTTAACACTTCGATATATCGGTAGTCAACTTGGCACCGCTGGAGAGACTGTAGTACAGCCCAGGTCTCGATCGAATCGAAGGCTTTCTCGTAGTCCACAAATGCAAGGCAAAGGGGGAGGTTATACTCTTCGGTCTTCTGTATAACCTGCCGCAACGCATGTATGTGGTCTACGGTACTATAGCCTTTTCGGAAACCGGCTTGTTCGGGAGGCTGAAAATCGTCAAACCTGCGCGCGAGACGATTTGTGATGACCCTCGAAAACAGCTTGTAAACATGGCTCAGAAGTGAGATGGGTCTATAGTTCTTCAACAAAGTTTTATCACCTTTCTTGAAGAAGAGAACCACCACACTTCTGTTCCATGCTTTCGGCGTTCTCCCTTCGTGGAGGACGGAGCTGAACAGCGTCTGAAGGGCCCTAAGGGTGGGTTTACCACCCGCCTTCAGGAGTTCGGCTGTAATTCCATCCTCACCTGGGGCTTTGCCATTCTTAAGCTGTTTGAGGGCCATACTAATCTCGTACAGGCTGACGTCGGGGAGATCTTCGGTATAGTGTCGGGTTAATCTAGCCCTCGGGTCTTTAGCTCGATTTGCGACGGGTGTTCGGGTTGTCGTGTACAGCTGTCCATAAAACTTCTCAACTTCCGCCAATAGCTCAGGTTTGGATGAAATGACTCTGCCGTCGTCGGTCTTCAGCTTCATCAGTTGGCTTTGGCCAATAGACAGATCCCTGGCAAACACCTTAGAGCCCCTGTTACGCTCAATAGCCTCTTCAATACTTTTAGTATTGAAACGGCGTATATCACGTTTCAGAGACTTCGAGATCTGTCTGTTGAGCTGCCGATAGCGACAAGCGTCACCAGAGGACTGCAGAATCATTTCACGCCTCACCTCCATGAGCCTAAGGGTGGAGTCCGAGAGCTTCTTGGTTTTTGTACGGCGGATCTTGAAGAACTTAGACCCGACCGTTTGGACAGCTTCCACGAACCCGTCGTTGTAATCGTCCACGTCGCTACCTAGGCACTCGAAACGGTTTTGAAGTTCGAGCTGAAAGCTCTCGGGGTTTTGGAGCTGAGCGGGTGCCGGGCGGAGCGTAGACTTCATCAGTCTAGACCTTTCAAGCTTGAACTGGATTTTCAATGAGCCTCGTACCATACGGTGATCACTCCCGGTTTTAACCGCACTGATCACGGAGACATCATTGAATATGTGCTTTTTCGTCGACATGATAAAGTCTATCTCATTCCTCGTTACACCATCAGGACTCATCCAGGTCCACTTCCTATGCTCACGTTTCCTGAAAAAGGAGTTCATCATATAGAGTCCCTCCTTCTCCATAAAACTGGCCAGTAGGTGGCCCCGGTGATTCCTATGCCCCACTCCAAAAGTCCCCACTCTCTGCTCTTCACCGTCTCGTTTACCCAGCTTTGCGTTGAAGTCCCCCATTACAACCGTGAAGTGAGTTTTGGAGCTATGCATGGCTCTGGAAACATCCTCATACATAGCCTCCACCTCATCGTCGGAGTGTGTCGAGGTCGGCGCATATACCTGTATGACCTTCAACGAATATCGTTGGGTCATTCTGAGTACAAGGCACGCTACCCTGCTCGACACGCTCTCGATCTTCACCACGTTGTTCACGAGGGACTTGTGGACGATAAACCCGACACCTCCCTGGGACTGGTGGTCGCCCTCCCGGAAATAGAGCAAGTTACCGGACTTCAGGGTTATCATGTCCTCCCCCTCTCTACGGACTTCTGACAACCCTATGATTCCCCATCGTAACCTGCTCAATTCCTCCTCCAGTTCCAGCAACTTTTCGTCGGTCCGCAATGTTCGGCAGTTGTATGTTACCAGGGCCAAAGGTCGTCGTTTCTGGTAGCCGGGTCTCTGCCGGAGATTACCTAAAGCACCCCCTGCCCCGCCGTTACCATAGCCGCTACCGGAGCCAGGAATAGCGGGGCCGCCGGGGACTAGGGGTCTGGGCTGTATTTTTAAATTCATAATTAATTAAGGCTTTTGATCTAGAACCGTTGGGGGGAAAATGCCGTAGTCGCCACGCTTGGCAGGCGGGTTGGCGACCGCAGTTATACCATGTAGTCCGCGGAAGACGCTGCTGCCCATCCTCCGGTTTATCCCTTAGTCGCCTCGTACGACACCCACGGGAAGAGATGGGGTGGTGCTATTCTCGACCGGCACCGGCACCAACACGGCTTATATTGCTTAGTATTAATTAATTAAACAACTATTTTATTAATAAAAACTAATTAAATGTACTAAAATCGGTGACATGGTTCCTAAGAACAAATCGTATATGTTATAGGTTGAGACTTTTTTTTATGGCAAGGAGAAGGCACGCGAGCACTCAGGCCACCGCCCCCCTATTTGACCATCCTGACAATGACTGGTGACAGGTGACATTTCAATGTCCATGGCGCAGCCGATATGAACCCCAGTGATTTGAAAGTATGTTAACTTTGCAATGTATAATGAAGATCACCTGTCATCTATCATTGTCAGGATGGTGAAATAGGGGGTAAGTGGGACCTGAGACCCATAGACATTTGAAATCTCAATACTACAATCTCAAAACTGCAATCCTAGGACCTCATATGCGTTGCCAACCCTGAGGACTAAGATGGAATGCCCCTATGCTAGTAATTTCACCGGTTGTCTTATCCCCACACCGGAACACAGCAATGCGAACACTACTGCTTGGCGGTGGGTTAATGATCCTGCACAAGGTCCTACCCCCACTTTCCTATACTGTCCGATTTAAATGTTACACCCTGTATATAGATAAATTCTGGATTATGTACGAGTGTTACAGAGAACTAACATAAACCGAAGCGAAGCGAGGGCGGGTCGCTAGTGTATCATAATTCATAAATTCTGGTATATGATCGCTAGTTCTAAAAAAAACAAAAACCCGCCGTTAAAATGCAATAAATAACTTCTTATAAAATGGTAGGTAGGTCAGTCCAACTGAAGTTGGCTTTTGGTTTAAAATATTGTGGGATGCCGACTTCAGTTGGACTGACCTACCTAACATTTTATAAGAAGTTATTTTTTGCATATCTGAATTATCAACAAGTTTTTAGAGATGTTTGTAATTCTGTAGCTCTGCCTACCCCACTCTGGGAACGAAGGCGTGAGATTATGTATGTATGTATTTTATTTTATACTTTTTAGTGATCCTATTTAGGCTGTTATGTACCTAGTTCCACTTCTCAATTAATGAGAAACTATAGAACATTTCAAACTCGCCGCAAGGCAACGCCGCCGAGAGTCATAGTCATATATTTAAACCAAAATGTGGTTCGTCATAGTCGCTCAACTACCTTAATCGAGATATCTTATCGCCACCTTTGAAATAGGTACCGTTAAGGAGTTCCGGTGGCCATCTGTGGTCTTCATCATCAGTTCCACTTCACCATATAGTACTTTTCAAAAGCAAATGTACAAGTTACAGTGAAAAATATCGAAATCGCTATAGGTGTGCCTATAATATTTGAGGAGTTCCCTTGATTTCTCCAAGATTCCATCATCAGATCCTAACGTGTTGACAATGGAACCAACTAGAAAGTATACCCATTCAAACAACGAAAAAAATGTTCAATTCGGTCTAGTGGTCTTCGAGCAATCGGGGAACATACATTAAAAAAAACCCGATGAATTGAGAACCTCCTCAATTGAAGTCTTGAAGTCGTGAAGTCTTGAAGAATTGAAGTCGGTTAATTATCCAAATCCATTTCAGCGTTGTCCTCAACAACAGCATCTCTCCGCGCCCTCTTCCCAGCTGAAAACCACCAGTACCAGTACATCTTGAAGACCAACGTGTCCACTGGACCCCTGGCCCGGGAGGCATCCTACTGGACCCTGGATGCAAGGCTTCTGGTCACTGTGTATGAGAATTTTACACGGGTGCGGTATAGGCTGGAGGGTTTAAAGGTAATCCGGGTACTGTTTATTTATAGTAGTTTACGTGACGGTTGCGTAATGCTAATTACGCAGAGTCTCGTACAATACTTTATCTACACACATTATTATAAGTACTCTAAGATGGGTTCAGAAGCCGAAAGGCAAATGACCAGCATTACCTTACCTGTGGTAGTAAGTGACAGCGATGACAGCTGTAACGTAATTTTGAAATTACGCTATCGAATATTGTAAGGTAATGAGTTCCAAATTTGGAACATCTTCCAAAATTAACAGCTGTCATCGCTGTCACCTACTACCACAGGTAATGCTGGTCATTGCCTACGGGTTTTGAACGCATAATAGAGGACTTATGATATGAGTGTAGATAAAAGGTTATTTTTAGGGTTCCGTAACTCAAATGCGGTAAAGTGCGAGTTGGAGCTGCTAACGATGGTTCCGTACCGTTGCACAATGGTTCCGTACCGTTGCACAAATAGGACCAGTAATGTTTATTCAGTTTACTTTATTTACGATAAAAGATCTGTTTTAGCCAAAAAATGTTAATTTTGAGGTTAGAAAGTTGTTTACTAAGACAAGTAAGAATGAACAGACCTTAGTATTTGTTGTTATGAAGGGTTTGTATAGGTAATCAAACCAAATTTGACGTTTGAACGTTTTACCGTTTTTACAATACAACAAACATAAAAATACCTTGAAAAAAAATATTGGTTAAATGGGGATCATTTTTTATTTGTTATGAAATCCACCGTAATGATCAGAGGCCGGAATTTTCGTGGCACTTTTGAGCTGTCATAGTGACTTCTCATTTATCGACTTTCAATTAGGTACATATCGATATATAAAACTTTAAAACAGAAACTTTTTGTAAACCAAATATGGCAAAAATTTGTAAAAAAACTAAAAAATATTGAACTTGTTAGTACTAACACAAATATAGAACATTAAATTGAAAAAGCTGCAATGGCTTAGATATTGGTAACCGTATTTGGGAACTGATTAATGATTAATTAGTAAATATATTGATTTCTGACTTCTGTTGTTTACCTCTCGTTAGCGTTCGAATCCCGATATTAAAGCGAAAAAAAAAACAAAATGGTTTTATTGTCTTAAGACAGAAATCAAGAAGTTTTGGACACGGCTCACTCGGTAGCCACCGGGTACCAAAAGATCTTGTTCCTACATCTGTATTGTATTTTATCGATATATTATTATCTACCTATAACTGAAGTCGATAAATGAGAAGTCACTAGAGTTATTGGAAAGTGCCATGAAAATTCCGGCCTTTAGTAATAATATATTTTCTGAAAAAAAGTCACGAATCAAAAGATACAAGTCTCCAACGGAAGACCAGCGTTGGCTTCACGCTAGTACATGCTGAGTTGGGACCATTTCGCAACAATATCCACTATCTGTCTTTTCTTTTCCTATTCATGTTATATTTTTTGAATAAATGTTTTTCTTATTACGGTTCCATACCTCAAAAGGAAAAAAAGGAACCCTTACAGGATCAATTTGTTGTCCGTCTGTCTGTCCGTCTGTCCGTCTGTCTGTCAAGACCCTTTATCTCGGGAACGCGTCCATCGAGTTGAAATTACCATGATACTCAAATCTACAGTCCCTTGAAGCTGTGAAAAAATCAAACTTCTAAGTTAACGTAAAAAAAAGATACGGCCGTTTATGCCGCAAAAAACGTATATTTTGACACTCTCTAGGGAATCAAAATTTATAGGGTATTTTCCGTGTACCTAGAACTATAAATTTTGGTTAATAATACCGTGTTATACTACAAGTATGGGAAAAAATCCGAAAACCCAACATTTTTAATTAAATCACAAAAAAAATCATGGTCTTTATGCAAGAAACGGCGGCGGTGCCAATTTTGAATTGGGTTAACCGTGTCATGTGCGGAACCCTCGGTGGGCGACTCCCTTCCGTCGCTGAACATGATATTCTCAAAACATGATATTCTCAAAATATAATATTCTCAAAATATGATATTCTCAAAATATGATATTCGCTAAACATGATATTCGCAAAACATGATATTCGCAAAACATGATATTCGCAAAACATCATTATTAGCGAGACTTAAATTAGACAGTGTCGACGGAGCTCCGCTTCCGCGGAGCTCCTATTTCTAGGTAGTTTGGCCCTCCGGGCCTGCTGTAAAACTAACATAACCTAAACCTACCTACGTTTCTATAAACTAACTCCACTATTGGCAAATATCATCAGAGTCCGCCTCGCACTTATCCGTTTTTTTTTTCTTCTTACAGTTAAGAGAGACGGACGGACAGACGGATGTACGGATAGCGTAGGCTTCGTAATAGCATCCTGTTTGAAATTCTTCGGGCACGGAACCCTAAAAAGGGGCCTTATTAGATCACTTCGTTGTCCGTCTGTATGTCTTACCCTTTTCCTCAGGAACTCGTGGAGGTATCACATACAACCCGCTGACGACAGACCCAGACATTCCTCATTTGATCTATTATAATCAGAGATTGGACAAATGGGCGTCATTACTCGCAATAATGTGGACATGACTCCAAAGATTTTAATAATAGTAGTTTATGTGGCTGGTGCATAATAAGATCACACGAGTGTTTTAATGCCTAATTATGTATAGCCGCATGCATAACTTTATCTACATGCATATCATAAGTTTTCTATAATATGTTCAGATATGGCCTGTATTTTAATTAAGTTAGTGTTACTGTTAACTTGTTTGTAGTACCTACGAAAGCATAAAAAAAAACAAATAATTAAAAACAATCTTTATTTACAATGTAGGTACAGATGCGGCTTGCATTTTCAAGTTAGTGGTACAGTATTACCGATACTTTAATGTTTAGGTACCGACACTTTAATGTAAACATTACGATGCAACCACAGATACAGGTTTCTTAATATAGGCGATTTGTTTACCGCTTCTGAACATATTGTAGGGAAGTTATGATATGGATGTAGATAAAACAAATTAAATTACATTAATTGATCAGTTACCCGACAAATAATTTTGATCCTTTGCAAGACAGTAATAAATCAATAATACAAAGACTTTTTGTGTAGATTTATTAAAGCAAATAAACAGTATTTTTTATAAATTTTCCGTAGTTAGTTTATTCCTTTTCACGGCTAAAATAAACTTATGAGGTGAAAATCTCCTTTCGCAATCCACGCACGTTAACGAATCAAACTTAAGTAGATTAAAATTAATGGCCACTCCTCACGTCGTTGTATTATTTATTTATTACTGTCTTGCAAAGGATCAAAATTTATTTTTCGGGTAAGTAATCAATTAATGTAATTTAATTTGTTTAATTAAAATCTTTGGAGTCATGTCCACATTATAGCGAGTAATCCATTCCATTTTTACAGGCGGCTATGTTCAGTAAGAACCAAGGCTACTCCTCGTATCGTTCCGAAGAAGCAGCCAGGCAGCTGGGGCAACCATGGGAAGTGGATTATCAGGTACGTATCATTAAAAGTTTACTTATAAGCACACTATGCGGACCCGTATCCGAAAAAATCTGTCAAGTGCGGTTTGGACTCGCGCACCGAGGGTTCCAAACCGCCCATTAGTTATTATAATATTCTGATTTAAATTCAATTTTGAATCGACGCTGCGCGAGTTCAACGTACAGTCAAGGACTTTAATTGTTATGCCACTATGGAACCCTGTCGCATAACGTTAATCATTCATTTATGCGTAATTTCAGTCATGTGGTTTGACGCTGTCATTATGACAGGGTTCCATAGTGGCATAACAATTAAAGTCCTTGACTGTACGAGTACACTTGACCATTTTGTTGTTTTTCTTCCGGTTTGTGTTTGTACTACAAAAAATTAAGTATACCAAATTTGACGCTTGCATGTTTTACCGTTTTTACGATATAATAAAAATCTAAATACGTTGAATAAATCGTTTATTTACACACATATCATAAGTCCTCTATTATGCGTTCAAAACCCGTAGGCAATGACCAGCATTACCTGTGGTAGTAGGTGACAGCGATGACAGCTGTTAATTTTGGAAGATGTTCCAAATTTGGATCTCATTACCTTACAATATTCGATAACGTAATTTCAAAATTACGTTACAGCTGTCATCGCTGTCACCTACTACCACAGGTAAGGTAATGCTGGTCATTGGCCTTTCGGCTTCTGAACCCATTTTAGAGTACTTATAATATGTGTGTAGATAAAGTATTGTACGAGACTCTGCGTAATTAGCATTACGCAACCGTCACGTAAACTACTATTATTTGTTAGTAAATCCACTGTAATAACACATATTTTGAATAAAACATCCCATTATCTATTACGGTTCAAAAGCTCTTTAAAGTTAGAACGGACGGACAGACAGACGGTCAGCGTAGGCATATTATAGAGTCTCGTTGGGCTACTCTTCGGATACGGAGCCCAAAAATGTGGACTAAGAAACCAAAGTGGGAATTAGGGGACTTTTTCTAACAAATTAAGAAAGGATCTCAGCTATCTAGCACCCCCTCCGATTCAGATATCCTTGCCACACTTGGGACACCCCTCAGGCCTCCCAAGCACATCCTCCTAGATCCCATAGACCCCATAAAGCTTGCCGTGTCGGAAGGTGAAGGAGCGCACTTCAGAAAAGGTCGTCCTGTCGACGTCGCGGAAGACCCCCAAGGCAGCAGGACTCTGAGCCAATTCTACTCAGTTCCACCACCGTGTGTGACAGAAATTCACTTAACAACTTAACTGACTTAGCCTCTGTAATCATGCATGCGTCAGGATTCCCACTCCGCGACTCACATAGCTATAAGTCTCCCCCCCATCCCAACCCCCATTCCTATCCCCCCTTTTTGGAAAGCCCCGCGGATATGTAAACGGAGGAAGGACTTTCTCCTCTGGCCTTTCAGCACTGGCTGGGGTAGTATCCGCGGGAGTCTAAATTCTAGTTGGTAATAGGGGCATTGGTGTTTTTAGCCGGTGCGAGCCCGGCAGTACCTGGGCCCTCCATTCCCAGGTCTCCGGAAGGGATTTTCACCTCTGCCCTTTTTTCTTAAAGTAATTAAAGCAAAAAGCAAACAAAAGCAAGGACTTTTGTCTTTGGCCCTTCAGGTGGCTCGCCATGCTCGGTCGGCTCTCAGAGCTTTTATAGCTCCAAACCCACCTGAGCCACATAGGAGTGCCTCCCTCGCAGTCAAGTGCGAAGTTGTCGCAGTGTGACCGCTAGTGGGCAAGTATTCGTAGAATGGGCGCAAGAATTCGTTCCTGAGTTTTGGATATTTTCTATGTATTTATGTATGTACGCATTTGTGGTCTTAGGATTGCAGTCTTAAGATTTTAGTTTAGAATATTTAATTTTTTTTAAGGCAGTATGCAAAATTCAATAAATGCGCTCATACAAGCAAACATTTGTATAATGAGTATTTTGTTCTTGAGTTTTGCATATTTTCTATAGGTGTATGTATTTATTTTTATCGTAGCACCTTTTCGTCGAAATTACCGCAGTGTCTGAAGTCAAAAGTCTTTGACCAGTGTGTGTTGCCAGTGATGACTTACGGATCTGAGACGTGGGCGCTAACAATGGGCCTTATAAGGAAGCTCAAAGTCACTCAGAGGGCTATGGAGAGGGCTATGCTCGGGGTTTCTCTGCGTGATAGAATCAGAAATGATGATATCCGCAGTAGAACTAAGGTTACCGACATAGCCCGAAGAATAGCCAAACTTAAGTGGCAGTGGGCGGGGCACATTGCTCGCAGGACTGACGGCCGATGGGGTCAGAAGGTTCTTGAGTGGCGTCCGCGGACCGGGAGACGAGCTGTAGGTAGGCCTCCAACAAGATGGAGTGACGACCTTGTAAAGATCGCGGGAACGCGGTGGATGCGAAAAGCACAAGACCGGTCTGAGTGGAGAGCCTTGGGGGAGGCCTATGTCCAGCAGTGGACGTCTTTCGGCTGACATGATGATGATGATGATGATTTATTTTTATATTTTAGTACGTTAATCGTTGTCTAGTACCCGCTGTATAAACCTAGAGCTTAGTTTGTGACTAGGTCAATGCGTGTGTGTTTTTTTTTTTAAATTGTTTTTTTTGCCTTTGCCCAGCAGTGGGACACATCAGGCTCTTAATAATAATAATAATAATATTAGATTAGATTAGATTGTTATTTTACTTTTATATTTGAATATTTGTTATAAAAAACCTAATATACTTACAGAAAATTAAATAAATATCTAAAATAATAGTAATATTTTTTTCTATTTTTCAGGAAAGTGGTATAATTAGCAAAGTATATGTCAGCCGGGAACCCGTGTGGTCACAGAATATGAAAAGGGCCCTGTCATTGAATTTTCAACTCACCACCAATACGAATAAAGAGGTAAATACCTTACCCCCCCTATACCTTATTATAAGTTTTCTTTTTACACATATAAATCTTATGTTATCTTATCCTCAAGGATCGGAAAAACGCCCGTCATTTTGGAAACATAACCCTGTTCCGTACAGGAGAGACTTCCTTCTGATGTTAATCAAAAATATTATTAGGTATTTTACATTTATTATACCATTATTTATATGTATTCGGCAACAATATTATTAATGAATAAAACCATAATGGTTATGGGAAAAAAACACTTTCGCCAATCAAAAAGAATGTCTTCTTTTTAAATTTTCCCCTGTTATTCCATAACGACGTGAATTTAGGACCTATTTATGAGTCGAAAAAGTTTGTTCACAGTTTACGGAGGACAATTGGGGCAATCGTTGACATTGTTTTACTGTTTGTATGTGTGTTTGTGTTTTCTAATTAACATTTCGGTGTCATTCATTAATAAAATTGTCGCTAAGTACATATAAATTATTGTATAATAAATCTATAAAATACCTAATAATATTTTTAATTAATATCAAGGAAGTCTCTGCTATACGGAACAAGGTTATGTTTTCAAAATGACGGTCGTTTTTCCGATCCTTGCTTATGTTAAATATTAACTAACAAACTAACAATGTTATCAAATCTTGGAAGTCAATTTTAACCTACTTAGGGAATAAAAATATAAATATAAGCTGATTCATGTAACGAGCACTTGAGAAAAAACATGTTTTGAACAGCCATAAAAATAACCAAGATGACAAGAAAGATTTGTTAGGAACAAATCTTTCTTGTCATCTTGGTTTTTATCTCTTTCTAACAAAACAGAATTTAACATGGAGTTTATATGTTCGACGTATTACATGACGTCACAAAGCGTATCGGATATATCTAATCGGTGTCTAATTAGCATTGTACAGTCAATAGCATAAATAAGTGATCATTTATGTACCTTGTCGCTTTCAATCGTTTCGAAATTTTGTATGACATTTCAAACACGATGTTAAAGTGACAAGGTACATAAATGATCACTTATTTATGCTGTTGACTGTACCGAAAAATAAATCCTCAAATTGTGAAAGTTTCTTATGAGAAATTCTCGGAAATTTCTAAGAATATTCTTACATTTTGTATGGAAGGAGAACATTCTCAATGCTCTCAAATGTTTCTGATAATATTCTCAGTAATTTCTTGAGAAGATTTCTTAACTTCTGAGAATGTTCTGCAACTTTTACATTGCTGTATCTCATTAGCAGTTTTCATTCCTTACTTTTTTCGTTAGATCTTTTCGTATCCTAATTACGCAAATAACGTAATTATCTTCTATGTATACATTATCCTCGTCTCTTACGTATTGTCGAGTAATTAATTAAACGCTAGGACCCTCGTCATTTTTCAAAGGTTTTGTCGGACAAAGGAATTGAAAGGTAATACTTTAATGAATTTGCGAAATCGAGGATCAAGTGCTTTGAAGGACGGCTTATAAATATAGATAAAAAACGCTTAAATTCTATAGATTAAACTGTTAACATTTAACTTGCGTAATATTAAATTATCAGTCTAAACGGCCGCCGTCCGCTAGTTATTCATGATGAGTGACGATTTTTCATTAAAAAAACCCGGTCAAGTGCGAGTCGGACTCGCGCACCGAGGGTTCCGCATTTAAGATAATATGGTTGGAAAACGCAAAAGAAAATACTTATTTTGTTATGAACTTTATTATCTACGCAATAAGGCCCATTTTGACTAGCCTAAATTTAAATACAGATTTTTAAGTTTTTTGATAATTTTTCCAAAACTGTAAAGTTTGACAACTTCATTTTATTTTTCCTGTAAAATATAAGTAATTATCTTTAAATCAGGAATTTTTCAGATTTTTTGGTCCATAAACTTCGGAGATAACGGGGGGGAACGGTCATTTTTTGTACATTTTTGCTATAAATCAAAAAGTACGTCCAGATTTTTTTTTTAATAGTTTCGAAATGTGCAGACTAAGCCCTTTCATATGACACCCCGTTTGCTATAATCACCCCCCTCCCATTCTAGACCCCTTAACAAATATTTAGAAAAATAATTTCATACTTTTTTTTACTAAAAACAGATGCGGGCAAGCAAGTTGTACAACTATGGCAAATTTCAAGTTGATAGCTTCTATAGTGTCTGAGAAAAACTTCTGTGACATACAGACAGGCAACGCAGTCTCACCATAAGGGTTCTTTTTTACCATTTTGGTACGGAACCCTAAAAAGGGAAAGAATTAATCTACAAATATTAGATCGAAAAAAAACATTGAATCTATAGCTACGAGTATCATAGCTCTGAATGATGGGTAATTCTTTTGAAACTTATGTACGGAAGTTAATTTGCTACCCATTTCAAAGAAAATCTGCTTGAAGATGTCATTGTCAATAGAGATGTCAAGTCATTTGTAATTGATAGGAAACTCAACCTTATTGCTGTAGAATGTCAGATTGACTTTGGACCTAAGGTGGGTCACAAATTAAATTCCTTGACTGTCCCTGTTGAGTCGGGGTTCGTTAGTTACATCTTGATAAGCATGATATGAGTGGAAAAAGTATATTCGCCAACAAAAGCTTGTCCCAACAAGATTTTTTTCACAGAAAACTTATTTTTAACCGACTTCAAAAAAAGGAGGAGGTTCTCAATTCGTCGGGTTTTTTTTTTATGTATGTTCCCCGATTACTCGAAGACCACTGGACCGATTTGAAAAATGTTTTTGTTGTTTGAATGGGTATACTTTCTAGTTGGTCCCATTGTCAACACGTCAGGATCTGATGATGGGATCTTGGAGAAATCAAGAGAACTCCTCAAATATTATAGGCACACCGATAGCGATTTTGGTATTTTTCACTTTTGAAAAGTACTATATGGTGAAGTGGAACTGATGATAAAGACCACAGATGGCCACCGGAACTACTTAACGGTACCTATTTCAAGGGTGGCGATAAGATATTTCGATTAAGGTAGTTGAGCGACTATGACGAAGCACATTTAGGTTTAAATATGACTATGACATTCCCGCGGCGTTGTCTGCGGCGAGCTTGAAATGTTCTATAGTTGCTCATTAATATTTAGAAGTGGCTACGTAACAGCATAAATAGGATCACTAAAAAGTATAAAATAAAATAAATGTTTAAAAAAAGTGACGTTGAAGTCGGCGTCCCACAATATTTTAAACCAAAAGCCGAATGCAGTTGGACTGACCTACCATTTTAAAAGAAGTTATTTTTTGCATTTTAGAAGGCGGGTTTTTGTTTTTTTAAACATTTATTGGTGATGAATATTTAAACTGCAAAGGGCCGAATCTTAAGTACCCGAAACCGACGTGCGCGCATGACTCGATGTATGAAATGTGGAAGAAGCGAAAGAGATTTGTCAGGATCGTAACAGGTGGAAAGAAGTCGTCTCTGCCTACCCCTCTGGGAAACAGGCGTGATGTAATGTATGTATGTAAAATTTAAACGTTTTTTATTATTCCAGCCATGCCTGTACGCTTCCTGTGTGGCAGTGTACGTCCACCAGGGCAGCACGGTCCGCAAGTACACCAACTCCCAGGAGCTGACGGCATCAGCAGAGCGGTCTTGGAGTTCAGTCAACGTCGTGGGGGATCCGGAGTACGATGACTTTTATGGAGTTGTAAGTGTTTAAGGTGGTAATTTAAGAAGTAGAGGAAGAAGGAAGAGAAGGAGACCAGGAAGAATATTATCTAGACCAATTGGAAGAGAAACTGACCAATTGCAAGTTGGACTCGGACACGAAGTGTGCCGTACCATTCTTGTATAGGGTCCCACTTTTTTACTTAGTTTAGCTTAAATTTTAGGGTACAGTCAGCATCAAATATATAAACACAGTAAAACTTTCAATAATATGTAAACACGACTCTGCTGCGAGGGAATAAGGGTGTATATTTATTTCTGAAACCTTGTTAACGTATATAAATTTATGACGCTGACCGTACCTACCCAAAGGGTAATAACTATATGAAAAGCAAGGTTTAAAAATCCGACTGCACTTTTTATACTGTCGTCGATATACCTATATATATTAATAATTGTCATTTTGCCATTGTTGTTAATTCAATTTTAACAGTTTAGGTATCCTACTCGTATGTCACCCGGGATGACATAAGGATTCCAACGATACCTCACACAATAAATCGGTCAAGGGATTTAGAAGTTATAGTGGAATAAAGAAACTCACATACATACATACATACAAACATGAACCCTGAAAACATTACACTCCTTTTTGGGGCAGTCGTGTAAAAACGGGACCCTATTACTAAGACTCCGCTGTCCGTCTGTCTGTCACCAGGCTGTATCTCATGAACCGTGATAGCTAGACGGTTGAAATTTTCACAGATGATGTATTTCTGTTGCCGCTAAAACAACAAATACTAAAACCAGAATAATATATGATAGATTCTTGACGTGTAAAAGTGCTCGTGCGGCCAACTTACTGAATAAAAATCTTTTTCACAACACTGCTCGGAAATATGGCCATAGATGGTCTTGTTTGGGGTCACAAAACGTCACTTATAAGGACAGACCACGAATGTTTTTTTCGGCGTGTTTGCTGATTGGTCGAGAACATTGTTGTCCAACTTTAAGAACCAATGAAAATCAATCAATCAATTTTTGTGTCACAGTTCCTTATAATGAAAAATTTAAATCGACCAATCAGAACACACCATTTTATGTCGTAAAATATTAGGTGTATTTTCGCTAAAAGATACACAGACTAAAAACTATCTCACTGTTTTTTTTAAAAAAGTAATTATTTTCAAACTTGGCCCCTAATCTCGAACCACTAGAGATGAAATTAAATGGGAGATATGGCGAAACAAGTACAATTTTATATGGAGTTGACATCTTCATCTCGCACGTTAGTTTATTAATCTCGAGTGCCACGAGGCCCACGATAATAGAGGTCCAGATTTAAAAAAAAGTTATCTATGGTAAAATTGGCGGTGATGTCTCATGAATTATAATTTGAGTTTTGAATATGAATTTTTATTTTATTTCCTCTCAGTAGTTGTGAAAAGGACTATGTCTACCTCGGTAGAAAGTGCAATTTATGGACTCGTACACTAGAGGGCCTCAACTACGTTTCGGCCCTCTATATGACTCGTCCAAAAATCGCGTACTTTCGATCCTCTGCAACAATGTACTATATCTTTATCTTTAATAAATATTTAAGGGGGGCTCCCATACAACAAACGTGATTGTTTTGCCGTTTTGTGCTCGATATTAATAACGGCAACATGTAGAAGCTTGAAATATTCACAGAATATTTAGTTGTAGGTATATTCATTTTAAAAATAATAGAATAAAATAAAATAAATATTCAAGGGAGGTTCCCATACAACAAACGTGATTTTTTTACGACGCGCTGGCCTAGTTGGTAGAGACCCTGCCTACGAAGCTAGCGGTCCTGGGTTCAAATCCCGGTAAGGGCAGATATTTGTGTGATGAGTGCGAATATTTGTTCCCGAGTCATGAATGTTTTCTATGTATTTAAGTATATATTTCTCTATATAAGTATTTATATCGTTGTCTAGTACCCATAGTACAAGCCTAGAGCTTAGTTTGGGACTAGGTCAATTGGTGTGACATTGTCCCCTGATATTTATTTATTTATTTATTTATTTTATAGATAATGGTACGGAACCCTTAGTGCGCGAGTCTGACTCGCAATTGGCCGGATTTTTTATTATTAGTATATAGCGACCACAGAAATACACACTTTAGGGTTCTAAATACGCATCAACGCGTTGCCAACCCTGAGGTCTAAGATGGAATAACTCTAAACTAATTACCCGCCTGCCGAAGGAGGAGGGTAATGTGTTTCACAGCCTATATATGTATGTTTGTTCCTTTGTGTCACTATAAATACTAAACCCGTTGTCCGATTTTGATCATTCTCATGTCAATCGATTTGTCTTAATCTGGTGAGTGTCACTGAAGGTATGACAGTAATCAAAATTCAATATGGCGGTAATCAGACGCCATATTGTGCAAATTAAAAAAAAAGGTCGACCAAGTATGACAAGTGGGGTATCATTGAATAGGGATTTAAAAATCATCTTTAGGTTTCTTTCATTATTTTTCATTTTGAATGATCATTTATGATTTATAACGATTTAAAGTTGGTTAGCAACAGTCGGGTTTTTTTCACCGATTGTCCTATCCCCGCACCGGAACACAATACAATTGCTGCTTGGTGCTAGGTTAATTGTTGAGATAGTATGGTTTCCAATTCCGGTATACCGGGATCCCGGTATTCCGAGATCCCGCGCTATTTTCCAGTCCCGTTTGTTGCAGGATTAGGAGCGCGGGATCCGCCGGATTTGCGGGATTTGAGGGACTGTTGCAACAGGAGTTAGAGTTAACAATATCGTCAGCATCTAATGTAATTGGTCTGTCGCCATCTCGAGCTAATATACTTAAATCCATCTTGAAAAAATAAATAACTTTTTATGAATCTGGGGGCTCAATGGGTAAATGTCTATCATCATCTTAAAAGGATTACCGCTGAGTGCAAGACGAAAGGGCTTTTTCTGCTGCTGGCATATACATTGCCTTTAACCTCGTAAGGCCCAGTGCGCAATGGGATGTACATAATCAAGGCAATTTAATTTGAACTGTGTTCCAATAAGAATAAGGTTTATTTTCCTGTGTTCATAAACTGAAAATTGCATTATCGAACAAACGTAATTGAACTTTATTGCCTTATTGGTAGATTCAAAGTCGAACTCACAAAAAACTCCCTGTTTGTAGTATGGTGGGCCTTACGAGGCTAAAGTACGCTATGTTATGTTTTCTTCACAAAAAAAAACAACTGAATGATTTTGTTATTTTTTCTATATTTTTGAACTCAATAAAGTGCAATTTGATTTAATTGATGTCCTAATAGTAAATGACCTTAATAAAAGTGAAGATATGTTATTTATTTCTTTTGTTTTATTCATTTTAGGTATATCAATATCAATAGTATCAATACTTATGCGGGATCCCGCAAATACCGGGATCCCCCGCGATCGAAAATGTTCAGTCCCGTCTGTCCCGTGGATACCGAAAAATTGAAGATAGGCTGCGGGGGTACCCTTCATCTGGCATAACTTTTTTTGGCATAATCATCATTTGGTATAATCATCGTTTGGCATAATCATCATTTGGCATACTCATCATTTGGCATAATCGACGACGACGCGCTGGCCTAGTTGGTAGTGACCCTGCCTACGAAGCTAGCGGTCCTGGGTTCAAATCCCGGTAAGGGCAGATATTTGTGTGATGAGCTCGAATATTTGTTCCTGAGTCATGGATGTCTTCTATTTATTTAAGTATATATTTCTCTATATAAGTATTTATATCGTTGTCTAGTACCCATAGTACAAGCCTAGAGCTTAGTTTGGGACTAGGTCAATTGGTGTGACATTTTCCCACTGATTTTTTTATTTTTTCTTTATTTATTTATTTAATCATCTTTTAGCATACAGTCTTTTTTTCTGAAACCGTATAGTTTTCAGGATTATTACAAATATCATTGCATAGAACCCATTAGGTTAGGTTAGGTTTATTTTATAATAATCCTGAAAAGTATATGGTTTCAGAAAAAAATACTGTATGCTAAAAGATGATTATGCCAAATGATGACTTATGCCATAAAAAGTTATGGCAGATTAATGTAAACCATGCTGCGGGATTGGAAGCCCCTAAGATAGTGGTATCAAATGGCATTCTTTATGCCAACAAGTGACCATCTTCATGATATATTAGTTTATCAATCTACCTTTTTTTAGCCTGATGCTATCGCCACAGCGGAAAGAATATACAATTTTGACGAAGGCTTCGGACTGAAGAGTTTGGAGATGAAAGGGTCTTCGCAGTACAAAGTGCATGATCACATACTCTCCGTGTCTTCAGAGTAAGTTTTTTTTTGTATTTATAATGGGTTTCAACATCATCATCATCATTTCAGCTGAATGACTCTGCTGGACATAGGACTCCCCCAAGGTGTGCCACAAGGACCTGTTCTGGGTCGCTTGAATCCAACCGTTTCCCGCAACCTTAGCCACGCCACGCCAAGTAGCCATGCTGTTCGTAATAATCGCTATGCGTAATCCTGACGAGCTGTATTAATGCTGCACTTGGTGGATGATGATTGAACTTGACCTTTCCCAAGAGTCGTTCGGCAGCGGGTTCGAAGCGCGTTCCTATGACTCCTGGGTGTTTATGATGATGTTTTTTTGTATGGCAAGGAGAAGGCACGCGAGCACTCAGGCCACCTGATGGTAAGTGGGATCTGAGACCCATAGACATTTGAAACCTCAAGGCTACAATCTCAAAACTGCAATCCTAAGACTTCAAATGCGTTGCCAACCCTGAGGACCAAGATGGAATGCCTCTATGCTAGTAATTTCACCGGTTGTCTTATCCCCACACCGGAACACAGCAATGCGAACACTACTGTTTGGCGGTGGATGGTGGTAGCTATCCGGACGAACCCTGCACAAGGTCCTACCACCACTGAAATGATATTAATATGAACACTGACTTGAGATTGTCACATCGATTTAATCCACGACTTACAAAATTTACATTTTTACAAAATTGAATACACCTTTGCGTTCACACGCTCCAGGTTGACAGTAGAAGCTTTTAACCCTAAAAGCCAATGACAGCTCTAGGTCTAGCCATAAACTAGATTGTCTATGATTATTAGGTCGGCGACAGACAGCCACAAATTATTGAGACATTACTCAATGATAAAAAACAAATGTGGGCGGGGCACATTGCTCGCAGGACTGATGGCCGATGGGGTCAGAAGGTTCTTGAGTGGCGTCCGCGGACCGGGAGACGAGCTGTAGTTAGGCCTCCAACAAGATGGAGTGACGACCTTGTAAAGATCGCGGGAACGCGGTGGATGCGAAAAGCACAAGACCGGTCTGAGTGGAGAGCCTTGGGGGAGGCCTATGTCCAGCAGTGGACGTCTTTCGGCTGACATTATGATGATGATGATGAAAAAAGAAATGAAAACATGTTCATTTCCCGTTAACACATGCGATAATGGGTTACTTGACTAACTCTTGCCTTTGGAGCACGAAGATTTTGTCAACAAAATGACCTCACCCAGAATATATTACTTACTATCTGTTGGCCGCGCCTCTGTCCGTGAAGAATAAGTTATTCAGCCATCCCATGTTACGGTTTAATTACCGTTATTTTCTCGGAAACTTTCATTTTGTTAAATGAAAAGGAACCTTCCCTAAACTGGATTATTTTTTTAGGCTATATCTTAACTATGACCTCAACATCCCTCGGCAGCAAATCGACAAACTCAACGTTACAGAGACGACTGTCCAGTACGTTTCCCAGGGCTATAGTGATCCAACCAACGGCATAACTAACAGGACCCAAGATGACTTGAAGGACAAGGCTTATGAGGTATGTTTAATGGGATGCCCTTGAATTGAATCATTTGATCGAATGTGTCATTCTGCTGAAACTTTATTGTTTTTAGGTTATCTTAAGCATGGGTTACATCAATGATATTTTATATTTAGATACTTTATGCTCATACTAAACGCATTCGAAAACCGTCGCCAATTACTGACAGTTGCTACGTTGCCATATTTCTACAGACAAAGACGGCAATCCGTATCGAACGCTATTGTTAGAAAGAGATAAATAGTTGTTTCAAGTGCGTACGCGAATGACGCGGCGTGCCCGCTCTTGGCTGCCATATAGCTACCCGTCTTTATCGCACTCATGCGATATCTAATTGTGTATCTCATGTTTCACAGGTGACGGTGACGCCACCGGTGCAAATTAAACAAAGTATGGCGATGTAAAACAAAATGTAAAAAATATTTACGGTACTTACGAATGAAATGAGACATCCTTTCTTCCTTTTCTGGATACAGTATAATTTCGGCAGCCTCGAAAAACATAAGACGGCATTTTTATGGCTTATATTAGTTGCATTTCGGTAATAAAACTTTACTGTTTTTGACGCGTGCGTGTCAGCGGCCACGGCGCGACTGAACGATAGTAAGGCAATTACCTTCCTTTTCCAGGAACGCTTTTGCGCGTAGATGACGTATCTTAATATAAAATATCATTGAGGTACATAGGTAAGGTTAGACCTGTGACCAATAATAGTAGATTGCTAACCAAGGGTTGGAAGTGACCCATTTCACCCGAGTTAGACACTCTACTTTTCATTTCGACTGTGAGGAAAGTAAAATACTACACGCACATTTTATAAAAGAGATGGAATATATTCGTGACGTAATAAAGGTCAAATTTCTTGTTTCGAACGGTTGTCGATGGGTATGGGTGGATGGGGTTGTTTGATGGGTAAAGGGTTCGTTATAATAACATACAACATTGTTGTATAGGTACCTTTCAAGCGATATGAAAAGCAGATGGTTTAACTCGGGTGAAAGTTACCCTCGATCGATTTCTGCACTCGTAAAGCTTAAAAATATAGGGATCCAATTGATAACTTTCGTCCCTAGGTTAAAAATCAACTATTAATCGAACATTGCAGAAACGAATATTTACTTGGTTGCTTCCATGAAATGTGGTATCAACCTCAGTTTATTAGAATATTTTTATGTAAGTCAAAAAATGTCGAGCGTTCCTTAATATAATTTATTTAGGAGTTTACTTTAGGATTTTTGCAGTTTTATTATAAATTTACTATTTTATTTGCAGATCTTATTAAAAATAGCAAGGAGAGGTATCGATGCGGACAATATAGTGAGAAACGCGACTCTCATTCACAGCTTGGATTTCATCGATCTTCTTAAGTAAGACATTTCTTTTTAACGGAGCAGAAATAATAACTATTTATAATGTTGTGTGTTATTAGCAAGAGCCATTATGACTTATTAAGCGATGTAGTCATAAACAATATTATTTACAGCACCATGAGCCAATTGGACTACGTTTCTTTAGGCAAGTTGTTCGACGTAATGGTTCTTGGAACGAGTTACGACATAGAAACTTCCAGAAACATATTCTTGGAAGTTCTACCGCACGTCCGAACGCATGCTTGCGCGGTGTTTGTGAAGTATCTAGTGATTGAACAGAAGGTAACAATGATCATCATCACCATCACCATCATTATCATGATCATCATCATCATCATTATCATCATCATAATCATCATAATCATCGTAACTAATCATCATAATCATAATCATCATCATCATCATCACCATCATCATCATCATCGTCATTATCCTCGTCGTCATTGTCGCCGTCGTTGTCATTGTCGCCGTCGTCATCATTGTCGCCGTCGTCTTCGTCTTCGTCGTCTTCGTCTTCATCTTCGTAATCATCATCGTCATCGTCATGGTCATCCTCATCCTCATCCTCATCGTCATCGTCATTGTCATCCCAATCATTTGGGTTTGGCGCAGCACATTTCAGTATTCGCTCCCTTGTTTTTCATATCACTCTTCACGCATTCAATCCATATTTGACGACGCGCTGGCCTAGTTGGTAGTGACCCTGCCTACGAAGCTAGCGGTCCTGGGTTCAAATCCCGGTAAGGGCAGATATTTGTGTGATGAGTGCGAATATTTGTTCCTGAGTCATGGATGTTTTCTATGTATTTAAGTATTTATTTCTCTATATAAGTATTTATATCGTTGTCTAGTACCCATAGTACAAGCCTAGAGCTTAGTTTGGGACTAGGTCATTGGTGTGACATTGTCCCCTGATATTTATTTATTATTTATTTTTATTTTCTTCAAATATTCGCACGAGTCTGTCCAACCAAACCAAACTCAATAATAAACAGTAATCCATTGCAGGATAGGATCGAAGACGCCACGATCCTCTCCCTCATCAGAAAGCTACCCTTCAACGTCGCTAACTACTCCCAAAGCCTGCTAGATGACCTGGAAGTCTTCACCAAGTTGGATCTGGACTTCTCGAGGGAGATCCGACACGCGGCTATCTTGAGTTTTGCCACTCTGGTTCACAAAACTAGACAAGCTTGGATGGTGAAGATTGACGTCTTTGACAAGATCGTTGTGAAGTATTTTAGGATGTATAGTGGTGAGTATTTTTGGTTTGCAAGGGAGACGAGCACACATGCCATATGATGGTAAATATCCAACATGCATGACTTTTTTCCACGCTTCGAAAAAGACTGATTAATTTAACAAACAGTTGAGTATAAGACTTGCTAAATAAACCCCCTGACCCGCCGTAGAACTGTGTCACAGTGACATTATGATTCAAGTCGTAAGAAATATCGAAAACATTGTTTAATAATATCACTGTGACACCGTTATATGGTGGGTCAGGATTTGGCCTGATAGTACATTTGATTCTTTCAAAAAAACGGATCGATTGGCAGCGTTTTTTAGGGTTCCGTACCCAAATGGTAAAAAAGGAACCCTTATGGTGAGACTTCGGTGACTGTCTGTCTGTCTGTCTGTCTGTATGTCACAGCAATTATTCTCAGAAACTATAGAAGCTATCAACTTGAAATTTGGCATAGTTGTATAACTTGCTTGCCCGCATCTGTTTTTAGTAAAAACAGTATGAAATTATTTTTCTAAATATTTGAATAGGGGTCTAGAATGGGGGGGTGGAAAAATGAAAGTGATTTGATTATAGCAAACGGGGTGTCATATGAAAGGGCTCGGTCTGCACATTTAAAAACTATTTTTTTTATAATTTTTTAGGACGTCCTTTTTGATTTATAGCCAAAAATGAACAAAAAATAACCGTCCCTTATCTCCAAAGTTTATGGACCAAAAAATCTGAAAAAATCTTGATTTAAAGATAATTACTTGTATTTTACGGGAAAAATAAAATGAAGTTGTCAAAGTTTACAATTTTGGAAATATTATCAAAAATCTGTATTAAAATATAGGCTGGTCAAAATGGACCTTATTGCGTAGATAATAAAGTTCATAACATAATAAGTATTTTCTTTTGCGTTTTCCAAACATATTATCTTTAACACGGAACCCTCGGTGCGTGAGTCCGACTCGCACTAGACCGTATTTTTTTTAAATTGCTATGTTCAACATCTGATAAAATTCCAGGTTGTCCACAATACATCGACCGCATGGTATGGCTGCAAGGGCTATGCAATATGGGTTTCTCAGCTGACTCTTACACGAAGACGATCTACATCGAGAAAAGCCGGGACCGACATGAGAGGCTATGGGCAGCGCTGGCTGATGGCAACCCAAGCCGGAGCTATGGATATACTGTAAGTTTTCATGTCTCATATTCTGAAAGTATGCCATTGGATATCTTAGAAGCGGGTTGAAAGTCATGCTCGCAAACCCTAGGGAAGAAATAGTAGATTGCGTCACAAGGGAGCGAAATGACATATTTACGGTGAGGGTGTACATTGAATCCTGAACGAAGCGAAGTTTTCTAAAATAGAATCCTGAGCGTAGTGAGGGATTCAAGTGTTGACGCCCAAGGTGGAAATAATTTTGCTATCGTGTGACACATACTGCTTTTCCCATCACCTATGAGGAAAATAAAAGATCTTAGTGATGAAACAAATTTTACTATTTACACTCTCTAAAAGTGCTGAAATTATTAAATGTAACAACAGGAAATTAACAAAATTTACAACATTTATCAAATTTGGCAACAAAATGACCTTGAACAGAAAAGTGCCATTTTGATCCTTCCTAGTTGGGAAGAAAAGTCCCCTTTCCGAATAGGTGATATGAATAGTACATTGTTGCAGAGGATAGAAAGTACGAAATTTTTGGACGAGTCATATAGAGGGCCGAAACTGAGAGGAAATAAAATGAAAATTCATATTTAAAACTCAAATTTTAATTCATGTTAATGTGACATCACCGCCAATTTTACCATAGATCACTTTGTTTTAAATCTGGGCCCCTATTCTCGTGGCACTCGAGATTAATAAACTAACATGCGAGATTAAAATGTCAACTCCATATAAAATTGTATTTTTTTCACCATATCTCCCATGTAATTTCGAGATTAGGGGCCAAGTTAGAATTACATTAAAAAAAGCAGTGACGTAGTTTTTAGTCTGTGTATCTTTAAGCAAAAATACACCTAATATTTTACGACACAAAAATGGTGTGTTCTGATTGGTCGATTTAAATTTTTCATTTTAAGGAGCTATGACACAAAAATTGATTGGTTGATTTTCATTGGTTCTTAAAGTTGGACAACAATGTTCTCGACCAATCAGCAAACACGCCGACAAAAACATTCTTGGTCTGTCCTTATAAGTGACGTTTTGTGACCCCAAACAAGACCATCTATGGCCATATTTCCGAGCAGTGTTGTGAAAAAGTAATTTGGATAAAAAACGATTTCAATAAACCATATTATCTTTGACCTGTTATCGTAGTGTCGTAATGGCCGAGTTAAAAACAATACCATGAACGCTGAATGTCGAAAGCATGGTTTTTTTTTGTTAAAAAACGACGACGGCAGCCTCATTTTGTTACTAGGGGTAAAATAAATGTAGCGCAACCTGTCCGCTACAATATTTCATTAAAAAATGCTTTCTATCGCATATGAAATAGAAAGGATCATGAAATAAATCCCATAAAGCCACCTTAACCTCGTAAAGCCCACCATACTACAAACAGGGAGTTTTTTGTAAGTGGGACTTTGAATCTACCGTCAAGGCAATAAAGTTCAATTACGTTTGTTCGATAATGCCATTTTCAGTTTATGAACATAGGAAAATAAACCTTATTTTTATTGCAACACAGTTCAAATTAAATTGCCTTGATTATTTACATCCTATTGCACCCTGGGCCTTACGAGGTTAATAAAAGGTTTTAATACTCGTAGCTTCAAAAACATATTCCCAAAAGGAGATTCTCTCAATTCGTCGAAATCTTTTTTACATTTCCTCACATGTATTTGTATCATACTCATTGTGAAAAGCATTATACATGCCTCGTCAGCAATCATGCCTGAGTCATACCTACGTTCCGTGCCTAGGTAATAATGTACTATTAAGATACAGTACGGCTGGGCATGCTTTTGAAAAATAGGTAGTGTCCCTCAGTCGAATTAACGTTGTTCGGCTTGCGTTGCCGCAAACAAACTAAAGGCGGAGGCGGAGCGGTCTATTTAAATTCTAAATCCAAAATTATTTCCCCATGGAATCGTTAGTAAAGTTCCTTATTACACGACTGCCCCAAAAAAAGGAGTGTAATGTTTTTAGGGTTCATGTTTGTATGTATGTATGTATGTATGTATGTGAGTTTATTTATTCCACTATAACTTCTAAATCCCTTGACCGATTTAGATGTGTGACGTAACGTTAGAATCCTTCCGTTATCCCGGGTGACATAGGATACCTAAACTCTTAAAATGTAGGTATATCGACGACGTATACGAAATGCAGTCGGGTTTTAAAAGCTTGCTTGTCATATAGTTATTGCATATTGTTCCCTATTGGCAAGAGCTTTATGTTTTCATGGTTTGAACAACAGTACATTATTACTTAGGCCCGGATTGCCTGACGAGGTGGTTGGTGGGTCGAGCCTTGGCGAGGTCTGGTAAAGTTCGAGTCAGGCAAAGCCGGTTTCCGCCGAGGCATATACAGGGTGTTCGTTATATAGTGGACTACCTACCTTACAGGGATGGTTAGCTCAGCTTAGGAGTGTTAAAAATATTATAAATCATGTTTAGTAAAAGTCGCACGGAAAACGAGATATCTCAACGTTTCAAAATTTTGGAAATGCGGTACCCGGGTTCGCCATTTTTGATGCCACGACCACAGTTATTAGAATTTTTCAGTTTCGTTTGCTGTGAAAGAAAGCTGATTATTTGTTTTTTAAGACTAATTACGAAATTAATAAATAATTAGCAGCTTTTTAAAATTTAAGCATTATAATGCTTTTCTCAAATAATGCGAGGCAATGATAATATTAATTAGCTTTTTTTTTGAGTTTAAGTGATAAGAATAAATAATTATAAGTATTTGTAAAAAGCTATCGACAAATTCAGAGAGAATCTTTTGTTGAAAATTACGAGTATTAACATACTGTCACGCCGCCGCCGCCGCCCGACACTGCATCCACCCACAAGTTGGGTGTATGGGATTTTCTACATTGTCCTTTCGATTTTATATGCAATAGATATTTTGAAATAAAATATCACAGCGGACAGGAATAGTTATATATACGTTTATTTAACTCCTAGGAAGAAAATGACGCTCTTTCCGTCTTTTTTTTCAAAGGAAAAGTCATCCTTTTGGAGCATGTTTGAGAAAAAGATTTTATCGTGACTTATCCATAAGGTGATGGAACCAGTAATTGACAAGGCACCAATAATGGACACTTGATTCTTATTTTACAGAAGATAAGGGTTATTCATTTTGTTTTGCAACAATCAATTTAGGACCGTATGAAAGGGGTTTGGGTTAAAGTGTTGTCATTTGTAAAATTCATACATTTTCAAGGTGAGCGGCCATTCATAAAAGTGGTAAATTATGATAGAGTTATTAAAAGTAAACATATTTTGTTACGTAATGTAATACTCTAAAGTGCATCGGAGCCGAGATTTTTAAATATTCATACTTGGGCGTACTTTTGTACCTACTAAAAACTGAATACTTAAATCTTTAAAATCTCCGCTCCGATATTATTTACCGCCATAAATTATATATTTATGTGGTTTTATAGGTCCTCTAAATAACTATGTAAAAATCATCCGTGGCCGCTGAAAAAAAATATGACAATATTGTTCAAACAAATTTACCCAATGCCCTTTGAATTAAGAGTGAAGTGTCCATTACTCGTGTCTGTCACCTAAAAGTGTCCATCATTGGTGCCATCACCCTAATTATTTAATCCATATTCATAAAAACATAATCAATTTTATTTCAGGTTTTAGAAACTTCTCTACCAATCATAACTGACGACTCAGAGCACATACAACTACGCGTTGCGGCGTTGCACGCTCTTCTGAGCTCAAACATTCGAGCGAGCGACTTCATCTACGTACATAATTACATAAAGAATTCTAGCAATAACCAGTTGAAGCGGTTCTGGTACACCACAGTAAAGAGTCTGGAGAAATGCAAGCTGTACAACGAATATCGAGCAGCGTTAGTATACAAACAGTGGTGGCCACATAATTAAGGACGCTTGTTTCTTCCCCATACAATTGCCTACAAATATGACTTTTCAATTTTGACCACTAATCAAAAAGTTCTCGACCAATTTTATTGCTAAATACATTTTACTTTACATAATTAACTAAGGTTTAAACTGATGTACAGTGAACTAATATTAAAAACGGACCTTATATTTTATAAGGATTTAAAAACTAAGTGCTGACGCGTCCATACAAAATTCTACAACTTTGTATGAGCGCCGAATATTTATTTTTTCAAATCCTTATAAAATTAAAGATCCGATCTCAACAGAGCTAAATTCTACATACATTTAAACTTTACTTTATTAGTTAACGATAAGTGTAACTAAAAATATAATTGGTTAAGAACTTTCTGATTGGTTGTCAAAATTGAAAAGCCATATTTGTAGGCAATTGTATGGGAAAAAAACAAGTGTCCCTAATTATGTGACCACCACTGTATATACATACATTAAATCACGCCTGTTTCCCAGAGGGGTAGGCAGATACCACTTCTTTCCACCTGCTACGATCCTGACAAATCTCTTTCGCTTCTTCCACATCCATACATCGAGTCATGCATAGCAATGTACAAGTTGCAGAACATTCCCAAAACGTGGAAACATTCTCAAGAATGTTCTGAGAACATTCTTGCAACTTGAAACTTATGGTTTAGCAAATAAAACGTTCGTGCAATAAAGTTTAAATGTAGATTATAAGTTTTAGTTTAAGATTAGCACAGGATAGTGAGGCTGACCGAAAATGCATGACAAATACGAGCGTTTCCGATCCTCGTAAAATACGATAGGAAAGGATATGCACTACATCTGTAACGTAATAGAAGTTTATGTGGCTGGTGCATAATAAGAGGCATTAAAGAACGAGTGTGGTTTTATAAAACGAGCCGAAGGCGAGTTTCATAATAAGATCACACGAGTGTTTTAATGCCTAATTATGTATAGCCGCATACATAACTTTATCTACATGCATATCATAAGTTTTCTATAATATGTTCAGATATGGCCTGTATTTTTATTAAGTTAGTGTTACTGTTAACTTGTTTGAAGTACAAAAGCTTAAAAAATAATAAAATATAAAATTAACTTTATTTATAATGTATGTATAAAGCTTGCATTTTCCATGGTACAATAATATACTTCGCCTGGTATTCTCTTCCGAGAAACCTTGGTCACGTGAGTAGACACGTACTACGTCATATCCGTCAACCAAAGATTTCCAAACTATAAAATCGGGGCAATTTTAAAATATACGCTCGTATATATTAACTTAAGACTATCATTGTATATAGGTTTTACGTTTTGACCATTTATTGTTCTCTATAAAAAAAACGTATTTATTTATTTATTTATAAAGATATAGACGTGTTGCTGCATTTCGACGTAGGTGCTGTGACCACCGGCACTTAAATGTTGAACATTTAATGGTAAATATACGATTATACTCAGAACTAAATAAAAAATAAGTTCTAAATATTATAGGGCTATGGATTATGCGAACTTGAATATTGATAAGCGCTTTTTTATTAGGCGCTTCCTCTGATTTAGGTACAATAGGACATAAAATACTACTCACCACATTTAAGTGTGGTTTTAGGCCCGCAATATCGCAACCACAACTCGGCAAGCGATTATTTTGGTGGAAAAGTATAGAAACCGACTGTGTCTTACCTTTTCTGCTCTTACAGCTTTTAATAGAGCATTTAACTATTTTACATTTTACAAAAAAAATGTCATCGACAACTTTTACCGCGACAGTTTGAAAATCATTGGCGTGTCATTAGCGTCATGATACCGAGCGAGAGCGGAATATGATATTCCCATAGGTTCGAATAGTATGACGGGAAACATCAAATTGACAAATTTGTAACCGGCCAGTTTGATCTGGTGAATCCGGTGATGCCTGTAGTATCAGGTTGTAATTCCACATTGTAATGAAACCTTTATGTTTAAAAAAAAACCCTGTTAGTTATTTTCATGTATATACAATATTAAAATAAAACATTAAATGAAAGTAAATATGTAAATTATGCTCGTGACTTATATTATTCGCGATTTATATATTTTTGAAATAAAATCGTACACTAACTTAAAATATTTTTTTTCCTTATTTTCGGGTAGTGGTTAATCAAGTGGCAACTTTGTGATGATTTAGAAAGTGTCCCTTTTCGGAAGAGAAGACCTTGTTTTATTAGACCATGGCATTTTCAAGTTAGTGGTACAGTATTACCGATACTTTAATGTTTAGGTACCGACACTTTAATGTTAACATTACGATGCACTATACTTTAATGTAAATATTAAGATGCAACCACAGATACAGGTTTCTTAATATAGGCGATTTGCTTATCGCTTCTGAACATATTGTAGGGAAGTTATGATATGGATGTAGATAAAGTATTGTACGAGACTGCGTATTTAGCATTACGCAACCGTCACGTAAACTACTATAAGTATAAACAGATATATATTTCCAGCAACAGTATAAAGCGTGCTACACACTATGCAGATACGGTAAGATTTATTTGCGTATAACAGAGTATGTGTAGCACGCTTATAAGTCTTCAGCAGATCTAGCTGGTAGTTTGTTGGCAAATCGTCCCTTTACTTTCTCAACCTCGTTTCTGATCAAATAGTTAGATAGGAAAGTAGTCTTTATTGTTTAGAAAACATGAGTGCTTTTCCTATCTAACTATTCGATCAGGTACGAGGGAGGAAGTCATAAATTTGACGCCTACTAGTCGTGTAGGTAAGTGGGAACTGTAGACAGATCCGATATATAGGACGCGAGTTCGAACCCCGCATCGCAAACTTTTTGTTTTTTGTTACATTCAAGATTTTTGTATTTTATAAAAACCTTTTTTGAATTATGAATGCCGCCATCGTTTTGCTCTTTATATAAAGAAAAATATTATATATATATATGTTTTAAATAATTAGCAATGCTGCATTTTAATTTCAGGGCACTTGTGCTCGAAGTTGTAAGAACAGACGGGGAAATGTCTTCTTCTATATCTTTATTGTATTTTACAACAGTTAATTATGTTGTGTATACCTAATTATAGTGGAAATAAATAAAATAAATAAATAAGCAGACGCCAGGAGGAGGTAAATTCTCGTTCCCGAGAACATTCTCAGAAGTTACCGAGAAGTTCTCACGTTGAAAGTTTCGCAACTTTGGGAACTTCTCGTCGGTGCATTGCTAGTCATGCATGCACGTCGGTTTCGGGTACTTAGGATTTCTCCGATTTGATTCGAAAAAGTACGCCTAGAGCGGCCCCGTCCGACCCTCGCGCTCACTTTTGCTCTGTATATCTCTTTCGTCAATCTTCTTTCATCTATCCTTTCCAAATGACCGAACCATCGAAGCATGCCCTTTTCAATCTTAGTCACTACATCTTCTTTTAGTCCACATTTCTCTCTGAGCTTTTCATTCCTTACTCTATCAATCAGTTTCACACCACACATACTACGCAAAGAGCGCATTTCAACTGCATTTATACGACTTTCATGCTTGTCCTGCCACACCCAACATTCAGTACCATACATCAGAGTTGGGGTCAACAATCCATTGTGAGCGTTAGTATTATTTTTAAAAACTATTGTTATAAAAACTAAACACTTGTCTAAACTCAATTAAATTACTACGCCTGTGCAAGAAATAAACATAGAGTTTAAACCAGGGATGTTGCGGATGCCGATTTTTTCACATCCGCGGATGTGAATGCGGATACAGATTTTTGAAGACTCATATCCGCGGATGTGGATGTGGATGCGGATGTTTAAGATCATAAATATAGTATATGAATGAAGAATTAAAACAATGATAAAGTAATTCTTAACCTTTTTAGTAATGAAAATTAGTATAAAATATAAAGCTCCTATTTTTTTAAACTTCTCTTACTAATTTTCATATTAGTAATAGGACCACAACAAACGCGTCGGATCTTGTCACAATTTTTTTGCTCCCATTGGTCATTGTCACGGGAGCCCTTTATTTCCCATAATTTTATTGGTCATAATGTAATTGTTGACATAATTTTTGTTAGTCATAATTTTTTATATCGCTGAAACTGTAAACTTTTCAGAAGTTCTGAAATATCTACGTAACGTGTAAACAAGGCTAGGTTAAGTTAGCTTTGATTTATAAAAATCCTTAAAAAGTAACAGATTCTTTAAAAAAACACGTTATGACTTGCGATGATTATGACGTAAAGCACATTATGACTAAAAATAATTATGTCAGTCAATATAGACCCCATTGGCACGCGCCATTCGCCGACCCCGCCCAATTTCTCTCTTGTCGCAACTTTTACATTCGCCTCCGCATGAATATCCGCATTGATTATTGCGGATGCGGATGCGGATGCAGAAGTTCAAATCTATGCGGAAGCTCCGTATTTGCAACATTCGCAACATCCCTGGTTTAAACATTCTTTCTATTTATTTACTCAGCAAGTACCTACCTCTTAATTGAATTGTCGTGACATAAGACAAACTTCAGTTTTCTTAGTAAAGGCTGAACATTTTTCAATCGGCCATCTTCCATCCGTGACGGTTTCCGAAAATCACTTAATTATTTTTCTTTTCAATATGTTTTAGCTCATACTATGTGCCGTTCATTGCTGGAGAGGTCTCCAGCCCTGACTCCACGTACTGGGCGACGAACAACTACATCGTCAGCACGAAGGATGATGATGTGGCTGCAGCTCTTCAGGTAATTTATCATCATCACTATCCCACTAATATATAAGCAAAAGTTTGTGTGTTTGTGTGTGTGTCTGTTAGATGGTTACTCCTTCACGCCGCTACGGCTGGACGGATTTGGATTAAATTTGGAATGGAGACAGCTTATACCCTGGATTAACACATATGCTACTTTTCATCCCCATTACTTGCCAAAGCGGTTTGGGTAAAAGTGTTATTCATATATTTTCAAGGTGAACGGCCATTCATAAAAGTGGTAAATTATGATAGAATTATTAAAAATAAACATATTTTGTTATGTAATGTAATACTCTAAAGTGCATCGGAGCCGAGATATTTAAATATTCATACTTGGGCGTACTTTTGTACTAAAAACTGAATACTTAAATGTTTAAAATCTCCGCTCCGATATTATTTACCGCCATAAATTATATATATCTATGTGCATTTAGAGGTCCTCTAAATAACTACGTAAAAATCATCCATGGCCGCTAAAAAAAAAAGACAATATTCTTCAAACAAATTTACCCAATGCCCTTTAAAATACCCTATATATTTCGATTCCCTTGAGAGTGTCGAAATTTACGTTTTTGCGGCATAAACGGCCGTATCTTTTTTTTAACATTAACTTAGAAGTTTGATTTTTTCACAGCTTCAAGGGACTGTAGACTTGAATATATGGTTTAAATTTCAACTCGGTACCTCCACGCGTTCCTGAGATAAAGGGTCTGGACAGACAGACGGACGGACGGACAACAAAGTGATCTTATAAGGGTTCCGTTTTTTACTTTTGAGGTACGGAACCCTAAAAAGGAAAAAACTTCAGGAATAGACTATAAGTTTAATAGATAAATAAAAGACTAATAAGACTTTTATATGTTAAAAACTGTCTTCTCTCTAAATGCAATAATACGTCTGTGTTTCGGTTTGTTACTACTAAACCGCTGAACTATAGTACATTATTGCCTAGGCATGGAAGTTGGCAATTGCGGGCCGAGTATTGTTATAAACGGACGAGCTTGCGAGTCCGTTTAAAAATACGAAGCCCGCAATTGCTGTTGCTGCCGAGGCAAATATAGTGCTTTTCTCAAAAATCGCAAGAAAAATTTCGTGTTGGAGTAAAATCTTCATCGCTTGAACTCATTTTTTTAATTGCATACAAACAAACTTGATGTGTAAAAACTATCACTCTTTACCACCTTTTTGTTTATGACAAGGAGAATCGCAAGCTTTGTTTAAAAAAAAAACATAAGCTATTCCAGACACAGATAAAAAACTTATGTTTCGAATAAAATTTGGATGTATAAGACTTGTGCCCTCATTTTATTATGGGCTTTTTCACTTTTTAAAAAGTTATAAGCTAGATAGTAATGGAATTTGTATGCAACATTGCGGGCTTGTGTAGCGAGCACGCAATTTTTTTTTTGAGATCTGTATGTAAACTATGTCCTTCGCGTCTCAATATGTAGATAGTAATGTCAACATTTCCAGAAATTTTTGAGAAAATTTTAATAAAAATTGGTTTGGAACAGTTGAGGAAAAGACAAAGGAAACTTTATATCCCAGAAAACTTTATTGAGGAAACGTAAAAAACTTCTACGAAGACAAACTCGCAAGCAACAGCAAGTTTTATACAATTCTATCTACCAAATCCACTTCACTGCCACAACTACTCCTGTACTAACTTTACTGTACAGTAAATAAATCAGGCGCGGCGGCTGAGGCGGCCGAAACCATGAACAAGAATAAGCATAAGGGTCTCGCGGCAGAATATCACTTTGTTCCTTTCGGCGTCGAGACCTTCGGTCCGTGGGGACCCAGTGCTATTAGCCTTTTTAAGGACATTTCAAAAAGGCTAATAGAAACAACTGGAGACCACGGAGCTGACAGCTTCCTCGGCCAACGCATAAGTATTGCTATACAACGAGGAAATGCTGCTAGCATCTGTGGTACTTTGCCACGGGGCACTTTCTTTTCTAGCTTTTATTTAATTTTAGGTTTATTTAAGTTTTAATTAATTAATTAATTAATTTTTAATTTGCCATAGTTTTAGTTTTAATTTTTAATTGTTACTTTGTATATTTTTGAGTATTTAAGAATTAAATATTATACTTTACTTAAAATAAAAGATAAAATACATTTATTCAGTAGGCCGCACGGGCACTTTTACACGTCAAAAATGTGGCACTTCTGAGAAGAAACGCCGCAAGAAACTCAAACGGTCATATACATACATACATACGAGTACCTTCACGCCTTCATTCCCAGAGTGGGGTAGGCAAAGCTACAGAATTACCAACAACTCTAAAAAAAACTTATTACTTGCTTACTTACTATACTAAAAAAAGTAGTACGTTTTACCGAAAAAACATGAACATTCATGAGAAGATTTTCGATGAAAAGTATTTTATATCAAATTTAATACGCTAAATAATGTGTGGCCGATAGGTAGGCTGAAAAATTTCAGTCCAGTATATAATTAATTAAAAATTTAAAAATTAACTTTGTTTTAAAAAAATACATTAGCTTGTTTAATGGACAAATTACATACCAATCGAAAGTATGAAGCCTACAGAATATGCAAACGTTAGTTTGACTATTTTTTTCTCGTCAAGCTATTGGGTAGGCAGGTATAAACAGGTGAGCCGGTACTAGTAATTTGCACGAAACCTAACGTTTGCATATTCTATAGACTTTATTCTTTCGATTAGAATGTAATTTGTGTAATTAAATAAAACATTTGCAATTTAAAAAAAAAAGTTCATTTTTAATTATTTTTTGAATGATATAAGTACTGGACTGAATTTTTTCAGCCTACCTATTCGCCACATATTATAAATAATGTGGCTAAATTTAGCGTATTCAATTTGATATAAAATACTTTTCATCGAATAAACAGCCCGGTCCAAATCTTCACCTATTCCGATCTTAGACCAATACTAAATATATGAGCCCAACGATCGAAACGGTAATTGTTTCGTCCAAATACAACAGTTGAAGCTTTCGGGCAAATTTTACTGTCTTGACAGCAAATTGAAATTTGTATAGCATTGCAAATATTGTAAATTAATCAAGTTTAATCACTAAACGTGAATAGGGAATGTGCATAAATTTTTAAATCGCATTTCTTAACATACATAATCTCACGCTTTCGTTCCCAGAGTGGGGTAGACAGAGCTACACAATTACAAACATCTCTAAAAACTTGTTGATAATTCTATAACCACAATTTGCACAAAATTTGCAATTTGCATTTCTCAACAAAATATGAAAATACCGTAAAAGAGATCACCAAAAGTGAAATTAAAATTAAAATCAGCCAAGAAATACGGACGATACAAGTATTTTAAACTGCCTAGTAAACAGTGATTCGATAAAGATCCGATATGCACTGTGACGTCAGGGAACAGATCGGCCATGTCAAAATCTGTTTTGCTAGAAAGGGATAGGAACAAATCTTGGTTGGCCTATATCTTGATCATTTTTATAGCTGTTCAAAAAATGGTTTTTCCCAACTGTTTGTTACATGAATCAGCTTTTATTAAAGCTGTGAATAAAAGTAATTAATATTCCCTATTTTTCCCTGTTTCAGGATTTTTGTGATCAGTTACTCGAAGTGTTTTTTGCTCTACTGTGTAGTAGGAAATTATTTGTTGTCTGAAAAGCCTTTTTTCCCCGTGAATCCTTGAAAAATCTAGATCAGAAAGAATCCCCACAATTTCATATGAAAGCGTACAATCCAACAAATAAATTGGAACAATTCAGTCGCTCGTTAGTAATCCCCGTTTTGCTATTTTCTTTTATATTCTTTGTTCATTGTTATAGTCTATATTTGAACCGCTATATTTTTACAAGTATTTATTTTGTCTGCGTTGAAATTATTATCGCTATTCTCTCCTTCCTTGATACAGCAATTAAATAAATAAACTCCAATAAAATGGAGATCCCTACTGTCAAACCTGATATCTCTATAATATGGTTTATCCTTGAATTAACGAAGCAGACGAACTTCAGTAAAATATAATAGTAGATTATACACCGAGGGGATAAAGCACTGTTTTATGTCTCGGGCGCGATATTGAATCCTGAGCAAAGTCCAGATTTAACTCCCGAGCGTAGCGAGGGTGATACGAGTTAATTCCTGAGCGGTGCGAGGGAATTAAAACGGAGTCCTGAGTGCAGGAAGGGATTCAAGCTCGCCCAAGACGAAAACAGCTTTATCCCAAAGAAGAATACTCTACTTTTCTCACCTTTTGTTTTGCGTATATGGCTTGTAGTGGCCAGTTCGATTTTCAAATAATTTTTTGCTGTAGGTTTCTATGGAACAATTTTTCATACGAATTCAAATCCCATTATTAACCAGCGGGTAATAATGAGATTCAGTACCACATTATAAACCGCCGGGTCATAATATGGTACTGAATCTCATTATAACATGCTGGTTAGCCGATGGCTATAATGATTTACTTTAGGTGAGGTTTGCATGATATTGGGCTATTTCGAGCATGTGGTTTGAAAATTACTTAATTATTATTTGACAACGCGGTTTGCATAGTTGGTAGTGACCATGTCTAAACTAGCGTCCCAGGTTCGATTCCCAGAACGAGCAAATATTTATGTCATGACACTCATGACCGCAAAAAATTGTTCGTCTTTGAAATAGAAATAGTTTTAAAAACATTTATTTAAATAGTGCTGCGAAAATGGTATCCACTCAGCTATATGACGTACCACCTATTGGCAGTGCGACGCTGGTTTTCTGTGGACCCACGGACTGGTTTAGCTAGACAGCATACATTGCATTCGCTTCTCCCCTCAAGTTAAAATAGGGAAAATCATTATATATTAACGAACGCAGTACCTACAGCGCTCTCGGGAAGCGCTGGTAGATTCTTGACGTGTAAAAAAGCCCGTGCGGCCTACTTACTGAATAAATGTCTTCTATCCTTATCTTTTGTCTCGTGTGGTTGCCGGGTTAGAATAGTGCCACTCCACGTCTTTCACGTAGTACTGTTAGGCGATGGGCTTGCAACCTGTCACTAATATGCTGGTAAACATCTTAGCCTCATTGTGCCAAATGTGGTTACAGCATTATCAACATTTTTTTAGAGTTGTCGGCATACCTTTATAACGTTATGAATAATATCGTTATCATAACGTTATATTTCGTTAGTGCTCAAAATTTCGTTTAAATATATCGATATTATTTTTTCAAATCGTAATAACGTTATAATACCGTTATGAAATTTATGATGTACGCGCTGTTGCCGCTCCTTAGGTAGGCATTTTGTGTGACTGGCTGACGTCCCAGAAGGGACGATTTTTGTCCGTTTAGACATCGCAACCAACGTCCTTTCGATTTTCGTTCATATATTCCGTCCTTTTTCAGTCTCTTTTCAAATAGCCAGCTAAAATACTTTGCTTTATCACAAAAAATGCATTTAAAATGCAAATACAAACGCAGATTTAAAAATTAAGTTACACGAAAATAACGGTTATTAACATTATTATAACGCTTACCGAAGTATCGCTATACGTATAGCGTTTTGTTTGATAACGTTATAATGGATACCGCTACAGGTAAGGCGTCAAATAACGTTATAATATAACGTTATTAGTTCAAGATAACGTTATGAATGATAACGTTATACGAAAATAACGGCTATTAAAGGTCTGGTTGAGGGTAATTCTGTAGCTCTGCCTCCCCCACTCTGGGAATGAAGGCGTGAGTATATGTATGTATGTATGTATCATTATATTTTTACACAGATGTGCTTATATCTAATGAATTCTGTTTTTAGAGGTATACTATACTAATACGCTGGTAAACATCTTAGCCTGATTATGCAAAATGTGGTTACAGAATTATCAACAAGCTTTTAGAGTTGTTGGCAATTCTGTAGCTCTGCCTACCCCAAACTGGGAATAAAGGCGTGAGTTTGTTTGTGTATGTATACTATAATAATACAATAATTAACCTGCAAATATTTTGCTGTTTTCTATGTAAATCGATATTGTTGTACAAGTGTACTACTTAAGTTTTGAGCTATGTCAATTTATGTGAGATTGTCTCGTTATATTTATTTATTTATTCACAGATCATGAGCGTTGGGGAGTCCGTCAACTCGTTGCCAGCTTTTGCTGCTATAAAAATTTCAACCGGAGGACGAAGACCTCATCACGTAGCCGTAAGTCAATCTTTTTTTTTATAGCACCCGATGGTAATATGGATCTGAGACCCATAGTTGGATTCTTAAGACTACAATATTTAGACTGCAATCCTAATGATGGTGGTTCGCGCCGCGACAGAGAAAGGAAACCGAGACAGGAGACCGCGACCGGAGACCGCGACCGTCCGTTGACGTTAGGCAATGTATAGGCGACAGTTCACGAGTAAGACAGAGACAGGAGATAGCCTGCGCTGCCCCGGACCAGTAGTATCTCGTGTCTCCGGTCTCGGTCTCCTGTCTCGGTCGCTTGTCTCTGTACTGCCACCACCTCCTGAGACCTACAACGAAATTTGCCAAAGGAAAATGAACCTATTGCGATTGCGATAAAGTCAATTCTCTATTTTAATTGTCAGTCGTAAAAACAAGGGAAATTCTGCTTTATCTCCTTTGCAATAGATCATTATTGCAATGGCCGTATTATGTACATTTTTACGAGGTTAAAGACTCCAAATGCGTCGCCAACCCTGAGGACTAAGATGGAATGCCTCTATGCTAGTAATGTCACCGGTTGTGTTATCCCCACACCGGAACACAACAATGCGAATGCTGTTTGGCGGTAGGTTGGTAGTTGGGGAACACTGTCGTAGGCTTGTTTGGTTCTTGACATACAGGAGACTAAAGTGTTTTTCACGCTACTGGTCGGAAATGTGGCGAAAGATGATCTGTTCTTGGTCCCCAAAACAATCAATAGTTGTACTTTGAATGAGCAGGCCTTCTATGAATTGAAACTGGACAACTAAAACATAGTTGGTCTGTTCCATTGAGCAAGTCGACCAATCACATCGGTCCGCTGATCACTGATTCGACCAATCAGAACACGACTTGTGCTGCATATGAAATTAAATTGGCCAATGAGAAGTCGTTTTATTTTTTAATAATATTCATCCCTTCACGGATAGGCAAAGGAATCAGATTTCATACAGCCATCTGTTTTTAATTATCTGAAATATAGTTCTGGCACGGTCAGAGTCGTCAGTTTAAAAACGCCCTTGAATGACTGGCCAGTAAGAACGGTATCGTTAAAAAATCGTAAAAAATGGCGGGAGAGCGTAATTTTTTTGTACGAGTAGTAATTGATTTTTATTTCCTCCCAGTAGTCGTGAAAAGCACTATGTTAAGCCTCGGCCGAAAGTGCAATAGATGGACTCGTACTCGAACCAACTCGTTCATCTTTTGCTAACTTTCTAACCTCTAAAACAATGTACTATATGTATAGGTATTTACTCAAAAACGTCTTAGATAGCACCAAAAAACTTTAAAAAGAAAAATCGTTCATACTTGTTGTTATTACAAGCTTTTATTTAAAGTTAATTTAATTTGAACTCTGTCACCTTAACCTAAAGCATTATTTACTAAGAAAGATTCATGTTGTAAGTAGCAATATCATCAACGTACAACATAAATTAATTTAATAAATTTCTTAGTAAATAATGCTTTAAGTTAAGGTGACAGAGTTCAAATTAAATTAAATATGGAATTGTTTTTTTAAATAATAAAATTCTCGGAAATTATGCAATATTGGACTACATGTTATACCACATTATATACTCCAAATAGGGTCTAGAATCGATGGTTAAAATCCTTCGGGTACGTCCCGGGCACGGTGTATATGTACGGGCCAAATCTTGTAAGTTAAATTTGACCCAGTTCCCGTCAACGGAATGGGCTGAAATTTGGACCACGTATGTAAACCCGATGACAATGCAATATTATGGTATCTAAAAGGTGATCTCATGATGGAGTCGGAAGGTGGCGACAGGATCTCCGCTGTGCTTAACGTAGACCCACCGTGTTGCGGCTCAATAGTTTGGTCTTCATAAGCAGATAAAGATTTTGCAAAAAAAAAATACAGTCGGCAACAAAACATTGTCTTAGTAATGAAATTTTTGACAGAAACTAATTTTTTCGAGACATTTTTTGTGTTTGTGTTTGCCCACGTAGCAATTGTGTCGGTACCCTACACTGTGTATGTTCCGACGAGCTCTTGCCCGGTTTTTAATATTTTATTATTCAATACTTCATTACAGAAATAAACAACACACAAAAAATGCTCTTGTTCCTCCCCTTCGACTTTTTTTAGCCCTTGAGCCTAAAACAACTCTATTTATGTTTACAATGTTAAATCGGCCATGTTTTCTGGTTGCCTAAAAACGCATGCGCCCAATTACGTAAAGGTTTTTACGGTGAAACACGTGGAACGAAATTCATCAAACGAGGATATGATGAAATATTGGAGGGGAATATTCGCAATATTTTGACATGGAAAGAGTTGAGCTAGTTTTTTTGATAGCGACTAAACCTTTCACAAAGAATGGGGGCGCTGCGCTGTACAAGTGTACAGTAATTCTATTTTCTATTTTTTCACCGTTTTTTATAAAGCTTAATTGTGCGCTAGGGTAAAGATTAGAAAGAGAATAAGTCTTTACGCTTTGCTACTAGCAAAGCGTAAAGACGTTATTTATGTAACTGGTACATGATGAAACTTCCCAAGGTGTGCACGATCGAATGACAGGCACGAATACCTTAAGAGCTAATTAATAATTATGTACAGTGTAAATAACTTTTTTTATCACGCTTTAAAAGAAAACTACAAAGTTTTTCGTAATTAGTTTAGTTAATTCTGGCTATTTCTAAATTGAAAGCAACCACAGAGAAAAACCATGGCGTCATACGTCATACACCCTGGTTGATTTACATTATTTGATTGTTCATTTTCTAACTCACGACAGTAAAGAGGTTATTTATAATATAAGACCGACTTACATATATGTCTAAAGTGTCTAACGTATCTAAGTGGAACTGTGTATGTTTGTATCTGTCCATCTGTGTGTCTGTCTCTGGCATCATCTCCAAAATGGATGAACCGATTTTGAAGCGTTTGCTAAAAGAAAGCTGGTTTAACTATCAGAAACACATACAGATACACAAATATACAGTTCCACTTACGTTAGACACAACTGTAATTTGTCAAGGGTTTAACAAAATGGTTTGTTTTATGCCCTTGTTGTATAATCTATTTTATTGACAGGCCTACATAGTGGCAGAAGGGGTCACCACCAACATGTTCAAGAAGATCCACACCATCAACGAGAAGGAGTTGAAGATAGAACAGCTGGTGCAGGTCCTGAGGTCCTTCAGGGTACCGGTTGTGCAGTCGGAGAAGGTACCATTTTTTTATTAAACAAGCATCGAACTTTTTCTTGAGTATGATATATGGGCGTCATTACTCGCTATAATGTGGACATGACTCCAAAGATTTTAATTAAACAAATTAAATTACATTAATTGATTTCTTACCTGAACTTTAATCTTGATCCTTTGCAGGACAGTAATAAATAAATAATACACAGAGGAGTTGCTATTAATACGAATCTACTTAAATTTGCTCCTTTAACATCCGTGGATTGCGTAAGGAGCTTTTCACCTCATAAGTTTATTTTAGCCGCGAAAAGGAATAAACTAACCACGGAAAAATTATAAAAAATACTGTTTATTTGCTTTAATAAATCTACACAATAACAAGTCTTTGTATTATTTATTTACTAGCTTTCGCCCGCGACTCCGTCCGCGTAGAAGTCGTTTATCGCTGCTTGCTCGGGAACTGTCCAACTTTCCGGGATAAAAACTATCCTATGGCCTATTCCAAGACCTAACCCATATATGTGCCAAGTTTCATCTCGATCCGTTCAGTACTTGAAGCGTGAAAGACGGACAAACATACACACTTTCACATTTATAATATTAGGATGGATTACTGCCTTGCAAAGGTACAAAATTATTTTTAGGGTAAGCAATCAATTAATGTAATTTAATTTGTATAATTAATTTCTTTGGAGTCATGTCCACATTATTGGGTGTAATCTCTGTATGTAATACATTATGATTGTTATGTTAGAAATCCTATACTTTATTATAAAAAATGCGAAAGTTACGAGAAAGACAGTTGTAAAATGGTTTATTTACACTCATATCATAAGTCCTCTATTATGCGTTCAAAACCCGTAGGCAATGACCAGCATTACCTGTGGTAGTAGGTGACAGCGATGACAGCTGTTAATTTTGGAAGATGTTCCAAATTTGGATCTCATTACCTTACAATATTCGATAACGTATTTTCAAAATTACGTTACAGGACAGGTAAGGTAACGCTGGTCATTTTCCTTTCGGCTTCTGAACCCATCTTAGAGTACTTATAATATGTGTGTAAATAAAGTATTGTACGAGACTCTGCGTAATCAGCATTACAACACTCGTGTGATCTATTATGAAACTCGCCTTGCGGCTCGTTTCATAAACCATGCTCATGTTGTAATGCCTGTCATTACGCAACCGTCACGTAAACTACTATTGCTATTCTTTTAAAAGGTAGTAATCCGTTCAGGTCCACATAGACATTGTGATCAAGATCCATGACAAGACAGTGTTTGCGACACACATCAACCAGTCGCGGTTCGACTCCTGGAACGGGGAAGATTGTAAGTAACAGTACAGTTGCCCAAACCGAAAACCATAAATACAACCAGAAATAACACAAAGGTGAACTTATCCCTTTATGGGATCTCTTCCAGTTAGCCTGGTCCATTATAGGTCTATCTTTAGGAGTTTCAGTGGTACTTATTTCTGCCTACCCCTCTGGGAAACAGGCGTGATTTAATGTATGTAGGTATGTTATTTCTAACAAATCAAAGTTTTGAGTTAAGAGCAAAAAACAGAATTGAAAATATTAGAAAAAACATACACATAAAACTTCCTTGACCGAACAATTAACAATGTTTCTTTCTTCTTCAGTAAGCAGGTCTATAGAAGATTTCCTCCGGTTCGGCAGCCACATCAATCAACAGATGGTCTATTACCCCTTCCAGATGGACATGAGCATACCCACTGAGTTAGGTAAGTATTTAATAAATATTTAACCGTTCAATAGTATCATGCTTTCATGCTAGTAAACAGCATGTGTAGCTTTAGGATGTGTTAGGACAAGCGATTCATCTACCAAGTAATGTAACTCATAGTTTCTGTTGTCGACTTCGTCCTTTACATTGTATCGTTCCCTTGGGCACAGATCATACACTGGTTACTTTGTCACAGATACGTCACTCGCCGACGCCTACCGTTATAATTACCTACCGGCCAGTGTATCCCCGGGGATACAAATATCATTTGAGTCTCAAAATTGGCACGTTGCGTTCAGTCAAGGACTTTAATTGTTATGCCACTATGGAACCCTGTCATAATGACAGAGTCAAACCACATGACAGAAATTAAGCTTAAATGAATGATTAACGTTATGCGACAGGGTTCCATAGTGGCATAACAATTAAAGTCCTTGACTGTACCAGCCCAATAGCATCTTGACCTATCAGAGAACGATGTCGCAATGATATTATACACCAATTTGTTTGACACTTCTTACGACTTTATCATAACGTCACTGTGACACAGTTTTACGGTGGGTCAAGGTTCCATTAGTTAGGCTGATATTTAAGTATATCTTAATATCTGTAATGTCAAATAGACTTACTAATCACTTTATTATTTAGTTGCCAACCGTCGCTTATGAACGAAGTTGATGACGTCACGACGGACAAACATAATAGGGTATTTGCCTAATTTTTTTTTTAGTATTTAAATTGAAGCTTATTTGCCTTCCGAATAGCCTAGTATAAATAGTTTTTTAATATCTTTAAAAATAAGAAAGATATAAATGTTTAAAACTTGCTTTTAGACAGAGAGGAAAGTACAGTAATATGACGTCATATTACTCAACCGCCATATGAATTACACGCAAAACATCGTATCGTGAGAAAGAGATGGACAAAAAACTTTAAAAGGCTATAACTTTTTTATTTTATTACCAATTTCAAATTTGATTTTGAATTATTTTATCATACTACGTATATTGATATATTATCCAAATTAATATATGAAATTTAATATCAGGCAAATACCCTATTATTATTATGTACTTTACGCGCGCGTGAGTAGACACATTTTGGCGCGTAGCATGCGGGTAACAGTTGTGGTGAGGGAAGTAGAGAAGGACGTAAGTAACAAAAACAGCCGAGACGTACTCTGTTGTATGGACTGAGGGAACCCTGCCTCGGTTTCTATAACATCTTTAGGGACGTAACGTTTTGTATGATAAGCCAGTTTATCTGTTTGTTACCGCAGCTTAACCGCTGATCCGATTCTAATGAAATACTTAACCCTCGGGACCAAGAATAATGCAAAAATAAGATTTAATAACTTTAACAAAAAGCAAGCTTTCAAAACCCGACTGTTGCTAACCAACTTTAAATCGTTATAAATCCTAAATGATCATTCAAAATGAAAAATGATGAAGGGAACCTAAAGATGATTTTAAAATCCCTATTCAATGATACCCCGCTTGTCATACTTGGTCGACTTTTTTTGTTTATTATTTGCACAATATGGCGTCTGGTGGCCGTCATATTAAATTTTGACTACTGTCATATCTTCAGTGACACTCACAAGATTAAGACAAATCGATTGACATAAGAATCACAAAAAATCGGACAACGGGTTTAGTTTTTATAGTGCCACAAAGGAACAAACCTACATATATATGTAGGATGTGAAACACATTACCCTCCTCCTTCGGCAATCGGGTAAAAATGCTTACAAGCCTTTATTTAACTTGCTCTGTTTATTGTATGTTTGTGTAAAATCTTGAAAGTCAATTTTGAAACCGTTCCCGTTAATAGAATGTGCTCAAATTTGGAATTTATTGTAAACCCCATGACAATGCAATATCAATATCATGTTACCATTGAGCAGGCCTCACATTGCGACTGAATACCGTGATAAACCTTTGGTGAACGATGGGTCGGACGTATAAGGCTGCCTAATTGAGAATACACGCGCTAAAATGTGTTTTGTTCGCTCTGTCGGGACTACTTAAACTCGCCGCTTGGACCTTCACTCTTGCGTTCGCTCATCTTTGCTTGTTGAGAGAATCACACCCCAGGGTTGTAGTCCCGACAGAGCGAACGAAACACATTTTAGCGCGTGTATTCAATTTGGCAGCATGACTTCTCAAACGTATAAGGCTCCCTAATTGACAATGCACGCGCTAAAATGTGTTTTGTTCGGTCGGACAGGACTACTTAAACTCGCCGCTTTTATTCGCTCGTCTGTTCGACCGGCTGCCGTTTTTTGAGAGAATAACACACTTGGCGTGGCGGCGTGATCTTTGCTGTACTTAATATCTACCCGCCGAGTTGCTCGAGGGGCTCTTTAGTTTCGTCTTGATAAGCAGATGATGTCTGAGCGGAAAAAAAGTATAGTTGGCAACAAAACCTTGTCCCAAAAATGAAAATTTGGACAAAAACTTATCCTACTATAATATTATAAATGCGAAAGTTTGTGTGTCAGTGTGTTGTAAAGTCCGACCGAAACCGCTTTTTTAATCTCGGCCGAGACCGAGAATAAAAAAAAATCTCGGCCGAGACACGGAAAAAGAGGTATTTTTTCTATATTTTCGTTTTTTTAACTAAAAAAAACCACGTTAATAATGAAAAAACAGGTTTAATTATGGTTTTAACAAACTCAATAGGTACTCAAAGTTGAAAAGAATAATATTGTACGACAAAACAAAGCAATTTTATTCGGCATTGAACACTGTCAAAAAAATATCGATTGCCGCGGTGTCTCGGCCGCGGCCGAGTATCTCGGCCGTTTTGGGCCGAGACCGAGACCGAGATCTCGGCACGATTTTTGGCCGAGATCTGCCGAGACCGAGACCGAGACCGAGATCTCGGTCGGATCTTAGTGTGTTGTTACTCCTTCACGCTGCAACAGCTAGGCGGATTTGGATTCAATTTGAAATAGAGATAACCCCCCTAATTTAACACATAGGCTACTTGCCATCCAAGAAAATTCCCGAGGGTTAAACGATCATCGAAATCTACTCGGACGAAGTCGCGGGCAGAAGCTAGTTAATCATAAATGACATGTGTTTTAGGTCATAAATTATCGTAAATCATAACGTATTTTTTTAAGTAACTGTTACTTTGTCAGGATTTTAATAAATCAAACCTAACCTAACTTAGTCTAATCCACGCTTTGAAAAGTTCAGTTCTAGCGATATAAACATTATGACACTCAATAATAATGTAAGCAAAGACGCTATGTACAAAAAAAAAAATAGGAACAAAATGCTCCCGAAATTCAAAAAAAAACAAAATTCCAAATATTTATTCAGCAAATAGGCCACATGAGGGTTTTACACGTCGGTAATATAGAGTGAATCTACCAGCGCTTCGGACAAGACCATCATTGCGGAGAAGAAGCGCCGCAAGAAACTCCAGCAGAAGGTCCTGTTTTCAATCATAAAACATAAAATAACAATACTTAAAAGTAAATTACATTAAGTAATAAGAAAGTAATAAATAATAAATTCTTAAAACTACCAAAAATAAACTTATTACAAATTTAAGGTCAATAAACCTAAACTAAATATAACGAATATGAGAACAACACGACGAGGTCTCTTCGTCAAAAGCTATAACTAGAATAGTGAATTGAAAATTTTCGTCTAACTGTATTGTCCTCACAGGAACTCCTATTCGTCTGCAGTCCACTGTGATGTCCTTCACTTCAATTAGGGGAAACCTGACGGCGCCTTCTTCTCAAGAACTTACCTGGAGAAATGACTTGCACATCAGGTATACGAGTCTACATTTCTGCCACCTAATGTAGACGGGGAACATCGTTCACAGAACAGAGGGCCCTGCCAAGATGCATTACGCGAACTTGCGTTTCTATTCAAGTCGTTTTTAAACCAATCGCGTCACTTGTAGATGACGCGATACGAAAAGTCACGTGAGCTACCAGTGACGCGATTGGTTTAAAAACGAAACGAATAGAAACGCTAGTTAGCGCAGTGCATCTTGGCAGGGCCCTCAGGTGGCTGATGGGGTCTCAAGCAGGGCTTGGGAACGCTTCGAAAAATACCGGTTAATAATGGTTCTTAACCAGGTTTTTTGTAAACGCTCGCTCGGAGTGGAATTGTTTTGCGGGCGTTCTGATCGCTGGGATTAACTTGGTTTTTTGGTTTTTAATTCTTAATTCTTCCTGCAATCAGAATGTCTTGGCGACTAAAATGATAAGGCCATCTTGACTTAAATCAAGTGAAAATGTAACTAAAGATCTACCTAGGTAATAGGGTACGAGAAAACGATAGCGGTGCGAATAAATTAGCGAGCGAAATTAAACGTTATTTCGAGCATTTACGGTTTTAAAATTTCGATTCTGTTCGAGCAGAATCGAAATGAAAAAGCGCTATTTAAATGTAAGGAGTTTCTGACGACCTGTTTAAAAAAAATACAGGTTTCCGTGCTCTACTCTCAAGCTCTCGAGTGGTGTCCGCGTTCCAGAAGACGCAGCTGTACTGATAGCCGACCTATGGCAGGAGATGGCGCCTCAAGAAGACGTTAAGTGGGATCTGAGACCCATAGACATTTGCAATCTCAAGATTGCAATCCTAAGAGCCGTTCTAATAAACTTATCTTGCCTGAGATGTCCTTCTCAAGACATGTTAGAAATAATAGTTTTCTATGATTTGACAATTACGTTGTCATGTTGAAGACAGGCATCTAAACCAAGATTACGACGCGCTAGCCAAGTTGGTAGTGACTACAAAGCTAGCGATCCCGTGTTCGATTCCCGAATCTTGGATGATTTCTATGTATAAGTATGTATTTCTGCATATATGTATGTTTATCGTTGCCTAGTACCCATAGTACAAGCCTAGAGCTTAGTTTGGGACTAGGTTAATTTGTGTGTTTTTTCTTAGTTTATGAATACGGCTCTTAGGGCCGTGTTAATAAACTGATCTCAACTCTTATATGCTCGTCTCGAGATGCGTCAAATATGACAGTGTTTTATGGTTTGACGTTTATGTTGACGTATCTTGTTAAGGGCGTCTCAGCCAAGATTTGTTTATTAATACGGGCCTTAGACTGCAAATCTCACTGTTAATCAACCTTGATGTTTTTATTCTAGGTATCAAGCAACTGCTGTGAGTGTGATCCGAACTGATGGTCCTCTTCTCTCTTCGCAACACGAAGCCGTGCTGCAGAGGTCCTTGGTAGCGCATCTTCCTCTGAAGAGCGATGTCACCATATCGCTGAGGGACAAATCTTTCGTGTAAGTGATCGGTTTCTTTAGGCTTTTTTTTTGTTACTCGTGTAAGTACCTAGTATGTTAAGAGGCCGCCGATGATAAAGTCGGCAGTGTTCCGCGATCTGGATCTCAATAACCGGAATGCCTTTGTATCTGTTCTTTGGATATTATTAAATTTGATCATATTTACTTGAGACTGGCAAACGTGAAAACAAGATTAGAATTAAAATCATAAATAATTTTAAATAGTTTTAGTAAAGATGCACCTTTTTTGCATGATTTTGGTTGAATCTTCGGAACCCTACAATCTCTAACGATAATTTTCGATTCAGTAGTTGAGTATATATAACTTCTTAATCCTGCCAAACCATTATATGAATAAATGTTGTAGTTTTAAAGTAAACAGCAATTAATTGAATTGGACGCTGCCATCAAGGCACGCGCGAACTATCTCCATCTCACATTCTTCGCGCGGAAGCACATAAAGCCATTCCTTTTCATTATTGTGGGGGCGTGGAACCATAGGTGGCCTCTTAAGTTCAAATATTTATTAAATTTCGAAACAGCGGTCGTGTTTATCGATGTTTATAAACAACTTGTGCTGGACTTCCTGGATAAAACATTTGTCATCAGTAGAATGGAGGCCCCGAGGCCCTAGACAAAGATGCATTCGGCGTTCGTTATCGTTATGCAAAATATTATGATTGACGTAAGCTGTCAGACAGTCGCGTCGAGCGCCTACGACAATTCCATACATTTTATAGTTTTCGAAAATCGTTTTACGTTAGCTTAAAGCAACTTGCCTAGCCTCATTGGGTAGGCTAGTTTACTGAATGTTTTTTTTTTCTAATTCTAATTCAAACCTTTTTATAGTATAAAACGAATAGTAGGGGATACGAATAGGAGACGACCTTCACCTAGCTGTTTATTCGATAAAAAGTATTTTATATCAAATTTAATATGCTATGTAATATATTTATAATAAGTTGACTGGAAAAATTCAGTCCAGTCCTTATATGATTTAAAAAATTAACTTTTTTTTTTAATTGCTATTGCTTGTTTAATAGACCAATTACATACTAATCTAAAGTATGTTGCCTATAGAACATGCAAATATTAGGTTGACTATTTTTTCCCATCTTAACTATTGGGTAGGTAGGTAAGTCGGTACTAATAATTTGCACTAAACCTAACGTTTGCATATTCCATAGGCTTCATGCTTTCGATTAGTATGTAATTGGTCTATTAAACAAGCAATAGCAATTTAAAAAAAAAACAGTAAAAAAAAATCATATAAGTACTGGACTGAAATTTTCCAGTCAACCTATTATAAATATATTACTTAGCATATTCAATTTGATATAAAATACTTTTTATCGAATAAACAGCTGGGTGATCGGCTGCCCTAGCAAAAAACAGAGTAACTACAATAAACCAAATTTTACACAAGAGCATAAAAACTAAAAAGTCGATTTATAAAAGAACTGTAATGAGAAATTTTTAGTTTTTGATACTTAATGAGACACGCATTGTAGTATCTTTTGATTGTTTACATTTATATTACAAAAAACGTTGAAGTTTTAGTTTAAAATGACTTTGTGTGTAAGCAAATATAAAATAAAATATGTTCCCTCCAAGTTTTCAAACGAAAAACAAAGTAATTCGATATACTTTGTTTATTCATCTAAATTTTTGTATTTAACATCGTATTAAATACAAAAATTTAGATGAATAAACAAAGTATATCGAATTACTTTGTTTTGCATGCAATGAAAAAGTAAAGTAAATCATATTTAATTTAATTTATATTCATAGTTACAGCGATGCTATTCTATAGAATCCACGGGTTCTTGAGTAACTAGATCTCTTGAACTGTCTTCTTCTTTTAAATTTATCCAAAAATGCTTCCGATTTTCAGGCATATGAGGCAGTAATTGAGCAACAATTAGAGATTTTTTTGATTTATTAATTCCCCGCCTATAAGGAACTTTTTCGGTCGCCTTTTGGATATTAATTCTTTTTTGCAAGAAATCAAAATCAAGTTCTATATAATCCGTTTTATTAATTGTCTGATAAAACATATTTCTTGAACCCTGCCTAAATTCTACACACATCAAATCATTTAAGTAAAAGTTTTTCAAAGGGTCGCTTTCCATATTTCTAGTTAGTTGCCTTTTATGCTTAGCCCAGTTAAATTTATCCTCCTGTGGGTTAATTTCAATGATTGTCAGGTTTTTCCGGGAATTTCCGGAAACTTCTTTTAAGTCGTCAAAATCGTAAACATTACGAGCTCGTTTAATTGCAGTCTCAATATTCCCGTGTATACTATCAGCTGCGTTGTGAGTATGGCCTTTTGTCAAATATTTGATTGTAATTTTATGGACAGTTATCTCCGGATCATTTACAATTTTGACCAAAGAGGTAAATAAGATCCAATTTTTATTCTGTGCAGTACAATTGTCAGCCCATATGATAAAGTTTACAGTATCTCTCTCTGATTTGAAAAATTTGTAAATGGCATCGGTTATATTTTTAGCATCTCTGTCGGAAATTTCTTCATGCCAAAAAACGCAAGTACTTTTATTGTTTTTCTTCAAAGATGCAAATGTCAAATTATAGGCGACCAACCGACTTATGAAAAATGATTGTTTTAGTCCCGGCATAATTGGAATTAAGAAAACTTTCTGGAGGTCCATTGCAAAAACTTTTGTGTCGGAATTGTAAACAGATACAGAATCTTGACGATATAACTGAGTGGCATATTTAGCTTTATACCGATGACACGCGTTCTGTGCCATTTCTTTCAATGATAAAACAGTCGATCCTCTTTGTTTTTGTTTAAAAAGTGAGCAGTCCTCGCATAAATCACCCGTGGGAGAGTGTAAAGAGACATTCATCTGTTTAAGAACTTGGCGGTATAGTTCGATACTATATGGTTTGTCAGGGTTCTTCTGGAGGTAGTCTTTGTGCATACTGGTCAACGTTAAACCATGAGGGAGATAACGCACAAGAGGAGCGTTATATCTTCTGTAATGCGAGTGGCAGGGATAGTAAGAGTTAATATGTTTTATAATTCTATCCTTTTCTGCTTGTGTTCTTTTATATTTTCCTCTATTTTCTTTGACAGAAGCATCTAATCGTTTACATCGTTTTGCTTTCATAAGAGACGTCACAACTGCATCACTAGTAAACCCAAGAGTTTTAAGAAAAAATGACTTGCATACTTTCTCCATCATATTATTTTGAAAATTGTCAAAATGATAACATCTATTTTCAGACCTTTTTAATATAACATTTATGGTTCTGCGTGTTTTGATTGATGTAGTAGTAATATTTTTTGAAAGCCAATTTCTGCGGAAATCATAGCTTAGTTCCCAAAATGTTTTCCAAATATTATATCGCTGTTCTTCATTAAATTCTGCACATTTATTTTTTAATTTTCCATTCTTACATTTGCAACTCGGAGGTAACATAGGATGTTTATCTTTATTCCTTTTGATTTTATCCTTTTCCGTTAAAATGGGATTTTTCAAGGCAGTCTTTCTTCTTTTAGGTTTACTGGTCAAATCATCTTCGGAACTTGATGTTTCTGGTATGATGACGTTTGGTAAAATCTTCAAGTTACGGTCGTTTTTATATACCCGCCTTGTAACAGGACGCAAATCCTCGTAATCTGGATTTATTTCACTATCATCAATACAACTACTGCTAAGCTCCATATCTTTGTTAGATTTATTTAAACATGCCTGCAATAAACATACAATTTGTTTTTAATTGATATTTATCGGCAGTAAATTTACTAAAGGGTATTTTACGAGTAAGTGGCTAAATAATTACCTGTTCATTATGTAATCTTTCAGTATTTTGAAAGTAACTGTCAACAGGAACCCCAGATTCATTGAATAAAGGTATCATACTTTGGTTATTACTGATGCCAAGGTCTTCCAGTGTTATTAAATCGCCAGAGCTCTCCATTTCATAACTAAAATTAAAATAAAGTAACAGTTTTTTGAAGTAAAACTTGTTTTTTACCTATACTTTAAAATAGATTAAAAATTTCATCGAAATCGGGTCAGCAGTTTGGCGAGCAATCAGGCGAGTTGAACGCCTGGTTACTTTATACAGTGGAGATAGTGTAAAAATCTTAATTTTTTTAATAAAATAATGTTGAAATCCCTGTAGGTACTCACTTGTTTGTCAAATCAGCTGATATTGACGTCCTTTCAAAAAAATGTTTCATTTCTTCTGTTTCTAACAAGAAATCGTCTATTAAGGATAATTCTGAATTTCTAAAACAAAATAACATAGGTGTATTAACTAAATTGTTATTCAATTTTGAACTACAAATAAATAGATGTGTTAAATAAAAAAATAAATACCTTTGTGCTAGATTAACAAGCATCCTGCCACGAGAATTATTCATCTTGAAAAGCACCTACAAGATAGTCACTTTAATCCACTTAAATTAATTGTAGTAAATGAATTATAACGTAATTTATCACTTATGATAGTTATGATATGATGCAGTCGTATTACTTCTGTGTTCATTAGAGTATAATTAAAAGGTGGGTGGTTGAACAAATAAAATGAAGTATGCTAATTCAACTGCAGAATTACCCACAACGCAAATCAAAAACAAAGCAACTTCAGTTCTCAAACCATAAACAAAGTAAGTAGCCATTAATTACTTTGTTTTTGTGTTGAAATCACAGTTTGATTTGTTTTTGAGTTGTAATCCCGAAATCTTAAGCGTAGTTACTTGATTTTTATGAAAAATATTTCGCGATCCATGTAAAATTAGGAGTTTTTGCTAAAGCAGGTCTGTGCAGAATCAAAAAGTGAATAATGTTATGTAAAAAAACGATTTCAGAAAAAAAAGTAGTTACTCTGTTTTTTGCTAGGGCAGCCGTGATGGTCGTCTCCTATTCGGATCTTAGACCAAAAGACGCTTCCGCCGTCTGTACGCTTAGATCTTCTAAACTGCTCAACCGATTTTAATGCGGTATTCATCAATGGGTAGAGTGATTCAAGAGGAAGGTTTATATGTATAAATTCTGGATTATGTACGGGTGTTACAGAAAACTCACATAAACCGAAGCGAAGCGAGGGCGGGTCGCTAGTTCAATTTATTTGCTTGGGAAGCGGTTATAATAGTTAATATTGTTTTTTGTTTTGTTCTTAGTCTAAAACTACCGACTCGTGGTGCCCAATATGGCGGTCTTGCGATGCATTCCCGTGTCCAAGTCACCACGACTTCAATCCAGGGCAAAGACGCTTACACAGTGACAGCTGAAAATAACAAATACCAGGTAGGTTTTTTTATGGCAAGAAGGTACTAACACTCAGGCCACCTGAGGCCTGTTTTATAAAGCTACAAATTACAATTTACAGGTTACAAGTTTCCATTTGACACAACCTCGACCAATGACGACCAGCCATTTGAGCAGTGTTGCCAGTTTAGACCTGTACAATTTTAACTTGTAGCTTTATAAATCTGAAAGCCATTGACATTTGAATTCTCTACTACAATCTCAAGACTGCAATCCTAAGACTTCAAATGCGTTGCCAACCCTGAGGACTAAGATGGTATGCCTCTATGCTAGTTTCAAAGGCTATCTTATCCCCACACCGGACCACAACAATGCAATGAATTATATTAAACTAGCTTCTGCCCGCGACTTCGGCCCCGTGGAATAGTTACGTTGGGCTAACGCTAACTTTAACCCGCGACTTTGTTAACGTAAAAGGTTGAAACACTCTTCATTGGTGCTCCGCTCCTATTGGTCTTAGCGTCATGATATATAGCCTTCCTCGATAAATGGGCTATCTGACACTGAAAGAATTTTTCAAATCGGACCAGTACTTCCTGAGATTAGCGCGTTCAAGCAAGCAAACAAACAAACAAACTCTTCACGCCACATGCATTGAGTTTATGGATTACACTTTAGAATTCTACAATTACGCAAGCATGTTGGGGGTTTTTAATTTAAAAAAAATTGGCGGGGGGACGACGATCTTATTCAAATTGACCAAGTCCCAAACTAAGCTCTAGGCTTGTACTATGCGTACTAGACAACGATAAACATACTTATATAGAGAAATAAATATAATAAATATAGGAACCACCCAAGACTCAGAAAATAATACTCGCGCTCATCACACAAATATTTGCTCTGACCGGGACTTGAACCCGGAAACGCTTCGTAGGCCGGGTCTATCTACTAGGCTAATTGCATCGTAATCTAATTTAATAGTAGTTATTATTTATAGTCTCCTGTACATTTTTCACAATAAACTAACTTTGCAGGTGGATGAAACTGGAGTATTCTTCGATTGCGAGAGACCCATGAATGGGGCTGAAGTCATGGAGAAACTGATCGCGAAAACCACGAGTTACGAGTACGTTGTAATTAAATCATAAGTGGCTTATGTATATATTTATTTATTTACTTATTTATTTATTTATTTACTTATTTATTTCTTTATTATTTATTTTTATTTTTATTTATGTATTATTATTATTTTATTCGCAGACGGACAGGCAATAACAGAAAACCTATACATATTTATAAATAATTTAGAAAATTCAATAGCCGAAACAATTTCCACTTAGGTATAACTAATAAAATTTCTGTTGCTCAGACAAGACTTAAAGTATCATCTAAGTTTTTAAATTTTAAAAATCAAATCTTGTGAATCTAATAGCCAAGACAAATAACATTTATAACGTACTGTTTATCTTGTTTTTTTTTTAATATTCGTTTTTGTTATTGCAGAAACACATTGTTGTTAAGACATGTGAAATTATGTCGATGTCAGAAAATTCTTCATTGTTAGATTTGCACGCTCTGACAAGGAATCTATTTCTTGTATATCCTCGTATGTTGGAGACTAAACAAAAACAGATAGCATAGGCTTAATAATATGGTACCGTTGGGCACCCTTCGGGTACGGTACCTATCCTAAAAAATACGGATCAAACGTTATCGAATTTTCATAATTCCGAACGCAATTATTTGATAAAAGACTTATTTTTTTGTTATCGCTTATAAATCAAACATAACCTAATCCACGTATGACAATTAAATTATGTATTTAATCTAAAATAGCTCCAGCGTAACAAAGCTTTCGGAAAAAATAAATTTCTGCCAAATGAATATTCGGAATTTTATGTTCCCGCCCACGCCGTCCGACAGCGTCTTCAGACTCCTTTTCCCAACTTTTGAGGTCAACTTTGAAGGACATGGCACGTTTTTAACTGTTCTTACATACATACATAATCTCACGCCTTCGTTCCCAGAGTTGGGTAGGCAGAGCTACAGAATTACAAACATCTCTAAAAACTTGTTGATAATTCTATAACCACAATTTGCACAATTAGGCTAAGATGTTTACCAGCGTATTAGTGACAGGTTGCAAGCCCATCGCCTAACAGTACTACAAGCCTTTATTCCCTTAGTCGTCTCTTACGACATCCACGGGAAGACATGGAGTGGCACTATTCTAACTCGGCAACCACACGAGGATGTTCACTGTTCTTTAACGTAACAAAGGTATAATAGGGCATTTAGCGTAGGTAGTGGCACGTGCGGCGTTTAGCACCCTTTCATTTGTAACCCGATCATCCCTCGGGATGTGATTAAGACTGTGAAGAGCGTCCTGTGGCACCCTCATTACAATTATTGTATTTTCTAATAAACTAAGGTATTGTCTTGAAATAGAAGAATGGTTCATGGTTGTACAAATGAATACACAATGTATGTAATAAAATTCATAAATTACAAAGATTAATAACCATTTCACTTTCGTGTAGTCAACCTTTTTTGGATGTTCTCTTTGACCAATTTTGTCTATGAAAATTGTGTCTTTACTTCTGGGAGACTATAGTTTTTAGTGGTTGCGATAGATGAATTCGTGTATTTGTTTCTGAGTCTTGGATGTTATCTATGCATAATAGTAGTTTATCTGACTGTACATAATGAAGGGCATTAAAAACGAGCCGAAGGCGAGTTTCATAATAACATCACACAAGTGTTTAATGCCTAATTATGTACAGTTACATACACTACTTTATCTACCCACATATCATAAGCCTCCATGATGCATTCAGGAGCCGCATATAAAATTTTAACCGGTAATGGCGGTGATGAAAATATTGAAAAGTTTTCAGGCAGCTGTCATAGTTTTTTTTAAAATACCATGAATTTACAAAAAGATCGTTAGAGTGTATAACAATAATAACAAAATAAATAATAGTCAAATCAAAATACAGTAAAAAATTAAAATAAAGAAGTAATATGAAAACAATTTAAAATAATATTAAAATGGTACAATGTCAAAGGAGTAAAGTATGTTTAAATGTCAAATAATTTATATAAGCTAGGGCATCCTAGATATAAATTGTGAAGAGTCAAAATATAATATAATATACAATATTCATTATAAGCTAATAATGTAATAAATGTAAAAACAAGTCATTAAATTCATATTAATTTATAATGATTTTTCGTTGTATTCCTTTACAGAATACAACGGGTTTGATACTAATAGTTCCTTTAGTCGGCGTTCAAATGTGTCGTTTGAGGTCTCATTTTTAATAGTGGCGGCTAGGCGCTCGTACATCGAGGGGCCTATTACGCGCGGGCTCCTGTCGAGCAGCGCGAGTCGCCGCGACACAGGCAGTAGTCGCCCCGTCTGACGGGTGATTTTGCCGGGTATATTCGCTCGCTTAAATAAGTGAATGTTTCGACGCGTGAACATAATTACTTCAAATACATACAGTGAATAATGAGTCATCATCTTGTACTGTTTGAATAGTTCTCTACACGAGTGCCTCGGATTTACCCCTGCCAATACACGAAGGGCTCGTTTTTGCAATTTTAATACTCTATCAGAGTTCGTTGAGTTCCCGTACAAGAGAATACCATACGACATTAGTGAAAAGAAGTATGCGTAATAAATCTGAAGTAGTGCGTCACAGGAGATAATTGGCTTTAGTTTACGCAGTGCAAATACAGCACTGCCCAACCTTTCACACAAGTTGTCTACGTGTTGTTTCCACTTCAGACTGGCGTCAATAGTAAATCCGAGGAACTTGCAAGAGTCACAGCGGGGTATCGGTATGAACTAACAGTCGAATAAAATTGATTAAATTTACATCGTATGATGAAATTGGTACTAAATGTATGAACTAACAGTCGATTAACATTGATTAAATTTAACATTGTATGGCGAAATTGGTACTAAGTCAATTTGTGTGAAATTGTCCCCTGATATCATTATAACTTTATATTAAACTCTAATTTGTTTCTCCAGCTTCCTATCAACCCTCCAACCCTCCCTAATCTTCCTCAACGCCCTCCTCCTCCTGACCGCCCCCCCTACGTCCTGCGGCGTGATCCTCCCCCCCCGTCGCATGATGCAGCCCGGAGACAATGTCCTGGAACTGAAGCTGCAAGTGGAAGATCTGAGTCTGGACTTTGATGATCGGTTGAAGATCAAGCTGGCGCATATGCTGGCCTTCAAGTAAGTGAAGATATAGAAATCTTACAATTCAAGATTGTTATTTTAATAATTGTATATTGTATAGGTAAAAAGGCCATATAGCTCTTAATGCCAGCCAAGTTCTAGGGTTACCCTATCGAATCCCTAATCGTCATTTGTCCTAATGCATCGTTTGTCCGAATTTTCATTTATCCTAAAGCCATTTCCGGCTGAATTTTTAAAACATTTCAGTGTTGTTTATAATACAACCCTAACCTAACCGTTCTGTTTCACTGTGAAAGTTAAGTGGTGGTAGAACCTTATGCAGGGTATGTCCAAATCGCTACCACCATCTTATCCATTAACCCACCGCTAAGCAGTAGTGTTTGCATTGTTGTGTTCCTGTGTGGGGACAAGACAACCGGTGACATTACTAGCATAGAGGCATTCCATCTTAGTCCTCAGGGTTGGCAACGCATTTGAAGTCTTAGGATTGCAGTTTTGAGATTTCACATGTCTATGGGTCTCAGATCCCACTTACATAAAAAAAAGCTTAACAGACAGACGGACAGAGTATATTTCACATTTATAATATTAGGGTGATGGGACCAGTAATGGACAAGGCACCAATAATGGACAATTGACTCTTATTTTACAGAAGATAAGGGTTATTCATTTGTTTTGCAACAATCAATTTAGGACCGCGTGAAATTAGAATTAAGAGTGAAGTGTCCATTACTGGTGCCTGTCGGCTATAAGTGTCAATCATTGGTGCTGTCACGTATGGATTTATTAAATTACATATCGCTGTCTTTCAGGGAAGACAAACTCCACGGCCAGTTATACCTAAACGTCAGTGGATTCACAAAGCTGGAGAGCTTCGGCAGCAACGTGACAGTTGAGATGCTTTTTGCTGGCCATCATCCAAGAACCCTGGATCCTGCCAGGCGACATTGGAAGGTAGACTTTATCCAAACATACCTAGATGGATTCCACCATCGTACAACTCGTACCAAATACCAACACCATCTTGATAGTTGGAAGCGTGCGTTTTTCGAAGGCCTTCTTGCCGGGGGACACTTGAATCTAACAAAAATTAGCGCTTTAAAGCTTAATATTTCATAAACCGATGCCTTAATCGAAAAATTGTTCTCACAAACAAGACAGAAACGCAATATTTTTGAAAGACCTATCCAACGACACCCCACACTAAGGGGTAGACGAAAAAAAAAACACCCGCAGGTTACGTGTAGGGGAAGTACACAAAAAAAAAATTTTGTTCAATATTTTATTTTAGCACTTTGTTGGCGTGACTTATACGAGTATGTATATGCTGCGGACGGACGGACGGACATGGCGAAACTATAAGGGTTCCTAGATTGACTACGGAACCCTAATAAAAAAGCTATGTAATTTATAATTACAAAGTTTTCAGTGGTATCTTACATAATTAAAATTATTATGAATCAGCGAAGTTTTTAACCTACATACATACATACATTAAATCACGCCTGTTTCCCAGAGGGGTAGGCAGAGACCACTTCTTTCCACCTGCTACGATCCTGACAAATCTCTTTCACTTCTTCCACATCCCTGCATCGAGTCATGCATGCACGTCGGTTTCGGGTACTTAAGATCCGGCCGTTTTCCAGTATTTAACCTATTTGCCCGTTTTTCGTTCTATGGAAACAATGTTTGCTGGTTAGGTATAAAATACACAGTGGTGGCATCTTTAAATAGTAGTTTATGTGACTGTACATAATGAAGGGCATTAAACACGAGTGTGGGTTTGTAATAATATCACACAAGTGTTTAATGCCTAATTATGTACAGTTAGATACACTACTTTATCTACCCACATATCATAAGCCTCCATGATGCATTCAGGAGCCGCATATTAAATTTTAACCGATAATGGCGGTAATGAAAAGATTGAAAAGTTTTCTGTTAGCTGTCATAGTTTTTTTTTAATTCAGAGACAAACTAGAGTCGGCTCCAACTATCATATCGCTCGATATCTTACTTACGTGCGACATTTGTCAAATTTGTATGCAAATTGACAATTCATTTCGAACTAAACGTCATCTCGACTGATATCGGAATAGCGGTCAAATCAAATTTATTTGTTTTTCAGAGATGTTCGAAATTTGAATGTCATAAGAACATCGAAATTGATGTTCTTATGAATCCATAAGATTACTGCCGCAGATAAAACAATTGGTATAACAACAGAGTTGATTATTATGCTGGTCATAATTTGCGGTTTCTGAACACATCATAGAGGGTTTATGAGTGTAGATAAAATACTATTTGAAATACTTTTGTGTTCCTTGACTAAAATTCGCTGTTATTTGCGATTATTTCCATTAAAATTGAATGTGTAATCCATAACAATGTAGCAATAAAAAATATCGAGCTCTTTGAAATAAATCAATACTTTCTAGGTCATAGAAGCATTGTTTACTTGCTTTACGTTCATAACCTTGACTCCTTGTACTAGTTAAAATAAAATAAATCTATTTGTTAGACTTTAAAAAACCCAACTTTTGCTAACCAACTTTAAATCGTTAATAATCTTAAATGACAAAATTTTGCTCCGATAAAGGCCAACCCTAGTCTGGTTTTTGTATGAAAGATTATGTTACAATTTGACTTTATATTTTTCACTCAATTTTGTGTAATAGTAGTTTACGTGACAGTTGCGTAATGCCAATTACGTTGTCTATTAAGTCGCGTACAATACTTTATCTACACACATAATTATAAGTACTCTAAGATGGGTTCAGAAGCCGAAGCAGGGTGACAGCGATGATAGCTGTAACGTAATTTTGAAATTACGTTATCGAATATTATAAGGTAATGAGATCCAAATTTGGAACATCTTCCAAAATTAACAGCTGTCATCGCTGTCACCTACTGCCACAGGTAATGCCGGTCATTGCCTACGGGTTTTGAACGCGTAATAGAGGAGTTATGATATGGGTGTAGATAAATTAAAGTTTAAATAGTTTTATCTACATCCATATCATAACTTCCCTACAATATGTTCAGAAGCGATAAGCAAATCGCCTGTATTAAGAAACCTGTATCGGTGGTTGCATCTTAATGTTTACATTAAAGTATAGTGCATCGTAATGTTTACATTAAAGTTACGGTACCTAAACATTAAAGTATCGGTAATACTGTGCCACTAACTTGAAAATGCAAGCATATCTGTACATTATAAATAAAGTTTGTTTTTTTATTATTTGTTTGTTTGTTTTAACCTTTGGTACTACAAACAAGTTAAGTTAACAGTAACACTAACTTAATAAAAATACAGGCCATATGTGAACATATTATAGAAAACTTATGATATGCATGTAGATAAAGTTATGTATGCGGCTATACAAAATTAGGCATTAACTCACTCGTATGATCTTATTATGCACCAGCCACATAAACTACTATTATGTATTGTTTCCCCCGTGTGGTTGCTGGGTTAGAATAGTGCCACTCCATGCCTTCCCGTGGATGTCGTAAGAGTCGACTAAGGGAATAAAGGCTTGTAGTACTGTTAGGCGATGGGCTTGCAACCTGTCACTAATACGCTGGTAAACATCTTAGCCTAATTGTTTAAAATGTGGTTACTTAATTATCTACTAGTTTCTAAAGTTGTTGGTAATTCTGTAGCTCTGCCTACCCCACTCTGGGATTATATGCGTGAAGGTTTGTATGTATGTATCTCTCTGAATATTTCTAAGGTCTATATTAACAACGTGATCTCGACTGTAATGCTCGTCTGAAGATGCGTCAAAAATGACAGATTTCTATAGCTTGACGGTTATCTTGGGACGGACATCTCAACCAAATGAGTTTATTAATAAAGCCCTAACGTTACTCCCAGATTTGTCTCCAAGAACAAGACATATCCCATCCAGCAACAAACCAAGACTTGACGTCTCATCCAGCTCGCTATGAAGGTCAGATGTCTGTGACCTTCAACGCTGGAGACAAGGTGCTGGCCTGCCCTGCTCAGAACGGGGGAGACCTGAGGATCCAGTATAAGGGTCTACCGACTGATGTCCAGGGAGACATGAAGAGGTTCTTCGAAATTAAGATGACAGGGAACAGGGTGAGTTTATATTTAACGGTTGAGGGTTATGAAGACGTAGGTAAGCAATTTAGGGCTTCTCATGTAGTCGAATTTCCGAGCAAATTTTTCCAGTCGCTATTTTTTCGATTCGTTATTTTACTGAATGTCTTTTTTTCCCATTCTTATTTTTTCCTGGTCGCTTATTTACCATTCTGGTTTAGGTTATATCAGTTTTGCAGCAGGCCCGAAGGGCCAAACCACCCGGAAGTAGGAGCTCCGCGCTAGCGCAGCTCCGTCGACTCTGTGAAAATGATATAACCATTCAGATAAATACAGATAGGGAAATTATGATAATGGAATTATTTCTGCTGAGATAAATTTCTTTGGCAAAATAAGCTACTAAAAAGAAAAAGAGTGGTAAATTTTGCGAATAGAAATATAGCTTGCAGTAAAATTTGATTTTCGGAAAGTCATCTCCACACTCGAATTTCTCATTTCTTATTCGCACTGCCAAGGACTGGAATGTACTCCTAGCGTCTGTATTCCCGGAATCGTACAACCTTGTAGTTTAAGGCAAGAGTGAATAGGATTTTTTCTGGGTAAGCATGTACCACCCTCGATGTCGTCGTCACTTAACATCAGAAGGCCCTGCCAAGATGCACTACGCTAACTAGCGTTTCTATTCGATTCGTTTTTAAACCAATCGCGTCACTGGTAGATCACGTAACTTTTCGTATCACGTCATCTACCAGTGACGCGATTGGTTTAAAAACGAAACGAGTAGAAACGTTAGTTAGCGCAATGCATCTTGGCAGGGCCCTCTGGTGAGACTGTGGTCAAACACAAACCCATTTAGGATTTTAAAAAAGTTTGCGGTGTACGAGACAGAGCCGTGCAATTGCTATAGCTCTGTCCCTTACACTTTTCCTAAACTTAGGTACTTGTCCATGTCATGACATCCATCACTTTCTGACACGTATATAAGTACGAGAGTGACGGCTGTTTTATCCACATTTTATGCGATAAACGCAACCATATTAGGCCCGCTGGAGTCAATTGACAACAGAAACTTGTTTATAAGGTGTTCTGAAAAATAATGCTTATAGAATTTATTCACAAAAGCTTACTTTTTTTGTGAATTATTTACTGAGAAAATAAGTTTTTTAAACTGTTTTTGCACATTTATTATCTCCGTATTCAAACAAAACTAATCCAAAAGCTAAAAGGACAAAATTATATGGTAGAAACATTTACTGTATGAGCATTTCTATTTTCAATATTTTATGAGATGAAATTAAAAATTTGCCCTTGAATATGTTCAAACGCAAATTTTTTTGTTCAAAGGCGGTTTTTTGTTTTTTAAAACATTTATTTTATTTTATACTTTTTAGTGATCATAATACGCTGTTACGTAGTCCCACTTCTTAGTTGAAATGAAACTTTGACTTATATCAAGCGCGCCGCAAGCAACGCCGCGGGAAAGTCATAGTCATATTTCAACAAGTAAATATTATTCGTTGTAGGTAGTCGCTGAACTATCTTAATCGAGATATCTTATCGCCACCCTTGAAATCGGTACCATTGAGGAGTTCTGGTGGCCATCTGTGGTCTTCAGCATCAGTTCCACTACATCAAATGATACTTTCTGAATGCAAATGCTGGACTTGTTACTAAAAATACTAAAATCGCTATATGTTTGCCTACAATATTTGAGGAGTTCCCTCAATTCCTCACTGATCCCCTCATCAGATACAGATTTGGTGACAATGGGACCACTTCGGAAGTATACTCTATCAAACCAAAAAAAAATTTTTGAAATCGGTCGATAATTGACGGAGTAATCGGTGAACATACATTAAAAAAAAAATACATACAGTGGAACGTATAACTTCCTCCTTTTTTGAAGTCGGTTAAAAAGTAGGCTACTGCAGCACTGTTTCTACCCCGTAAACGAATTCTTTGACCATTTCCATAGGTTAAAAATGTGACGTGTTGATTTTATTGTTGTTTTAGTTATTATTTATAATATAAATGACACATTTAATAGTTTTTGTGGTCTGTTAAATCTGCTTCTTGGTCCGGTTTGACTTGTTTCAATTTTATTTCTATTATGCAAATTCATATTAATTAACATTTTGCATGCCTGACAATGGCAAACTGTGTGAGACAATCTTTTTCAACATTGCGATCTGTACTGCACCACTTTTTATGCAAAATAAAGATATTTGATTTTGACTTTGACAAACTCCGACAGTACGCAAGTACAGTCGGCAAAATGAAACTAACCATAGATATGATTGTTTTGACAGAAACTTAAATATACCTAGCAACATTGATTTTCCTGCAGCTTCCTAAGCTCGGTGCCATGGCGGAGTCAGGGTTCGGCAGTCAGTCGCCGATCGGTCAGCTGCTCAGCAATTTTGACAGAGACCCTGTCAATGTCACTGCTGTCATCAGGGTATGTATTTAATCCTTGAATTTGCGGTAAAATCAAGTGTCAATAAACACGACCCTTCAAATTGACAGACACATCTTATCGACACACATCATTTTGGCCGACGATACCAAACTCAAGCCAATTTTGAAATTACGTTATCAAATATTGTAAGGTAATGAGATCCAAATTTGGAACATCTGCCAACATTAACAGCTGTCATCGCTATCACCTACTACAGGTAATGCTGATCATTGCCTACGGGTTTTGAACGCATAATAGAGGACTTATGATATGGGTGTAGATAAAAATATTTTTATTTTAGGAAGACAATGGCATGGCATTCGTAAGAATTAACAGTGGAGCAGAGATTCAATTCCAATCGCAGAACTTTGCTTGGCTTCTGGACAGCTGGAGTAACATGCAGATCATGAAAAAATTTGGCATCTACCGTAAGTAATTTGGTCATCTTCTAACATACTCATAGTTTGGCTAAATCTCTGGATACCGCGTCGTTTGTAAGTTTTGGTTCTTTTTTTTGTGTCTTTACTACTTTATTCTAAGTTACTTAATGGTAAAATAATAATAATTTGAAAATGCACCTAATACATACATACATACATAACTTCACGCCTGTATTCGCAAAGTGGGGTAGGCAGACCTACAGAATTGCCTTCAACTCTAAAAACTTGTTGATAGTTCTGTAACCACATTTTGCACGATAAGGCTAAGATGTTTACCAGCGTATTAGTGACAGGTTGCAAGCCAATCGCCTAACAGTACTACAAGCCTTTATTCCCTTAGTCGTCTCTTACGACATCCACGGGAGGACATGGAGTGGCACTATTCTAACCCAGTAACCACACTAGCATTACACAAAAAACAATTAAAGCATCTGTGTTTAATAACAATAAAACATTGAAGAAAAAAACTTTCAGAACGAGACCCAAATTAGTTCCTTGCGGAACGCCTGTTTTTTTATACGGATTGCTATTTTGTAAGCAGGAACTTTGGGTAATAATTGGATCATTTGGCCAATTTCACTTGAAACAGCACCTATATTTTTCATTGTTATGTATATGTTTGTTTTTGTATGTACCAGGTGAATGTCGTCTCGAAGAATCTACGGTGAAGACACTTTCTGGAAGCATGGACCCGCTGCCTTCAGCTGAATGCTACGAGATCCTTGCGCTTGCTGAATGTACCAGCTCTCCCAGGTTTGCCTTCTTACAAGCTTTTTAACGGAAAAAGAGAGGTGATATAAGTTTATCGTGTCTGTGTGCCTGTCTGTAGCACCATAGCTCCCAAACAGGAACACTCAGTTTTTTTTTCCTATTATTTAATAGGTACTATGCATGACTTTTTTTTACAGCTTCAATAAAAGCTGATTCATGTAACAATAGCTGTTTTTTTTAAATAGCTTTAAAAATAACCAAGATATAAGCCAACAAAGATTTGTTCTTATCTCTTTCTAGCAAAACGGACTGTAACATGGAATTTATACGGCCGACCTGTTACATGATGTCACAGTGAATATCCAATTTTTCAGTCTAACTGCCGCACTCAGATAGGTCAATTCAATTTAATGTTTGATTGAAGTTGCTGCTGTCGCTTTCTTTGCTATAGCAAAAGAATAAGACAACACGTCACTAAACAAGTATTAATAGTACATTGTTGCCTAGGCGCGGAAAGTAAGGGATTTCCTGACGAGATGGTTAGCAGGCCGAGCAATAGCGAGGCCTGCTAAAATACGAGTCAGGAAATCCTCGAATCGTTTCCGCCGAGGCATACATAATGCTTTTCTCAAACAATGCAAGGAAATTATACAAATACATGATAACAAGTATTTCTAAAAACTTTTGACAAATTCGGAGAGAATGTTTGTTTGTTTGCGTCATACGAGTATTAGTTAAGATAGTTTCACGCACAACGAGCCGCCGCCCGCCGCCGCCGCTCCGCAGAGCCCCGCCGCGCCGCCGCCCCTCACTGCGCCCCCACAAGTTGGGTATACGGGATTTTTATCATGGTCCTTTCGATTTTATATGCAATAGAGAGCACTTATGCATGAACAATATGGACATGGACGGAAAGTGTTTTCATATGGTTTTTTTACTCCTAGGAGTAAAAAGAGGCATTTTCCGTCCATGTGTTTCAATCGGAAAACCGTTATTTCCGAGCATGTTTGAGAAAATTTAATTGACGTCTCTGAGTGGGGCTGTAATCGCAGGTTAAAATGCTTGTATCAGGGTAACCTATCGCAACCTCGAAAATTTTTTGACCGAATTTCATTTGACCGAAAACGTTTCGTTTTTTAACGTTTCTCCGATGGCACGATTCGTAATTTTTTTTATTTCACTATTTGACATTAAGTAAACATATCTTTAGTCCGAGCAACTTTTCTCCTTGTAGTCACTTGCCCTATGTATTGTTACGTATTTTATTTCAAAGCCTATTTTTCATTACACCAGTGCTACAATTAGCCTAGGCATCGTTTTGTATTTTGTTTCTTAACCCATTTTTCACTTGATCAATGCTACATATAGTGTTCGCTACGTTACGTTAAATATTCATTTCAGGTAAGCAAATCTTGCTTGTAATTTGTTACTATCCAGAAAATGCACCGAGCAAGACGAATTAGGGCAGAACCGATACGGATAGGTTAGGTTAGAAGGCCAAGGCGGGAGCTTTGCTCCCGCCTTGGTCTTCGGGGTTATTTTTTTTTCTGCCCAATAAATCTTGCTTGTAATTTATCCAGAAAATGCAACTATCAAGACGAACCAGGGTAGAACCAAATCGGACAGGTTAGCATAGTCGATTTAAAAATAGGTAAACTATTAATACACCGAGCCGTTACATTGGGCAAATGATACTAAGGTAAAATCAGAAATGGGAAATAGATAAATTGACAAACCATTTCATTGGACAACTGTTTGTACGCCGAAACCAGTATTACGGAATAAATAATTTGTCAAATCGGTAAAAAACCTAAACAAGTAATGACTAAACGAAAATATTCGAAGTGATCTTTCGGGCAAACGTAAAAAAACCCAAACCATAGTTGTCGAATAATATTTATCGAACCAAAATTCGGTCAAACATTTTTCGGAGTTCAGATAGGTAACCTTGTATCAGCCGTATTTCTGGGCCGATTTTGATTTTAATTTCACTTTTGATGATCTCTTTTACGGTATTTTTATAATTTTGGCTGAGAATCAAAAGATTTAAAAAATCCATACATATTCCATATTATCCGAATGTTTATTTTTCCGTAAGCTATACTAGAGCTATTTTACGAGTAGAATAAATCTGACAAAATATGTGGAATTAACGTAGGCACTCGACGTGACCGTCTGCCAGCTAACATCAATCCTATACATTTTAGATAATAATAATGAACGCCGAATGCATCTTAAATATCAGGAGACAATGCCACACCAATTGACCTAGTCCCAAACTAAGCTCTAGGCTTGAATTATGGGTACTAGACAACGATATAAATACTTACATAGAGAAATACATAGAAAACATCCATGACTCAGAAACAAATATTTGCGCTCATCACATAAACATCTGCCCTTACCGGGATTTGAACCCAGGACCGCTCGCTTCGTAGGCAGGGTCACAACCAACTAGGGCACCGCGTCGTCAAAGTCTTGGGCCTCGGCCGAGATTCTGCGGAAAAAGCATTATCATCTTTGACCTGTTATTATATTGTCAACGTTTTGACAGCTCTTATTTACTTGACAGTAATGGCGGCCAAGTTAAAAACAATACTAGGTATAACTAGTGTTGGTCAAAACTCAAGTCCTTGGAGTCTACAATTCTAAGACTAAATTTTTAGACTCTAGTCATTGAATCGAAGCTCGACTTCTTTTAATCTTGGGTGGGACTTGAGTCTTCTGTAGTCTTCTATAGAGACTCAGTTTTCTATAGAGACTAGAGTCTTCTATAAAGACTCGAGTGTTTTGTTTTAAGTTTTAGTTAAGTAGTTCCTACTTATTGTTTAAAATCATTTCATGTATTTATTTTATATTTATTTCAAACATTTGTGGAACATGCGTGACATCGTGTCGATTTCATTGGGTTTCAAATCTTTTATAGTATTTTTTCATTTGCGCATCAAAAGACTCGAGTCCTATAATGAAGACTCAGAGTTCTTGCAATATAGACTTCAAAAAGTCGTTACCAACACGAACTATAACAGGTCCAAGACGATATGGTTTTAACCGCCAAGAATAGAGCTACCCTCCTAACCCTAAAAGCAGTATCCCAGATTAAAATGCCAAAGTAGATTCAATTCTGTCCTCTTAGTAATAAGGTTGTGATTGCTACACGAGTTTTATTTGATATACTGCTATTTGGCCTAGCAGGGCAGAGAGGCCCCGTCCGAGTCGCTTTCTGCCTTAGTGCTTGTTTACGGAGACGCGGGGCGTCGCGCGTAGCGTTGGGCGGCGCGGTCTGCACTAAATTCAAACATATGGCGTTGTATAAAAGCGTTTACGGAGAAGCGGTTCTACGCGCGTTTGCTTCAAATACAGCGTTACTTGCGGCGGAGCCCGCGGATGGCATCGCCGCGTTGCATGCTGCGTCGCACGCGTCAATAACGGCGGTTCCCGCCACTGCGCCCGCAGCGGAACCTTCTGACAGTCTTGTGCTCCGCCGCGCGCTCCGCTACACGCTTGAGAGTCCGCCGCGGATGTAGCGGACACCGCTACTCTCTACGCCCCGCACAACGTGCCGCGTCACGCCCCGCATCTTTATAAACAACACCGTACGTTCCCATATGTTTGTGTTTGCGCGTGTGATGACGCGGTCCGCTGCACGCGCCGCCTCTCTGTAAACGGAAAAAACGCCCGACGCGCCGCGCAACGCCAAGCCGCACGCCACGCGCGACGCTCCGCGTCACCGTAAACAAGCCCTTACACTTTATCGCTCGCTCGAAACAAATATAAAAATTCATCATACAAAAACTGCTCACACCGGGACTCGAATCCAGGACCCAAGCTTTGGTATCTCTGCCAATTCAGCTAATTGCGTTGTCAAGGATAACGTTTTGTTGTGGTACCGTTGCCGCGTAATAAATAGTTAAAATTTATAGGTCACATCGACATTGCTCTAACATTCATTCATGCTTTTTATTTAGAAATATCGATTCGCGAAGAGCCTTGTATTATTTATAGGATTAATATACGTTTAAATTATTTTTTTCTCCACTGTAATGTTTTTTTTAAATTCTGTGATTTACAAAATCGAAAGGATCAAGGGAAAGTTTTATACCGCCACTGCAACTGCAAATTTTTAACACAGTTTTTTTGCTTTTTGCACTTTTTTAGGGTTCCGTAGTCAAACTGTTCCTAGTTTGACTAGCTACCTTATAGTTTCACCATGTCCGTCCGTCCGTCTGTCTGTCTGTCCGTCCGCAGCCTAGCTCAGAGACTCTTAGTACTAGAAAGCTGTAATTTGGCATGAATATACATATTAGTCACGCCGACAAAGTGGTAAAACAAAATCTTGAAAAAAATATTTTTTTTGTGTACCTCCCCTACACGTAACGTGAAGATGTTTTTTTTTCTCGTCTACCCTATAGTGTGGGGTCTCGTTGGATAGGTATTTCAAAAATATTGCGGGTGTATTATACTTGTTTAAACTTATTTACGGTGTTGGTAAACTGACCGCGACCTTTGTCGATGTATGGAGATAACAGTTTTCCAACGGCAAAGTTAAGATTGTCACGAGGTCTCATTTCTTTGTAGTAACGGCTTCGGAACCCTACACTGAGCATGGTCCGACATGCTCTTGCCCGATTTTTTGTTTTTTCTTAACCAACGACAAAAAAGGATATCGCAGCTCCAAAATGGATAAACCGATTTCAATGCAAGTCTTTCAAAAGAAAACTGGATTAATCGGGACAGTTCTTAGCTGGATTTCATGAAAATCTGTTGGGTCATTTAATAGATAGGGCTCTGAAAGAAGGGTTGCCATTTTATGGAGTTAATTATATATTTGATGATCTATCACTAGTAACAACTAATAAAACCTTCATAAAAGGCGTTAAATTTGTTTCTTGTGCATAAAAATATTATTATTATTATTATTCTTATTTATTTTTATTACAAACTAGCGACCCGCCCTCGCTTCGCTTCGGTTTGTGTGAGTTTTCTGTAACACCCATTCATAATCCAGAACTTATGATACATAAAAACCTTGCTCTTGAATCACTCTATCTATTGCTGAAAACCACATTAAAATCTGTTAAGTACTTTAAAAGATCTAAGCGAACAGACAGCGGAAGCGACTTGATTTCATACTATGTACTCGTAAATATGTAAAGATAAAGATTAGCCGAACCGGCAAATTCAGTACCGCCTCAGAATGTTTCTCTCGTATTTTTTCCCGATGTTTTAATAGTTATTCTACTATTTGGGGCAGAGACAAAAACAACAAATCAAAGATAATAAAAACGGTCCGGCCGTTCTTGAGTTGAATGATGAAACTAACCCGACTTGGTTTTATATATAAATAATAAATATCAGGGGACAATGTCACACCAATTGACCAAGTCCCAAACTAAGCTCTAGGCTTGTGCTATGGGTACCAGACAACGATATAAATATTTATATAGAGAAATATATACTTACATACATAGAAAACATCCATGACTCAGGAACAAATATTCGCGCTCATCACTCAAACATCTGCCCTTACCGGGATTTGAACCCAGGACCGCTAGCTTCGTAGGCAGGGTCACAACCAACTAGGGCACCGCGTCGTCAAAGTCTTGGGCCTCGGTCTAAGGCCTCGGCCGAGATTCTGCGGAAAAAGCATTATCATCTTTGACCTGTTATTATATTGTCATCGTTTTGACAGCTCTTATTTACTTGACAGTAATGGCGGCCAAGTTAAAAACAATACTAGGTATAACTAGTGTTGGTCAAAACTCAAGTCCTTGGAGTCTACAATTCTAAGACTTAATTTTTAGACTCTAGTCATTGAATCGAAGCTCGACTTCTTTTAATCTTGGGTGGGACTTGAGTCTTCTGTAGTCTTCTATAGAGACTCAGTTTTCTATAGAGACTAAAGTCTTCCATAAAGACTCAGTGTTTTGTTTTAAGTTTTAGTTAAGTAGTTCCTACTTATTGTTTAAAATCATTTCATGTATTTATTTTATATTTCCTCAATATAATAATTATATATATTTCTTTGTAATATTTTCTCGCATTGATCGAAAGAAGCATTATATGCCTTAGCAGACACGTCGATTGCCTGACACATAACGCCCTTGTCAGATAATCCCCTATTTTCCGGGCCTGTACAATAATGTCTTTTTTGTGCTCTTCTAAATATAGCAATTATTTTCCACAGATTTGCCGTTTTCCGCCATCGTCGTGGCGCAGCAGAAACCTACAAGTTGTACACGGGTGGTAACTTTGCCACCGTGTCGAGCGATGGTGGGGTGGTGACCGTCACCATCAATGGGAACACAACCTGTCCAGGAGACTGTAGATATCCACCGCTAGAGCCGTTTTATGACTTTAAGTAAGTTTTGCCTTTAAATCTAACTGTATCGCGCCATGTTGCAAGATATGTCAAGCGAATTTGAGGAGGGCACATTATGATAAAGTCGGTAGTGCTCCGCGATCTGGATCACAATAACCATAACGCCTTTGTATCTGTTCTTTGTATATATTAATCTTGATCTTATTTTCTCGAGACTGTTAACGTGAAAACACGATTAGAACCAAATTTCTTGATAGTTTTCTTTTTCAAACGACCTTTTTCGCAAAAAAATTGTTTAATCTTCGAAACCTTATAAAATGGTTTACCTGGATTAAGAATAAGATCTTAATCCAGGTAAACCATTTTTTTGATAAATGTTTTGGTATTAAAGTAAACAACAAAGATTTGAACATTCTCCATCTCACTTTTCTCGCACAGAAGCACATAAAGCCATCTCTTTCATTCTTGTGTGGACGTGGTATATGTCTCAATGGTGTATTTCATGTTTTCCAGTCAGTTATTTTAATCATCGTTCCTGACGTAGAGACTTCGTCATGATGTTCTCCTAGTTCTTTTAATAATTTTATCTACACTCATATCATAAACCCTCTATGATGCGTTCAGAAACCGCAAATTATGACCAGCATAATAATCAACTCTGTTGTTAGAGCAATTTTTTTATCTGCGGCAGTAATCTTATGGATTCATAAGAACATCAAGTTTGATGTTCTTATGACATTCAAATTTCGAACATCTCTGAAAAACAAAGAAATTTGATTTGACCTCTTTTCTAATATCAGTCGAGATGACGTTTAGTTTGAAATGAATTGTCATTTTGCATACAAATTTGACAAATGTCGCACGTAAGTAAGATACCGAACGATATGATAGTTGGAGCCGACTCTAGTTTATCAATGAATTAAAAAAAAACTATGACAGCTGCCAGAAAACTTTTCAATCTTTTCATTACCGCCATTACCGGTTAAAATTTAATATGCAGCTCCTGAATGCATCATGGAGGCTTATGATTATGTGGGTATATAAAGTAGTGTACAGTCACGAACTTAAATTTGGGACCCACCTTAGGTCCAAAGTCATTCTGACATTCCACTACAATAAGGTTGAGTCTCCTATAAGTTACAAATGATTTGGCATCTCTAATGACATTGACGACTTCAAGCCTTTTTTTTCTTGAAAAGGATCACAAATTAACGATCGCGATAGTACATAATTAGGCATTAAAACACTTGTGTGATGTTATTATGAAGCTCGCCTTCGGCTCATTTCATAAACCCACACTCGTGTTTAATGCCCTTCATTATGTACAGTCACATAAACTACTATTATTACTTCGTAATGTTTACTTAATTTTAAGTATTATTGTATATAACGATTCAAAGAATGACCTTCTGCTGGAGTTTCTTGCGGCGCTTCTTCTCCGCTTCTCCGATTCACTCTATATTACCGACGGCGACGTGTAAGAGCCCTCATGTGGCCAATTTACTGAATAAATACTTTGAATTTTGAATAGATTTTGTTTTTTTTTTCAGAGTCACTCGGTCCGTAGACACAGTGAAGGTCCACTCTCGCCTCAGCGGGGTCCAGTTGCATTACAAGTATAAAGAAACCGTTTTGCTGATACCAAACCTAGCATTAGCCACCAGTTGTGGTATATGTGCCGGACAACCTCATTTTAATGTGTGTTAAACACAAACAGCTATTATGGTCTAAGATCCGAATAGGAGACGACGTTCACCGGGCTGTTTATTCGATAAAAAGTATTTTATATCAAATTTAATATGCTAAGTAATATATGGCGAATAGGTTGACTGAAAAATTTCAGTCCAGTGAATAAAAAAAACGGTTTTTTTTAAATTGCGATTGCTTTTTAAATAGACCAATTTTATTTTACATACTAATCGAAAGCATGAAGCCTATAGAATATGCAAACGTTAGGTTGACTATTTTTTCCCGTCATAATCTTAACTATTAGGTAGGTAAGTCGGTACTAATAATTTGAACAAAACCTAACGTTTGTATAATCTATAGGCTTCATGCTTTCGATTAGTATATAATTTTATTGGTCTATTTATAAAGCAATAGCAATTTAAAAAAAAGTTCATTTTCAGTTTTTTTAAATCATATAAGGACTGGACTGAATTTTTTCAGTCAACCTATTCGCCTTTATATTACTTAGCATAAAGGGCATTGGGCAAATTTGTTTGAAGAATATTGTCATTTTTTTTTTCAGCGGCCACGGATGATTTTTACATAGTTATTTAGAGGACCTCGAAATACACATAGATATATATATAATTTATGGCGTTTAATAATAGCGGAGCTGAGACATTAAAGATTTAAGTATTCAGTTTTGATACTTAAAGTGTACTAAAGGTATGAATATTTAAATATCTCGGCTCCGATGCACTTAAGAGTATTACATTACATAAAAAAATATGTTCATTTTGAATAATTCTATCATAATTTACCACTTTTACGAATGGCCGCCCACCTTGAAAATGTATGACTTTTACAAATGACAACACTTTTACCCAAACCCCTTTGATATAAAATACTTTTTATCGTATAAACAGCCCGGTGAAGGTCGTCTCCTATTCAGATCCCCTACTATTAAAAACGGATAAAAATCAAGTTCCAGTAAGTAAATTAAGCTATAGAAGTTTTATTTCTGTTTTTTTTCCTGACTAGAACTTGTCACGTACCTTTTAACAGTCATAATATAGTCAGTTTGTTTATTTAGGCTGGGCAGATCACAGTGTATTAATTGTACATATACAATAGGGTGTGTCACCTTAGTATAGGAAATAAAAACATTGTTTTTTTGTTGATCTAATTGTAATCAAAAGATGCATCGAGATCTGAAATAACAAAATATGTAAAAAATATAGGTTTTTTTAGACATCATTGGCTCACTCAAGTGAGTTAAAGTTTTTGGATCTCCATACTCAGAGCTCAAAAGGAATCCATGTTCCTAGTATAACACACTCTTACAACACTAATTAATCGGGTTCCGATCCACCAAATAACTTTTTAGCTTGGGAAATTACATTTAGCACAAAATAATCTAACAAGCATTCTTATCATTAAACGTTTTAACTGCGTGCGTTACATGTGAATTGATTGATTATGTCAAAACTTGACAGCTTTTTTTGTTTTTCTTAAACAAGACAAACATTAAATATAGTTTATGTATATAATTATACAGTAAAATAAACAATGCAGATTTAACTAACCTTGTATTTTGCCAATTTTACCGAACTTCAAGGTCAATGAGCGAGCCAAAAGTACCATTAAATATAAAATCTATAAATGCGAATCTAAATTACACTTAAAAGAAAGAAAGAGAAAGAAGAAGAAACTTTTGTGTGGCGTTACGTTTCGAATTTCACAGTTTGAAAAAAATTACACACCCTAATATACAAGGTGACTTTGAATTACAGGTCCCATTTTTTTTTACTCAGTAATTGATGTCATTGGATGGATTACATTACAATAACAAGTTTGTAAAACAAACATGATGTTAAGTATCCTTTTTGTTTATTTGGGATTTAATTTTAAACCGAAATTATTGTCACCCTATGCCTATACTACGTTCTTTGTCTTAACTGACGTATGCACGTCAAGAAATGTAGGGTGACCATACAATTAGTGTAGTTACATAATGTTTTATCATTTTATAATTCATTAAACTCAGGAATTAATTAATTACTTTAATATACAGTAGGATAAATTGGTTCCTGTATACTAATTCAAAGTCAATTGAATGTGGAAATAGCGAAAGAGATTTTTCAGGATCGTAGCAGGTGGAAAGAAGTGGTCTCTGCCTACCCCTCTGGGAAACAGGCGTGATTTAATGAATGTATGTATGACTGTATGTAATTCAAAGTCACCGTGTATAAAAGAACGAATTTTGTTGGAGATGCATGATCTTATTTTATCTTATCTAGCTGTTTTTATCCCACTGTTAAGCAAAAATCTTCCACAAGCCTTTCCACAATAGGGTATAAAACATATACAAAGAAATATAAAAGTAGTGTTTTACAAGTAGGGATATAGAAACTTAAATTAACTTTGTACTAGTGTTATTATTAACATACTTATTTAAAAACTAGCAACCCTAGCGTCGCTTCAGTTTATGTGAGTTTTATTTAAAACCCTTAAATAAACCAGATTTTATTATATATAAAAACCTTCCGTGAAAAAATATCTAACGGATGGTGAAAAACGCATGAAAATCTGTTCAGTAGTTTTTGAGATTATAGCGAACATACAGAGGGAGAGACACGGCGGGGGGACTTTGTTATATAATACAGGGTGACTCATAAGTCTTGAACCGAAATTATGGTTTCTAACGCAGCATTTCAAGGCGGATTCAGTGCATTAACTAAAAAAAAACAACAGTTAAACTTTGTTGAAGTAAAAAATTATTATTTTAAAGAGTAAAAATTACCAACCGTGTGGTCACCCTAAATATTCTACTAGACGAGTTATATATGAGTTGGACAGTTCCACGTAAGAAGTAGGGTAACCATGAGATTCGGTACATTTAAAATTAATATTTGTATATAGTAATATAAACATACAGTATTCCCAGCTTCTTAATGGCTTCCGGGTGGCTATCGCTATCACGCTTGCACTCGCAACTGACAGTATATTTGTCACTCGTGTGTCATAGAAAAACGAAGATTGCCGATGGCTATTAAGGAAATGGTTGCACTGTACCTACTTATTTAAAAATAGTATAAAGTCTTTCCTGGAATTGTTTTTATTAACTATACTTTAAAAGCCAATAGGTAGGTACACAGAAATAAATTTAATTAAATGAATATAACCTCAATAATGTTATTCAATGTTACCATGCGTATGTAATTAAATAAACCTTGTGATTAAATAAACGATTTGCACGCTCACAAAGGTGTTTTTTAATGTTTAAAACTCATTTCTAGCATTGTACTGATGGAAATCTTTCTAAATTATTGAAGTACTTATCTGAAATTCTCTGAATTCTTAACCTAAGGCTCACCTAACAACTAAAGGAGTTTGGCCATCTTTGTATTTGGAGTTGGATCAAGTGCTGCCCAGAATGAACACATAGTGCATTATGTATCTTTTCACGCCACATGCTCGAATTTGCCCAATTATATATCATGCAAACCTCACCTAAAGTAAGTGATTATAACCATCGGCTAACCAGCGGGTTATAATAAGATTTGAATTCGTATGAAAAATTGTTCCATAGAAACCTACAGCAAACAGAACTTATTTGAAAATCGAACTGGCCACTACAAGCCATATACGCAAAACAAAGAAAAAAAAACAAAGGTGAGAAAAGTAGAGTATTCTCCTTTGGGATAAAGCTGTTTTCATCTTGGGCGAGCTTGAATCCCTCGCTGCACTCAGGACCCCGTTTCAATTCCCTCGCTTCGCTCAGGAATTAACTCGTAACACAGTGACATAAAACAGTGCTTTATCCCCTCGATGTATAATCTATTATTATCTACACACATATCATAAGTCCTCTATTATGCGTTCAAAACCCACAGACAATGACCAGCATTACCTGTGGTAGTAGGTGACAGCGATGACAGCTGTTAATTTTGGAAGATGTTCCAAATTCGGATCTCATTACCTTACAATATTCGATAACGTAAGGAAATTACGTTACAGCTGTCATCGCTGTCACCTACAGGTAATGCTGGTCATTTGCCTTTCGGCTTCTGAACCCATCTTAGAGTACCTACGTATAGTATGTGTGTAGATAAAGTACTGCACGCGACTCTGCGTAATTGGCATTACGCAACCGTCACGTAAACGACTATAGGATAACACTAGACTGTATAGTATTCCCGGCTTTTTAATAGCTTTCGGCTGGCTATCGCTATCACGCTTGTACTCGCAACTGACAGTATATTTGTCAGTCGTGTGTCATAGAAAACCGAATATTGCCGATCGCTATTAAGAAAATAGTTTCACTAGACCGCTTCAAGATCTATCCCGGGAGTCATGTTTTTTTTATTGTTGAAAACTAAATAGCCTAAGGTCTGTTCATTCTTACTTGTCTTATATAGAAAACAACTTTCTAACCTCTAAACGCATCTTTTTTGGCTAAAACAGCTCTTTTGTCGTAAATAAAGTAACCTGAATAAACTTTTTGGACATCACTTGGCCAAGGTATTGTCTGCGATTGCTTTATTTTGTTTAAAATAGCTGTTTTAGCCAAAAAAGGTTCATTTTGAGGTTAGAAAGTTGTTTACTATATACGACAAGTAAGAATGAACAGACCTTACGTAAATTTATATTTTAATATTTAATGATGTATACGGCAATCCAAGTGTATGTTTTGTGACTGTTTGTATCAAATAAATAAGTAAATAAGTATTTGTTAACAATTTCAATTGAGCCGGTAAAAATCAAACACCAATTATGTCCTTTATACATACATGCGGACATATTGAAGTCTGATATTTACTGACTCAATTACATGAATATCCAATTGTTTATATTCATGAATCATGAAATATTTTTACAATGTATTTGCTCTGCCGATGTTCACAAAAAAGGCACATGTCATGTCCCTACATTTTAAGAAGATCGTAAAAAGCTGAGACATTTTTAGATTCTGAATAACGAAACAAGAAATTCTTGTACATATTACATTAGAAAAACCTCTTGTGCTGTCATGTGATTTAATGTTATTACTTTGTGAACAAATGTCGAAAAAGGTAGGTGTCTTTTTTATTTTTAGTAGGCAAACAAGCAAACATGCGACTTGGTGGTAATTGGGATCTGAGACGGCAATAGCCTAGTGTCCTAAAAAAAAGCTAATTAGTCCGTCATTTACATTATCAAAATATATTGAACCCTTCGGCCGCGTACGAAACCGCAAGTTCGTAACCAGTTACGATAGAAGAATTTTTATTCGTTGTACGAAACCAGTTGCGATCGATGATTTTTTATTCTGTGTACGAAACAAATTGCGATTTTTTTTTCGTAATTCAGCAGTTTGCGGGCCTCCTATTTCTGGTCTGTTTGCCCTTCGGGCATCTGAAGATAACTAACGAACCTAACCTACCTAGAGTTTTGCGATCGTAACAGGTTTCCAACAAGGAAGATTAATTCTTCGATCGTAACTAGTTTCGTACAAAGAATAAAAATTCTTCTATCGTAACTGGTTACGAACTTGCGGTTTCGTACGCGGCCGAAGGTATATTGAACACATATTTTTTCTTTTGTCAATTAAACAAAAAATCGTTGAAGTTTCGCTTGACGTCACGTATAATACCACGTTGTGAGTTCACGAGCTCTCACTCCCGAACTTTGATGCGCGTTTCATTTGTCAATTTTGATTGATATTATAAAGCAAAAATACGTGTTCAATATTTTTTGATATACTACTGACTGACTAATTAGACGAATTACTAACCCTGATGATTCAGACGGAATGCCTCTATGCTAGTAATTTCACCGGTTGTATTATCGCCACACCGGAACACAATGCGAATGCTACTTGGCAATAGGCTAAAGGACAAGATCGTGGTCGGAATCCGGACAGACCCTGCACAAAGTCCTACTACCATTAAAATCCTAACAGGGTACCTACAACTAGGTATTTATAAAAACTCCATCTATGTATGAACGTGTAACCCTATTCCCCAACCCTTATGGTCTAAGATCCGAATAGGAGACGACCTTCACTTATTGTTTATTCGATAAAAAGTATTTTATATCAAATTTAATATGCTAAGTAATATATTTATGATAGGTTGATTGGAAAATTTCAGTCCAGTCCTTATATGATTAAAAAAAAAACTGAGAATGAACTTTTTTTTTAAATTGCTATTGCTTGTTTAATTGACCAATTACATACTAATTAAAAGCATGAAGCCTATAGAATATGCAAACGTTAGGTTTAGTGCAAATTATTAGTACCGACTTACCTACCTACCCAATAGTTAAGATGGGAAAAAATAGTCAACCTTTTTTTTTAATTATACAGGGTGTCCGGTATATAGTGGACTATCTTACAGGGCTGGTTAGCTCAGCTAAGGAGTGTTGAAAATATGATAAATCATGTTTGGTAAATGTCGCAAGGTAAACGAGATACGTCAACCTTGTTTTTTTTTGGAAATGCGGCATCCTGTTTCACCGTTTTCGAAGCCACGACCACAGTTATTAGAATTTTTCAGTTGCGTTTGCTGTGAAAGAAAGCTGATTAAATTTTCTTTAAGACTCTGATAACGAAATTAATAAATAATAAGCATTTTTTTTTAATTTTAAATTCAAATCTAAAGTTTAGAAATCGACTTTTTCTTCGGACCAGTTTGACACCGCACGGTGTAAAAAAAATGTATCAGAACCTGTAGTGCTGCTTTCTTAAAAATTTGCCTATTTAATGGGGATTCTAAAAATATATCACAATTGAGATTATTGATTAGAGCAGCGAAGTAATTATGAAGTACATCCAACAACGACTGAATTCTATCGAACTATCGAATTTAAAAAACTACTTTTGCTTTCGTTTTAAATCAAGTTGACTGGTTTTAAATGATTTTATCGACTTAATAGCCTATTGTCGTAGAATTTACCCTTTATTATAATGTCGTAGCATTTCATACTCAGGCATACTGTCTTTTAAAACATTTAAAACCAGTTAACTTCATTTAAAACGGAAACAAAAGTAGTTTTTTAAATTCAATAGTTTGATAGAATTCAGTCTTTGTTGAACAAAATTAATAATAACTTCGTTGCTATAATAAATAATCTCGATAGTGGTATTATTTTAGAATCTGCATTAGACAGGCAATTTTTTCAGAAAGCAGCACTATAGGTTTTGATATATATATATTACACCGTGCGGTGTCAAACTTGCCGGAAGGAAAACTCAGATTTGCAAACTTTAAATTTGATTTGAAAATTTAAATAAACTGCTTATTATTTAACAATTTTGTTATAAGGGTCTTAAAGCAAATTTAATCAACTTTCTTTTACAGCTAACGATATCGAAAAATTGAAATAACTGTGGTCATGGCATTGTAAATGGTGAACCAGAGTACCGGACACCCTGTATAAGGACTGGACTTAAATATTCTAGTCATCCTATTATAAATATATTACTTAGCATATTAAACTTGATATAAAATATTTTTTATCGAATAAACAGCCCGGTGAAGGTCGTCTCCTATTCGGATCCCCTACTATTAGACCGTCAAGCGGCTTTCAAAAATGTATTTCCAACCCTAACAAAAACCCTTCCAATACACTAAGCATGCCCTAAATACCATAATCAATAAATCACCAGGCCGTATATTTTTTTAATAGAGCGAAAAACCTACTCGTCTGATTAAGTACATAGCGTGCTGCCTCAGCAAGCGTCACGCTCCGACTGAGGTTTAAACGTTTAAATAAGGAACGCGGTCAGCGTGTGATTGGTCAGTGAGACGACCATAGAGTAAGCGATTTGTCTCGATCGGCCAGAGACGAGTCTTTGATCGTTCTTACAGATGGCTGCGTTTGTGACTCAAAGGGGATGTTAATAGATTGTTTATTAGCTCATTTAAATAGCTTAGGGGCTTTGTGAGAGGATTTTTTACATGAGTAACGAAGCTACACTGTTCTGTAGTTATGTGTGTGTAACCTTCCGTAGTTTCGGAAGACCAGCGCTGACTTTAATGTCAGCATTAGGCTGAGTTGGGACCATTTCGTGGCTACTTCCTTATTGTACGTGTTAATCTGTTCTTTTTTATGTATGTCACGAATAAATGATTTTTCTTTCTTTCTTTCTTTATTAGTTTGAAACTATAATTTCTGTTTATTAATACCCTTTTTCAGTAGGACCCCAGAAATATAAATAAAAATGATTTAATTTCGTAAAACACGATTAACGATTACGAATATGAATCTATTTAATTATATTAAGGATGAATTCATTTTATTATGCTTGGTCCAATTAGTTTTAAAATGGTTTTCAAGTTTGAACCTGTTGGCTAAATATGCAAGCATTTAAAGCGGCACTTCAAACTTTCTTATATGTCAATATTGTAATTTTGTATAGAACGTCGTCAGTGCCGGATTGGGCAAGCACGGCGTCCATAGCAAATTCTATAAAGATACCCCTGGTTTGTTTTAGGTTACAGGTTGTGGCGGGCTCTTTTCCGCAACTGGGCGACTTAGATATGCGCCTATTTTGCGTGGGGGTTTGTTTTAGGTTATTCTGCTGGAGAATATCGACTGGATTGTTCATCCTATCGTCAACCCTGATGGATATGAGTACACGCATACTGATGTCAGTACTAAAACAGGAGAATGTCTACCAGACTAGCATTTTAGAGGTTAGACGCGCGGGGCCCGAAGCATTTGCTAATCTTGCTACGTGGCTAATCCGGCACTGAACGTAATTTTTTTTCCTCGCATTCAAAGTGAAAAGTAGAGTGTTTAACGTGAGACTAAACAACCATAATGACACTCTAACTATAGCCATACATCTCGTGTCATTATGGCCTGTTTTAGTCCCTTGTTAAACAATCTACTATTGTACATTGACGGCATTGATGACGCAGTTAGTATTATAGTCGGCGTCTATAGAAATGGTAAAAGATACATATAAACAAATTATAGTCCGTTCGCGTTAAGAATGCAGTGCCTCAGCAGTGGAACTGAAGGGTAAATGTGTATTAATAGTGGAGTTAAAATTCAAACAAATTATATTTTAAAAGATTAAGTTTAATGGATAAACATAAACCAAATTTTGAGCGACCTGATTGGTCAGGGGGCGTGGCTAGGCCGGCGGACAACAATGATTTACTGCTTTCTTAACGCGAACGGACTATAGTACTATTTGACACATAACCTCAAATTTTCAGCAAACGTTTTATTTTAATTTTAGAAAGTCTTTAGTTAACAGTAATTTAATCTTAAATTGAACATTCAAGCAATGATCAAGTGTGTTATTCATTAACAACAACTCACACGATGTTTAAAAGTCACGTGCCCTTTTAATGTTTATTATTATGAATCATTAGCTCATTTATTAAAATACTACCTCAATAAAACTCCTGATAATGGAGACCCTTACTTGAACCCTAGACAAGATGGTAAATAATAAAGTAAACGATTGTCGTAAAAAAGACATAAGCACTCGACGCGACCGTTCAGTTTTCGATAAACGTTTACGTTTTTATTTTAGCATCTCTTGAACGGCCAAAACATTTTTTATTAAACCTAGGTAGTTTAAAGCATTCTAGTAAAAATACTTAACTAAACTCGGATTCATAATAATTATTAGATTCCATCAAATCTACCACGGTGTTGCCGTCGTTCAAACATTAGTAAATCTACTCTAGGCGAAAGAATGCACGTAAGAATTTAATAACTTAGTAATAAAATTACTAAGAATAACATTTAAATGTTTTCTTTAAATCAAAATGCTTTTATAAAAACCTGTTGTTTAAATAAATATTTAATTGACCAAATTTCAAAAAAAAAACATTTTTGATTTTTCGCGTTTATAATAGCTGGTTAAAAATTAGAATACCCGTGTTTCTCGGTTTTTCTTTATTTAACTTAAATTCGTCGTTAATAATTTATTAAAGAAATAGTCATTAAAAAGACCGTATATACAAAGTTAGGAATACTGATGTCGTGATCTTAGCATGATATAAAATAAAAAAAGTAACTTTAAACACAAACAGAACTGACTGTCATGTCATGTCACTTGTCAACCATAACAACTGTAACAACATGAATTCGTGGACTTCGGGCAGATTGCGGCTATCAGCTTTTACAAATTCGTTAGTCACTTTCATTTTAAATAGCGTATATCAAAACAGTAGTATTACGAGAATCGAAAGCGTGTCGTTAGAATCAAGTAATCCTTTAGACAGATGAAAAATGGACATGACAGTTGTATATTTTTTCAATTCCTATGGTAATAAATAGACTAAGGGCACTATAAATGTATTCCTAACATTCACAATCCAACTTCTTTTAATGTTTTTCCTAAATATAAAAAAACTACTGCATAAAAAAATCCGAAAATATTTTTACTGTAATCAGCAGTGTAAAATCTACAAACGGTATTTTATTTTACTACTTTAGGTGATATGAATTGTTGTCAATTGATGTAATTTTGTGGTAGAAATATTCATATTGCAATGGTAACTTTACATCTCGATAACATTTGGTATCCGTTTTGATACAATAATATTATCGTTTGAAGATGTGCGTATTAGGGTGTGTCACCTTAGTAATAGGAAATAAAAACTTTGTTTTTTTGTTGATCTAATAGTAATCAAAAGATGCATTGAGATCTAAAATAACAAAATATGTAAAAAATATAGGATTTTTTACACATCTTTGGCTCACTCAATTGAGGTAAAGTTTTTGGGTCTCCATACTAAGAGCTCAAAATGAATATTTGAATTCCTAGTATATTACACTCTTACAACACCAATTAATCGGGTTCCTATACAACAAATAAGTTTTTAGCATGGGAAATTACATTGATAGCACAAAATAAACAAACAAGCATTCTTATCATTAAACTTTTTAACTGCGTGCGTTAGGAGACATGTGAATTGATTGATTACGTCACAACATGACAGCTTTTTTGTTTTTTTTAAACAAGACAAACATTATAGTTTATGTATATATGATTATACACTAAAATTAAAAATGCAGATTTTACTAACCTTGTATTTTACCAATTTTACCAAACTTCATGGTCAATGAGCGAGCCAAAAGTACCACTAAATATAAAATCTGTAAATGCGAATCTTAATTACTCTTAAAAAAGAAACTTTTGTGTGGTATTACTTTTCGAATTTCACAGTTTGACAAAAATGACACACCCTAGTGCGTATATTATTAATTATTGTACAAAACACGTAAATTAAAAAAAAAACCCCTACGGTGGTACCACTACTAGGCGTGTTGCCTATTTTTAAGGCGTATTACATTATCCTGACTGTAGCATCCTAACTGCAGGAGGGGCGATAAACTATCTCACTAATTAGAGCGAAAAAATTAGGATCCTTTTAACTTATAATTTAGGAATATATGAATATAAATGTTTACTTCGATAAATAACACACATCTAGGAATCAAAGTAGTATACGCGACAAACTTAACGAGACCCCTACGTTTATGTAATTGTATAGTGCCTGTGTACAGAAAATGGAGACTATATTTGAATTTGGACGTAAATTCCCTTAAATTATCTACACCACTACAAAGACTTTCGTTAAGTTTTTCACCTGCAGTAAGATAAAAAAAAAAATTTTTTTTTTCCTTAATTAATGGCTTTCACTCCTTGTGTTTAACAAGGCGTATTTCGCCAGTATCGAGTTTTAGACAATCGCCATGGACTTATTAGAGAAACAAGTCCATGGATATCACACGCGAGGACAATTGTTCGGTTAAAGAGATTTACTCTGGTGGACTAAACAGAAGCACATGGGGTTAGCTCCACGCGCTTCTGTCAAGTCCTAATTTTTTATTATTAACAAAGGGGAAAGGGACCGTCATACTGACATTGACAGATGTTATTGTGACAGTGACATTTCTTGGTAGATTTGATGGAATCTAATTATGAATCCGAGTTTAAGGTCTGTTAATTCTTACTTGTCTTGTATAGTAAACAACTTTCTAACCTCAAAATGAACCTTTTTTTGGCTAAAACAGCTCTTTTATCGTAAATAAAGTAAACTGAATAAACATTATGGACATGACTTGGCCAATGTATTGTCTGTGATTGCTTTATTTTGTTTAAAAAGCTGTTTTAGCCAAAAAAGGTTCATTTTGAGGTTAGAAAGTTGTTTACTATATAAGACAAGTAAGAATGAATAGACCTTATACATTTAAAAAAACCGGGCAAGAGCATGTCGGACCATGCTCAGTGTAGGGTTCCGAAGCCGTTACTACAAACAAATTAACTTTGCCGTTGGAAAACACTTATCCATATACATCGACACAGGTCTCGGTCAGTTTACCAACACCGCAAATAAGTTTTCGGTAGGTATAAACATTTAAACCGTTTGTAACTCAAGAACCAATGAAGTCCACTTAGTCGTGATAGTTTTCCTATTAAATTCATTTTATGTGCTTTCATTTCAGATATTTTTCTGATTTTTAGTATTTGTAGTTTTGGCTGGGGGGGGGGGGGACACTTGACTCTAACAGCTTGATATTTCATAAACGGATACCTTAATCGAGAAATTGTTTTCACAAACCCTTAATATTTTTGAAAGACCTATCCAACGACACCCCACACTATGGGGTAAACGAGAAAAAATAATTACATCGCCACGTTACGTGTAGGGGAGTTACAAAAAAAAAAAAAATTCAAGATTTTGTTTTACCACTTTTTTGGCGTAACTTATATGTTTATTCATGCCAAATTACATCTTTCTAGTACTAAGAGTCTCTGAGCTAGGCTGCGGACGGACGGACGGACATGGCGAAACTATAAGGGTTCCTAGTTTGACTACGGAACCCTAAAAAACGCATCCGAATCAGTCCATCCATTTGGGAGCTACAATGCTACATATAGATACACATATACACACGTTATAGTACATTGTGTATTGAGGGTGGTAAAGATAGAATTACAAACGAGAGTCTGTTAGAACGTTTTAATGACTCGAGCTTTGTATTTCCTTTACCACCCGTGTAACATACAATGTTTTTCATCACAATTGCGAGGAAATGAAATAAAATCAGACAAAAGATCATATTTTTAACTTATGATTGTCACTAATAATTTTAGCCGCGTTGGCGATGTCCGGCGGAGTCGCATTATCCCTTTCTTCTGATGACGACATGTCTTTATTGATATATAAATTTTAATATGTGCACAAAGATACCCTTTTAATTATTATTTTTGAATCACACAGTTTATAATCAGTATTTATAAATTAGCGGCAGACTACATCATTGTCTATGACTTACCACAGATAATGTCAAACGTGTTCAGGAGTCCGATTCTAGTGACAGTCGAGATCAATAGTTTATATGCGACATTTTTAGAAAATTGTATGCAACTGACATTTCCTCTCGAATGAAACTTCATATCGAATGGCACAAGAATTGGGGTCCTGACGTATTATGATAGTTTGAGTCCACGTATTATATTTAAAAAAAAGCTATTACCCACGATAGGGCGTAATGGTAAAAAAAAGGCCCGCGGGTATTATTTTGGATTTACGGTCGATTTTTCAAGCATATTATGACACTATTTACGAGCAAGTGTGATGAAAAAGATATAACATCCCTCTATTTCCCTATTAAAATATCAGAGAAATATAGGTTTTTTCTTTGCCTTTGCTACAAAGGCGTTATTCAATAGGACTACTTCGTCTACGGTGATTGGAATTTTAAATTATCAGTTCAAAGGGCACCCTTTTTAGGGTTGCGTAACTACAAAAAGCGCTTTTATATTTGCTTTGTTATCCGTCTGTTAAGACTCTTTAAATAAAATAGAATAAAATTACTTCAACAAAAAACAAGCTTTCAAAACCCGACTGTTGCTAACCAACTTTAAATCGTTATAAATCCTTAATCATCACTCAAAATGAAAAATGATAAAACAAACCTAGTGATGATTTTTAAATCCCTATTCAATAATACTCCACTTGTTATACTTGGTTGACTTTTTTTATTTTTATTTGCACTATATATGGCGTCTGGTTGCCGCCATATTGAATTTTGATTACTGTCATATCTTCAGTGACACTCACCAGATTCAGACAAATCGATTGACATAAGAATCATCAAAATCGGACAACGGGTTTAGTTTTTATAGTGCCACAGAGGAACAAACATACATATATATATAGGCTGTGAAACACATTGCCCTCCTCCTTCGGCAGTCGGGTAAATAGTGTTCAATTTATAAAGACAACATGGCATAGGTGAAAAACGTAACGTTTTTCAAAAATAGCACACATAGATAACGCAAATGCATCTACTTAGCGTGTCCGAATCCGGACTTAAACCCCGACCAATCGTCGGGGTTGGCCGTCGCTACTGACGTTCCGCGCGCCTGTTGTAGCAGCAGGTTGGCCGTGAAAATTAAGAAAATGCCTCGTTGCGTGATAATACACTGCAATAGCCCAAAAAAACGACGACTATTTCTCTTTCTTCTCTTCTCCTGTATGTACGGTACGTCCCAGTTGGTAGTAAAACGTTGGTTAGTTTTCATACAGATTGAAGTGTTTACGTTATCTATGTGTATTTATATCTAAGACACCAACTAATACAAACATATTCCCGCAAACACGCCTCAACTAAGAGCTCGTTCCCACTATGTCGTGTGTCGGATTCCGATTTTAATAGGGTGTCGGCGCCTCTGTTCCCAGTATGTCCGATGTCGGATTCCGATTTTAATCGGGTGTCGGCGCCCCTGTTCACACTAGTCGGCTATCGGCCACTATGGCAGCCTCGCGCGGGCGGAACAAGGGGTGCGGGCGGGGCGGGGTCGGCCCCGACATGCGACCAATGTGAACAGCGTCATACTTACTCAAAGGCGAGCGAGTTCCGACACGATTTTTATCCTGACGAGAGGGCTGACAAAACACACGATATTTTTTGTCGGATCCGACACAAAATCGTTGTCGGACGAGTGTGAATAGCTTCATAAAACACGTTCTGCCACTGGAACGACCGATTAAAATCTGGACCGACATACGACATAGTGGGAACGAGCTCTAAGGTTACCCCTTTCATAATTACATATCACGGGAATCGAACTCAGGGCTACCGATGCGTCATAATCTGCGCAGGATCAAAAGGAGCGTGCTCACTGAACACACGAACCCTTTATGAGCTGAGTGAATTTGACGCGCTTGTGTGAACAGTTACTATGAGTTGGGGGTTCATAATGTTGTGCACAAATTAATAAACACACAAGCAGTTACAAATTATGACTGCCCGCAATGTAATTATGTTTATCTACACACTTAAGTCCTCTATTATGCGTTCAAAACCCGTAGGCAATCACTAGCATTACCTGTGGTAGTAGGTGACGGCGATGACAGCTGTTAGTTTTTGAAGATGTTCCAAAGGCCAATGGGCATTTTGGTACCCGCTCCAATAGCAATAATGGTAGTGTCATTGAGTAGGTCATATCAATAGGAACAACGTTTACTATGGTGGTTTGTCTCAAATCCCTGTCCATTCGGAGATATTCATATACGAACATGACACCTTATGCGAAATAAAATCTGCTCCCGGCATCTTTATTTCCTTAAAAATACAACTTAGGCAAAAGTGAATAGGCTGCTACTGCACCAGAGAGCTCCATCTTCAGCCTCATTCATGGACAGATAGGTATTTGTAAAAAAAACGAATCTAACAAAAATCACCTCATGTTGTCACTTTTCTAATGAGAAAAAAATCAATTTTATTTATGAAGCGGAAACACTGAAGTGTACCCTTGACTAGTAAAACTAGGTACCTGATAGTAAGTAGTATAAATATAGTGCCCGGCCGATAAGAAGTTAGATATTTCTTGTTATGTAGTACATGATTTCTTTTCTTTCATAATGGTATCCCTAAAGGAAATTGATTGATAACAACGTATATTCAAAATAAAATAACTCAGTTCCGACAGCAAATAGAGATAAGCGATATGGTTATCTTTGCCCAGTATAAAAATACCTTTCTAATGATATATACATGATATCCATTGGCGCGGGTACCACGTTCCATACATTTTTGCCCATTGTCCTTTAGATCTCATTACCTTACAATATTTGATAACGTAATGAAATTACGTTACAGCTGTCATCGCTGTCACCTACTACCACAGGTAATGCTGGTCATTTGCCTTTCGGCTTCTGAACTATGGAATGCATACCGGTATCTTTTTATATAGGAATTACCGCGGTAACGCTAAAGTACCTAATTTCCAGAGGTGATCATTGTGATCACGACTTAGATTTCACCCTGTATAAAGCTACAAATATTAAATTAAATATAATATGAAATATCATGCGTAGTTCAGCGGGAAAACATGCCAAATATATTAGAGAGATAAAGGGGGAAAATGGAAAAAATACCTACTTATTCTATATATATATATAAATAAATAAATAAAATAAATAAATATCACGGGACGATCTCACACAAATTGACCTAGTCCCAAACTAAGCTCTAGGCTTGTACTATGGGTACTAGACAACGATATAAATACTTATATAGAGAAATATATACTTAAATACATAGAAAACATCCAAGACTCAGAAACAAATACTCGTGCTCATCACACAAATATCTGCCCTTACCGGGATTTGAACCCAGGACGGCTAGCTTCGTAGGCAGGGTCACTACCAACTAGGCTAGCACGTCGTCAAAAGCGTCGGCAAAAGGCCAACCTGACTGACTAACTTAGATATCAACGCACAGCCGAAACTACTGTACCTAGAAACTTGAAATGTGGTACAGGGGTTCCTTTCATGATGTAAGTGAGCATTAAGAAAGCATTTTCCGAAAATCGACCCCCAACGGGAAGAAATAGGGGGAGTAGCGGGAAACTAATTCTACGCGTACGAAGTCGCGGGCGTCCAGTGTGTATATAAGACGGTGCAAGACAACCACATAAAAGTTTCAATTGTTTTCCTACATCAACGGTGTCCCCTAGACAAGACAAGACAAGTTAAGCCAAGGATACACTAGGGGACAAATGTCGCACGACATGTGTCGGCGACATGTCAAGCGAAGACGGCCGATTTCGCGTGACATATCTGGCGGCATCGCGCGACTTATATCCGCAGCGACGTCTCGCGAAGTCGTACGACTTCGCGAGACTTCTCCTGACATATCTGGCGACATCGCGCGACTTATGTCCACTTGGCTACTCGTGTCACGCGATGTTGCCAGACATATCGAGCGAAGTCCGGCAACGTCGCGCTACTTCACCCGACGTCACTGGCGACACGTGTCGTGGGACATTTGTCCCCTAGTGTATCCCTGGCTTTAGAAAGGAAAGCCACGTGCCACAGCTAGCGCGGGTCTAATAAGAATGTCGCGAAATGTCGGTCCTGGGTGTTTACCTCCGAGTACCCCTCTAACGAGCCTCCGTGTTGACCTAAAAAGAGACTGGGGCTGCCTTTACACGGGTCAAGTCACTGGAACGGCGAGTAGTTTAAAACTAAGTCCCAAACTAAGCTCTAGGCTTGTACTATGGGTACTAGACAACGATATAAATACTTATATAGAGAAATATATACTTAAATACATAGAAAGCATCCATGAATCAGGAAAAAATATTCGCGCTCATCACGCAAATATCTGCCTTTACCGGGATTTAAACTATCAACTAGGCCAGCGCGTCGATAAATAGTTTAGTTCAAAATTCTGATAAAATAACGTACTAATTCCCATACTCATTTATAGATAATATTATTAAATTCTAGCTAGCCCCGTGCCCACTTCGTTAGGCAATAAACATATTTTGTGGATAATATATGAATAGTAAAAGTATTTTCAAAATCGGTTCAGTAGATCCAGAGATTACCCCTTACAACGTCACAAACTTTACCTTTACATAGAAGTATAGATATAGATTTCGTTATGTTAAAACCCATAACTGAAAACTGCATCAAAATCAGACCAATCGTTTTGGAGGTAAATGGCAACAAACAAATGTTTACTGCAGCGCCCCCTGGCGAGTTGTCACCGTAACACTTATCTAAGAACATGCACCAATCAATTCCGATCCTATGACTGAACACCGCATCAAAATCGGACCAGTAGTTTTAGAGATAATTGGCAACATTGGTTTGCACAAACAAACAAACTTCCTCTCACCCCAAACGCATATACCGTCTCCGTACCGTCGTGACCCGACGGAAAAAGAAGGGTGTTATATTATAAGTTTGACCGCCGTGTCTCTGGCAACGTAGCTCTTAAACGGGTTAACCAATTTGAACGTGCAATAAAAAGTAAAGCTGTCTTAAATGACTAATGGCCCATTTAAAACGTACAAGTTACTAAACGACTGGGATCGTTGGATGTAGTACAAACACCAACTCAATAATTTGGAAGAAAATTAACGCTCCCGCCACGGTCCTCAGTAGTATATTATTGGGCGTTTCAAAACACATTTCATGTGTTTCGTGTTTTGAAACTCCCAATCGGTTTTGAGGTGTTCTGAAACTCCCAATCGGTTTTGAGGTGTTCGAAACTCTCAATCGGTTTTGAGGTGTTTTGAAATGCTCAATCGGTTAAGAAGTTCATACAGTTTTAAAAAACCTGAACATATTCACATATAACTACTCAATATCTTGAAGGTCTACTCTCATTGGGTACAGACATTTCATGCTTACAACACGTAGGTAGTAATATTGTTTTTATATTTGGAAATATGAAGTTTGTGAAACAACTTCAAAACTTGCAATTAGAAGTCGTTTGTCCAGTTCGCCACGATCGCAATTCACGTCATGGAGAGCTTTTACCGAACACAATTCGAAGTATCATTTGTGGTCCTTCTAACTGTGGTAAAACTAATTTAATGGTCGGTCTTCTGCTGCATGAACGGGGGCTACGATTTCAAAACCTTTATCTTTATTCTAAAACTCTCTTCCAACCTATGTATCAGTATTTAGAAAAAATACTAATGTTGGTTCCATCAGTCGAATTTAAAAAATATAGTGAGAATGATGAAGTACTAAGTCCACATGAAGCTAACATTAACTCAATTATTATATTTGATGATGTTGCATGTGAAAATCAAAACAACATAAGGGATTACTTTGCAATGGGACGTCATAAAAATATTGATAGCTTCTACCTTAATCAAACTTATAGTAAAATACCTAAACAATTAATAAGAGATAATGCTAACTTAATAATTCTATTTAAGCAAGATGATGTTAATTTACGTCATGTTTATGATGAGCACGTTGGAAGCGATATGTCTTGGTCACAGTTTCGAGAAATGTGTGCTGAAGTATGGAAACTGCCATATAGTTACTTGGTTATAAATAAAGATTCTACTCGTAATTCAGGATGTTATAGAATGGGTTTTGACACATTTATCATTATGGATTAACTATAATACATGATGCATTATTATGAAACATTTATTGCTTCATAGAAAACCATCAAGATCAGACATGAATCTTAAAATCAATGACGAGAAAAATTTGAAAGAAAAAGTACTTAAATCTGTCGAAGCCGTTAAAAAGAAAGTTAGTCTGATTCGTAATATGAAAACTGATAATGATATGATGTTGGAATCAGTATTGAAACCAATAACAGAACCACTTAATGAAATAGTTAAAGTTAAAAATGAGAATAATTACTTAAATACTAATGATGATGATTTAAATGACGGATTTCGATGGGGAAAGTCAGTAAAAAGATTAAAATTGAGTCCTAGTGAAGAAAAGAGGCAATCTATTCATGATTATACGGTTGTGAGGAAATCTTCTCAATCGAGTCTTGATAATGAAGATCAAGAGGATAACACATCAAACAACGATGAAAGTGATGTAAGCGATGGAGTGGAAAGTGAACAAACTAATGATCAGGATTCAATAAATGATATTTCATTTAAGACGACAGATTCTTTCGCATCTCCTCGTGATGATCCTAAATTTCAAAAGAATTATATTACCAACTTAAATATACCTTTTGGTGTTCGAACGGAACGGGACAAGCTAATGTTGGGATCCTGTCCGGTATACACAACACATGATAAAAAATTAAAAGTAAATGCCCATACTTACTATTTAACGCCAGGTTTAAACGAATTGCTATATAAGAAAGTACCGGATTTAAATATTGTAACTGAGGATGATAAACGCAATTATAAAATCTTATTATTAGAAACTAATGCACATAGAAGAGATTTTAATCCTAATAAACCAATTAAAAGCAACAAAGGCATGAAATATTTATACGTAATAAGACCGCTTTTTAAATTAGCTAAAGAACGTTTAATAAGTGGTGAAGGATTATCGACCATGAAAAAAGTTAAAACCGATGTATCATATGTATATTGGGATAACCCAAACGAATTAGTTGAAAGATTAAAATTGCTTATAGCTTCTCGTGAAGCTGGTAATACAGGATTGGATAATGAAATCATATCTGTTATTGAAGAACTGCAAGAAGCAGGATTAGTTAACAATGTCAATATATAAAACAGTTACTTTACTATTATCGTTAGTCGAGGCAGAACTTTTGACGTGCAAATAGAACATAAAATGAATATAGACAAATTCGGTCATCATCTTCATAAACGCCTGCGTGTATCTGAAGTTTCTGAACTTAAAAATAATGCTTTGCTCCGATCAGATGATGGACATTTCGATTTACAATCATTAAGATTAAAGGGACTTGCACATCCATTGTCACCTGATGATGCAGTTAATAAGCAGTACGTCGATCAGCTCGTTCAGAACCTTTATCAGAAGAAGTATCTAGATTCTATGTTTGATGACATAAATTCTCAAATTCATCAGTTGGCAAATCAGTTGAAATTGAACTTTTATTCAAAAAGGGAAATAGACGATATTTTCAACAAATTAAACAATGGCAAAGCAGCAAGTCGTGAACGAGATACACAGATCAGCTCGAAAAAACTTTAAGCGACGAGCAGTTATATTAAAAGGAATTGATGATTTGTGGCAAGCAGATTTGATTGACTTACAAAATTTACATAAGATAAATAGAGGATATAAATACATTTTGGTTGTAATTGACGCCTTTTCAAAGTATGCGTGGTGTATTCCAACAAAATCTAAAACGAAAATAGAAGTTAAAAATTCTTTCGAACAAATTATTAAATCATCAAAACGAGTACCGATAAACTTACAGACAGACTTAGGGAAAGAGTTTTATAATAATGAATTTGGTCGTTATGTACATTTTTTAAAAATAAATCATTATTCCACGTATTCAATTAAAAAAGCATCTATTGTTGAAAGGTTAATAAAAACGCTCAAAAATAAACTATACAAATATTTTAGTTTCATTGGAAATTATAAATGGGTTGGAAAACCTTTGAATGATATAGTTAAATCCTATAATCAAACTATGCATCATACAACAAAATTTAAACCTTTTGATGTTAATTTTGATAATGAGTCCAAAGTAAAGACAAACATCGAAAACGCGCAATCCAATCTAGGTTATGAATCAAATAAATTTAATATAGGAGATCATGTACGCATAAGCAAGTATAAAAGTGCTTTTCATAAAGGTTATACACCGAATTGGTCGACAGAAATATTTACTATTAAACATGTAAATCACACTCGTCCAGTTACTTACCTTATTGAAGATCAACGAAAAAATACAATACTCGGTTCATTTTACGAACAAGAACTTCAGAAAACAAAGCATCCTGATGTTTACCTCATAGAAAAGGTGATCAAAAAGAGGGGAGAAAAATTGTATGTAAAGTGGTTAGGGCTTAATGATAGCGAAAATAGCTGGATTGATAGAAATGCCATTGTATGAGTATATTTATTAACTTTATTGTATTCAAAATTGTCATTATTATATTGGATATGAAAGGGAGAGGACTTTTAAACAGTGCTATTAATCACTTACCATTTGAGCTGCACTTACCTGGGTATAATTATTGTGGACCAGGTACAAAATTGCACAAACGGTTGCTAAGGGGTGATAAGGGAATTAATGAGTTGGACGAAGCGTGTATGCAGCACGACATTGCTTACGATAAACATTCTAATCTAGATGACCGACACCGTGCAGATTTAGAACTTTATAAAATGGCTAAACAAAGATTAAACTCGAAAAACGCTGGAAAGGGCGAAAAACTTGCATCATGGTTAGTTAGCAAACTAATGAAATCTAAAATAAAAATCGGTGCGGGGATAAAAACATTTAAACAGTTTACATCTAAAATACGTGCTGAATTAAAGAAAAACAAATCTAAAAATAAAGGCACTGCAATTAGCCAAGCTTTCGCAGCTGCAATTAAAGTATTCCGTAATAACAATACGAGTAAATTACGAGTTCCTCGCTTAATACCGATCCCAAAAACTGGAGGTATTTTACCACTGATACCTATTTTTGCTGGACTTTCCGCGTTAGGCTCGTTAGCAGGAGGAGCTGCTGGAATCGCAAAAGCTGTTGCTGATTACAAAGCTGCAAAGAAAAACTTAACCGAATCAGAACGCCATAACAAAATGATGGAATCTATTGCATTAGGAAAAGGTTTACATATAAAACCGTATAAGAACGGCAAAGGATTGTGTTTAAAAAGTTCAAAAAACTAAATAAAAGGTTACCTAGACGAGCTCTCACTAATATAGATCTTTTAAAATACTCAACAGATATTCCTCATTTTCGTGGTGTTTATATGAGAGATAATTTGCCAAAGCGACCTAACAGAGTAGAATGTGCAATCGTTAATTTAGACAGTTCTAAAAACCAGGGGACTCACTGGGTAGCCTATGTTAAAGATAATAATTATTGTGAATATTTTAATAGTTATGGTGATCTTCAACCACCGTTAGAATTAATAAGGTATTTAAAAAATCATGAAATTTCATATAACTACAACACTTATCAAAATTTTGACACTGTAAATTGCGGACATTTATGTTTGAAATATTTAAAACAATTTTGGAGCGACCGTTTAAATGTCTCTGTGCAATAAAAACCTTATCATTCACACGATGTCTTTCACTTTGTCTATAACTGGAACCTCTTCTACCCTGGTTACGAATCATTCACCAGCTCTTCAACTAGATGGTGAATATGAATGTGGGTTGCTATACATGTCAACTTTTAACTCTATACCTAATATAGACTACAGAAACAATAAATTTTATTATGGTAAAAACGAAGTAGTACAAATTCCTGAAGGGTCATACGAACTTCAAGACCTTGACGATTACTTCAAAAGACATCTGCAAGGATGCACATTTTCACTGACGTGTAATAATAATACCTTAAAGACTTCGATAGTATGTTCTAAAAATGTATACTTTAATAAAGAAAATTCGATTGGCAAGTTACTAGGTTTCGGTGAAGAAACTGTACAAGCTAATATATTAACAGAGTCCCCCTTTCCTGTCTCCATTCTGTCTACAACTATAGTGCGAGTTGAATGTGACATAGTGAGCGGATCATTTGTAAACGGAAGACCAAGCCACATTATTCATGAGTTTGTTCCGAATGTGCCTCCAGGATATAGGATTATAGAAACACCGAAAAACGTTATCTATTTCCCGGTTACCCAAAAAAGCTTAAGCTCACTTAAAATAAGAATATTAGACGCAAATAATAATTTACTTAATTTACGAGGTGAAGAGATTCAAATATATTTACATCTTCGGAAAAATGATAGATTTCAATAAAAGCAAAGTCTCGCACGATAAACGTATTAGTAATCACTGTGCTATCAAGAAAAGAAGACCTATAGAGCAATTTACAAAGCTAACGAAAGATAATAAACAATTTTTAAAAAACATAGGCTTGTTAAAATGAGTATACTAAGCTTAATAGATCCATTGAGCTATGATAACACGATTGAAAGTTTCGAATATCATTCATATAAACCGTACGTAACCAGTTTTAATTTAAACGATGAAATCCGTATACCTATTAATCAACAAGATCTTTACGTATTACCATCAGCGAGTACTTTATACATAGAGGGTACTATTAAAGTAATCAATAGAGAAACAAAAGCGCAGGTGAACAGTGTTCTGTTTACTAATAACCCTATACTACATATGTTTCAAGATATTCGATATGAACTGAATGGGATAGAAATAGATAAAATAAAAAACGCCGGGGTTACGACTACTATGAAATCTCTTATATCTATGAATGAACTCGAATCTTCGATGTCAAAATTATGGGGCTGGGACGTTGATGGCACAAAAATTACCAATGGATCATTTTCTGTATCTGTGCCTTTAAATAAAATTCTTGGTTTCGCAGAGGATTATAATAAAATAATTATTAATTGCAAACATGAACTTATTCTTTTACGATCCAATAGTAATTTAAATAGCGTAATATTAAATACAAATGAATACATAGACAACATTACTATATCTAAAATAGTATGGCGTATGCCTCATATTAAAGTTTCTGATCGGGAAAGATTAACTTTATTAAAACATTTAGAAAAAGATCGCGCTATTCAAATAGCATTTAGGAACTGGGATCTTTATGAGTATCCGCTTTTGCCTAAAACCTCTAAACATTCTTGGTCAATCAAAACTTCATCTCAAATTGAAAAGCCACGATTCGTTATAATTGGATTAAAAACGGACCGAAAAAATATGATTAACAAAGATATAACATGCTTTGATCATTGTCATTTGAGAGACGTCAAAGTTTTTTTGAACTCAAACTATTTTCCATATGAAAGTTTAAATGTAAGTTTTGGAGACGAAAAGTACGCTTTATTATACGAACAGTACGCTAAATTTCAACAGTCTTATTATAGACGTAGTCAAGCACCGTTGTTAAGTCCGCAAAAATTTAAAGAGAAAGCCCCTCTCTTCGTCCTCGACTGTTCTCATCAAAACGAAACCTTAAAAACAGGTGCCATAGATGTACGGCTAGAATTAGAGTGTGAACAGGATATTCCCGATAATACTGCGGCGTACTGTCTAATTCTGAATGATAGTATTGTAGAATACAAACCGTTAAGCAACATTACAAAGAAAATATCATGATGACTGACCGTTTGTTCGTGGATCTTCAGGGATTTAAATCGTATAAAAATGAATTTATTGTTAAGGAATTTGCATACAGTACAGATGAATACACGCAAATATTTTCAATAAAACCCCCATATGCATTTTCTACTTTATCGGAAAATGAAAAACGTCAGGTGAACTGGATTGAGAAAAACCTCGGAATTTTATGGCGTGAAGGATATGTTGACTATAGAGAATTTAAAAGAATGATTCATGGTTACTTAGAAAATAAGAAAATATATGTAAAAGGATTAGAAAAAGTTAAATGGGTAATAGAATTGTGTTCTAATTGTACAGTAATAGATTTAGGAGAAAAAGGTTTGCCTAATTTTCAATCTATGCATCAAAAATATTGTAAAGATCTCAGTACATATAATTGTATGATTCATAAAAAAACATGTGCGTTAAAAAATGTAATATGTATTAAAAAATGGTATTCTGAAAATAATTTATCATATTCTGTAGAAAATAAATAAATAAATAAATAATTGCTATTAAATCATTGCATTTTTATTTTAGGACCTATTGCAAACACATATATATTCGTACGTTAAATCTAACAGTGACGTGACGACTAAATAAATTTCATACTTAATCAAACATTTCAATAGTGACATTGATATATTTAACGTGCGAATATTATGATTATGATACACGAAGTAAAATAAAACAAGATTGTTAAAAAACAACGTTTATTCAGTAATGATCACCTTTATTTACAATATTACACCTTAAATCTAACTTGTTTACATTAAAACAAAGATTGATGACCCCAAGATAACGTCGAGGTTTGATTCTTTAGTATAACGCGTTTGTCATCATTTGACGACAATGCTACTTTATTTAAAGACTGTGTAAAAATAACATGTTTTAGTGATTTAAATACAATATTCCTCTTTCTTATCCGCTCTTTATTTAAAAGTACTTTTTTATACTCCTCAAAATCCACACCTCGCAATACATGTTTTTTTGTGCCCTTAGCCTTTTTAATTTGATTGTTTTCAGTTTTTATACAATACAATTTAGACCTAAGACCTACAAATTCGTTTATTATTTCTCCACCAAGTTCGTCCTTAAACAAACCTGGTACTTTTTTATGTTGACGAGTTATACCAAATACGTTACTGTCTGAGTAATTACTAGTATCAAAATAGTGGTGAAATTTTAGTTTTAAATCTGCATATAAATCTTCTGTATTTATGGAATACAGAAAGGAATCTGTATCAGTATAACACAAACTCAGATTAGATGTATAAAATGGTTTCATAACAGAATAGTGAAAATCGTACATATGAGTTTTCGATATTTCCAAAACAGTAAATCCAATGTAAATTGGTCGATCGAGAGTTATCGATTCTGGCTTCATTTGTATGGCAACAAAATTTTCAGTAAAAATGGTTGAACTATGAAAATTGGGTCTCCCTGTTAGCTGCTCAGCTGTATATTTCTTTTTTGTTTTATTTGTAGTGTCTCGCCATGCATTAACTAACATGACATTTAACCTTTTTTCGGGGTCCTCCAACGTTTTTCCAAATATAGCATTGTTAAATAGTTTGCATGAATTTTGCTCAAACACGGATTTAGCTTTCTGTCTTAACTGCGTGTTTAAGTCTATATATTGCTTCAAAAATGGACCTTGTTTAAACTTGATTACTCTATGTATTCTTTTTAATATCAAACCGTGTTTAAGACATATTTTTAAATGCATGTAATGGATGACATATTCATATTTATCATATAAATTTGGGATAAGTTTAGGTTGCTTCGAACCAGGAGGTGTGAATTTTTGAGGACAGAATGGAATGTCATTATGCAAGTCATGCAAATGTTCTGGATATTCTAAATCCACTTCCAAAATATAACCATAATCCGAATTATCAGAGATTTTTAGAATATCAAGTTCATTAATTGCATGCTGTGGTAAGAATTTGAAATCAGCATAAGGTAAAAAACCACACATTGCATAACCGTATAGATTATTACAGTCTATGTACAATAAGAAACTATATGGATTACTGGAATCAAAATTCGGCATGTATTTATTATTTGCCTTTGCATACCGAGTAGAACATAAACATACACCTCCACGAATACCCTTCTGAATCATTCTAATTATTTCAAGGTCATCAATGAGTTGTAACTTCACATCAGTTATGAGTAACATAGCATCAAAACTTAAACTTGGGGCGGTTAGGTAAAAAGCAGGATCTAATCTATAATTAATTTTACAAGTTTGACGAAACTTTTCAAATATGTCAGCTAGTAATAATACATCTGATTTAAGATACAGGTCAGTGTATTCTCCTAAACTCTTTACATCGAAAGATTTCCATACAAGTTGCGCATGCTCATAGTCATATTTTGAAATACTGTCATTTTTTATTGAGTTGTAAAAATAATGTTGCTGCGGTAAACATTGCTCTTTATAGCGACTCCAACTAGTCATATACTCGTATGGATAGACACCCTTTCGTTTCAATAGATCAAAATGCTGTTTTATAGGAAAGAAATGACAGAGGTGAATAAAATCTTCTTTATTTAAGGTGCTTACAAGTTCTTCCAAACTTGCTGATAAAAATTTGAATGAATCTACAAAACGAACAGGCATATATCCGTTTTGATCTGTAATGAAAAATTTCGTGAATGATATGTAATTTTCTTTGTTTTTTGCAATAACTTTGATTTGACCAGGAAGTTCGCCCAACTGACGTATAAACAAATGACTGTCGTATCCAGATAAGTTGTGAAAAAATACTGGCACAAATGATGGTAAGCGGTATCGAATATTACAATAAGAATGGGCTGCCCCCCTATAGCGTCCCGTTAAATGACAATGATCTCTCACGGAGTCGCCAAGCAATAACTTGCGACAAAGAAAACAATACTGAGAATTTAAAAAATCATTATCTTCTTCCTTTGTAATAGATATTGTCTTTTGGTTAGAATATATTTTATGAATTCTACATACATCTATTTGCAAATATTCGAGAAATTTATCTACGCAGTCTTTTCCACGATAAGAAACGAATTTGTTTAGCGAGCTATTGTATGAACAAACAATGTAGTACGCAAATGCAGCTGGCACGTGCTCCTGTAATGTTGTAGTACATTTTGAACTAAGCGTTTCGTCTGTATTTGACTGCAATAATGATTCAAAGTCTGCATAAATTATGAAAGGCATATCTTGCATTCGTTCAAAATTTTTAAATTCAATTTGCGCACCCCGTTCAGGTAAAATTGTCTTAACGCCCCCGCATACGTGAGCATTTAATTTATTTTCACTATTAAAAAATATCATACATTCATCACAAAAAAATATTTGTCCGTTATGTTTTGTTAATTGAAGTTTAAGCAGACGACTTAAATTTTTTATTAGGCAATAATGTGTTTGACGCCCGTTTTCTAACATTAATAGGTTAATATGATGTTGTTTCCGACATGCGGTTTTATAAAGCGGGCCTACAATTTCAGTTTTATTTTTGAGTGCATACACATTAATACTTATATTCTGATTGTTTTTTTCGAATATTTTGATGTCAGATAATCCTACAGGAAAGGTCATGTCCGCGCTATTTAGAACACCTTCATAATGAGGGTATGAAGATACCCTATGAGCATTACTTTTAGCGGGGAATAGTGCAGCCATCACACACCACAAAAAGCAAAAATTATCTTTATTTTGAATATTGATGCACGCACGCTTAAGTTTAATATTTTTAGGCAAATCTATGAATCTCGATGCTCGCAGTGGGTTGTATTTACTGATGTTTACCTCTAGGTATAAATTGCGCATAAAAGCCCAACCACTATCCCTGTCTTGAAATTCATCAATTTTTCGACAAATAGAGTGTAAAAGATTTGAAAATATTTCATTGAAATCATAAGTCTGATGTATCACTATATTTTGAGTCGCAAAAGACTTAACGTCGCATGTATCGTTTTTAAGTAAAGAAAATTCTGCAAATAATTCAAAGTTAACTTTAACACTCTTAAAGACTGATTGTCTTGCATCTAAAATTTTTCGAACGCGGGCGCGAACACTGTGTAAAAACTCGGCAGGAGGACTAGTTTGCTCTGGGCAGTCTTCGTGTCCTCGCACGCGGTAAGACGCTATCCTACTTCGAAAGGCGCTAGCTATTTTTTCAACACCATCACCGTTATCTATAGATATATTATTTTTATGCACGGTACTTCGTAAATGGGCAGAAAAAGCTCGACTTGCAACAGATGTTTCGCAAACAGAACAAAATATTGAGTTAAGACTCATTTTTAAAAAGAAAAATTACGGTGAATATTACAAACAAAGGTACCTATCACATCAATTCTAATTATTTTAAATCGCGATAGAACACTCCATCATCGATGAAGTGCTCCTTACTTAATTTTAAAACTTTATTAATATTTGATACCTCTTGCGAATCCGCATCTACCTGAAGTTTTAAGTTAATTAAAGCCTTCTTCCATCGATCTTCTACCGCAACAGTTTTTATGTCAGCAACATTATACAATTTTAACTCAATAAAAAGATTACCAGACAATTGTGCAGTTCGCCGCACCCTGCCGCCAGGAACTTGCCGTATCAAAACAGACGGGAACACCGTTTCCTTTTGCTGAACACGCAAGTCTTCGTCTTCGCTATCGGAGTCAATTTTCCAGCCTGCAGGCGGATATTTTTGTTGACACGTCTGCGACAACTTTTTTGTGCTGTAAATCGAAACCAAAAATTAATAATACGAACATAGGTAGGTACATACTGAGCTAATTATTTTAATTCAGTTTCAAAAACGGTAATTTAATTACTCACCATGAAGTTGGAACCTCTTCTTCAGATTCGGGAAGCAGGGTTTTCGATAATTTCAACTTCTTAGACCTATAAAAAATTAATTTTACATTTTTAAAAGCACATTAGAAGGTTTCAATGTTTCATTTGTTTAAAATATAATTACCGAGGTGTAGAGACTTCGTCCTCAGATTCAGGCAGCGAGATTTTCTTTTTTGAGGGAGCCTTTTTGGAGAGTTTAAGCTTCTTAGACCTATAAAAAACAAATTATACGTTTTATAAAACACATTAGAAGATTTTAATATCATTATACTTGTTTAAAATATAATTACCGCGGTATAGAAACTTCGTCCTCAGATTCAGGAAGCGCGATTTTCTTTTTTGAGGGAGTCTTTTTGGAGAGCTCAACTTGACAGTATTCCGTATCAGACCTGCAAACAAAGTATAACATTAATATTGTGTAAAAAAAGTTAATAACAATGTAATTAAATGTATTAAAAACTTACGAACATTGTTTTAGTGCAGTGTAGGTAGAGTAAAGATGATTGATTCACTGTAGAACGATTGACTGCAACGGTGTCTAATAAAGTTATGCGTTACAACATAAAAAATAAATTTATCGGTACCTACACCACAATACAGAAGTTCTCAACATTTCAATATTTATTACACTCGATTTGTATTAACAGTGCTACTACAAAATACGAACAATAATGGTTTTTATAAAGGTTTAATACCTCAGGCGTCAATTTGCAAAATAAGCAAATGTGTAACAAACAAAAGTATCATGTTAATTATGTTGCAATCAAAGAAGCCGCCGTTTTACAAAGTAGTCGCGAACTTCGCTAAGGCTCATTTTACACTGCATGAATTAAGACTTGTTTAAACTTGTATTTGAAGTGTGTACTTATTTAGCATAGGAAAAATGTTACTGCAACAATTTAATACTCGTATTTTAGTTCTTTTTTGAACGTCAATTTAGACGGTCGCAGTTTTATTTCATTTCCTGTATCTAAAAAATAAGTGTAGTTCTTCTTTGAACGTCAATTTAGACAGGCGTAGTTTAATTTCAGTTCCTGTATCTACAAAATAAGTAAGTACAGCTATCTCAATTATGTACTACTTTTTAATAAAAAAAAAAATAAAAAATGGTTAGGTAGTTATAAATCTAATTCTATTCATTTATTTTGCAGAGTATGACGAGTTCTCAACCCATTGACTGCGTGAAAGAAATCGATGAACAGTTCCCACTTTTTTCATCTCAGACTATTGCATCATTCGACGAACCATTTTCCTATTGCCAAGACATGGATTCCTATTTGAAGTACCAGGAAAGATGTATAAATCAAAATCAGGATACATCTTTAGCAAATTCTCCGAAAAAATCAAAACGAACATTGAAGAAGAAAACACTGCAAAGAAGGACTCGAACATCAGATATTGGGTTAAACTCGCATGTAATTAGAAAAGCTAACAAGGGGAAGCAAGTAATAAAGATTACTATTGCGAACCTCGAGTCGAAACAAGGTGAGGATTTGACGACGACGGTGCAGTATGTCGTCCAAGATAACTACGATGAATTGTTAAGTGCTACGGAAGAGTTAGTTAGCCGAATTGTGAAAAGACTAAGTGACGTTAGCTATTAGATTTTATTAAGTTCATATTTTAATACTTACCTTGAACAAAATTACTAAGTATAATTATTATGTCTTGTAATTGTTTATGTGCTATAAAGAGTTTACATACATATATACTACATTTAAAATAATCAATTTTTTAATAAATTTCGTTATGCAACTTTTGATTCTCGATATTATTCAAAACCATAAAATTACTACAATTATTGTCTTGTAATTGTTTATGTGCAATAAAGAGTTTACATACATACATTTTGATATTGTTATCTTAATTTGTTTAAAATAAACATTTTTTTTTTTTAACAAATTGTTTCTTTCTATTCAAAACCATTATAATTATATTTTGTGTACCATGTAAACACTGCTTAAGTACATTATTTTGTCGTCTTCATCAAAACAATTAATTATTTAATAGCCGTGTCGCATAGTGATAGATAAGCAAATTGTGAATATGCAAAAATTTATTAAGGCAACATATCAAATGACACTTCAACTGATTGTAAACTTTACTTGTACAGTTAAAGAAACAAAATCAGGTTGAGTAATTTGTAGAGTAATAACTTATTTAAATTTCAAGTAACTTTTTGCCATTGATAATTGTATGTTTAGCGTCACAACTACGTCACAGAAACTAACCAATCGCAGGCTCAGGTCTACATCGCGCTAACGAAGTTTTTATACTTGGTTGATATAAATAAAACACAAAATATGTAACCGACGTGCTCCCACCTTCCGTGACCGACCGGCGGAATGGTAGGGTGCACCAGCAACCTGTGGCTCGGCCTGATCACCCTTGCTACTAACCGCTGAATTTGTTATCCTTGAACTTGAGGAGATTCTGTGCCTATGCGGTGGTAGGTACAGATGACCCACGCCTTGGTGGAAGGCCCCCAAATCCACCTTCATGTAAAATGCAGCCATAAGACCACTGGGAACCTATAGCATCCCGGGTGGCTCGTCCTTGTTGTGGAGATTGATCACCTTCGCAGCAAGTTGTGAAAACACCTTAGCAAACCAAGTCCGTCCGTAGCGGTGCGGTGCGCTATGAGGGTCCTGGACCCTTGCATACATGCTGAGCCTGATCAACTTAGTGTGTGTGTTGTGTTAAGCTTTTGTTATTTTACTTAATAATACAAATGTAAAGTAAGTTACGACTTAGCATGGTGAAAACGCATTCAATTTTGTATGATGTGTTACGGGCACATCGTGAGGCGACACGTAAACCCGATTGAACGTTATGAACCAAATATATCAAAGAACGCAAAGGCGTTTCGAATCAATTACAACTTAATAAAATAACTGCTATGAGTTTCAGAGAAACCGATTGAGCGTTTCAAAACACCTCAAAACCGATTGAGAGTTTCAGAACACCTCAAAACCGATTGAGAGTTTCAAAACACCTCAAAACCGATTGAGAGTTTCAGAACACCTCAAAACCGATTGAGAGTTTCAGAACACCTCAAAACCGATTGGGAGTTTCAGAACACCTCAAAACCGATTGGGAGTTTCAAAACACGAAACACATGAAATGTGTTTTGAAACGCCCAATAATATACTACTGTCCTCGTATGAGATTGAATACCATCGCTGTCATCGTGCGTACTTACATATAATTATATTCAAACAGAGCCCGTACCATAGTATAATTAGAAAAGTAATAATATTTTTAACAAAAAGCAAGCTTTCAAAACGCGTCTATTGCTAACCAACTTTAAATCGTTATAAATCCTAAATGATCATTAGAAATGAAAGATGATGAAAGAAACCTAAAGATGATTTTTAAATCCCTATTCAATGATACCCCACTTGTCATACTTGGTCAACTTTATTTTATGTTATTTGCACAATATGGCGTCTGGTTGCCGCCATATTGAATTTTGATTACTTTCATATCTTCAGTGACACTCACCAGATTAAGACAAATCGATTGACATAAGAATCATCAAAATCGGACCACGGGTTTAGTTTTTATAGTGACACAAAGGAACAAACACACATATGTAGGCTGTGAAACACATTACCCTCCTCCTTCGGCAGTCGAGTAATAAATATTAATTATTAATTATTACATAGTATAAAACAAACTCGCCTTCGCCGCCTGTCTGTCTGTATGTACGCTTAGTTCTTCCAAACTACGCAACGGATTTCATCAATAGATAGAATGATTCAAGAGGAAGGCTTATGTATATAATAACTTCTGGATTATGTACAGGGTTACAAACTTAAATAAACCGCAGCGAATCCAGGTCGGGTCGCTGGTATAATACTTTATAATATTCTATACGATACACAATCTCCTGAGTGTCTAAATTATTTTTACACGACTGCCCCAAAAAGGAGTGTAATGTTTTCAGGGTTCATGTATGTATGTATGTATGTATGTGAGTTTCTTTATTCCACTATAACTTCTAAATCCCTTGACAGATTTAGATGTGTGAGGTATCGTTAGAATCCTTACGTCATCCCGGGTGACATAGGATACCTAAACTGTTAAAATTGAAATAAAATCGACAATTATAAATATATGTAGGTATATCGACGACAGTATAAAAAATGCAGTCGGGTTTTTAAAGCTTGCTTTTCTTATAGTTATTTTATCATTTCTGGGTTCCACCCACATCCTTCACTGAAATCTCACACTTTCTATCCCTCTTTACCGCACAAGATTTTTCTCCTACTCTTTCGCTCTTCAGTCAGCACGACTTTGGAACGACCTTCCCCTTAAGGGCCGCCACAAACGATCAGTCGAACTGACAGGCCGAGAGGGACGCGGCTATTTGATAGAATGAGAAAGATAAATACATCTCTCAGTCTAACAAATAGCTGCGTCCCGGCCTGTCAGTCCGACTGATCGTCTGTGGCAGCCCTTAGGGCTCTTAATCAAACAAGCTCCGCGCAAGTTTGGCTTTAAAAAGAAAGTTCGCAATTTTTGTTTGCGGGTAGACTTGATTTTCTGCTTGCCTTTTCTATATTGTTTTGTGTTTATCTTCGTCAATGTATATATTATTATGGGGTCTATATCGGTTGATCGAATTTTTTTTGGCCTATTTTTGTTTTGCAATATACTTATTTTTTTGCATACAAAAGTTTCGTCTAATGATTTAAATGTCGAAAATTGTTTGATCGAAATTGTTTTGCATAATATTGTTAGGTCGAAAAATTGTTAAGTATAACATTTGTTTGGAATAACTTTTTTTTGTCGAATGATTTTTTGGTATAACGTTGACCGTGAGGCGAAGTCGACTATTCCGCGTATTCGTGGTGCTTCGCGCCTTGACACAATTCTAACCTAACCTAACCTATAGATTAGTTGAGACCTACCTGTTTTACACACATACATAATCTCACGCCTTCGTTCCCAGAGTGGGGTAGGCAGAGCTACAGATTTACAAACATCTCTAAAAACTTGTTGATAATTCTATAACCACAATTTGCACAATCAGGCTAAGATGTTTACCAGCGTATTAGTTACAGGTTGCAAGCCCATCGCCTAACAGTACTACAAGCCTTTATTCCCTTAGTCGTCTCTTACGACATCCACGGGAAGGCATGGAGTGGCACTATTCTAGCTCGGCAACCACACGACTGTTTTATACTGGCAATATTATGGTTTAGCCTTTTAGTAATTAAAATTTTAGACAAAACAATTTTAGACCAAAAGTGCTTTAGAACAAAAAATATGTATGCGCAAATATCTTTATGCTAAAAAAGAAGTATGCCATTCAATATTATAGGAAACATTTTCGACCAAAAAATTTTAGCTCATAAAATTTTAGGTCAGTCGAAGGGCACCCATTATTATGTATATATATTTTTTAAATATATAATATATTTAAATATAATTGTATATGTATAGTTAGACCCTATAATGCGACGCCAGTACAATCTCCGCTTTGCCTACAGGTTAACTGGTAGACAATGCCTCACGGCATCAAGTTCGCCTTTTGTATATTAAGTACATTCTTTTGTGCAATCCTCAACGGTACCTATTTGAAGGGTGGCGATAAGATAGCGACTATAACGTGGAATTTTTAATTTAATATGGCTATGAATTTCCCGTGGCGTTACTTGTGGTGAACTTGAAATGTCTTAAAGTTTCATATCAACTAAGAAGTGGGATTACATAACAGCTAATTATGATCACTAAAATAAATGTTTTAAAAAACAAAAAACCACAAAAAATAACTTGTTTTAAAATGGTAGACGTGGTTTAAGTCGGCGACTCACAATATAATTACTACGACTTTGTGGCTGAATGAGTCGTGAAGTCAGGTTCCTATAATGATTAGAGTTGTTATTTATATATTTATGTAAGTATATATGTATGTATATTGTATGTATATATGTATATATGTGTGTATTATACATGTACGTTTATATTAGTTTGTGTACTTGCTAATTTGTTTAAAATTTATTTATTTATTTATAAGTATTATCATTTCTTTTTACTTTTTGTGCAAACTTGTTATTTTTTGCGTTTTTTGAAGGCGGTTTTTTGTTTTTTAAAACATTTTATTTTTTCAACTAAGTAATCAAGAAAAAATGTAATCATGCTCAATACAAATAAAAAATTATTTTTTTTAAATTCCATACAAAGTTGACTATACAATTGCCTTCTTTACATACTCACGTCTCTTAAATTGTGAAACCAATCCAGAATGAAGAAGCGACTGTAATTGAATTTCTGAACGAAGAATGTGGGGGGGCGATGAGGCGGGCGAGTCGACTGGAAGGACAGTAGCAAGTTACATAGGCAAGTACGTAACTTGCTACTGTCTTTTTTTTTTATCTTTTATCTTTAAACGTGTTTCTATTTGTCATGGTGTAATATTATGTGAATAAAGATTTTATCTATCCATCCATCTATCTATCTGTACGCAATCCTTCCCAAGAAAATATTTCTTACAATGAAACAAAAAAAACGAAACTTACAGACCTAGTTTTTTACAACATCTACAACATATTAAAAAAATGTGGAAATCGGACTTTATTTAGCGGGTGAGAAACTCTATCTCTCGTAGCTTAATTTGTTTGGTTTTTTTAAAGCAACGCGATTTAAGCGGCTTCACAATCCCCTTAATTATTCTCTTTATCTAATTAAATTTACATATACAGTAACTGCCCAACTAAATTAAATGTGAACGAGCATTTATTGTCAGTGTAAACGAGCTGAGTTTCGTAGATTAAATTAGTGCGTAGATACGGGCGCTGCTTTGTACCTGCATGGAGGTCTCCGGCAAACGCCGGTCCAGTGGCGCCCTCATTTGGGTTGCGGACCCGGTAATGAACAGTAACCAATGATGGAGACTTGATTCTTATATTGCAGAAGATAAGGGTTATTCATTTATTTTGAATTTATAACCTTATGATGTTTGAATTCGGAGTTATTGGTGCCTTCAGCTAAAAGTGTCCAACATTGGTGCCGTTACCCTACTGTTATCTCAAAAACTTATTGACGTGTCAAGTCCCTTTTTTTTACCGACTTTCATGTTATAGAATGTATAGGGTGACGTCACCAATGATGGACATTTTTAGTTGACAGGCACCAGTAATAGACACTTCACTCTTAATTCAAACTTCATACGGTCCTAAATTGATTGTTGCAAAAAAATGAATAACCCTTATCTTCTGGAAAATAAGAAACAAGTGTCCATTACTGGTGTTTGTCCATTACTGGTTCCATCACCCTAATTTCACCGTGTTTCACTTTATTAAAAAGCTGTTTTCCGCTGAAGCCGTGTCGTTTTCAGGTTATCTTAAACATTACTTAAGTAGGTTAGGTTAGGTTTTACTTCTGACTATCACAAAATCTAAACTCCTACGCCTAGAAAAGCCTGTCAATGAAATGATAATTCTGCAAAGGTTCTCTATTGGATCGCATAATTTTTTACGCATAACGTATCTTTACGCATAAAATCGTTTGACCTAAAACGGTTTTTACAATAGAAATGGTTAAATAGAAATGACGACGCGCTGGCCTAGTTGGTAGTGACCCTGCCTACGAAGCTAGCGGTCCTGGGTTTAAATCGCGGTAAGGGCAGATGTTTGTGTGATGAGCGCCAATATTTGTTCCTGAGTCTTGGATGTTTTCTGTGTATTTAAGTATATATTTCTCTATATAAGTATTTATATCGTTGTCTAGTACCCATAGTACAAGCCTAGAGCTTAGTTTGGGACTAGGTCAATTTGTGTGAGATCGTCCCTTGATATTTATTCATTTATTTTATTTATTTTAATTATTATAAACAACTAACCTAACCTAACCTAATCTACACAATAGACGTTTATTAAATTATAAAAAGACTGACAAAAAAACAATGGTAAACCATTAAATACATAAAATATTGTCCAAGTGCAAGATGGACGCGCGCACCAAGGGTTCCGTACCGCCCGACTTCGTCGTTTTTTTTAACTTTTAGCTGTAAAATTTGAAAATGACATAATTGTCTCAAATCCGTAAACCCTTATTTCTACTTTTTTATTATTATTTATTACAAAATCCACCGCTAATACCAAATATTATGTAAAAAAACTCGCAATCTATTATTATTCAAACAGAAGAAGGAAGGACGGACGGAGACCGTAGTAGACTTAGCAATATCCGTGTCTTATAAGGGTGCCAAACGGGATCCTGTTTGGCACCCTTATAAGACACGGATATAACGACTACTCAAAAATATTTTAATTGGGAAATGTTACTATAGTATAGAAGATTTTTTCAATGATAATAGTTTAAATAACATATAATACTTAATAAGATTGACCATGAGTAATTATAAATATTATAGATCATACATAAGTAACCAAATTAACAAGGTACTAACTTAAGTTACTAGCAATCTTATGGAATTAAAATTATTGAAATAATACAATGTACCAACCAATCATACCTAATCATACCTAATGACCAGTGATCGGAATAGGTAGAGCTAATTTGCCTAAACTTGACGCATATTCATTCATGCGTGAGAGAGATGGGAATACATTATTGAATGAACATGCATTAAGTTTAGGCAAATTAGCTCACCTATTTCCGATCACTGCTAATCACTAATATTATTGTGACATTGTAATACCCTTACAGGGTGCCATGTACCTGCCTACACATTGCAACCTCAACCTCTTATAATACATATTGTACATGAAACAATGAATAAATAAATAAATAAATAAATAATAAAAAAATATGTTTTTTACTCCTCATCTAAAATTCATTAAATCAGTAACTCGTAACGCAGAATTAGTGGTAATACCGCCGCCCGGAAAACTCCCTAACTCAATAAACGGTATTTTCACGCCGTTAGGGGAGGCGGGGGATGTGTGCCTATCCTTGATAGGGTAGTTGTAGGTCATATGGGAAAAATCCGAGTCGGACTCACAGACAAAGGGTTCCGTACCCACCATACAATTAAGCATGCATACATATACTCAAGTCTTCGTCCCCAGAGTGGGGTAGACAAAACTACAGAATTACAAACATCTCTAAAAACTTGTTGATAATTCTATAACCACAAATTGCACACATAGCATTGCATTATAGTAGGAGATCCGAATAGGAGACGATTTGCATCGGGCTGTTTATTTAATAAAAAGTATTTTATACCAAATTTAATATGCTAAGTAATAGATGGCGAAAAGGTAGGCTGAAAAATTTCAGTCCAGAGGGCTCAGACAAGATGCACTACGCTAACTAACGTTTCTATTCGATTCGTTTTTAAACCAATCGCGTCACTGGTAGACCGCGTGACTTTTCGTATCACGTCATCTTCCAATGACGCGATTGGTTTAAAAACGAATCGAATAGAAACGTTAGTTAGCGTTGTGCATCTTGTCTGAGCCCTCAGTACATAATTAAAAAACGAAAATGAAAATGAACTTTGTTTTATAAAATTCCAATAGCTTGTTTAATGGACAAATTACATACCAATCGAAAGTATGAAGCCTATAGAATATGCAAACGTTAGGTTGACTATTTTTTCCCGTCAAACTATTGGGTAGGCAGGTATAAACAGGTAAGTCGGTACTAATAATTTGCACTAAACCTAACGTTTGCATATTCTATAGACTTCATACTTTCGATTAGTATGTAATTTGTCTATTAAACAAGCATTTGCAATATTTTTTGTAATGATATAAGTACTGGACTGAAATTTTTCAGCCTACCTATTAGCCACATATTATTTAGCGAATTAAATTTGATATAAAATACTTTTCATCGAATAAACAGCCCGGTGCAAATTGTCTCCTATTCGGATCTTAGACCATTACCTACTTGATGTTATAGCCGCAAAAGAAATACAAACAATTTGTTTATGCCATGATTCTCCATTGCAAACGAACACACAACCTGATGGTAAGTGGGATCTGTGTCAGATATTTGCATTCTCAAGACTTGATCTTAAGACTGAAATCCCAAGACGGATAAAGCGTTTCCAATTCTGAAGACTAAGATGGAATGCCCCTATGCTGATGATGCTGATGATGATGATGAGGGGGACGCCGCCGAGGCAGGCGGGCGGTCGAGTGGCTCTCCATTCATTCCGCCCTGTTCCCCTTGATCCAGCCTCAGGTTACTGGCTCTGCGGCGCTCCCATCCAGCACTGATCCCATCTTCTTGTTTTCCTACAGAACAATAGTGCGTCCTGAAGGGTAATGCTTTTAAGTGTCTCCGCTGACAGTGCGTCCTCCCCGAATGTGCGATGTCTCAGTGACGAGTACATTACACACTCGGCTAGCCTCTATGCTAGTAATTTCACCTGTTGTCTTATCCACACCGGAACACAACTGTGCGTAGACTGCTGCTTGGCGGTGCTAAAGTATGAGATGCTTGTAGCAATCCAGACGATCCCTGAACAAGGTCTTTTTATTATTGTTGGCTTGTTTTTAGGGTTCCGTACAAAACATTAAAAAAACGGAACCCGTATAGGATCACTTTGTTGTCTGTCTGCCTGTCAAGACCCTTTATCTCGAGAACGCGTGGAGGTATCGAGTTGAAATAAAAACCATATACTCAAGTCTACAGTCCCTTGAAGTTGTGAAAAAAATCAAACTTCTAAGTTAACTTAAAAAAAAGATAAAAAACGTATATTTCTATACTCTCAAGGGAATCAAAATTTATAGGGTATTTTCCGTTGTTATAGAACTATGAAATTTGGCAAGTAATACCGTGTTATACTACAAATATAGGAAAAAATCTGAAACCTATACATTTTTAATTAAATCACAAAAAACAGGGTCTTTATGCAAGGAACGGCGGTCAAATTTTGAATTGTGTTAACCGTGGCATGTGTGGAACCCTCGGTGTGCGAGTGCGTCTCGCACTTGTCCAGTTTTTTTATATGGGTTTGAGTTTGAACTTGATAAAGTTCTAACAAGGATAATATAAAGCAATTTTTCTTTAAGAATGGCTCTTTTGCATTGTGGGAAAGTTTTGAAATTCCAAAGGAAGCCGTTTCACATAAAAGAAACAATGTAATTCATAAATTTTCGGTTTTCTTCTGTTTAACAAAGGTTACGATTTAATTATTTAATTATAATTAAAAATAGATATAAATATTATGTATTTTTAAGTATTAGTGTACAGACCTAGTGAATAATCCTTTCACGTCGTGAAAACTCGGAACTCACGTCTACTTCCGAATGATGCCGACGTGTCTATGAATTATTGAATTATTAAGTGACATGCTTCTATTAAATAAATAGAGTACTTTAGTTATCAGTGTCAAATGTCAAACCACGAGTTTGAAGTTTATCACACCGAGATGTTAAAACCACCATGATCAAATATATAGAAATTTGGTGTAGGTAAACAAGAAGAAATATAAATAAATGTTGAAAATAATTTCACAGGCTTGTCAATCACGTTTCCCAGGTCTTAATGCTTTCGGCATGACTATTAAAAAGAACTGAAAGTAAACTTAATCTTAATTAACAAAAAAATACTCTGGTATTAATCACTCTATATCGAATATCAATCTCGCGATGCGACGTTCCCCCACGTTGTCTTGATGGGTGAGTCAGACTGAAGTAGCATGACAAATACGAACATTTCCGAGAAAATACGATGTGAAAGGATATTTCACTACATCTGTACCTACCATATTTTATTTAAAAAGGTTTCATTAGTAAGTTAAATTTTTACACTGAAAAAACTTGTTGGCGTTTCTAACAAACAGACACCGCGGACCGCGGACAGACGGACACGGCAAAACGATTAGGGTTTCTAGTCTGACTTCGGAACCCTAAAAACGATAAGCCCAATGGAACCCAGGCCTGATCCACAATAGAACTATGTCACAGTGACGGTATGTATCAAGTCGTAAGAAGTGCCATTTTTAGGGTTCCGTAGCCAAAGGCAAAAAACGGAACCCTTATGGATTCGTCATGTCTGTCTGTCTGTCCGTCCGTATGTCAGAGCCACTTTTTTCTGAAACTATAAGAACTATACTATTGAAACTTGGTAAGTAGATGTATTCTGTGAACAGCATTAAGATATACATACAAAAATAGAAAAAAAAACAATACATTTTGGGGGTTCCCCATACTTAAAACTGAAACTCGATTTTTTTTTCTTCAAACCCATACGTGTGGGGTGTCTATGGATAGGTCTTCAAAAATGATATTGAGGTTTTTAATATCATTTTTTTCTAAACTGAATAGTTTGCGCGAGAGACACTTCCAAAGTGGTAAAATGTGTGTCCCCCTCTGTAACTTCTAAAATAAGAGAATGATACAACTAAAAAATATATATGACGGCGCGTGTGGTTTGAGAGCGAGTAGACATACTATTTAGTTATGTTATGGTCCTGCTCACTCTGACGTAACTGATAGGCGACGACCAAAGAGTGGTTGTTGGCCTGTCTGTCGTTTGCTTCGGAGGCCAAATGCAAAACTATCACGCTCGCGGCGGACCATGTTTCAGGACCCGGTTTTACCAGCGAAGTCTAGAACAAGAGTGTCAAACATGGCGACGCACGTCCGGGATCCTACTCCCAACACCACAGCAGTGCTAATGGATACTCCGTTCCTTTCACTCTTCCATCGTACTGAAGTCGAGGGAAAGTGACGGAGCAAGCGTAACATTCGAACTATGAAAGTAGAGGCCCAGTGCCCGAGTTACGTCAGAGTGAACAGGACCATAACATAACTAAACAGTATGTCTACTCGCTCTCAAACCACACGCGCCGTCATACATAAATAAATATATATTAATATATGATAATGAAACAAAGGACAGTACACAATTATAAGGAGTCAAGCCAGTATGTCCTCAATTTTCCGATTTTTTTAATGTCACTGTGACACCGTTCTATGATGGGTCAGGATTCAATTGGGCTGGTACCTATATACGTTCTCAAGGCACTAGGTGACAGTCAGCAAAACGCCTATATGCGTCCGGCCTTCGATTGATCAATCAGTAGTGCTTTGTCCAATTAGCTTAATAGCGGCCGAGAGTACGAAATGAATAATTAGTAAACGTTCATGTATTTGGATACTACGTGGGCTCTATTCTATACACAAAAACCATATCGCTCTTGACAGGCTTACCAACCCCTGTTTCACTAACACTCATTTTATAGTTCACTAGCGGACGCCCGCGACTTCGTACGCGTAGAATTATTTTCCCGCTACTCCCCCTATTTCTTCCCGATGGGGGTTGAATTTCTAAAAATCCTTTCTTAGTGCTCACTTACATCATGAAAGGAACCCCTGTACCAAATTTCAAGTTTCTAGGTACAGTAGTTTCGGCTGTACGTTGATATCTAAGTCAGTCCGTCAGTTTTGCCTTTTATATATATATATAGATAGATATCACTTCGCTGAATTTTCGTTTCATAGAAAGCTATTTTCTGCTGAACCCGTGTTATTTTGAAATGGTTACAAGGCTGACCTAACATATGTACGTGAATCAATTATTTTAGATTGAAAGAAATCGACACGGTTTCAGCAGAAAATATAGAATATGCAAACGTTAGGTTGACTATTTTGTTTCCCGTCATAACAATTGGGTAGGCCGGTATAAACAGGTAAGTCGGTACTAATAATTTGCACTAAACCTAACGTTTGCATATTCTATAGGCTTCATACTTTCGATTAGTACTTAATTTGTCTATTAAACTAGCAATTGCAATTTTAAAAACAGTTAATTTTTTGCCTGCTACAAAGCTAGCGGTCCGGGTTCAAATCCCGGAAAGGGCAGATATTTGTTTGATGAGCGCGAATATTTATTCCGGAGTCTATATTTTCTATAAATTTAGGTATTATATTTCTCTCGTTTAGTACCCATAGTTGGATTTATATCGTTGTTTAGTACCCATAGTGCAAGCCTAGAGCTTAGTTTGGGACTAGGTCAATTAGTGTCAATTTAATGGCGGCCGAATTAAAATAAATATAAATAAATATCGAGGGACGATCTCACACAAATTGACCTAGTCCCAAACTAAGCTCTAGACTTGTAATATGTGTATTAGACAACGATATAAACACTTGTATAGAGAAATATATACTTAAATACATAGAAAACATCCAAGACTCAGGAACAAATACTCGTGCCCATCACACAAATATCTGCCCTTACCGGGATTTGAACCCAGGACCGCTAGCATGGTAGGCAGGGTCACTACCAACTAGGCTAGCACATCGTCGTAAAAACACTACTATTGCAACGCAAAAGCAAAAGGATGGACCAATTCGAATGCACTTTAACATACATACATACATACATAATCTCACGCCTTCGTTCCCAGAGTGGGGTAGGCAGAGCTACAGAATTACAAACATCTCTAAAAACTTGTTGATAATTCTATAACCACAATTTGCACAAATAGGCTAAGATGTTTACCAGCGTATTAGTGACAGGTTGCAAGCCCATCGCCTAACAGTACTACAAGCCTTTATTCCCTTAGTCGTCTCTTACGACATCCACGGGAAGACATGGAGTGGCACTATTCTAACTCGGCAACCACACGAGGCATTTAACATTTAACATAAATCTAGTTTAATCGGAATGGTTTTAGCTAAGTTTAATTAAAATCGGTCTGGCCGTTTAAGAGATAGCTCTGATAGAAGAGGTCCCCATCTACCCTGCTAATCGAATACGCAGTATCTCAGATAAAACTCCTGTAGCAATATCAACCTTATTATTAACAGAAGAGAATTAATAGTAGTTTATGTGATTGTACATAATGAAGGGCATTAAACACGAGTGTGGGTTTATGAAACGAGCCGAAGGCGAGTTTCATAATAACATCACACAAGTGTTTCATTGCCTAATTAAACTATGTACAGTTACATACACTACTTTATCTACCCACATATCATAAGCCTCCATGAAGCGTTTAGGAGCCGCATATTATATTTTAACCGGTAATGGCGGTAATGAAAAGATTGATAAGTTTTCTGGCAGCTGTCATAGTTTTTTTTTAATTCAGAGACAATCTAGAGTCGGCTCCAACTATCGTATCGTTCGATATCTTACTTACGTGCGACATTTTTTAAATTTGTATGCAAATTGACAATTCATTTCGAACTAAACGTCATCTCGACTGATATTAGAATAGAGGTCAAATCAAATTTCTTTGTTTTTCAGAGATGTTCGAAATTTGAATGTCATAAGAACATCGATATTGATGTTCTTATGAATCCATAAGATTACTGCCGCAGATAAAAAATATGCTCTACCAACAGAGTTGATTATTATGCTGGTCATAATTTGCGGTTTCTGAACGCATCATAGAGGGTTTATGATATGAGTGTAGATATAACTGCTTTGGCTATTAAATTTGGCATACTGCGTATTTGTTTAGTAGGGCAGCCATTACATCAGGAGTATCATCTTTTTTAATTAAACGGGTGATTTAAAAGTATAAGTTATTAGCTTTTGAGGTTTTAGAAATGCGTTTTAGGGTTCCGTAATCAAACTAGGAACCCTTATAGCTTCGCCATGTCCGTCCATTCGTCCGTCCGTCCGCAGCCTAGCTCAAAGACTCTTAGTACTAGAAAGCTGTAATTTGGCATGAATATACATATTAGTAATGCCAACAAAGTGGTGAAATAAAATCTTGAATTTTTTTTTGTGTACCTCCCCTACACGTAACTTGGGGATGTATTTTTTTTCCTCGTCTTCCCCATAGTGTGGAGTGTCGTTGGATAGGTCTTTTAAAAATATTGCGGGTTTATTACAACAACTTTTTGATTAAAGTATCCGTTTATGAAATATTAAGCTTTAAAGCGCTAATTTTTATTAGAGTCAAGTGTCCCCGTACAGCCAAAAGTACAAATGCTAAAAATCTGAAAGATATCTTAAATGAAAGCACATAATAACGAATTTTAAGAAAAACTATCACGACTAAGTAGACTTCATTGGATCCTGAGGTACAGGCGAGTAAAATGTTTATACCTACTAAAATCATCTAAGATAGCACCAAATAACTGGAAATAGAGAAGTAGTTATATTTTTGAGATGGTGTTTGTTCGGCTTCGGCTTCGGAACCCTACACTGAGCATGGTCAGACATGCTCTTTCCCGGGTTTTAAGGTTGGGTTACGATTACATACATACACTCACGCCTTCATTCCCAGAGGAGATAGACAGAGCTACAGAATTACCAACAACTCTAAACACTTGTTGATAATTCTGTAACCACATTTAGCAAAATGAGGCTAAGATACCAGCGTATTAGTGACAGGTTGCAAGCCCATCGCCTAACAGTACTACAAGCCTTTATTCCCTTAGTCGTCTCTTACGACATCCACGGGAAGACATGGAGTGGCACTATTCTAACTCGGCAACCACACGGGGCATTTCCAAGTTAGGAAAATGTTACTAATGAAACAGTTTTTTTTTTAAACTATACTATAATATCATAAACAATGTTTTATTAAATAACACAACGATGTTACATTATTAGAAAAGAACTCCAGTCACGGCGATTTGCGAGCAGTTTTTGTAAATCAGATCTTCATTTCTTTATGTCTTCAAAGAGGGATTTTCTTTTTATTTTGCCTCATACTCGTATCGTAAGAATATCAAGAGTACGTATTATGTAATAACATGTTTATATAAGTATATATAAGCTATTCAAAAGATGAGTTTTGTCATACATTTCTGGATGTTTTTTTTTTGTTAATTTTATTTACAGTGTCCGTAAGAAACTTACAATAAAAACTAAGCAATCTTACATAATTATAAAACGCACAAAGACAAAAGAAAAAAAAATCATCAAAGTAAAAAATACACAAAAACCCGAAAGTAAATAAATAAATAATCTTAAATCTCACTCTTTTTGCTTATCTATCCACTCACAAAACAGTTTTCACTAAGTGACATTTATGATAATAACAATTTTAAAATACTCTGTTCATATTAATATACCTTTCTTTATTTTTTCTATTTAGTTTTTAATACACTTTTGATGTATAAACTAACTTTTATAACCCAAATATAAACTCAAAACCCAAACCCTATCACAAATTTTACAACAAAAACCGAAAACACAACTTAGCTTCGCGCCACCCCACCCCTCTACTATATAAAGGGGGATATAACGAACAGACCTCCAGTCTCCCTCTCAGTCGATGAGGAACCTCTGTCAGTGACGGCCGCGTTAAAATATTGAACAATATTCGTAATACAGTGTCTGTGTAGTGTTGAAGTGTAAATTTCTCTATATTGGGTAAGTGATTTCGGTTTTTTATTAGGGTTTTTCATTGTGGGTTTGGTTTTTTGATACTTTTCCAGTATAAAGGGTTTCCGGTTACGTGATGGAGTTTATTGTTAGGTTTTTTGTTGAAATGAAAGTTGCGGTCGTATTTTTTTACTTTAGCAGCTTTTATTGTTGCTGATTATTAGAAATATTGGTACAATGTTATTTTTTATATTTTTCACTAAATATTTTGTTAGAAATTACTGTGATAAATCTTTTATATCTTTAAGAATATACTTAAATTTGTTTCTTTATAGAAATATATCGGTACTTAAATATTAGTTTTCCACTGGTGGAAATATTATAGAAAATTTGTCGCTCAAGGGATATTTTCTCTTTACTATTTACAATTATCATCATTATAAACTTGAGACAATAAAAACACGTACGCTCGTAGATAATATGCGGTGTTAGGTACCGTAAAGCACACATTTGTCACAGCGCATATTTGACACATTTTTTAAGAAAAACTCTACTTTTAATAATCTTACCAAACTATTTGCATTTTTTATCTTTATTAAAGTGCATGTTTTACTTAAAGATACAGGCTTAATAATTATTTTTAATATGAACTTTATATTTTGTATGTATGTAAACTATTTATTGCACAAAAACAGAAATATTACAACATTGTTATTAAACTGTACAAAGTCGAACTTATCGATAAATGGGATCTCTTCCAGCTAACCCTGAAGTAGATGAGTAAGGACAATGCATGGGGTATATTACTAGCGGCTTCGCCCCGCTGCTCCAACTTTCTCGGTTGTTTTTTTGTCCTGACAATATCGAATATAACAAAAGAAAAACTGTTTGGTGCATTCGGTTGGAAGTTATACGCGTAGATACATATAATTCGTTTATCTACACCCATAAGTCCTCTATTATGCGTTCAAAACCCGTAGGCAATGACCAGCATTACCTGTGGTAGTAGGTGACAGCGATGACAGCTGTTAATTTTGGAAGATATTCCAAATTTGGATCTCATTACTTTACAATATTCGATAACGTAATGAAATTACGTTACAGCTGTCATAGCTGTCCCCTACTCAGGTAATGCCGGTCATTTGCCTTTCGGCTTCTGAGCCCATCTTAGAGTTCTTATAATATGTGTGTAGATAAAGTATTGTACGCCACTCTGCGTAATTGGCATTACGCAACCGTCACGTAAACTACTATTTTATTACATGTATTGGTCTCAGGATGGCAGTCTTCGAATTTGTAGTGTTAAGAATTTAAATGTCTATGGGTCACAGATTCCACTTAACATCAGGTGGCCTGCGTGCTTGCCTTCTCCATGAAAAAAAATGAAAAACGAAAAAAATGACGCCCAACATGGGGCCTAATATGACTGCGTTAATCGCGTGACAAAATATGGATTAAATATCCGTCACTTTTTGACACGTAAGTACGAAAGTGACGGATGCTTTATCCTCATTTTTTCGGGTGTGTAATGTTTTTAATAATAAATATTTTCGAATTTTCATTTTGCATAATAGTAATTGCATAATTTTGATCTGCAGAAATGATTAAATAGTTTAAAAACAAAATGCATATAAACGAATTGCATAATTTCAAAAGCAATAATAGTTTAGTAGCACAGTTATGAATCTGCATAACAGACAATCAATATACTCGTAATGGCCACTTTGTATATTATTTATTGCTCATAACGTTCTTTTTTAATAAAAAACCAAGCTCATAATGCTCAAAGAAAATAAACTTCTAACCTAAATTTTGATTAGTATATCATATAATATTATGTCACCTGATCATTAGTTCAAACGTTGTTCTAAATTCTAATCATTATACTAAATATATGATAAACCAAATAACATTATTCCTAATGAACGTTATAAAATAACGTTTTTATGAGCATTGAGTATTAGGTTATTTAATTATTATGACCCACCAAATTATGAATTTTGTTTTTTACGAGTAGTTAAGTAGGTAAGTAAAATTATGCTTAAAGTTGGTATAAAGAATGAACTAGGCTCGCAGGAAGAAAGAGGGGTAGTAGCCGAGCGGGGAACTAACTACGCGTACGCCAGGCTTTATCCTGACGCAGTTGCAACTTGCAATACATTAAACCCTAGACATGATGCATTTGACGATCGATGTCGGACTTGAAAACGTATAGCATTGACGTTAGCTGCCAGACAGTCGCGTCGAGCGCATGCCAATAGGCTATTTGACAAAAAAGTACTGCTATTCAATTCATTTTTTTTAAGGATCAAATGTATGCATGGGTTTCCCAAAAACTAACGCCAAAACTGAAAGGGCTGCAGCTAAAAAGTTGATTAATAAATGACGAGCTAAAGAGTTTAAAAACTTAGCTGATTCGTAATGATTCTAACAATGTAAAATACCGCTGAAAAACAAGAAAAACGTGAAATTAACGATTTTGCGTGACAAGGACATAAGGGAAAATTATAAAAAAACAGATTTAAATGATCAATATCTCCGAAACTAGCAAAAATTGCTCAACATATATATACTTGAAAATCTAATTTAAGACCAAAATCCTAACCTCAGCCGGCGCACATTCGCTGTGATTACTGCATTTTGGTTTAAGTGTGGGTATTTTTACCAATAAAACTTACCCTAATATTACTGGTTACACGAGTTCTCATTCATGTTTTTATGGAATAACGTTAAAATAACGAAATAATCAAATTGGGAACTGTCAGATTTTGGTCTTTAATTAGAGTTATGAGTATAGGGGTTATATCGATAGTTTTTTAGCTGCTCTATCAGCCCTAGGCGGGTTGACGTCGGTTTCTGGGACACCCTGTATAGAACCAACTTTAATCCGAGTCACAGTCAAAGTCCGAAATGCCTACTTAGCTTTGAAAACGCCCCAGATAGATTGATACGCACTGCTAGATCAAAACAGTATCAACTCAAAATCCTTCCTAGTTTTAATTCAAGTTCATAGAAGTTGTATTAAAGTTGATTTTAAAATACAGTTGTATTTTGAGTTACGACTGTTTTGAATCTAGCTGTGCGATTATAGTATGTGCCAATTTAAATAGGCAAAGATGTAAACACAAACAAACTAACCAAGTTACCCTTATTACTCGATGGTCACGTGCTTTTAAAGATCAAAGTGCCTTAGCAATAATTTATACACTTACGATCTAGTGAATAATCCTTTCACATCGTGAAAACTCGGAACTCACGTCTACTTCCGAATGATGCCGACGTGTCTATGAATTATTGAATTATTAAGTGACATGTTTGTATTAAATAAATAGAGTACTTTAGTTATCAGTGTCAAATGTCAAACCACGAGTTTGAAGTATATCACACCGAGATGTTAAAACCACCACGATGGAATATATAGAAATTGGGTGTAGGTAGACAAGAAAAAATATAAATAAATGTTGAAAATAATTTCACAGGCTTGTCGATTTAAACGTTTCCCAGGTCTTAATGCTTTCGGCATGACTATTAAAAAGAACTAAAATCAAACTTAATCTTAATTAACAAAAAAAATACTCTGGTATTAACCACTCTATATCGATTATCACTCTCGCGATGCGACGTTCCCCCACGTTGTCTTGATGGGTACTGAGTCAGACTGAAGTAGCGTGACAAATACGAACATTTCTTTTCACGATTTTATTTTACCACTTTGTTATCTTGAGTAATATGTATATTCATGCCAAATTACAGCTTTCTAGTACTAAGAGTCTCTGAGCTAGGCTGCGGACGGACAGACGGACGGACATGGCGAAACTATAAGGGTTCCTAGTTTGACTACGGAACCCTAAAAAGCATTTTATTGAATTATTTGTTCTGCCTCTGAACTTTTAAATATTTCTATGAAAATATACTTTTCAACACTGACAGCTTCGAAGTCGAAACGCTATGACAATTAAAATTATAATATGCTTAAAAGGTCAAGATTTACGGGACTCTCAGTGCGGGATTCCAAGCTGTATTATACAAATATAATCTGGGCTTCTATACTACATGCTAAAACCATATTGCTTCTGACATGTTATGATATTGTTTTTAACCCGGCCGACATTACTGTCAAGTAAATTAGAGATATCAACACGTTGACAATACGATAACAGGGCAAAAGCAATACGTTTTCACTATGTATAATCTCAAGGTCACTATACAACACTTTAAAAACAATATTATATTTGATCTGTTATCATATTGTCAACGTTTTAATAGCTCTTAGAGCCCGCGCAGACAGAGAGAGGTCTAGAGTTCCGAGTTCCGCGTTCAGAGTTCTGCGTTCTTACGAATGTACTGAGTCCTTGCGATAACGCACACAGCAGGCGGTGAGACCGCGGCGGTCAAAGTGGAATGTCGCGTTCTAGAGTTCTTTTGCGGCTGAGACAGAGAATGCCGCGTTCGTCACGATGTCCGAAGTTTCAAATACGGAAAACCTTATTGGATTGATCAGAAAAAGTAGATTATTATATGATTTAAGTCATGTACATGAAAATAAATATAGAATCGCTCTTCGTCGCTAAGTAATTCATGAAAAATACTACTAATATCGCCTTGTTCTTCTCGTGTTGTGTTAATGGTGCACCCAATAATTTCTTTTTCTTTTAGAAGGTTCTAACCTCCACAAAAGCTATGCTTCTTCTTGTGCTATGTTACATGTACAAGGACACGTACGAAAATGGAACGCCAGAATTTGAACCCCACTTGTGTGCGTTGGAACTCTCGAGCGGGCAAAACGCAGAACTCGAACGCTGAACTCGGAACTCCAGACCGCTCTCTGTCTGCGCGGGCTCTTATGTACTTGACAGTTATGGCGGTCCAGTTAAATACAATACCATAACAAGTCAAATCCGATTTAGATACCGCCTAGAATAGAGGGGCAGTACGTACGGGACGTCAGAAGCAATAAGGGTAAACCTAGATGTTAATAACATGAAAATATTCCAATTATTTCAGGCTCAGCTCCTGAAATTTCCATTCCACTAGCTTACAGCGACCTCACGTCATTAGTTATGTACCACACTAATTATTCCAATTTGCTGTTACCACATTTAAGCGGTGAAAGCTACATTACGATCGAGTACGTAAATATATCACTCGTAGATAATAATAAATAATTCTTTAATTTTATTTCCTTTATTTACTTTTGGTGAATTTAAGCTGTCAAATGTGACATAGTCATGAGCGATTTCTGAAACATTGCAAAACTTTCCGTAACTGCGAAAATAACAGCTTCTAAAAGTTACATAATTAGATGGAAATTATTCTGACACAAGCAAATTTCATGGAAAGTTTCCGTTACAGTATTTGCAGCTTCTTAAATAGCTTTCAGCTGGCTATCGCTATCACGTGCACTCGCGACAGTATATTTGTCACTCGTGTGTCATAGACAAACGAAGATTGCCGATCGCTATTGAGAAAATGGTGGCACTGTACATACGTTACATGTTAAAACAATAGTACGTAATTTTCAGAAATTAAACGATTTCACTTTAGTACTTTCCAGAATATTGCTTGAAATTTTAGGTGAAAGTTTCTCTTTCGAAACTTTTAGAATATTGCAGAAAGGATCATGCGTCAAAATGGACTAAAAACTAACAGAGCTGAGAGTTAGGTCGTTATTTTGTTCTATGGGTAAAAAGTTAAATTCCATTACATAATCGAGATATACATATTTGAGTCGGTCTAAGTACGATCTTCGAGAAATTGTGTTTTACATGAACAGAACACCTTATAATTGCCAAACCACCCGTAAATAGGAGCTTTGTGCGAGCAGAACTCCGTCGACACTGTCTTATTGATTTTAAATAAGAGTGTCGACGGAGCGGAGCTCCTATTGCTGGGTGGTTTGGCCCTCCGTGCCTGCTGCAAAACGAACATAACCTAAATCTACTTGTCGTCATTTTTATAACATCTGGACGTTATGACTTCTTGGACATTCTGACACTTGGCCCAACATACCCCGGAGGGTTCCGCGGGTATTCTGTAAGTAAAACAGTTTCCCATACATCGCATTTACTCTGACTAAAATATGAATATCTCAGTTCTGGAATGAAACTGGTCTTGGTGCCCATAGAATGAAGTGAAGTATACGTAAATACCTATGTAATGGCATAACTCTTAGCTCTGTTGGTTTTTGGTCCACCTTCCATATAATTTTGCCCATGCTCCTTAAGGCTCCTCCTCCCTCGTAAGGCCCAGTGTGCAATAGAATGTAAATAATCATGACAGTTTGAACTGTGTTGCAATAGAAATAAGGTTTATTTTCCTATCTTCATAAACTGAAAATGGCATTGTCGAACAAAAGTAATTGAACTTTATTGCCTCGATGGTAGATTCAAAGTCCTACTCACAAAAGAATCTCTGTTTGTAGTATGGTGGGCCTTACGAGGGTTGAAGTTTCACTTTTGAAACTTACAAGTCGCCCAACACAATGTGACACGGACTCTATTCGTTAAAGCTGCTCTTTTGACATGTTATCATATTGTCAATATTACAATAGCTCTTGTTTACTTGACAGTAATGGCGGCCGAGTTAAAAACAATACAAAACAAGAGCGATATGGTTTTTCCGAGTACAATAGAACCCTTAGGCCTATTATAACACTGTCGAAATATTGTAGAAGACAATCGGTGAAATAATAAGCATAGAGGCATTCCATAAAACCTCAGGGTTGGCAGTGGACTGCAGACTTGAGATTGTCATTGTTATATTGTAATCCTGAGATTACAGATGTATGATGGTGATCTTGAGTGAAATGGTAGGACCTTGTGCAGGCTCCGTCCGGGTCGCTACCACCATCTTATCCTATAACCTACCACCAAGCAGCATTAGTATGTCGTGTTCCGTGGGGATAAGAAAACCGGTGAAATCAAGCATAGATGCATTCTATCTCAGGCGGCGTCGTAGGTGAGCGAATTCCACGCGAATGCGATGCGGAGCGACGCGGCGCGAAAGAAACAAACAGTCGACAGCTATTGAAGTGGCCTATATGACCAATAAAGGCGCGGGGTGCGGGCGGCGCTGCGCGATGAGTTGGTTTGTTTGCGCGTGGCGTCGGTTATCAGAGTGGGTGATTCGCGCGCACGTAGGACAAGGCCGCCGCTTCGCATTGAAATCGCGTGTGACCGCTTCGGATCGCTTTTCAATTTTGCTCGCTTTGAATCGCCCACGTAGGACGTAGCCTTAGTCCTCGGGGTTGGCAACGCATTTGCGGTCTTAGGATTGCAGTCACCGCCAAGCAGTAGTGCTCGCATTGCTGTTTTCCGGTGTGGGAATAAAACAACTGCGGTTGAAATTACTAGCATAGAGGCATTCCATCTTAGTCCTCAGGGTTGGCAACGCATTTGAAGTCTTAGGATTGCAGTTTTGAGATTTCAAATGCCCATGGGTCACAGATCCCACTTACCATCAGGTAGCCTGTGTGTTTGCCTTCTTTAACCTCGTAAGGTAATACTACAAGCTGGGAGTTTTTTTTCTGAGTGGGACTTTGAACCTATCATCAAGGCAATAATAGTACATTACTCAAGAGGCCGGGAAGTATGGGGTTGCCGGCCGAGTTTATATAGACCGGATAGTTACGAGGCTGGTAACCCCTTTTCACGTCGAGGTATGTATACCTAGTGCTTTTCTCAAACATACATACATAATCTCACGCCTTCGTTCCCAGAGTGGGGTAGGCAGAGCTACAGAATTACAAACATCTCTAAAAACTTGTCGATAATTCTATAACCACAATTTGCACAATTAGGCTAAGATGTTTACCAGCGTATTAGTGACAGGTTGCAAGCCCATCGCCTAACAGTACTACAAGCCTTTATTCCCTAAGTCGTCTCTTACGACATCCACGGGAAGACATGGAGTGGCACTATTCTAACTCGGCAACCACGCGAGGAACTCGGCAACCACGCGAGGAAACATATAATTCATTAAAAAATTAAAACATAAATTAAAGCCTTAAATACTAGGAGTGCATAAACATTACAAGTAAACTACAGTGCTCAGTCATCCGCGCTGCGTCCGGCTACATCGCCTGCGATCTAAGTTGCGCTACGCACTCCTAATAACCTCTGCCCTCCTGGTACCTGGTGCCTTTATTTAAACATGCAAACGCTTTGGTTGGATGCACAGCTTAGTATATTAAAAAAATCTGCTATTTAGCCTGTTCATAAACACAGCCGCCATGTTTACATTGAAATTAAAAAAAAAACTTGCCGGCCTAGTCCTTCAATTTTATATGAAATTCCTTTACAGTTCTCTCGAGGTGTTCCACCCGCAACGTGATACTTTGAGGCCTAAAATAACTAACATAACGCCAATATTCCATTGCATGTTTGAGAAAAGTTCAATAACGTTTGTTCGATAATGCCATTTTCAGTTTACGAAAAGGAAAATATACCTTATGCCCATTGCACCACAATTCAAATTAAATTGCCTTGATTATGTACCTACATCCTATTGTACACTGGGCGTCACGAGGCTAAGATGTCCGACTGTTTTGTGTATGCTGTGTTGAATCTCTTCCCGCTAAGCTCTCTCGTCGTGTAGTGAGTGATTTATGGATACAATTGTGAATCTCTCGAGGGGTGAGGTCTTTAGTTATCAACAAGAGCCTCCAAAATAATGTTTCAAAATCTCTATTCCATATTGTTTTCAACTCGGTTTCGAAGCCATTCTTTTAAACACCGACAAAAAAGCGTTGTTTAACGGTGTATCTATGTACAATGCTACGATTTTCTTAAACGCGATCGGCAATCTTCGTTTTTCTACGACACACGAGTGACAAATATACTGTCAGTTGCGAGGGCAAGCGTGATAGCGATAGCCAGCCGAAAGCTATTAACAGGCTGGGAATACTGTTACTGTGCGTGGACCGGTTTAAACAAGGTTTTTTTTTAAATAAAGTTTGTTTAGGTCGGCCATATAGAATTCCGTTTCAAAAAACGATTTCGAATTTCGAATGCAGCCAATCCGATATCAATGACCCGATCTCCCACGTACCTGTACCTTTCCGTTAGATTTTTTTTCAATTCGGAATTCCGCACGAGAAAAAACCGTTCCGAAGTCGTCTATAGATTTTGTAAAAGTAGCATCACACATTCGTAAATTCCGCACGCAACGCGCTCAGTTTGCGTCGCAGGCGCAGGACCGAAACGAGCGCATATTTCGGTTCCGGTTAATGCGATACGTAGAATAAGTGTTTTTTTTTGCGTTAATAGCTAATCGGTATTCTTCTACTGAAGACTTTTTCTTATTTTGTTTAATAATAGAGAATATGAATGGAGATTATCAAAAGTGAAATTAAAATTCAAATCGGCCGAGAAATACGGATGATACAAGCGTTTTAAACTGCTAATTAGACAGATCTGATATGCACTGTGACGTCATGTAACACGTCGGCCATATAAACTCCATGTTAAATTCTGTTTTGCTAGAAAGGGATTGGAACAAATCTTTGTTGGCCTATATTGATAGCTATTCAGAACATGAATCAGCTTTTAATGAAGCTGTGAAAAGTCATAAATATTCCCTATTCGTCTAAAGAGTTTACAGACATCATCATCATCATGTCAGCCGAAAGACGTCCACTGCGGGACATAGGCCTCCCCCAAGGCTCTCCACTCAGACCGGTCTTGTGCTTTTCGCATCCACCGCGTTCCCGCGATCTTTACTAGGTCGTCACTCCATCTTGTTGGAGGCCTACCTACAGCTCGTCTTCCGGTCCGCGGACGCCACTCAAGAACCTTCTGACCCCATCGGCCATCAGTCCTGCGAGCAATGTGCCCCGCCCACTGCCACTTAAGTTTGGCTATTCTTCGGGCTATGTCGGTAACCTTAGTTCTACTGCGGATATCATCATTTCTGATTCTATCACGCAGATAAACCCCGAGCATAGCCCTCTCCATAGCCCTCTGAGTGACTTTTAGCTTCCTTATAAGGCCCACCGCGTTCCCGCGATCTTTACTAGGTCGTCACTCCATCTTGTTGGAGGCCTCATTCGTCTAAAGAGTTTACAGACTTCCGATTATATTTGAAGACTACTGGATTGGATCGTAATTTAGCTAGCGTAGTAACCGTGAAGTTTTTCCTCTTTTTTTTAATTAAAAATTAAGAAAATGCGTGATAATAAACTGCAATAGCCCAAAAAAGCGACGACTTTGAATCGATTTTGCGCGGAAAACGGAAAATTCTCTTGTCTGAGACACAGTTGGTAGCAAACAGTGACACGGTTGGTTTTCATACGGATTGAGGTGTTTACGTTATCTATGTGTATTTATATCTGTGGCAACAATGCAATCGCGTTCAGAATATTGCATAGAAATCCATATTGGCTGCCAGAATATCGGAACACGGAGCTTCTCTCAATTGAGACATGATATTCCGAACGAAAATAAACTTAGGTATATACGGAATCTCGAATCGATATTCCGAAACGGAATTACTAAACGGAATGCCGAATGTGTCCGCCCATTTGGAATGGTTGTGGTGACCGTATTTACCTTGTATTTACTGACGTTCTGACAAACAGTATGACAGTAAACGGGTTTGGGTAAAAGTGTTGTCGTTTGTAAAAGTCATACATTTTCAAGGTGAGCGGCCATTCGTAAAAGTGGTAAATTATGATAGAAATATTAAAAATAAACATATTTTGTTATGTAATGTAATACTCTTAAGTGCATCGGAGCCGAGATATTTAAATATTCATACTTGGGCGTACTTTTGTACTAAAAACTGAATAGTTAAATCTTTGATATCTCCGCTCCGATACTATTTAACGCCATAAATTATATGTATATATATATATGTGTATTTAGAGGTCCTCTAAATAACTATGTCAAAATCATTAGTGGCCGCTAAAAAAAAATATGACAATATTCTTCAAATAAATTTACCCAATGCCCTTGGAACAGATTCTCTCGGTTTAGTAAACATTTAGAATTGATAATTAAATAGATTCATATTCGTAATCATTATTTTTTTTTTTTTCATTTTTTCTTTTTTTTTCATATTTTCAATAGTGTTTCAAAAAATTTAATCGTTCCGTCAGTTGTCATTTTGAGGTTATTTTCACGCTCTAGAAATGGTCCATACACAATCACTGAAAACGGCGATAATCCTCCATTCACAAACACCGTGATTGCCTGTTTAGGGGTTTTCAAAATAATTAAAAAAAACTTTAGTCCCTAGAGAATAATAAGGAGCTTTAGTCCCGATATGTGCAGAGACTAAAGTAACGTTTTAAGAACAAGAAAAGGGAAAAAACCTAACCTTAATAAGTGGAACATCCATTTAACAGAGAAATTATTTTTCAAAAGCGAGATACTTTAAGAAAACTAAAAAGAAAATCTTTTAATTTTACAGCTATATTAACTTCGTCAGCTTGCGTGGGACGATGGTATTAAAAACAAACTTTAGCAATATCATTGAGAAATTTGAAGACTTTTAAATTGTTAAAATGCCACGGCTTTGGCCTTTTATACGCGAGTGTTAGCTCGTACAGTCAAGGATAAAAAAAGTTACAAATCTTAACAAACAAGCTTCAAAATTCCTAGTCTGTGAGCACTTAGAAGCTTCGGGTTTGCACTTCTCTCTCACTCGGTCTTAATAAAAGCGTAAGAGAGCGAGTGAGGGACAAATACAAACTAAGAGCATTATTGTACTTCATACATACATACATACATTCAATCACGCCTGTTTTCCGGACGGGTAGGCAGAGACAACTTCTTTCCACCTGCTACGATCCTGACGAATCTCTTTCGCTTCTTCCACATTCATACATCGAGGCATGCACGCACGTCGGTTTCGGGTACTGAAGATCCGGCCCTTTTCCAGTATTTCTCCGATTTGATTCGAACAAGTACGCCTAGGGCGGCCCGTTCCGACCTTTCCACTCGCTTTTGCTCTGTATATCTCTTTCGTCAATCTTCTTTCATCGTTTCCAAATGACCGAACCATCGAAGCATGCCCTTGTCAATCTTAGTCACTACATCTTCTATTAGTCGTCATTTCTCTCTGACCTTTTCATTCCTTACTCTTGTACTTCATGTTTTGATTATTATGGCCTATGCAAATGGCGTCCCAGAGTTTAGGAGTATGTATGTAAACACAATACAATACATAACACGTTATTTAAACATCACATACACCAAGTAACGGATATACAAGAAAATAAAATATGGATTACACAGTGAGTCACCAGGCAGTCAAACACTTTATTGTACAAAACACAGGAATTCCAATATTTACAGAATAGGAATGTACAAAGGTGAACTAATGCCTTTAAAGGATCTCTTCCAGCTAACCACCACCTGAGGGCCCTGCCAAGATGCATTGCGCTAACTAGCGATTCTCTTCGTTTCGTTTATAAACCAATCGCGTCACACTGGTAGATCACGTGACTTGTCTTATCACGTCATCTAAAAGAGACACGATTGGTTTAAAAACGCAACGAATAGAAACGCTAGTTAGCGCAATGCATATTGGCAGGGCCCTCTGGTTCGTCACAATGCTCGAGAATGTCATCCTATACATTTTGAGTAATAGAAAAGAAAAACGTAACTAGCTTTTGCATCTTAGGTAGCGCTTTTAAAATGTAATCTTGGAAGTGATTTTGTATTTTTACGGTAGAAATAAAACTAAGCTAAAAACTAAACACTGGTTTTTCTGTACACAGAAAATATCCAAGAACCATTCAGTTAATTGCCTGTTTTAATGTAACTAATTAGCTAATTTACCCGAGGGACCGCTGTTAGTGCAAAAACGACGTGATAATTTGTTTAATACATTTCAAAATGAAACATTTGCACAGTAAAATTATTTACTGATATTTTTAAATTATAAAAAACCAAGTACGAGTCAGACTCGCGCACGAAGAGTTCCGTACCATTATTTAATCGAGCAAAAAACGGAAAAAATATCATGTTTGTTGCATTATCACCCTTAAATGTTTATTTTATTTTAATTTAATTATTTACTTTTAAAGTGAATATACAACTAAATATTCTGAGAATATTTCAAATGTCTGTCTCTTGCCATTATTGCCCTCTTAAATATTTATTTTATTCTATTTTTAGTAATTGTATCTTTAAGCCCGACTCGCACTTGCCCGGTTTTTCTCTTACCATGCCTGAACTATATTCATAATTCATAATTATTTATTTATCTCTTTTCAAATGGCATATAAAAAAATGATGTACTTTATACAGATTAAAGAGAATGTACGTTTATCCAATCCAACATACAGTGGCACTGGGCACAGCCTGTGTCATTCATAGGTAACCAATTGCTGCCAATTGCTGCTTGAGTTGCCAAAATGATGGAAAACGGAGACAAACATAAAGAAAACGGATCAAGTTTTGGAATTATACAAAACAAACAAATACTACACTGATACACTCTGTTTCATTTAAGATGAGTCCTGCGACAGCCGTATTTCGTAATTTCAATCACTTAACTCATATGCGAGGTATTTAAAAATAGGCGATTAATTATTTAAGTTCCTGACCGGCGTCGCTAGGAGTGTACCAGTGTAGTATTTATGTAAAGTTGAAGAAACATAATCTTTACGTTTTTTGTTTTTCTGTAAATAAATATATTTGTATATTTGTTGTTGTTTGTACGTGTTTATATGAGCTGTCACAGGACATCTTAGATGAACAAAACTAAAGCATATTAAGCTATACATTTTATTTCAATAAAAAAGCAAGCTTTCAAAACCCGACTGTTGCTAACCAACTTTAAATCGTTTTAAATCCTAAATGATCATTCAAAATGAAAAATGATGAAAGAAACCTAAAGATGATTTTCAAATCCCTATTCAATGATACCCCAATTGTCATACTTGATCGACCTTTTTATTTTTTATTTGGACAATATGGCGTCTGGTAGCCGCCATATTGAATTTTGATTACTGTCATATCTTCAGTGACACTCACCAGATTAAGACAAAGCGATTGACATAAGAGTCATCAAAATCGGACAACGGGTTTAGTTTTTATAGTGCCACAAAGGAACAAACACATAGGCTGTGAAACACATTACCCTCCTCCTTCGGCGGTCGGGTAAAAAGAGAGTAAAGAAGACTGTTTAAGGAAATGTGAAAGATTTTTTAAAATTAAATATGTGAGTGTGTTGTGTATGCGTGTGTGTGCTTATATTCAGTTATATTCAGAACTTCTGTTTTCCCTGAGGCATTTTCTGGATATAACGAGAAAACTTGATATATTACAAGAAACCACAAAACTACGCGAACATATTAATTTCACGCTAATTACGGAAAATTTCCAGGAAATTATTTGATCAAGCATTGCGTGATAGAATTCTGGGCCTGTATTCTTTGCGGTAAAACAAAACAGTGTGTAAATGAAACAAACATTTAAACTAGACGAAGGTTATGGCGCTACAAGTCATGTAAATGTGGAATTTCGTTAATAACTCTAATACATAGAGCGCAATTATTTTTTATCTACACACATATCATAAGTCCTCTATTATGCGTTCAAAACCCGTAGGCAATGACCAGCATTACCTGTGGTAGTAGGTGACAGCGATGACAGCTGTTAATTTTGGAAGATGTTCCAAATTTGTATCTCATTACCTTACAATATTCGATAACGTAATTTCAAAATTACGTTACAGCTGTCATCGCTGTCACCTACTACCACAGGTAAGGTAATGCTGGTCATTTGCGTTTCGGCTTCTGAACCCATCTTAGAGTACTTATAATATGTGTGTAGATAAAGTAATTTTATTTATTTTATTTGTTTAATAATGGCACAGTAACAAATCACAAGTGGTAAAATAACAATAAAATAACATAACCAGTGATCGGATCTAGGATGCAATTTAAGTCCGTTATTTTAACATGGATATGAATATGACTTACAATCCCGCAAATCTTTTTGTTACCTACCTTTATAAAAAGGTAAATAACTCGTAATTTTAAGTAGTTTACACTATAAAATTAACAAAATATGTAATAACTAAAAAAAAATACAGTACTGCATAGAAGAACTGAACGTAACTTGCACGTCTTGTCTTTTATGGTATTTTTATTATTTTTATTTGTTTATTAGGTTAACCCTCGACAAAAGTTATTAATTATTAACAATAACCCATTTCCCAAAATCCCGGGAAATCTCGAGTCACATCCATGTTAAGCATAACGTTTGAGGTCGTTCACCTCAAATTGCATCCTAGATCCGATCACTGAACATAACACAACATAGTCGTAAGCTTGCACCTCGATGACAACCGTGCACAGCATTCGACTAGTTACTGCCCTCCTTAGAAAAAAAGCCGTATGTCTCATAGAACCGCGTATGTATTAACGACCTTATTTCTTAAGGCGGAAGGTTGAATTTACTTTGACTATAAAATTGCGCATGCGTCCTTTTTATTTAGGAGGGCAGATTACTTTACTCACTTAATAATAATGTAGTACACCATATTTACAACGTGATAAAAATAAAAAGTTAATACAATAAACAATGAACACTCAAACCCTATATTCAAAATCATGGAGTAGGTGAATTACTTTTTAAATATAATTCTTTTAACATTTTCTGGTAATGTATATCCAAATTATTATTTTCTTTTAACAGTTGGTTATACAACCTAGCCATACGTACCAGAGGATCATTATAAAAAACATTATTTCTAATGAGTGGTATAGAAAACAGTTGAGGTATACGATCGGTCGAATGTACGCGACTCTGCGTAAAGTATTATTAAAGGTCCCATCGAGCAGCAATGTATAATGTAAACGAAGATTTAAGTCTCAGTTAATTGCAGGTTAATTGGGCTATTTCTGATACATTGCGTGGCGAATTAATTTGTATGAAAAGAAATACAACTTATGTTGACGATACACATGTTTTTATGATAATTAGGATGCATATTATCCGCCGTTAAATATTTGCTCGAATTCCATTTACACAATGTATTGTTTTCACACCTTCAATAAAAAGATTCATGTAACCAACAGTTGAGCAAATTACTTTTTAAATAGCTATAAAAATAACCAAGATCATCATCATCATCATCATGTCAGCCGAAAGACGTCCGCTGCTGGACATAGGCCTCCCCCAAGGCTCTCCACTCAGACCGGTCTTGTGCTTTTCGCATCCACCGCGTTCCCGCGATCTTTACAAGGTCGTCACTCCATCTTGTTGGCGGCCTACCTACAGCTCGTCTCCCGGTCCGCGGACGCCACACAAGAACCTTCTGACCCCATCGGCCATCAGTCCTGCGAGCAATGTTCCCCGTCCACTGCCACTTAAGTTTGGCTATTCTTCGGGCTATGTCGGTAACCTTAGTTCTACTGCGGATATCATCATTTCTGATTCTATCACGCAGAGAAACCCCGAGCATAGCCCTCTCCATAGCCCTCTGAGTGACTTTGAGCTTCCTTATAAGGCCCATTGTTAGCGCCCACGTCTCAGATCCGTAAGTCATCACAAGATATAAGCTAACAAATATTTGTTCCTATTTTCTAGCCAAACGGAATTTAACATGGAGTTTATACGGCCGACGTGTTACATGACGTCACTCTAATCGCTGTCTAATTAGAGGAAGGTTTTTATGTAAAATACATTCTGGATTATGTATGGGTGTTGCAGAAATCTCACATAAACCGAAGCGAAGCGAGGGCGAGGCGCTAGTATATAATCAGGGATCGTAAAATGCGAGCAAAATTCATTGAAGTGCTAGGGTTGTCACTTATAATATAATCGAATAAATTAAATATGTATGGAGGAATGCGTTTAAAAAGAAAAAAAAAAAAAAAATTATTCAGTAAGTAGGCCGCACGGGCACTTTTACACGTCAAGAATCTACCAGCGCTTCCCAAGAGAAGACCACTGCTGAGAAGAAACGCCGCAAGAAAGTCAGCAGTCAGTCATTTTTAACATATTTTTTATTACAATGGTGCTACTTAGTCTAGCATTATATAAAGCTATTAATATTAAATTAAATAGAGTATCAAATAACACGCGTAGTTCAGCAGGAAAACATGCCAATTAAGAATCTTACGGGAGAGAGAAAGAGAAAAAAAAACACATACTTTTATGTGTATATAAGATGGTGCGAGACGACCACATAAAATTTTCGATATGTTTTCCTACATCAACGGTGTCCCCTAGACAAGATAAAGATTTTGCATTTGAATAAATTATTATTGACTAAGTTTCGGGTTTAGGCCATGCATTTTTGCCTGTTAGATAGTCCTCGATCCTATAATACGCTTTAGACATTAACGACCTTTTCAAGTAAATTTTAAGTGCATTAAGTGTTTATACTTATGGAAGCACGTGTTATCATTATGGTAATAAATTGCTCCCATCAGTGTTCATAGTTTATCTTTAATGTTAAACTTATTAAAACTGATAAGTATATTGTCTATAGATTTACGAGTATTATCTTGTCATGATTGTCAATCTGGTTGTTTATTTACATTGTCGTGCAATCGTACTTGTGAAAATTATTACTTACTATCCCAAGTCTAAAATTGGGAATTATAATTTGGAATTGTAAATGTAATAATAAAAAATACCAGCCAAATGAGTTTAGGACTGTGTTCAATTTCATCAGTAAAACAATTATTGAATTGTATTATTTTAGTACCTAACTAGCTTTTGCCCGCGACTTCGTCCGCGTAGAACTCGTTTATCGCAGTTAAATAAATTAATAGTTATAAGTAATTCTATAGTTTGACGTCCTCCCTGGCAAGAATGATCTTTCAAACACATGTAATATTGAGCTCGAAATTTACCGGGGCACCAACTTTAACCATTAACTCTTACGGGAGGGCACTCCCGATACCTCGAAAGAGTTCAGGAACTCTAAGGGTAGGACGTGACTTGTCTATGACATTGTCTACCAAGAGATACTCCACAACATCGCCTTCTACATGAGACATATTTTTATATTTATCCGCCCGACAATTTCGTTTGTCGGTGCTAATATCGCCCTCTCGCACAAACATTATCTATTCTTTATATTGTTTTTTAGATCGGGGTACACGTTATTTTTTAGATCATCTGTGTTTTGTACAATATTACAGAATTCGCGGTTTAATGTATTCAAATCGTTTCTATCTCTCGCCATACGATCTTCGACAATTTTTAGTAGAGCTGCCGGATATATTGCCCCGACTGTGTATCATGGTGTAATCGTAGTTCCTGGCATATTTGTAGTGAGGTTAATTTTTTATATATATACTCATATCGTAGATGCCGAAATGCATTTATTTTATCCGCTGGTGTGCCCCTAGTTATCACCGGTAGATGAGAATCTGTCTAAATTCGCCGTCTCAAAGCACCATCCCTCCCATGATAGTTTGGTTGCTCTTCAAATATCCATCATAGTTCAATATTACATATATTATATTATGAGTCTTAATACTAATTATAATGTAGGTATCTATCATTATAAATGGCGGAACTCCCAAACATCATCAGTGGCGAACGACTTTTTCAATAAACATCATGACGGCCATTTTGAATTCCAAATTTGATATCATTTTCGAAATCTGCGTCAACGCAACCTAAGAAAATGACACCCATGATGACTTTTTCAAAAAACACCAAACATTGTCGTTATTCCCTCGGGAACTTTTAAATTTTCCGGGATGGGATTTTTCTATGTGTTAATCCATGGGTGCTACCTCCATTTTAAATTTCATCCTAATCCATCTAACCGTTGCAGCGTTAAGGAGTAACTAACTAAATCCCCCTTTTACCCCTTAGGGGTAGTTTTTTCTAAATCGCTGAAAGCAGTATATTTTATTTATAAACAGTAGCCTAAATATCAATTTCCTAATGTAGCCATTTCGATATCTCCCATACAAATTTCTACTCTCCATTTATCGCCTGAGGGGGAGTTTTACGGAAATCAATGAAAGTTTTTTTTTATGTTAAACAGTATTAAACAGTAGCTTAAACGCGAATTACCACGTTTCCAACTAAAAAAATTAACATAAATGACCAAATTGTCATACAAACTACCATCCCAAATCTCACCCCCTTAGGGGTGATTTTTGAGATACAAATTTAATCTAATTCGGTTCCGCGGTTTAACCTTGAATGCATAACAAACAGTGAGACGACAGACATAATTACTTTCACGTTTATAATGTTAGTATGGATTTTCTTTTTACAGCAATATTATGTATACCTATCGATGTATAGTTTTTTTACCCCTTGAGTATTGTTTGAAATTACATTTTAGAATTAAATAACCGACCAATTCGCCGAAAAATTAAATGCCTGTCAGTAATTATTTTCAAGTGATCATAATAACCGCCCTAATATTAAATAACAGCCGTAGAATTAATACGCCGTGAATAGTATTGAAAATAGCGGAAAAAAATGTTAAAATCTGGATATGTCAACGCTGACAACTACAATCTGACAAGGTACAAAGCCTGTCTCATGTTGTCACACTGGATGGCAAAAGCCATAGGAGAAATAAATTATTCAGTTGCGCAATTTTGTCAAATACCTAATTACTAATCTTATTCTATGTTAATAATTATTTGCGTCCCCAAAAACTAAGAAAATGTTACCCGTGACAACTTTAAAAAAAAATATCATTGCCGCCAGCTTGAATTCTAAATTGGACATCATTTTCATAATCTGCGTCCCCAAAATGTAAGAAAATGATACCAATGACGACTTTTTCAATAAACATCATGGCGGCCATTTTGAATCCCAAATTTGATATCATTTTCGAAATCTGCGTCAACGCAACCTAAGAAAACGACACCCATGATGACTTTTTCAAAAAACACAAAGATATTGTCGTTATTCCCTTGGCAAACTTTAAATTTTCTGGAATAGGATTTTCCTATGTGTTAATCCAGGGTATAAGCTATCTCCATTCTAAATTTCATCCAAATCCATCCAGCGCCATTGCAGCGTGAAGGAGGAACAAACTAAAACTCCCTTTTACCCCCCTTAGGGGTAGTTTTTTCTAAATCGCTGAAAGAAGTATTTTTTATTTATTATCAGTAGCTTAAATACCAATTTCCAAATTGCTTATTTTAAAAATAACTTGTCTCCTATACAAATTTCTACCCCCTATTTGAACCCTTTAGGGGATGAATTTCCAAAAATCCTTTCTTAGTGTACCCTTAGGGTACCCAAGGAATATTCCCTTCAAATTTCAAGTCCCTAGGTCCAGCGGTTTAGGCTGTGCGTTGATCGATCAGTTAGTCAGTTTTACCCCTTTCCATCCCTTCGGGGATGAAATTATCATAAACGCTGAAACACGTATAAATTTATTTTCAATTTTCAACCTAAACACAAAATTTAAATAGTCTAACTTAAACTAAAACTGACGGACTTTCATACAAATTTTCATCCCCTTAGGGGTGGAATTTCCAAAAATCCTTCCTTAGTGGATCTTTACACTATATAAGGTATCTATGTGCAAAATGTCAAGTCTCTAGGTCCTAAGGTTTGGGCTGTGCGTTGATATATCAACAATCCGTTTTACCCCTTTTCATCCCTTCGGGGTTAAAATTATCATAAACGCTGAGACACGTATAAGTTGAAATTCAATCGCCAACCTAAACGCAAAATTTGAAGCGTCTAACTTCAAAACTGACGGACTTTCATACAAACGTTTTTCCCCTATTTTACCCCCTTAGGGGTGGAAGTTCCAAAAATCCTTTCTTAGTGGATCTCTACACTATATAAGGTATCTATGTGCAAAATTTCAAGTCTCTAGGTCCAGCGGTCTGGGCTGTGCGTTGATATATCAACAATCAGCTTAGCATTTTATATAATAGATATTTAAGTTCAAAGAGATTTATGCGTGTATTGACTATAAGGAAATATGTCCACTTGAATAATTTCATCCGTGCATAATTCGGTCAAAGTATAAAAATGTGCACATATATATTAGACGACGTATAAAGATGTCACGACAATAGACTATAAGGAAATATGCCGAAGTATAAAACTATCCACTTGAATAATTTTGTCGCAGTGTATTTTTATAGTCGTACTTACTGTGATTGTAGACATTTTTATACTTTGAGAGTAGTCATTTCTATATTTCGACTTAATAAGACTTCGTTTTGAAGTATTGGCTTTCTTATACTTAGACTAATTTATGTTTTAAAGGTAGACAGTTTTATACTTCGGCATATTTCCTTATAGTCAATACACGCATAAATCTCGCTGGTTGTCATACGTCCTTTCAATGGATTTTGCTCGCATTTTGCGATCCCTGTATATAATATAGCAAAATATTTGCTCAAGTTATTCTATTTTATTAAGCAATTCCCGACAGGCTGTTTCTCAGAAATCCCTATAACTTCTATTCCTTCAACTATGCAATAAATAAGACAAATGATCCGCCGCCATATTGGATCGCGGCGTCGTGGGCGGCAGCTATTGTTGGAGCGAAAATAAAAAGTGTTATAAAAGTTTTTGTGTGGCTTTATTCTAGTTGGAAAAATGAAATTGCTTTTGACATGGTATTGTTTTTAATTCATCGCTATCAAGTAAATAAGGGCGATCATAATGTTTGCGATACGATAACATGTCATTTAAGGAAATCATGAAGTCACAGGACCTGGGCATGGCACCAAAAAGAAAAAGTTTTACGCCATCCTTCCATACTTAACTTACTCGTTTACGGAGACGCGGAGCGTCGCGCGTGGCGTGCGGCTTGGCGTTGCGCGGCGCGTCGGGCGTTTTTTCCGTTTACAGAGAGGTGGCGCGCGCAGCGGACCGCGTCATCACACGCGGAAACATATGGGAACGTACGGTGTTGTTTATAAAGATGCGGGGCGTGACGCGGCGCGTTGTGCGGGGGGTAGAGAGTAGCGGTGTCCGCTACATCCGCGGCGGACTCTCAAGCGTGTAGCGGAGCGCGCGGCGGAGCACAAGACTGTCAGAAGGTTCCGCTGCGGGCGCAGTGGCGGGAACCGCCGTTATTGACGCGTGCGACGCTGCGTGCAACGAGGCGATGCCATCCGCGGGCTCCGCCGCAAGTAACGCTGTATTTGAAGCAAACGCGCGTAAAACCGCTTCTCCGTAAACGCTTTTATACAACGCCATATGTTTGAATTTAGTGCAGACCGCGCCAAATAAACTACTGCGCAATTTGTGTTTGAAGCCAAATATCGTGAGTGGTACCCAAGAGATGGGAAGAGAAGCCGTGGAAGATAGTGTACACGATGGGAGGATGACGTCAAAATGACTGCTGGCCCAAGGTGGAGACGGGTAACCCAGGACAGACCATAGTGTTGGAGGAGGCCTATGCCAAGAGGCGCACTGAGATTTTGAGATTATAAGATACGAATGGCACAAACGCGTACAGATCTAGTGAATAATCCTTTCACATCGTGAAAACTCGGAACTCACGTCTACTTCCGAATGATGCCGACGTGTCTATGAATTATTGAATTATTAAGTGCCATGTTGTATTAAATAAATAGAGTACTTTAGTTATCAGTGTCAAATGTCAAACCAGGAGTTTGAAGTATATCACACCGAGATGTTAAAACCACCACGATCAAATATATAAAAATTAGGCGTAGATAAACAAGAAGAAATATAAATAAATGTTGAAAATAATTTCACAGGCTTGTCGATCTTAATGTCTCCCAGGTCTTAATGCTTTTGGCATGACTATTAAAAAGAACTGAAAATAAACTTAATCTTAATTAAAAAAAAAATACTCTGGTATTAACCACTCTATATCGATTATCACTCTCGCGATGCGACGTTCCCCCACGTTGTCTTGATGGGTACTGAGTCAGACTGAAGTAGCATGACAAATACGAACATTTCCGAGAAAATACGATGTGAAAGGATATTTCACTACATCTGTACATAATCACTAATACCAGAATAAAGGGCTTTATTATTATTATTATTATTAACATGACAAAAGAAATATGGTTTTAAAGAGTGGAATAGGCCCCTGGCTTTAGGTACAGCCTTGGCCAAAGGTGTTAGCACCCATGCGTCTTTCATATAAAAGTCAAACCTTAAAAGGTTGTATGTCTATCGGAAAGATTAGTCATATTTATTGACGTTAGGGAAATTCCGTGAAAAAAATACAATTAATCATTTTTTTGTAAAACCCGACTTTATCGAGCTTCCGGTTTCACACGAAAATAGCTACTTCGAAACGATATCTACTAATGATTTGAACATGTTCCAACATTTTTTTATAATTAACGCCATTGTGTATTTTTTAAATTGAAAAATAATACTTCATTTCTAAGTTACAAAGGACAAACATCTTTGGCCAAGGCTGTATGTATGTATGTAAACACTTTATTGTACAAAACACAGAAATTCAAATACAATATTTACAGAATAAATGAATGCACAACGGCGAACCTTTGAGACAAATTGATAAAGATAAAGATAAAAGATATAAGAAATTTATTCAGTAAGTAGGCCGCACGGGCACTTTTACACGTCAAGAATCTACCAGCGCTTCCCAAGAGAAGACCACTGCCGAGAAGAAACGCCGCAAGAAACTCAGCAGTCAGTCATTTTTTAACATATTTCTTATTACAATGGTACTACTTAGTCTAGCATTATATAAAGATATGAATATTAAATTAAATATAGTATCAAATAACATGCGTAGTTCAGCAGGAAAACATGCCAATTAAGAATCTTACGGGAGAGATAGAGAAAAAAAAACACATACTTATGTGTATATAAGATGGTGCGAGACGACCACATAAAAGTTTCGATATGTTTTCCTACATCAACGTATTATGTTTGTGTTTGTGTATACTTTGTGTTCGTGTGATTTTTACAACTGTACATGAGCTATAGGAATATAACATTTACAATATAATAACGACATGGAAACGAGATGGCTAAAACAAATTGGAATAAATCCCATTACTTCAAACAACTCATTAAACAAAGCTCGTAGCTCGCCTACGCCGTAGCGGCTACGCCGTAGACGAGCTACGGTTATCTAATAACCAAAGAGCAGATTGAGATGTTATTATGAATTCCATTATAGTACACTCTAGTTATTTTATGAGGTTAAACCATATTGTTTTGGACTTGTTATCGTATTTTTTTTACTGTCTAGTAAATAAGAGCTATTTTACCGATGACATTCAATGTATTGGATCCATGTTTAGGGTATAGGGTGACGGCACCAATGATGGACACTTTTAGCTGACAGGCCCCAGTAATGGAAACTTCACTCTTAATACAAATTGCATACGGTCCTAAATTGATTGTTGCAAAAGAAATGAATAACCCTTATATTCTGTAAAAAAAAAACAAGCGTCCATTATTGGTCCATGTCCGTTACTGGTTCCGTTACACTAGCAATATTAAAAACTAAATTAAAAAAAAACTAGTTATCAAAGTTAGAATTAAATTAAAAAGTTATAAAATATAAAAGCAAGCTCTCTTTTTAAATACATGTTTAATTTTTAATATGTTAACATTAACACAAAAAAAACCGGCCAAGTGCGAGTCGAACTCGCGCACCAAGGGTTCCGTACCATTATCTATACAACATTAGACACTATACCATTTGCCGTTATTAATATCGAGCAAATAATTATATGAAAAGCAAGCTTTAAAAACCCGACTGCATTTTTTACACTGTCGTCGATATAGCTACATATGTTAATAATTGTCATTTTGCCATTGTTGTTATTTCAATTTTAACAGTTTAGGTATCCTATGTCACCCGGGATGACGTAAGGATTCTAACGATACCACACACGTCTAAATCGGCTCAGGCGTTTAGAAGTTATGGTGAAATAAAGAATCGTACATACATGAACCCTGAAAACATTACACTCCTTTTCGTGTAAAAACATGTTAAATAACTATGCTGGATGTCTATTCCACTAGGTGTTACTACACATTACAAGAATACCTAAAAAATAATTAATTATTATAGATGTTTAAGAAAGTAATTCAAACTCTCCTTTTTAGGGTTCCGTATCCAACGGGACCCTATTACTAAGACTCCCCTGTCCGTCTGTCTGTCTATCACCAGGGTGTATCTCATGAACCGTGATAGCTAGACAGTCGAAATTTTCACAGATGTATTTCTGTTGCCGCTATAACAACAAATATTAAAAACAGAATAATAAAGAAAAAGTGTGGCTCCCATACAACGAAACGCGATTTGCCGTTTTTACACGACTGCCCCAAAAAAGGAGTGTAATGTTTTCAGGGTTCATGTTTGTATCATCATCATCATCATCATGTCAGCCGAAAGACGTCCACTGCTGGACATAGGCCTCCCCCAAGGCTCTCCACTCAGACCGATCTTGTGCTTTTCGCATCCACCGCTTTCCCGCGATCTTTACAAGGTCGTCACTCCATCTTGTTGGAGGCCTACCTACAGCTCGTCTCCCGGTCCGCGGACGCCACTCAAGAACCTTCTGACCCCATCGGCCATAATGTTTGTATGTATGTATGTATGTGAGTTTCTTTATTCCACTATAACTTCTAAATCCCTTGACCAATTTAGATGTGTGATGTATCGTTAGAATCCTTACGTCATTCCGGGTGACGTAGGATACCTAAACTGTTAAAATTGAAATAACAACAATGGCAAAATGACAATTATTAACATATGTAGGTATATCGACGACAGTGTAAAAAATACAGTCGGGTTTTTAAAACTTGCTTTTGACATTTATAATGTTTTAATAAACCAAACTTCCTAAAAAGAAACTTAAATGAAAATAATTTAAAAACTAAAGAGAATATAAAGAAGCCATTACGCTAAACAGGCAATAAAAAGTGCTTAAGAATCTTCGAGTAACCTTTTTCTTGACTCGATTAAAAAGCTCTTTCTAATGAGAAAAGCTTAAAGAAAGCCCTGCCGCTGGAAAGCTACAACTTGGATAACACAGCCTCATCAATTTTAATGCTTTATACTTATGATGGCCTCGTGTGGTTGCCGAGTTAGAATAGTGCCACTCCATGTCTTCCCGTGGATGTCGTAAGAGACGACTAAGGGAATAAAGGCTTGTAGTACTGTTAGGCGATGGGCTTGCAACCTGTCACTAATACGCTGGTAAACATCTTAGCCTAATTGTGCAAATTGTGGTTATAGAATTATCAACAAGTTTTTAGAGATGTTTGTAATTCTGTAGCTCTGCCTACCCCACTCTGGGAACGAAGGCGTGAGATTATGTATGTACTTATGATGGTTTGTATTATATTGGCTAGAAAGAGAAGTGAGATATTAGATAATTGTACAATAGAAAAAAGCTCGATATAACAAATAAATAAATGTCGGAGGACGATCTCACACAAATTGACTTAGTCCCAAACTAAGCTCTAGGCTTGTACTATGAGCACTAGACAACGATAAACAAGCTTATAATAAAGAGTTCTGCCGTGTCATGACAAAATGATGTAACTATAGATACATGAGTTAGTGGTAACAGGTCTCAATCGTATTTATTTGGTCATACTATCTGCCGTCCAACGGCAGAACGCTGCAACTCGAGTTACAGCGCTTTATGTTAACTTGCATCAAACGATTCCTCATGAGTGCTCCTATCATACCTACAAAAGAACTTTTAAAAATATGTTCTGGTTTAGGCGGTAGAAAACTGTCAAAACGCGGTAACTCTGCATAAGACTAGCCAAAACATCATGACTGCAATTGTGATGTTATATACCAAAACCGTCAATGCCGTCACAGAACGCTGTAAGTACTAAGTGACCACTACGTCGGAACAAGGAACGGACCACTTGCAGCGTTTTGCCTACGCTGCATCACCATCAACATACATGCGGCAACTGAGTGCAAAATAATAGGCGATTTCTAGCGTGAAACTTAAAATAAAATAAATAAAAAATAAAAAATATTTTTTATTTGTAAATCACAGGTATTAAATTAGGTCTTAAATATAGGAATACAGATCTCTGCGTTTTGCCTGTTAGCGTACAAATGTTCATAAAATTAACTAAATCTATTACATTACATCAATAGAAAATACTTAATGTCAAATACAATACTTAATGTCAAATACAATTTCCTAAATGTCGTCAAAAAAATCATTGACAGAATAATAACATTTTTTTACTAAGTATGTTATCAACTGCTTCTTAAATTGGGCATGCTTCTGTATTTTTATGCAGTTTGGTATTTTATTGTAAATTTAAAAACCTTTAAACGCTTTTTTCTCGAAACTAGGTTTTGACTTGCAGCATTTTGCCGTAGGACGGCAGCTATGCTCCCCGTACAAACATTGGGCCTTGAGTAACTTACTATTAGAAGAAAAAAGACATCACCAACCCATGTAACTTAAAATTTCCCAGGTGTTGTCCTGACTATTTATTGTATCATAAATTACCTGAGGTAGGCGCATAAGAATAAATAATAACTACACGTAGAAGCGAATCTCCTTTGACCAGGCCCCAAATGCCGCGTTTTAAATACCTACTTCCCCCTTCACCCCGCTACGCCCCTCTGTCTTCCGCGCCCAAAGTTAGGGCTGTCAATTGCGAAATATTTTAATCGGTTTATGGATGTGGTATACAAGTTTAGTCACGAAATGTTATTAATGTTTTACTTCAACGTGGAAACATTGTTGTGGAAATTAGGTACCTACCTAATAATACTTTTTGATGATATTAAGATTATCTCATAAAACTCCTTCATTCAATCAATTATTTCTTATTAATTTGCCTTAAATAGTCGTTCACTTTTTAAAACACTATCTTAGTTCAACCATAAACACTAAAACCAACACAAATATGAAAACCAATTCAAGACACAATATCAATATCTTGGTTAATATATATTCCGTTTGTGACGCCCCTGACTGACTAGACACCTCAGGTGTCGCCAGGCGGTAGGTATCTAACGCGCCGAGCGCGCGTCGGGAGCCGGAAGTTTCGCTTCTACGTGTAGTTATTATTTATTCTTATGGTAGGCGTGACAGAATGGTCGCCAAACAGATGCGTCAATTTGATGTATCTCGCAGTTCCATGACTTATCAATACTTGTACGCTCCCACCTGGCCGGTGCGCGGCGAACGTACATCGAGTGGTTATCTGCACCTTCCCCCGCGGGGCCCTGTTATTTGACTTACCGCGGGGGCGGCCAAGGATCTTGTTATTTTGAATAGATGTTTTGCATTGTTTACTTGTTTTGACAAATCACTTCCGTGGTTAATTTCGTTGAGAAAGGAGTTGGACAAGAAGACAAGTGATTTTGTTGTTGGTTATTGATTGGCACAAAAAAAAATAGTACCTATTTCTGAATGAAACTTTTGTCCCACCGGGTAAAGATGAAGAAGATTGATTTACCCAATTGTTTTGTTGTAACTTCAAGTACCATTTTACAAAAAGTTATAAAAGTAATGGCAAATTGTATTAATAATAGGCAATTCTAAAGAAATATTTCTAAAACATAGACAAGATGAGTTAACTATAGTTACAATATTCTGTCATGACAAGAATTCTTTAGAAATATATCCAAAATATCGACAACACTATAGTTACAATATTCTGTCACGACACGATTTGTATGAAATTGTTGTCATGATAAACTGCGTTAACGAAAATAGGTCAAATTATACTATAAATATCTTGAATAAAATATACGGGCATATAAAATGAACTATTATTACACTAATTTAGAAACGCCATTGAAACTTTAATCTTAATTATTGAAAACCGTCATTGGAGTTACATCATTTTGTCACGACACGGCAGATTAAAATATTGTTTTAACTATAGATACTATACCTGGTCTTTGACTGACGCGCAATGGTTCTAACTCGGGGTTTGCCCGAGAAAGATGGAGCGCAGCATTTTCGGTGTTCAGCTTTTAGACCGGATTCGGAATACTGAGCTGCGTTCCCAGACAAAAATAATAGATATAGCTCAGAAGGCTGCCCAACTAAAGTGGGACTGGGCCGGCCACGTTGCTCGAATGCACCCTAATTGTTGGGCCAGGAGAGCCACAGACTGGCTCCCGGAAAATGCTAAGAGAAAGCGTGGCCGTCCCAGGAAGAGGAGTGATGAGTTGAGATCATGGGACAAGAACTGGAGGGAAACCGCTCAAGATCGGATAGAGTGGAAGAGGTGGAGAGAGGCCTTTGCCCAGGAGTGGGACATTATTGGCTCATAATAATAATGATAATTACAGATCGATCTCAACGCCGGGCAGTGCTCGTCGACGTCACCATCCCGCATGACGAGAACCTTGTGAAGGCCGAGAAGGACAAGCTCAGCAAGTACCTTGACTTGGCTGACGAGGTGACCGCCATGTGGGATGTTGACTCGACGATCATTGTCCCGATAGTTGTTTCGGCAAACGGTCTCATAGCGAAGAGTCTCGACCAACACCTCAAGAGACTCTCGCTAGATTGCTGGATCAAGGGCCAGATACAGAAGGCAGTACTCCTCGACACGGCACGCCTTGTGAGGAGGTTCCTCTCTCTGCAGCCCTAACCACCGATAGCTTGAGCCGTGCCCCGCTGCCGGTGGCACTCGTAGGTTAAGTGTTATATAATGTTTATTTTTTGTATAAGTATTGTTATTTTACTTTTATATTTCAATATTTATTGTAAAAAACCTAATTTACAGAAATTTAAATAAATATCGAGAATAATAATAATAAATAGCAATTATAATTCCTTACATTAAGACGCGCTTCGGAAAGCGCTCATCACAGAAATACCTGCCCTTGTTTACCGGGATTTGAATCCGGGACCGCTAGGGTCCGGCAGGGTCACTACCAACTAAGCCAACGCACCGTATATTTGGGTCATTACCAATATCTGGGCGTTAGTTCCGAATCACTTTTGTGATCAAATTTATGTAGAAGCGGCTGCAGATTCCGATTTCGTTTCTGGTTAGGCATCTAAGTTCACCGGACATCTAACAAATATCTTAAAAACGGCATCAAAATATACGCCACATTCTCAAAAACCTTCCGGAGCACAATGTCAAAGGGTCAAAAAGTCCAAGGGGTCAATAGGTCCAAGTGTCAAAATAGCCAAAGAGTCAATATGTCGAAGGTGTCAATAGTCAATATATCTAAGGACTCAATATGTCCAAGGGTCAAAATGTCCAAGGAGTCAATATGTCCAAGAGTCAAAACGTCCAAGGAGTCAATATGTCCAAAGATCCAATCGTTTTAGCATCTCGTATATTCGCATCTCGTCCACATTCGCATCTCGTCCACATTCCCAATTTGGCCACCACTCCCATCTCGTCCCCATTTTCGATCTTGTCCATATTCCCAACTAGAGATATGTCAACAAAAGTAAGGCTGTTGAAACGCTCGAATAATGACATTTGCGCCGTAATCACTAAATAGTATAAAACAAAGTCGCTTCCCGCTGTCTGTCCCTTTGCTTAGATCTTTAAAACTACGCAACGGATTTTGATGCAGTTTTTTTAATAGATAGAGTGATTCAAGAGGAAGGTTTATATGTATAATAAGTTTTGGATTATGTACAAGTACTACTTTTAATAAATAGTACTTAGTGAGATGGATTGGGAGTGCTCTCTTCTCTCTCTTCAACCCGGCGGCCCTGAAAACCAGCGTCAAGGCTAGTGAGCCTGACACCATGCTGAGTGGCCACCTTTTCGGTGTTAATTTTAGATCAAGTACTCTAAGTTTGTGTTACCTACTCTACTTTTTTGTTTTGCTGTTGTTTATGTAGATTTTTATTTTATTTTAGCACCGAATAAAGCATTTCTATTCTATTCTATTCTCTTACAGAAAACTGGCATAAACAGAAGCGAAGACCGGCCGAGTAGCTAGTAATTCAGTATTTCTGAGTTATCTGTTCCTACGACTGTGCCGTAAGTCTCGTTTAACAAGAAACGTGACCGTATTAGCTGCGGTTATATAAAACCAAAATAACATCATAGAGTAATCATTTTATAGTACCATTAATTTTGCACGCGTTTCATTTTATCAGAAAATACCGGGCAAGAGCATGTCGGACCATGCTCAGTGTAGGGTTCCGAAGCCGTTACTACAAACATATTAGACCTCGCGACAAACTTAACTTTGCCGTTGGGAAACTGTTATCCCCATACATCGACATAGATCGCGGTCAGTTTACCAATACCGCATTTAAACCGTTTGTAACTCAAGAACCAATGAAATCTACTTAGTCGTGATAGTTTTCCTATTAAATTCATTATATGTGCTTTCATTTAAGATACTTTTCAGATTTTTAGTATTTGTAGTTTTGGCTGTAGGGACACTTGACTCTAACAAAAATTAACGCTTTAAAGCTTAATATTTCATTAACGGATACCTTAATCAAAAATCTGTTTCCACAAACCCACAATATTTTCCAACGACACCACACACTATGGGGTAGACGAGAAAAAAAAATACATCCCCATGTTACGTGTAGGGGAGGTACACTAAAAAAAATATATTTTCAAGATTTTATTTTACCACTTTGTTGTCGTGACTAATATGTATATTCATGCCAAATTACAGCTTTCTAGTACTAAGAGTCTCTGAGCTAGGCTGCGGACGGACGGACGGACGGGCGGACATGGCGAAACTATAAGGGTTCCTAGTTTGACTACGGAACCCTAAAAAACTGGTCAAGTGCGAGTCGGACTCGCGCACCGAGGGTTTTGTACCGCCGCACTATTATATATACAGCTGTTCTATACATTTCGGCTGTTTAGCTCTCAAAGTTTGTATGGAACCGCTGTTTTTTTTCCCGATTTGGATGTTGGTCCCATAATAAAAGTTGATGTATGACCAACAGAGTTAGTCCCTGAAGTTTGAATCTCTCAATAAAATATGAAAATACCGTAAAATAGATTATCAAAAGTGAAATTATAATTAAAAGGGGTTTGGGTAAAAGTGTTGTCATTTGTAAAATTCATACATTTTTAAGGTGGGCGGCCATTTGTAAAAGTGGTAAATTATGATACAATTATTAAAAATAAACATATTTTGTTATATAATGTAATACTCATAAGTGCATCGGAGCCGAGATATTTAAATATTCATACATGGGCGTACTTTTGTACTAAAAACTGAGTACTTAAATCTTTAAAATCTCCGCTCCGATATTATTTGACGCCATAAATTATATATATCTATGTATATTTAGAGGTCCTCTAAATAACTATGTAAATATTATATGTGGCCGCTGAAAAAAAAAATGACAATATTCTTCAAACAAAGGGGTTTGGGTAAAAGTGTTGTCATTTGTAAAATTCATACATTTTCAAGGTGAGCGGCCATTCGTAAAAGTGGTAAATTATGATAGAATTATTAAAAATAAACATATTTTGTTATGTATTGTAATACTCTTAAGTGCATCGGAGCCGAGATATTTAAATATTTATACTCGGGCGTACTTTTATACTAAAAACTGAATACTTAAATCTTTAAAATCTCCGCTCCGATATTATTTAACGCCATAAATTATATATATCTATGTGTAATTAGAGGTCCTCTAAATAACTATGTAAAAATCATAAGTGGCCGCTAAAAAAAAATGACAATATTCTTCAAACAAATTTACCCAATGCCCTTTACCCAATGCCCTTTACCCAATGCCCTTTGCTACGAAATACGGATGATACAAGTATTTTAAACTACTAAATAGACAGTGTTGTGATTAGACAGAGATCTGATATGCACTATGACGTCATGTAACTGGTCGGCCGTATAAACTCCATGTTAATTCGTGTTTTGCTAGAAAGATATAGGAACAAATCTTTGTTGGCTTATCTTGGTTATTTTTATAGCTATTCAAAAAATGTTTTTTCTCAACTGTTTGTTACATGAATCAGCTTTTAATAAAGCTTTGAAAAATCATGAATATTCCCTATTAATCCCTTTAAGGGGTTAGAATAGAGAGTAGTAAGAAACTATTCGACGCGTACAAAGTCAGGGGCGTCCTCTAGTCATCTATAATACTGATTTTAAATAAAAAGGACGTTTGCGCAATTTGATAGTCAAAGCAAATTCAACCCTCGTTGTTAAGAAATAAGGTCACTAATAAATACGCGGTTCTATGAAACATACGCCCTATTTTCTATAGCAGAATAGAATAAACAACGATCAAGTACCTAAATAGATCAAGGGTGATGTCATTTATCAAACCTCTGTGGGTGAACTTTGTGTGGTCATTGCTAATATTTACACCCTAATCATGGGTGTATTTGACGACGCGCTGGCCTAGTTGGTAGTGACCCTACCTACGAAGCTAGCGGTCCTGGGTTCAAATTCCGGTAAGGGCAGATGATTGTGTGATGAGCGCGAATATTTGTTTCTGAGTCATGACTCCATGGATGTTTTCTATGTATTTAAGTATATATTTCTCTATATAAGTATTTATCGTTGTCTAGTACCCATAGTACAATATGCCCTAGAACGTCGCGTTAAATAGTAGTTTACGTGACGGTTGCGTAATGACAGGCATTATAACATGAGTGTGGTTTATGAAACGAGCCGGAAGGCGAGTTTCATAATAGATCACACGAGTGTTGTAATGCTAATTACGCAGAGTCTCGTACAATACTTTATCTACACACATATTATAAGTACTCTAAGATGGGTTCAGAAGCCGAAAGGCAAATGACCAGCATTACTTTACACGTGGTAGTAGGTGACAGAAATGACAGCTGTAACGTAATTTTGAAATTACGTTATCGAATATTGTAAGATAATGAGATCCAAATTGGGATCATCTTCCAAAATTAACAGCTGTCATCGCTGTCACCTACTACCACAGGTAATGTTGGTCATTGCCTACGGGTTTTGAACGCATAATAGAGGACTTATGATGTGGGTGTAGATAAAGAAAATTAAGTGACAAGGATTAATAAAGGAATGCTGAAGTGGTTTGGTCATGTGGAGAGAATAGATGATGTGAGAAACAAAACAAATATATGAGGCAGGACTATGGAAGGGGAAGGTCAAAGCGAGCGAGATTGGGGACGTTTTAGGAAAGGGCCAGGTCAGGAGAGCTAAACTGACGCACGTGTATGAAGAGACTTATGAGTGTGGAGGAAGCGAGGGGAGTTTGTCTAGATGCAAGTAGAAAGAAGTGGTCTCTGCCTACCCCTCCGGGAAAGACGTGTGATTGTATGTATGAACGTCACGTTAGTGCTTTCTAGGATTGTTATTCTATTACTATTACTGTTACTGGCTTTATTGCAGCTCTTTCCGCATGGCGGGAAACATTGCACCAACTCACGTGCATTGGAGTCTTCCTTCATAGCTTGCACCAGATATCGATACTTGTCATCGTCGCTCAAGTTGTTGTCCTCATGAATCTTCTTGAACTGCCTCCAGAAGCCGAGCCAATTTATAAAGTCATCCGTGAACTTTTGTAGCTCCAATTTGGGTAACTTTAGATTTCGGCAGTTTCTGTATGTCTCCTTCATGCTTGGCCTCTTCTACTTTTTGCTCGCATCTTGTCCGAATCGAGATCCATCTCTTTTTATATGCCTCCGCCTCGTCTAATAACTTCTCGAATTCTCGTTCATTAAATAATTCCTCCGAGTCCAAAGCGAGGTTGTAGATGCCCCGGTCTGTTGCGAGCATTCTCTCCGCCACGTCTCCCAAGTATTCATAATCGCTTTTTACATCGACCGTTTCGTCCTCATTTATTTTACCTTCTAACGCGTTTGCCGATCGCGTAAAACTCGCCGCAGCTCTTTCCGTTCCCGAAGAAATCGGTCCATTTTATTTAGTCACGGTCGCCACTAATGTTAAACATAAAATAAAATATGCTGCAGGGATATTCCGATTAACGATACCATTTATTTTTCAAGTACAAAAATCCATCCATTCTTTCTACTATGGCATAAGTCAAATTCAAATTACATTTTTTATATATGTTCAGCGTAAACTATCTCCAACAATTACTATGCTATTGGTATAACGATAGCATAGGCAAGCAATTTAGATATATTATATGTATAGTGGCATAGTAATTGAGTTAGCCGTTTAATATTTAATTCGATCGATGCCATGGACTCGACTTAGATACCGATAATGGCTTAGATTAGATTCGTATTGTACGGTACGCACAATAAGCCTATTTTGGTAATAGATGCTTTGTCCCTTTCTGTCAAATTCAAATCTGCGTGTTTATGAGTTAGTTTCTATTCAACTCAGTAATTGCCTTTGACATACATACATACATACAGTGGACTACAAAGAAATGTATCCATTTTTGGTCCTTATTTCAATTCAATAAGGTTAAAAGTGGATACATCTCTTTGTTCGACTGTTCAATCACGCCTCTTTCCCGTAGGGGTAGGCGAAGACCACTTCCTTCCAATTGCTACGCTCCAAACTTCCCTCGCTTCCTCCACACTCATAAGTCTCTTTTTTAATACGTCCCAAATCGTAGAACGTTCGCCTTGGCCTTCCCCTTCCAACAATTGCCTTTGATTATGATAGAGTATTGTCAACTTTTTGATAGCTCTTATTTACTTGACAGTAATGGCGGCTGAGTTACAAACAATACAATAACATTTCTAGGGCAATATGGTATTACCGAGTAGGATAGGCCCAGTGGAAGTGCGAGACTCGCGCTCTGAGGGTTTCGTATAGCTGACTCACACTTGGCGTTTATCATTTGGTTTTTATTTAGATTTGTATTATCGTTTTGCCAAACAGAGTAAAGCCAAAAAACGTTTCTTGTATTTGATCCGTCCGTCTGTCATAACTTTAAACAGATGTATCTTTTGAACCGTAATAAATAGCGGTTTTTTTTAGACGGATCGAGATGAAACTTGGCTCACATATAGGTTAGATCCTGTTAGATCCTGGTTAGATCCTGATCCTGGACATAGGCTACTTTTGATCCCGAGAAATAGGGTATTTGCCGGATATTAAATTTCATATATTAATTTGGATAATATATCAATATACGTAGTGTGATAAAATAATTCAAAATCAAATTTGAAATTGGTAATAGAATAAAAAAGTTATAGCCTTTTAAAGTTTTTTTGTCTATCTCTTTCTCACGAAACGATGTTTTGCGTGTAATTCATATGGCGGTTGAGTAATATGACGTCATATTACTGTATTTTCCTCTTAGTCTAAAAGCAAGTTTAAAACATTTATATCTTTCTTATTTTGAAAGATATTAAAAAACTATTTATACTAGGCTATTCGGAAGGTAAAAAAGATTCAATTTAAATACTAATAAAAAATTAGGCAAATACCCAATTGAAAAGATCTCAAGGGAATAATGAATATCGAAATCTACGCGGACGAAGTCGCGGGCAGAAGTTGCATTATAAAAGAAATTCGCTTTCCACGCCTGTCTCTCAACTCCTTCTAAACCACGCAATGGATCACCATCAGTTACATATTCTTTTACAAAAACTCACCCAAACCTAAACCTAATAATTTCTAAATTCGAGCATGTGTATAATAGGTAAGGTATTACGTAACGGCGAAATCATGAGCTCCAGTTTGAAGCGAACTTGTAGTATATTTAAAAATACCCAAGAAATGTAAACTACCGTTAGAAACGTCGCGTGCTTAACACCAATGTAGGCTGGGGAAATGGTTGCATTGGCAAACAATAAACATGGTATTTGTAAAGGGGCTGAATCCCCGGTTCCCTGGGTACCGGCCTCTGTATTTTTACAATCTTAATATTTCTCATGATTGGCAACGCATTTGCAGTCTTATGATTGTAGACTTGAGGATAAAAATATCTGTGTCTCAAATTCCACTTGTCATCAAGTGGCATATAGTAAATACATAATAAAATAAATATCAGGTGACAATGTCACACCAATTGACCTAGTCCCAAACTAAGCTCTAGGCTTGTACTATGGGTACTAGACAACGATATCAATACCTACTTATAAAGAGAAATATATACTTAAATACATAGAAAACATCCATGACTCAGGAACAAATATTCGCGCTCATCACACAAATATCTGCCCTTACCGGGATTTGAACCCAGGACCGCCCCAATACTGACTTCAAGCGGTGCCTTTTTTTTTAAATAATTTTTTTATTATAATGGCAATGCCTTCTCTCAGAATCGATATCTCTTAAACGGCCAAACCGATTAGCATGAAACTTAAGTAAAAAACCGGCCAAGTGCGAGTCGGACTCGCGACGAAAGGGTTCCGTACCATTATATAAAAAAAAAAAACACTCCAGCCCCCCGTAAACATTTATTTTATTTTTATTTAATTATTTATTTTTAAAGTAATCATACAAATAAATATTTTGTCAATATTTCGAGGGTTATTAATATCGAGCAAAAAACTGCAAAAAAATCACGTTGTCGTATGGGCTCCTAAAATATAAATTTTATTCTGTTTTTAGTACTTTTAGTAACAGGTTAACAGAAATACATCATTATGTGAAATATTTGAACTGTTTAGCTATCACGGTTCGTGAGATACAGGACACGCGGACAGACACAGACAGATGGACAGTGGAGTCTTAGTAGCAGGGTCCCATTTTTACCCTTTGGGTACGGAACCCTAAAAACATACAGTGGAACATAGAACCTCCTGTTTTGAAGTCGGTTAAATCCACATTGCCATTGACATTGTTATGTTATTGTTAATGGGGTCATGCGAACTTTTTGTACATCCAAATCCATTAATGGACTCAAGTGGACTTTAATGTACACATAAATCCATTTGGAGTCGTTTACACTTTTTAAGACGCTGGGATCCATCAATGGATTTAAATATACTAGGAAGTCTACAAAGATCCATGAATGGATTCTATTGAACTTTTTACATACACCGGGATCCATCAATGGATTTTAGTATACTACAAGTCCACGAGTATCCATCAATTGATGGATCTGTGTATTAAAAGTTTAATAAAATCCACTGTTGGATAGGTTATTTTCCCATACAATTGCCTACAAATATGGCTTTTCAATTTTGACAACCAATCAAAAAGTTCTTAACCAATTACATTTTTAGTTATACTTATCGTTAAATGTATGTACAATTTATCTCTGTTGAGATCGGATCTTTCATTTTATAAGGATTTGAAAAAATAAATATTCGGCGCTCATACAAAGTTAGTTAGTTTTAAAATCCTTATAAAATATAAGGTCCGTTTTTAATATTAGTTCACTGT